>CM056059.1:229445246-230045246 GCA_029574335.1 Rana kukunoris | reverse complement strand
TGCACATGTCTATTACTTATAGAGGCAAATTCTATTCTTTCGACTCCTTCCAATCCGGAGAAAAACTACTTTACGACTTGGGACTAATTTCATCTGATCCGAAAGAGACAAGAAGAGAGACAGAAGTTGAAGACGAACGTCCAATTTCTCCTTTATGGTTACAACGGGGGCAACCTAAATTCAAACAGGCTCCAAATATCACTTGATTATATTCCCCTTATGGGAAGAGTTTATTTTAAGAACTTTTCTTAAATTCTCTTGGTAAACCAGTATACCTTTCAACTGTATATTTCTAGTCATATTCGATGCTAGTCCTTACATTTGAGTAACCTGATATATTTTTTTTCTTTCTTCTCTTCCCCTATATTAACCTCATAGTTTAGTATATTAAACTCCCTGTCCTATTCACACAAAACTAGTAAAGGCCCGGGATGTTGACACACGCCACTTGGAGTGAACTTGTCTAAACTATGGAGATTGAGGCGACCTCACAATGGGTAAGAGGGCTTTGGGTCCCTGTAAGATACACTGTCAAACAGTGTACTTGTTCTTATTTTTCCTTTGTTACTTTTTTCACAATTTTACGATTTTCCAAACATTCTAATTTTTCCTTTAATTTCCCTGACCTGTTTTTGCTTCCCTCTCTTAGCTCCCCCAATCCAGAAGGTAAACTTTCCATTCATATCGTGTATACTCATGATGTAATGATGTAATGAAAATTCTTCAATGCAATATGCCACTACAATTCAAACGTATCACGCTGAAATAATGTCCAATAAATTCCATATGGACTACTCAGTCCTTACACACAATGTTCAGGGCCTTAATTCACCTTGTAAAATAACCAAGGTGTTTCAACAATACCACAAGATGGGAATAGACATTCTTTTATTACAAGAAACAAATTTTTTCCTAACTTCAACCCCTAAATATTTACACTCTCACTATACATCTGTTTATTTGTTCAATGGTGAAGATAAAAAAAGGGAAGTCGCTAACCTTAACGCATTCATCTTCGTGGAGACTGAATGAGTCATTATTAAATGACACTATTATTTTAAAAGAAATCGAACAAGCTATTGAATAATATTTCCACTACAATTCCTCATCAGTTTCCTCTCTTCCTCTCCTATCTGGGAAGCTCATAAAGCAAATATAAAGCAAATATAAGAGGAAAATTAATTTTAAACAACACTGAATTTGAGTCTAACTAAGAGAGCAGAAAAATATATTAGATGGACAGATACTACACTATGTCCAACAAACCGAACAGACTATTAGCTAGGAAGTTAACCCCTAGATTGTTCAACTCTGCACCTCCTAAATTACGTTTACGAAACGGTCAAACAACTCAAAACCCCCAACATATTTTACAAGAATTTCATAATTCCTACTCTAACTTATATGAAGTCCCAAAAAATGTTGATAGGATAAAAGCCGATTTTTTTTGGATAATTTACACCTCCCCATCTTATCTAAAAAACATTCTGGCCTGATGGAGGAAGAATTTTCTACCTGTGAGATAATATCAGCTATTAAAACTCTTAAACCATGTAAGTCCACAGGACCTGACAGTTTTTCTGGCCATTATTTTCAAAAATATGCTGATATTTTACCTCCACATCTCTGTAAATTCTATAACGAATTAAGAAAGGGTTCCCCTCTCCCACTACATGAGAACACAGCATATATTAATGTAATCCCTAAACCAGATAAGGACCATAGTGAATGCGCAAATTACAGACCAATCTCACTGATAGATGTCGACCTTAAAATATTAACAAAAATATTAGCCACCTGAATGAATCAATTTATATCCGAATATATTCACCTAGATCAAGCCGGTTTCGTACCCAACCGTCAGGCCCCAGATCAGACTAGACGAATTAACGATATTATTTCTGCTTTCAACTCTGGCTGGGACGGGGGCGGACAAAGAGGAGTGTTGCTGATGTCCCTAGATCTACATAAAGTATTTGATTCCCTATCCTGGTAATATTTGTTCTTCATATTAGAAAAATATGGGTTTGGCACAAATTTCATTACTACACTTAGAATGATTTATGATAACCCAACTGCTAAAGTAGTAGTAAAAGGTTATAAATCCCTTAACATTGCAATAAGCAGAGGTACAAGACAGGGCTGCCCCCTCTCACCATTGTTATGTATATTAGCATTAGAACCACTCGCCATTAAAATTAGAGAACACCCAGATATATTAGGAGTTAAATGTGCAGATTGTGAACATAAATGTGCACTATTCGCCGATGATATCCTGCTGCTTCTTTCCTCCCCGGTTTCATCATTACCAAATCTAAACAAAGTTCTACATCACTTCATACAAGTAAACCACTCAAAGACAAAAGTTCTTAATATCTCTTTGAAACAAACAATTGTTCGTTCTTTAAGAAATTCCTTTCCCCTCATATGGAAAAACGACACATTACCCTACTTAGGTATCCACTTAACACCTACTCTTACTAAGCTTTACAAACATAAATACCCTCCCCTCTATAGTAAATTGCTGGAGAATCTTCAGTGTTGGTATAATAATCCCCCTTTGTGGTTTGGTAGACTATATTCGGTCAAAATGATAATCCTACTGAAAATATTATACCTTTTCAGATGCCTTCCAATTTCATTGATAAACAAAGATTTGCAAACATTTCAAGCCAAATTAATTAATTATATATGGGGTAATAAAAAATCGAGAGTCAACCAACAAACCTTATACACTCCTAAGATTAGAGGAGGTTTGGGTATGCCTAATTTACAGAAATATTTTCAGGCTGCACAACTATCCCAGTTAATTCGCTTCCATACAAAACAACCCAAACCTCTATGGATGTCATTGGAATCTTCTTTATACCCAAATGTGAGTCACTTGATGTGGCTAAAAGGGAGGGACAGACCGACTATTTTATGCCCGTCTTTATCTTTTTCCCTTCAACTATGGGAGAGGTTAACAAAGTCCCATAAACTTAAATCTCCACCAATGGCACCGATATTCAATAATCCCTCATTCGCCCCAAATTTACGTTCACAAGTATTTTCATGGTGGACCAATAAGGGTTTACTAAGAATTGCAGACATGTGTGATCATAATGGTGTTCTATCCAGATCTACCCTTACAGAGCAATTCAACCTACCTGACACAGAACATCATCGCTACACTCTTATAAATGATTTTTTAACGAAAACGGGTCACATTTATGATCTAAGACAGTCCACCACCATAGAGATTCTTAGTAAATCTATCGATAAGTACTCAAACCATATTTCTATTATTTATAATATCCTTTCCCTAAACCATCAAAAATTATTATATACTGTATGCAAAAATGGGAACAGGATATTGATATCTCAATGGAAATAGAAGATTGGAGTAAATTAGCTTGTAATGCCTCTAAATCTATTATAAACACCTCCTTAATGGAAGCAAATTATAAAGTCTTATTGAGATGGTACATGGTTCCTACACAAATAGATTCTTATGTCCAAAGCGCATCCCCAAACTGTTTTAGAGGTTGTAACACTGAAGGTACCATGTATCATATCTGGTGGACTTGTCAAAAATTAAAACGATTCTGGATACGTACATATCATTTTATATATTCACTGACACAAGTGAATATCATCAAATCACCAATTCATGCACTCCTAGGCCGCCAGATTATGGGCCCGTCGAAACAAATGAAAAGGTTGATTACTTTCATATTTATTGCTGCAAGAATCTCTATTGCAAAATCCTGGAGATCGCCTATCATTCCATTTTACCTTTTAAAAACCAAATTATCTTGGATAATGGTTAATGAACGTTTATATGCCCTGAAAGAAGATAAACTGGACTGGTTTAATTCAGTTTGGGAACCCTGAATTGATTATTTAACTGCCTATTTTTTTTTAGCTGTAATCCTGATTATTCCTCTTTCTTTAATAGGGATGAGCCGAACACCCCCGGGTTCGGTTCGCACCAGAACGTTCGAACAGACCGCGGGTTCGCACAAATATTTCGAACCCCATTGAAGTCTATGGGACCCGAACGTTCGAATTCAAAAATGATCATTTTAAAGACCAAAATTCAATTTAATGTTGGAAAATGTCCTTCAGAACCCGGGTCTTGCCCCAGGGAATATGTATCAATGGAAAAAAATTGTTTAAAAATGTCCGTTTTTTTCCGGAGCAGCCATTTTAATGCTGCTTAAAGTGAAAAAAAAAATTCCTTTAAATATCACACCTGCTGGGTGTCTATAGTAGTGGCACGTGTTTAGAAATGTCCCTGCACAACATGAGAGGACTATAAAAAAAAGTAATTAATACTACTTGCGCGAATTCTGTGTGGCAACATTATGTCGAATATTTTAGTGGTGGTGGGGGGCCATTATTGTTTTGTGAAAGAACATTTTTAGAAAAAAGGGCACCCCTCATACATACTGTAATTGGAGCGCAACAAGGAGCCACGTGCAAAGTATTGCATCACAAATTGTTATTAGGTGCCCCTGTTAAACAGGGGCGGAAAAATTGTGCCTTGGGCACAACACAACACTGCAACCCCTCCCAATAACTCCAATTGGAGCGCAACAAGGAGCCACATGCAAAGTATTGCATCAAAAATTGTTATTAGGCGCCCCTGTTAAACAAGGGCAGAAAAATTGTGCCTTGGGCACAACACAACACTGCAACCCCTCACAATAACTCCAATTGGAGCGCAACAAGGAGCCACGTGCAAAGTATTGCATCAAAAATTGTTATTAGGCGCCCCTGTTAAACAGGGGCTGAAAAATTGTGCCTTAGGCACTGGTGGCGGAGCCCAGAAACACAACATTTCTTACTAGCTATCAGCAAGAAAAGTGAGGAGGAGAAGGATATTCCATCAGCAGCATAAGAGGATAGTCACTCAGCATCAGCATACGCAGTCTAAAAGGGATCCGACATTTCAACAAAAAGATATTATTCATTAATATCAGCATCAGGTGCTTGGTAGCTGGTGTTGATCCAAGCCTGATTCATTTTGATGAAGGTCAGTCGATCAACAGAGCCGGTGGAGAGGCGCACCCTGTGATCAGTCACAAAGCCTCCAGCAGCACTGAATGTCCGTTCTGAAAGAACACTGGATGCAGGGCAAGCCAGTAGCTCAATTGCGTACTGGGCAAGCTCTGGCCAGTGATCCATCCTCAAGATTAGGGATGAGCTTCGTGTTCGATGCATTGGCCGTTCGTCGAAAACGAACAAATCGGGTCGTTCGCGCCAAATTCGAATGACCCATAATTCACTGCGGCGTTGCGCGCTGATGATTGGCCAAGCATGCACCATGACCCCGCATGCTTGGCCAATCACAGCGCCCAAAAAACAAAGATACCTAATTTGTCCAAAGCCTTGGTGCTTTGGCCAATTAGGGCTCAGGGCTTTAGCACACGCCCCACACTATAAAAGGCCGCCTCCCGGGCGGCCTCATGTAGTGTGTTCCGGCTTGCTTAGAGAAGTGAGACAGACAGAGAGAGAGAGAGAGATAGATAGATAGATAGAGACACAGTGTCTTTTCACATAGATAGATAGATAGATAGATAGATAGATAGATAGATAGATAGATAGATAGATAGATAGATAGATAGATCAGGGAGGCTACTAGTTAGTATAGTTAAATGTACAGTTTGTAGAGAATATATTGACATCCCTAGGAGTTGTCAATATATTTATAAACTGTATGGCTTAGCTAGTTCTGCTATTAGTATCTGTCAGGCAGGAGATTGTGCTTGATGCTCTAACGCAGGGATCTCCAAACTACGGCCCTCCAGATGCTGTGGAACTACACTTCCCATGAGGCCTTGTAAAACTCTGACATTCGTAGACATGACTAGGCATGATGGGAAATGTAGTTCCTGAACACCTGGAGGGCCGTAGTTTGGAGACTCCTGCTCTAACGTGTTAGTCAATGTGTGCTAGTTAATTGCACATAGACGCATTAACGGTTACTGCACGTGTGCTATTTATTTGCACAGAAAGGCAGTTGCTGTTAATGCAAGTGGGCTATTGAATTGCACAGAAACGCAGACGCTCTGACTGTGCGTGTGCTGTTTAATACCAACTTATCGCATTTGGTGTCGCCGCAAGTGTGCTGTTACATACTGTACCACCTTAGCGCATTTGGTGTCACCGCACGTGTGCTGTTACATATCACCTGAGCGCATTTGGTGTCACCGCACGTGTGCTGTTACATACCACCTGAGCGCATTTGGTGTCACTGCACGTGTGCTGTTACATACCACCTGAGCGCATTTGGTGTCAGCGCACGTGTGCTGTTACATACCACCTTAGCGCATTTGGTGTCACCGCACGTGTGCTGTTACATACCACCTTAGCGCATTTGGTGTCACCGCACGTGTGCTGTTATATACCACCTGAGCGCATTTGGTGTCACCGCACCTGTGCTGTTATATACCACCTGAGCGCAGTTAGTGTCACTGTACATGTGCTGTTATATACCACCTGAGCGCATTTGGTGTCACCCCACCTGTGCTGTTAAATACCACCTGAGCGCAGTTAGTGTCACTGGACGTGTGCTGTTATATACCACCTGAGCGCAGTTAGTGTCACTGTACGTGTGCTGTTACATACCACCTGAGCGCAGTTAGTTTTACCGCACCTGTGCTGTTATATACCACCTGAGCGCAGTTAGTGTCACCGCACCTGTGCTGTTATATACCACCTGAGCGCAGTTAGTGTCACCGCACCTGTGCTGTTATATACCACCTGAGCGCAGTTGGTGTCACTATACGTGTGCTGTTACAAACCACCTGAGCGCAGTTAGTGTCACCGCACCTGTGATGTTATATACCACCTGAGCGCAGTTAGTGTCACTGTACGTGTGCTGTTACATACCACCTGAGCGCAGTTAGTTTTACCACACATGTGCTGTTACATACCACCTGAGCGCATTTGGTGTCACCGCACGTGTGCTGTTACATACCACCTTAGCGCATTTGGTGTCACCGCACGTGTGCTGTTACATACCACCTGAGCGCATTTGGTGTCACCGCACGTGTGCTGTTACATACCACCTGAGCGCATTTGGTGTCACCGCACGTGTGCTGTTACATACCACCTTAGCGCATTTGGTGTCACCGCACATGTGCTGTTACATACCACCTGAGCGCATTTGGTGTCACCGCACGTGTGCTGTTACATACCACCTTAGCGCATTTAGTGTCACCGCACCTGTGCTGTTATATACCACCTGAGTGCAGTTAGTGTCACCGCACCTGTGCTGTTATATACTACCTGAGTGCAGTTAGTGTCACTGCACCTGTGCTGTTATATACCACCTGAGCGCAGTTGGTGTCACTGTACGTGTGCTGTTACATACCACCTGAGCGCAGTTAGTGTCACCGCACCTGTGCTGTTACATACCACATGAGCGCAGTTAGTGTCACCGCACCTGTGCTGTTATATACCACCTAAACGCAGTTAGTGTCACTGTACGTGTGCTGTTACATACCACCTGAGCGCAGTTAGTGTCACTGTATGTGTGCTGTTAAATACCACCTGAGCGCAGTTGGTGTGACTCCACTTGTGCTGTTACATACCACCTGAACGCAGTTGGTGTCACTGTACGTGTGCTGTTATATATACCACCCTAACGCATAAATATGTCTGGAAGGACAACAAAGAGAGGCAGAGAGTCACGAGGGCAAGCAGGCTCTGCATGTAGAGGTAACGCTGGTAGTGTATGTGGTGCATCCTCTTCAGCACATGGCCGTGGCTGTGGCCGCTCGTCCTTCTTTTCAGGGGCTGGCCGTGTTGAGCCTCAACATGCAGAGAAACTAGTAGAGTGGATGACCAAGCCGTCCTCATCCTCCTCATCCTCTCTCACACAGACTGATCAAAGTTTATCTGGAAAAGCATCTGCCAAGGCGTCCTCTTCAGTGTTGTGTTGTGCCCAAGGCCCAATTTTTCTGCCCCTGTTTAACAGGGACGCCTAATAACAATTTTTGATGCAATAATTTGCACGTGGCTCCTTGTTGCGCTCCAATTGGAGTTATTGGGAGGGGTTGCAGTGTTGTGTTGTGCCCAAGGCACAATTCTTCTACCCTTGTTTAACAGGGGCGCCTAATAACAATTTTTGATGCAATACTTTGCACGTGGCTCCTTGTTGCGCTCCAATTGGAGTTATTGTGAGGGGTTGCAGTGTTGTGTTGTGCCCAAGGCCCAATTTTTCTGCCCCTGTTCAACAGGGGCGCCTAATAACAATTTTTGATGCAATACTTTGCACGTGGCTTCTTGTTGCGCTCCAATTGGGGTTATTGTGAGGGGGTTGCAGTGTTGTGTTGTGCCCAAGGCCCAATTTTTCTGCCCTTGTTTAACAGGGGCGCCTAATAACAATTTTGGATGCAATACTTTGCACGTGGCTCCTTGTTGCGCTCCAATTGGAGTTATTGGGAGGGGTTGTAGTGTTGTGTTGTGCCCAAGGCACAATTTTTCAGCCCCTGTTTAACAGGGGCGCCTAATAACAATTTTTGATGCAATACTTTGCACATGGCTCCTTGTTGCGCTCCAATTACAGTATGTTTGAGGGGTGCCCTTTTTTCTAAAAATTTTCTTTCACAAAACAATAATGGCCCCCCACCACCGCTAAAATATTCGACATAATGTTGCCACACAGAACTTGCGCAACTTGCGCAAAATATTCGACATAATGTTGCCACACAGAACTTGCGCAACTTGCGCAAGTAGCATTAATTACTTTTTTTTTATAGTCCTCTCATGTTGTGCAGGGACATTTCTAAACATGTGCCACTACGATAGACACCCAGCAGGTGTGATATTTATAGGATTTTTTTTTTCACTTTAAGCATCATTAAAATGGCTGCTCCGGAAAAAAACGGACATTTTTAAACAATTTTTTTCCATTGATACATATCCCCTGGGGCAAGACCCGGGTTCTGAAGGACATTTTCCAACATTAAATTGAATTTTGGTCTTTAAAATGATCATTTTTGAATTCCCCTCCCCTGCCCTACCCCCACCTCACCTTCTCCCACTATAACTCTTTTTCTGTTCTTGTTTTTCTTTCTCACTTTTTCTTCCTTTTGACTCTGTATTCTACTTTTCTACTATGCACACAGGTCTTGATAATCAATGTTTCAGCATGGAGACACAAGTTATTTGAGAGGTTCGGTACATAGATTTAGTCTAGACTTCATTGGATTCTAGTTTTGAATACAACCGTTTTACTGCATATATGTGCCGAGGTTGCCCTCAGGGTACTCCTCCTTCGTTCTATTACGATACAGTGGATTATGTTTGCTGCCTTAGGCTTTATGTTCTTTGTATTATGGTCTGTGTTTATATGCCTGTACTGATTGCACCTTTGCCAGCGATCTAATGTGTACCCTCATGCTGTATGTATATGATTTGTTACTGTGTTGCTTTCCTTTTATTTTCAATAAACACTTATTGAACAAAAAAATAAGGTCCGCAACCTTACTCTTGTAATGTGGAGAGTCACCAGCCAGTAATGATCCCTCTCCTTAATAGCACGTACACGAGGATCCTTACGCAGGCTTTGCAGGATCAGGGAGACCATGCAGCGTAAGTTTGCAGAGGCATTCGGGGCACAGTCCTCTGGGTCACTGAGGACGACAGGATCCACAGGCACCTCATCCCAGCCAAGTAAAAGTCCACATGCTCCTTGGGACTGTAAATGATCCCTTGAAGACTGCTGCTGCTGAATGCTAGGCTCCACCTCCATGCTGCTGATACAATCCTCCTCCTCCTCCTCCTCCTCTTCCTGTGTGCTAGGTGGGCAAGCAGGACCACTGTCTGGGTAAAGGGGGCCCTGAGAGCTAAGGAAGTCCTCCTCTTCCTCCCTCTGTTCTGCCTCAAGGGCCCTGTCCATTATTCCACGTAGCGTGTGCTCCAACATGTGAATAAGAGGGATAGTCTCACTGATGCATGCACTGTCACTGCTCACCATCCTTGTGGCCTCCTCAAATGCTGACAGGACAGTGCATGAATCCCTGATCAAGGCCCACTGGCGTGGGGAAACAAAACCTAGCTCCCCTGACCCAGTTCTGCTGCCATATTGGCACAGGTACTCATTTATGGCCCGTTGCTGCGTGTGCAGCCGCTGCAGCATGGCCAACGTTGAGTTCCATCTGGTGGGCATGTCACAAATTAGGCCGTTCTTGGGCAGATTGTATTCCCTTTGGAGGTCAGTCAGCCGAGCAGTGGCATTATATGACCTTCGAAAATGCACACAGACTTTCCTGGCCTGCTTCAGGACATCCTGCAAGCCCAGGTACCTGCCCAAGAACCGCTGCACCACCAAATTGAGGAAATGCGCAAAACAGGGCACGTGGGTGAGTTTTCCCTGTCGCAGGGCAGAGAGGAGGTTGGTGCCATTATCGCTGACCACCATTCCAGGCTTCAGCTGGCGTGGCGTCAACCACCTCTCAGCCTGACCCTGCAGAGCTGACAAAACCTCTTCCCCAGTGTGGCTCCTGTCTCCCAAGCACACCAGCTCTAGCACCACATGGCATCTCTTGGCCTGCATTCCTGCGTATCCCCTCGTACGCCTACGGAGCACGGCTGGTTCGGAGAAAACATCACCACAGGAAGAGGCCACAGAGGAAGAAGAAGAGGAGGGGGTGGAGGAGAGAGGTGTGTCACAAGCAGTAGTAGTGTTTTGGAGGCGTGGTGGCGGAACAACCTCCAAAACTACTGGACCTTGCCCTGCGTCCTTCCCAGCTGCCAGCAGAGTCACCCATTGCGCCGTAAAAGACAGGTAACGTCCCTGTCCATGCCTGCTGGACCATGAGTCAGCGGTAATATGCACCTTACCACTGATCGCCCTGTCCAAAGAGGCATGGACATTGCCTTCCGTGAGAAAAAGTATCATTTTGGTACTTGCCACTGAGGTACTGCACATTGCACAAACTCACGGAAGGGGGCAGAATCTACCAACTGAAAAGGTAGCAGTTGAAGTGCTAGCAATTTCGCTAAGCTAGCATTCAACTGCTGGGCATGTGGATGGCTGGGATTGTACTTCTTTCGGCGCTGCAGCAGCTGGGGCATGGAAATTTGCCTGGTACTATCAGTAGATTGACCGCCACTACTAGCTTGTGACACACCTATTTCTACACCTTCACTGCAGGCTTCAGAGAGGACTGGGGGTCTACTGGGGTTGGAGGTCCCAGAAGGGCAAGGGGGGTACGCTTTTGTCTTTGGTGTGGGTCTTTCTGGTGTGCTTGCCAACGAGCTGCATGGCAGGTCGACATATGTCTGGACAAGCATGTGGTACCCAGGCGGTTGATGTTTTGGCCACGCGAGATACACTTGCGACATAAGTTGCAAATAGCAAAGGTACGATCTTGTGGACATGTTTCAAAAAAGGCCCACACCAAAGAACTTTTGCTGTACCGGTCAGACACAGCAGCGCCATGCACAAGCGCCGTAGATGTGTGCTGTAATGCAGTGGGTGTGACCTTAAGCTGACCCCTGGTGGGCATCATGCCTCTTTGGAGATGTGCCTGTGCCTCGTCCTCCTCCTCCTCCTCCTCATCCTCCTCCTCCTCCTCTCTCCTATCAGGCACCCAGGTAGAGTCAGTGACCTCATCATCCCCTCCCTCCTCATCACTGTCAACAACCTGGCAGTATGCTCCAGCTGGTGGAACATCATCACTGACAAATTGCTGTCCCTCTCGGCCACCCCCTCTCCCTGGGCTCACATCAATGCCTTCCTCTATCAGTGTTCCGTCATCGGTGTCTTCAAAACGCTGCGCATCTTCCTGCAGCATGTACCCAACACTGTGTTGAAACAGTTCGGGGGACGCCTCAGGAGGACATGGTGGTACTAGGGAAGTATTGTGTGAAGCCATTGTGCAGAGGGAAGAGGACTCCTTGGCAGCTGCTTTGCCAGATAAACTTTGATCAGTCTGTGTGAGAGAAGATGAGGAGGATAAGGACGGCTTGGTCATCCACTCTACTAATTTCTCTGCATGTTGAGGCTCAACACGGCATGCTCCCGAAAAGAAGGACGAGCGGCCACGGCCACGGCCACGTGCTGAAGAGAATGCACCACATCCACTACCAGCGTTACCTCTATATGCAGAGCCTGCTTGCCCTCGTGACTCTCTGCCTCTCTTTGTTGTCCTTCCAGACATATTTATGCGTTCAGGTTGTATGTAACAGCACAAGCGCAGTGACACCAACTGCGTTCAGGTGGTATGTAACAGCACAAGCGGAGTCACACCAACTGCGCTCAGGTGGTATGTAACAGCACACGTACAGTGACACTAACTGTGCTCAGGTGGTATATAACAGCACAGGTGCGGTGACACCAAATGCACTCAGGTGGTATGTAACAGCACACGTACAGTGACACTAACTGCGCTCAGGTGGTATATAACAGCACAGGTGCAGTGACACTAACTGCGCTCAGGTGGTATGTAACAGCACACGTACAGTAACACTAACTGCGCTCAGGTGGTATATAACAGCACAGGTGCGGTGACACCAAATGCGCTCAGGTGGTATATAACAGCACACGTACAGTGACACTAACTGCGCTCAGGTGGTATATAACAGCACAGGTGCGGTGACACCAAATGCATTTAGGTGGTATGTAACAGCACACGTACAGTGACACTAACTGCGCTCAGGTGGTATATAACAGCACAGGTGCGGTGACACTAACTGTGCTCAGGTGGTATGTAACAGCACACGTACAGTGACACTAACTGCGCTCAGGTGGTATATAACAGCACAGGTGCGGTGACACCAAATGCGCTCAGGTGGTATATAACAGCACACGTACAGTGACACTAACTGCGCTCAGGTGGTATATAACAGCACAGGTGCAGTGACACCAAATGCGCTCAGGTGGTATATAACAGCACACGTACAGTGACACTAACTGCGCTCAGGTGGTATATAACAGCACAGGTGCGGTGACACCAAATGCGCTCAGGTGGTATGTAACAGCACACGTGCGGTGACACCAAATGCGCTCAGGTGGTATGTAACAGCACACGTGCGGTGACACCAAATGCGCTCAGGTGGTATGTAACATCACACGTGCGGTGACACCAAATGCGCTCAGGTGGTATGTAACAGCACACGTGCGGTGACACCAAATGCGCTCAATTGGTATGTAACAGCACACGTGCGGTGACACCAAATGCGCTCAGGTGGTATGTAACAGCATACGTGCGGTGACACCAAATGCGCTAAGGTGGTATGTAACAGCACACGTGCAGTGACACCAAATGCGCTAAGGTGATATGTAACAGCACACGTGCGGTGACACCAAATGCGCTCAGGTGGTATGTAACAGCACACGTGCGGTGACACCAAATGCGCTCAGGTGGTATGTAACAGCACACGTGCGGTGACACCAAATGCGCTAAGGTGGTATTAAACAGCACACGCACAGTCAGGGCGACTGCGTTTCTGTGCAATTCAATAGCCCACTTGCATTAACAGCAACTGCCTTTCTGTGCAAATAAACAGCACACTTGCAGTAACAGGTAATGTGTCTATGTGCAATTAACCAGTACACGCTGACTAACACTGAGTACTATGTTTAAGGTAAACCCTAATGCAGGCAATACAACACGTTAGAGCACTGCATCAAGCACAATCTCCTGCCTGACAGATACTAATAGCAGATCTAGCTAAGCTATACAGTTTATAAATATATTGACAACTCCTAGGGATGTCAATATATTCTCTACAAACTGTCAATTTAACTATACTAACTAGTAGCCTCCCTGATCTATCTTTCTATCTATCTATATATCTGAAAAGACACTGTGGGGCTGATTTACTATTGGCACTGCGCTGCACCGGTACATGCCTTAATAGGTGCGCTGGATGAAGCCTTAATTAGGCGCATGAACCGGCCGCAGCAGCAGCGCGATGCAATTGATTAGTAAAGCCGCCGCCAAACTCCCTGTATAAGTCTATAGGGGAAATCTTAATTGTGAATTTTAAAGGCTAATCTGCCAGTTTTGTCCTAAATAGTGTTTAGGGGACATGTACCAATGCCTTTTTTATTTTTTAAAACGGCCGTTTTTTCGGGAGCAGTGATTTTAATAATGCTCAGGCGGCGTACACACGACCGAGGTTCTCGCTGGAAACCAGCGAGAACCTCGCTGGAAGCTGCATTCCAGCGAGGACCTCGGCCGTGTGTACGCTCTCGGCGAGCTTCCCGTCGGGAAGCCCGTCGAGCAGAAATAGAGAGCACGCTCTCTATTTGCTCGACGGCCCGCCTGGATGAATGGCTGGTTGCCATTCCCGACGGGCGGGTCACCGATTTCGACGGCCGGCAGAGAACCTCGACGGGCGGAACGATGTGTTCTGCCCGTCGAGGTTCTCTGCCGTGTGTACACGGCCTAAAAGTGCAACAATAAAAGTGTAATTTTTCTTTAAATTTCGTACCATGGGGGGCTCTAATGTCAGCATGTGAAAAAGCGAATGTTTCCTGTGGTTAGAACTGTCTCTGCACAAAATGACATTTTTCAAAGCAAAAAAGCCGTTTAAAACTGACTTGCGGCTATAATGAATTGTCGGCTCCTGGCAATTGCAGGAGAATTCATTCATTAAAAAAACGAAAAAAAAAGCATGGGGGTCCCCCCAAATTCAATAACCAGACCCTTTAGGTCTGGTATGGATATTAAGGGGATCCCCGCCGTCAATTAAAAAAAAAATGACGTGGGGTTCCCCCCAAATATCCATAACCAGACCCTTCAGGTCTGGTGTGGAATTTAAGGGGAACTCCACTCCAAATTTAAAAAAAAATGGCGTGGAGTCCCCCCTAAAATCCACACCAGACCCCTTATCCGAGCACGTTGACCTGGCCGGCCGCAGAAAAGAGGGGGGGACAGAGCGCGCCCCCCCCCTCTCCTGAACCGCACCAGGCCACATGACCTCAACATTGGGAGGGTGTTTTGGGGTACCCCCCAAAACACCTTGTCCCCATGTTGATGAGGACAAGGGTCTCTTCCCCACAACCCTTGCCCGGTGGTTGTGGGGGGTCTGCGGGCAGGAGGCTTATCGAAATCTGGAAGACCCCTTTAACAAAGGGGCCCCCCAGATCCCGCCCCCCCCCCGTGTGAAATGGTAATGGTGTACCTTGTACCTCTACCATTTCACCAAAAAAAAAATGTAAAGGGTTAAAAACGACAAGAGCCGGTTTTTGACAAGTCCTTTATTAACTTCTTTCTTCTTCTTTTCTTCTTTCCTTCTGGTTTCTTCCTCCATCTTCTTCTTCTTCCTCTGCTTCTGTCTTGGGTCTTCTATTCCCGCATCTTGCCCGGAATGTTCTTCCATCTTCTTCTCCTTCCGCTGTCCTTCTCGTCCGCATCTTCTTCTTGTTCTTCTTCGCCGGAGCCGCCGCTTCCAATTGAAATCCCCGCTGTCTGCATGACCACGCCCCCCCTCTGACGCCACGGGCAAGCTCTTAGGAAAGTCCCCGTGTGCTGCATGTGCGTCAGAGGGGGGAGTGGTCACATGTTCCAGAAAGCGGGCAATTCAATTGGAAGCGGCGACTCTGGCAAAGAAGAAGCCGCGCACAAGCTTCCAATTAAATTGCCCGCCCTCTGACATGTGACCACGCCCCCCTCTGACGCACTTGCAGCACACTCCTAAGAGCTTGCCCGTGGCGTCAGAGGGGGGCGTGGTCCGGCAGACAGCGGGGATTTCAATTGGAAGCGGCGGCTCTGGCGAAGAAGAACAAGAAGAAGATGCGGACGAGAAGGACAGCGGGAGGAGAAGAAGATGAAAGAACACGCCGGGCAAGATGCGGGAATAGAAGACCCAAGACAGAAGCAGAGGAAGAAGAAGGAGGAGGAAGAAGAAACCCGAAGGAAAGAAGAAAAGAAGAAGAAAGAAGATAATAAAGGACTTGTCAAAAACCGGCTCTTGTCGTTTTTAACCCTTTACATTTTTTTTTTTTTTTGGTGAAATGGTAGAGGTACAAGGTACCCCATTACCATTTCACACAGGGGGGGGCCGGGATCTGGGGGGCCCCTTTGTTAAAGGGGTCTTCCAGATTTCGATAAGCCTCCTGCCCGCAGACCCCCACAACCACCGGGCAAGGGTTGTGGGGAAGAGACCCTTGTCCTCATCAACATGGGGACAAGGTGTTTTGGGGGGTACCCCAAAACACCCTCCCAATGTTGAGGGCATGTGGCCTGGTGCGGTTCAGGAGAGGGGGGGGGCGCCAGGTCAACGTGCTCGGATAAGGGGTCTGGTGTGGATTTTAGGGGGGACTCCATGCCATTTTTTTTTATTTTGGGGTGGAGTTGCCCTTAAATTCCACACCAGACCTGAAGGGTCTGGTTATGGATATTTGGGGGGAACCCCACGTCATTTTTTTTTTGAAAATTAACGGCGGGGTTCCCCTTAATATCCATACCAGACCTAAAGGGTCTGGTTATTAAATTTGGGGGGACCCCCACGCTTTTTTTTTGGTGTTTTTTCTGAATGAATTAACCTGCAATTGCCAGGAGCTGACAATTCATTATTGCCGCGAGTCAGTTTTAAACGGCTTTTTTCCTTCAGAATGTCATTTTTCACATGCTAACATTACACCCAGGGCCGCCATCAGGGGGGTACAGGCAGTACACCTGTAAGGGGCCCGGGAGTCCGGAGGTGCCCAGATGCCTGGAGGCCCCCGAGCGCCCCAGATGGTAACCCCCCTCTTTTTTTTTTTTTTTATATATATTTTTTAGTTAATTTTTTTAGTATTTTTTATTAAAGGGCCAATTTTTGGATTTTTTTTTTTTTTAGCAGTCCGGAGGTCCCCAGGGGCCCAGAGGACCCCAGGGCCCCGGGTGGCAACCCCCATATTTTTGTTATTAAAGGGCCAATGTTTTTTTTTAGGGGTCTGGAGGTCCCCAGTGGCCCGGAGATCCCCAGGGCTCCAGATCACAACCCCCCCCCCCTTTTTTTTAAAAAAATACAAAAAATTATATATTTTGATATTTTTTTTGGTTATTTTTTTAACACATATATATATATATATATATAATATAATTATGAAAGGGCCCATAGGGCCCCAGATAACAACCTTTTTGCTTATAAAAATGTTATAAACATTTTATATTTTCCCCAGGTTTTTTTTTCCGTTAATTTATTTTTTAAAGTGTATTTTGTGCGTGAAGTCGAGAGAGAGGAGCTGGACTTGCAATCACCATCCTTCTCCATGCCCCCGGTGGCAATGGCGGGTGTGAGGGGGGGCCTCCCACTCACCCCACCCTACCTGCTACACTTGGGAGCCCGATGGGACAGAGGGACTCCCCCTATGAGGGAGTCTAGCCCATCCAGCCAGCCCTGTAGGTCCTTCGCCTCTCTTTATTTTAGGAGACCTCATGGCCAAAGTGCGTTCGTGTGCGTGCAAGTGTGGTGTTTTTTTTGGGGGGGGGTGGGCGTACTAAGCACAGGCGTACCTTGCATAGCACACCCACCGGGAGCCGGGCTGAGACCACCAAACTCAATTCACATGTAGCCGAGACCGGGATCCGAACCCTTGGCTGCAGAGGTGAACGGCTTGTCAGCGCAGTGCTATTCACGTTGAGCCACCACAGCTCCCACCCCATGTTATTTTATTTTTATTTTTGGTAGTTATTTTTTATTAAAGGGCCCAGAGCTCCCAAGGCAACCCCCTTTTTTTATATATATATATATATATATATATATATATATAGAGAGAGATTTTAATTTATTTTTCATTAAAGGGCCCAGAGGTTTATTTTTATTAAAGGGCCCAGAGGTCCCCAGGGCCCCCGGATGGCTACCACCCTTTTTTTAATATATATTTTTCTATATTTATTTTTTTGTAAAGGAACCCCCCGCTTATCAAATTGCGGCAGCCCCCCCCCCCTTCTCAATTTCAGGTGGCAGCACCCCCCCCTGTTCTCTGCTCCAGGGGGCCCATGCCTGAAGCTGTGTAAGGGGCCCCATAATTCCTGATGGCGGCCCTGATTGCCCCCCCCCCCATGGTACGAAATTTCAAGGAATTTTTAACTTTTATTGTTGCACTTTAACCACTTCCATACCGCGCCTATTCTGGCACTTCTCTCCTTCATGTAACAATTATATTTTCTTCCTTGAAAATTACTCAGGACCCCCAAACATTATATATATTTTATTAACAAACACCCTAGGGAATAAAGTGGCGGCCATTTTTTCTTACAAATTTCCAACGCTATTTGCGCCAAAAATTTTCAAACGTTTTTGTTTTTTTTTGGCTTTCAAAAAAAACCTGTTTCATGAATGACAAAATAAGAAAGCAGTAAAGCTAGCCCAATTTTTAGGGATAAGGTGAAAGATGATGTTACACCGAGTAAATAGATACCTAACTTGTCACGCTTTCATATTGCGCACACTCATGGAATGGCGCTAAACTTTGTTATTAAAAATCTCCATAGGCGATGCTTGACTTTTTTTCTCAGGTTACCACTTTTGAGTTACAGAGGAGGTCTAGTGCTAAAAATTTTGCTCTCACTCTAACGCACGCTATGATACCTCACATGTGGGGTTTGAAGGATGTTTACATATGTGGGTGGGACTTGCATGCGTGTTCGCTTCTGAGTGCGAGCTACTAGGGACAGGAGCATTTAAATTCCTTTTTATTTATTTTTTTATTTTTTTTACTTAATATTTTCATTTTTGCACTTGTTTGTCCCTTTTTTTGTATTATTTTTCACTTTTCTTCCTATTACAAGGAATGTAAACATCCCTTGTAATAGGACTAGTGTGTGACAGGTCCTCTTTATAGAGAGAGGCGGGGTCAATTAGACCCCACATCTGTCCTCCAGGCTGGAAAGCATGGAATTGGAAAAAAAATCAAAAAAATCATCTCATGCTTTCAGCTGCGATCATGTTCGTTCAGCACAGTGGTGTAGTGTGTAGCATGTTCACCTAGCAGCAAAAGGGTTGCTGGTTCGAATCCCACCCGTGACACTAGCTGCCTGGAGTTTGCATGTTCTCCCTGTGCGGGTTTCCTCCCACAATCTAAAAACATGCTGTAAATTGGATCCTGTCTAATTAAGCCCTAATATGCAGTAGGATATTTAGGTTTTGTGCTGCCCTAGGCCTGACCAAATTTTGGCACCCCCTAATAGAAAAATGACCCACTCTTCCTGTCAAGGCCACACCCTGTTTTTTTATGACCCACCCAGGAATTTTCAGGGGACACACACAAGTTCTGTAGGGGGGGGGGCACAGGAGTCCCTTAATTTGCCTAGTTTTTCGATCACTTCCTGTTTGGCTATGAGGCAGGAAGTGAAGGCCAATCTCCCCAAACGGACAGGGATAATACAAAATAAACTGACAGAGCTTCTACCCCCCCCCCCCAACTCTATCCAAAATGAAAGAAAACAAAAAAATAAAAGTGATGATTATAGTTCCAGTTTAACCCCAAATTTCAGATCATTTTATTGAGAGGCTTAAGAAAATATAACCATGCCAATAGGCCAGGATCCAGCGTTGCTAATATGTATGAATGTGTGTTAGGGACCCCCACAAACACCACCCAATGTTAAATCAACAATTTTCTTGTTTGATTTGGGGATGCCTGCACCCCTGATAGGGTAAAGACATCTCACAAATGTTGTCACTTTCTACTTAATTCATTCACTTCCTGCCACATAGCCAAACAGGAAGTGAGGGAAAAACCTGAGTAATGTTTTGTTGGGGACACAGATCAATCTAAATAGTTTCCCATTTTGGAAATTGCATTTTGCTGTGTACACCCCAAATTAGTATAGATCTTGGACTTTGGGTTCCATTTACTAAAGGCAAATCCACTTTGCACTACAAGTGGACAAGCAAGGAGGAAAAATAAAAACTTGACGGGATTGGGAGTTAAAACCATCAGTGCTTCCCTTCTGATTTTCATTGCCTACGCTTCTACTGCAGAGCGGCTTTGCCTTTACTAAACCCCAAAGTAACTAATCATTTGGGGTGTACACTGCAGTGCAATTTGCTTAATGGGGACACTAGTTAGATTGACCTGTGTCCCGAAGAAAAGACCATTGGTAGGGTTTTAACCTCACTTCCTGTTCAGCTGTGTGACAGGAAGTGAAGCCAATTATAAGAAAAAGGGACACAAAGCCCAACCTAAAAACACTAGCAGGGGTTCAAACACTCACTTGGCTTCCCTCAAACAACCCACAATTAGAATAGGATGGTCTTGCGCTAGTTTCAAGCACAGCGCTGTAAATCAGCACTTCAAGCCTGTCCACCAATACACCAACCCCCCCCCCCCTCCAAACAGGCCCTGTTTGCAGGTTTTCCTACATCTTGCACATGTGCTTTAAAAAGTCAGTCTGGACATCAATTCTAGGAAACAATACTTACCGCTTTGTCCTTCCTTTTCTGGTGACTAAACATTTCATGCATACACACCAGGAAAGAGCTTAGAGACAAATCACACTTGATGGTTTAGGCCCAAACTATTTGAGCTGCAGCGGTTGAAATCCATAGCATGAAAAAAATATCACAAAACAAACTTCAAAATTTGAAAGTAATTTTATTGGTCCACAAAACAAGGAAAGCAAAACAAAAAATTACAAATAAACACACCAAAAAAATATAAAAAAACCTAAAAACAAAAAAGACCAACATTTATTTCACAGTCATTGGAAAATAAATCATGCTTTTGAAATAACAGGATAGACCCACAGGATTAAAACATTAGTCATTAACATCTTGAGAAACATTTAGCAAAATTATGCAGCAGACAAAACATAAAAAAAAAAAAACTTGCTCCAAAACATCTCTGTTTCGCTCCGCCATTCCTTCCAGCCAGCAAATCGGCCCCCTCTGAGGGCAGCTGACACGTGCACTATCCACGCTTTTTATAACATGTGTGCTAATGAACCAATTGGAAACACATGAAGAAATGTCAGCCTCTAGTTTGTGTGCACTTGTAACTGCTTACACCTGTTAAAGATGTCCTTAAATTACTAAGCCAAAAAAACAGCTTTCTGAGCATGCTCAGAAAGATGCATGTCATTTTCAGGCTCAAACATCCAGCTTATTTTTCTAAGTGTTCGAGCATGCCCAGTTCACTCGAAATGCATTACCAGAATCAAATCTGCAATGGCGGATGAAAGCATTAGAGGTGTTTTTTTTTTTTTGGTCCCCTTGAACTGATGCTTTACAACCTGAAGGGGAGGTCTTATAGAATTTTTACGTAACAAACATAAATAATAATAATTTTAACGCCCCTGTCCCTAGTAGCTCGCAGTCAGAAGCGAACATGCAGCATTTTTTTCTTCCGGTTACCAGTTTAGATTTACAGATGAGGTCTAGTGCTAAAAGTATTCATCTCGCTCTTACGCACGCTATGATACCTCACATGTGCGGTTTGAAGGATGTTTCCATATGTGGGCGGGCCTTAAATGTGTAAGTCCCGCCCCCACATATTTAACCGCCGTTCAAACCCCACATGTGAGGTATCATAGCGTACGTTAGAGCGAGAGCAATACTTTTAGCACTAGACCTCCTCTGGAAATCTAAACTGGTAACCTGAAAATAAAATAAAAAAGTGTTGCCTATGGGAATTTTCAAGTACTGAAGTTTGGCGCCATTCCATGAGTGTGTGCAATATTAAAGTGTAACATGTTGGGTATCTATTTACTCGGTGTAACATCATCTTTCACATTATGGCCATAAATTGGGCTAACTTTAGTGTTTTCTTAATTTGTAACCACCTTTTGAGCCCCAGACCATATTACTGGTCACTGACGGGGCCAGTTTTTGCATTTCAACACTGCGTCATTTTAACTGACAATTGCGTGGTTGTGCGACGTGGCCCCCAAACAAATTTGGCGTCCTCTTTTTTCCCCCAACAAAATTTTATTATTTTTTTTTTTTGGTGGTATTTGATCACCTCTGCTTTTTTTCTTATTTTTGCTTGAACCAAAAATATAGCGACAATTTTGTAAATAAAAAGACAACTTTTTTACTGTTTGCTATAATAAATCTCCCCCAAAATATATTCCAAAACTTTTTGCCCTCAGTTTAGGCCGATACGCAAGCTTCGACATATTTTTGGTTCCAAAAAATCGCAATAAGCGTTTGATTGGTTTGGGCAAAAGTTATAAGTAGGGGTTGGGCTTATGGGTTTTTTAGGAATATATTTTTGTTTTACTAGTAATGGTGGCGATCATTGATTTTTCTGGCTACTGCGACATTGTGGCGGACACATTTTTGTGAGCTTTGGCATTTTTCTAGCGAGCAATGGTATACAAATGCATTGCTTACTATAAAAATGTCACTGGCAGGGAAGGGGTTAACACTAGGGGCGAGGAAGGGGTTGATTATGTTACCTGGGTGTGTTCTAACTGTAAAGGGGGTGGGACTGACTAGGGGAAATGACAGATCACTGTTCATACATTGTATGGACAGACGAGCAGGCATTCCCCCCCCTGACAGGACCGGGATAAAGGGGAACTCCACACCAAATTTAAAAAAAAATGGTGTGGGGGTCCCCCTCCAGGTGCACACCAGGCTCTTAGATTTGATCTGGAACATAAGGGGTTAAACCCACGCCAAAAACGGCGTGGGGTTCCCCCTCAGATCCAGACCAAACCCTTCTCCCAGGCACGCAGTCTGGCTGGACAGGAATGGGGGTGGGGACGAGCGAGCGCCCCCCCCCCTCCTGAGCCATACCAGACCACATGCCCTCGACATGGGGGAGTGTGTGCTTTGGGGGAGGGGGGCACTGCCCCCCCACCCCAAAGCACTCTTGTCCCCATGTCGATAGGGACAAGAGCCTCTTCCCGACAACCCTGGCCGTTGGTTGCCGGGGTATGCGGGCGGGGGGCTTATCAGAATCTGAGAGCCCCTTATAATAAGGGGGCCCCCAGATTCTGGCCCCCCACCCTATGTGAATGAGTATGGGGTACATCGTACACCTACCCATTCACCGGGTGGAAAAGTGTAAACACAAATAAACCACACAGAATAAAATAATTTATTAGTCAGCTCTGGGGGTCTTCTGCCGGGACCCCCCACCACCAGCCCATTGGGCCCGGGCTTCGCCGTTTTCTGCCGGGGGACGACGACACCCACCGATGCTCTCCGCCATGTTCAGCCAGGCCCCCACCCCAAAATAAGCTCTTTTCCATCCGGGGGGGGGCCGGCCGAAAACAGCGGAGAACAACGGGGGGCGGAGCCCCTCCTCGGTCTTTTAGACGTTTTCTGCCGGGGGGCTCCAGCCCCGCACCGGTCTTCGCCGCCGCCTTCCGCCGGGGGGGGGACACCCACCGATGATCTCCGCCATGTTCGGCCAGGCCCCCACCCCAAATTAAGCTCTTTTCCATCCAGGGGGGGGCGGCGGAACATGGCGGAGAACAACGGGGGCGTCGCCACTCCTCGGTCTTGAGGGCGTGTGTGTGAGGCTCTCTGAACTTCCAGAGAGCCATGGAAGCTATCAGCCCAGGGGGAGGCTCTACTTCCCGGGCGGTGAGAGAAGCTATGCCTGTGGAGGGATCGGATACCATTTCAAGGACAGTGGAGAGTTTGAGACCATCAGATGAGGATCTCAGGTATCTGGAGTCCCAGATTGCTCTCTCTGCATGGCAGGAGCAGCAGCCAGGTGAAAGTGATTTTGAAGCTACAGGCCGTCGGATGGAAGTCTATGCAGTCTTGGGAAGGCTTATGGACTTTTTGGTGGTAGTGCATGAAGACCTGGCACGCTTAAGAACAGCCAGAGATCGGGTGGGCAAAAAGAAGCGGAAGGGCTATCGCCTGAGTGTTCAGACATTGAAAACGACCCTGAGTGAGTATATCACTTATTGGAACCGGCTGTTGGATCAATCTACTATGGACACTGATGAGATGGATGAGTTGGAAGAACGCCTGATGGAGGTTTGTGATAAGGGAAGCCAGGCTGCTCGCCGTAGCTCCCAGGCTGAGGTGCCAATTTCCCCTTTGCCATCAGGGGGCGCCCAGCCTGGAGGCCTGGTCGGATCCCCCGCGATCACCGCGGGACCGGAAGTGGCAGGTCCCGGGGCTGCTGCAGACGAGGAGGAAGTCATGGAGGTTGGAGGAACGCAGGATGAAGTCGCGGCGGGTATTGCCGCGAATGTGTGTGCCGCGAGTCGCGAGGCTACTGCTGCGGTGGATGCCGCGGGTCGCGGGACTGCCGCTGCGGGTGTGGAGCCGGAGGGTATGGCCGCGAAAGTGAATACCGCGGGTTGCGGGGTTACCGCTGAAGGTGTGGAGCCGGAAGTAGCGGATCCCGGGACAGCTGCGGGTGAGGAGATGGGACTTGTGGAGGCTGTTGCTGAGAAGGATGGAGCAATGAAGGACGGTTCCGCGGGTGTGAGTGCCATGGATCGTGGGATTTCTGCCGAGGACACTGTGAGGGGTGAGATACCTACTATTGTCTCATCCCGGGCTTTGGGGGTGGCCACTGTTGCGGAGACTGTTGGGTCATCTTTTCCTGTGGACCTGCTGCCGGGTGGTGGGGTGCCTCTTGTGGTTTCCCCCTCCGGCCCTTCAGTTTCTGAGTCCGTGGCGATGACCCCCCAGCGCATGGAGTGGGGTGATTGCGAGCAGGGTAGTATAACTAGCCCATGTCTTGCGATGGACCACATACGGCTGCTGGAGGGTGAGCCAACTAAAGCGGACCAGAGTACTGGTTTTCATGACATTGGGGTACCCTCTGGGGTTTTGGAGCATACGGGTCAGCCCCAAGTGGGTCCTCTGGGCGGTGCGGGGACCCCTCCGGCAGCAATTATTTCTGCTGGGGGTGTTTCCGGTGCTTGTGCACCTGCTGTGCCCGGGGCCCCTGGGAAAGACTTAAGTATAGCTGTTGATAATGTTGATTCTAGCAATGTTGTTGTTTCTGATCTCCCCCCGCCTCCTCCCCAAATCAGTGGGTCCCAGGAGGCCGGGGTTATGTCGGCCCTAAAAGTGGGGTTGTCTTTTGCAGATGTCACTGGTGGCAGGGTACAGCTTGGGCGTTTTTATAGTGCCCACGGTACGATGGCTTTTAGGGGCTCAGTGCCAGCTGCCACTAGGGTGGGGGGTGTGGAGCGTAAGCGCCATAATGTTGTGCAGCTGCGCTGGTTGGAAGAGTTTGGTCGTCCTCCGGGGAGAGACGAGGTGGTGGATATGGTGTTGGCCCTTGGGTTTAAGGCATCAGACATCTTTGCTGTTATCCACCCCTCGGGCTCCCTGGAGTATGATGTAAGTTTTGGTACCCCCGTCTTAATGGAGAGTTTTATCTCCAGACGGGAGGTGGTGAAGAATCAGTCCTCGTGGAAATCCTTTAGAGCAGTCGCCCTGTCTAGACAGGAAGAAATAAAAAGGGTGTCAGTCCTGGTTAGAAATGAATCTATTCCCGCAGAAGATATCACAACATGGTTGGGGCGGTACGGCCAGGTGATGGCCCCGCCAGGGAAAGTTTTGGATGCCAAGGGGATCTGGACTGGTGCCTGGTCTGTCTCAGTAAGGCTTAGACGCATCGGGTTATCAGTGACACATGTGCCTGCGTCAGGTTATATTGGGAGGGATAGGATCCTTGCATTCTATCCAGGGCAACCCAAGCTCTGTTTTAGATGCAACAGTCCTTTGCATTTCAGTAGGGACTGTAGGGAACCCTTTTGCACAAAGTGTAATGAAGCTGGGCACTTGGCCAGCGGGTGCAATAAATTTCAATGCAATCTGTGCGGTGTTATGGGGCACGTTTTTAGCCAGTGCCCCTCGGCCTTTCGGGCACCTGTTGGGGGGGTGTCTCCCCCTGCGGGGCCTGGGGGGTCTAGGGAGTCTGTGCTTCCGGTTGTTTCGTCGGCCGGGCCTCCTGCCCCGCTCCAGCTGGCTGGCGCAGTGACTCTTGAGGGTCAGTCTTTTGTGATGGGTTCCGGGAGTCCGGGGCCATCGTCAGGAAGATTGGGTCATAAGTCGGGCGGCTCGAGAGTTTCCCCTTTAAAATCTGGGGGGAGGGGTAAGGCCCCTTTGGTGCAATCTGTGGTATCTCGTGGCAAGGCTAAGATGCCTAGGGTGGTGTTGCATCCCCCTTCTCGGGATTCGCAGCCCATTCCTACTTGGTCTGGGTCCTCTGTCCCTGTGTCTGGTGGTGGGGGGGATCAAGAGGCGGGTCGTTTCTCTGATTCTGATACCCCTAGTACGAGACCTGTTCGTAAGGGCAGAAGGGGTAAGGTTCCTAGAGATCCCCAGCCAGTTGTAGACTTGCCTTCTCAGCCAGGTAAGGAGAGTAAAAGCAATGTTTGGGTGGCGGTGGGAAAGGGGCGGTGTGAAAGCAGTCCTGGGGTGATCCCCAGTTCTGGGTCAGGTCCTGGTCCGGGTGTTTCCTCTCCAGAAGGTGGAGTTGGGGCGACAAGTAGTGCCCAGACTCCCCCTGGTATAGCCCTGCAGAACAGGTTTTCCACCTTGGATCCTGTGGAGGATTCTGGTGGGGGTATGGTTGCAGGGGATTGTGCTGATGGAAGTAAATGAGTAATTTTATAAAAAAAAAAAAAAAATGCAGTAATGTGGTAACATGTGTATAAGCAATGTTGGGTGGCGGTGGGAAAGGGGCGGTGTAAAAGCAGTCCTGGGGTGAGTAATTTTACTAAAAAAAAAAAAAAAAAAAAAAAAAAAGCAGTAATGTGGTAACATGTGTATGTACAATTGCGTGGTTGCGTAGATTTTAAAGTTTTGGGGAAGGTTAGGGTTATGATTTTGTTTTATTTGTTTATGCATAATAGAAGTATGTATGTTTTAGGGGTTGGGGTTACTTGGGAAGTGGAAATGATTAAAGAGTATAATAATGCAAGTTATTGGAGCAGGTATTGGTGCGATTTTAGTGATGTGCAGATGGTATATGTATAGTATGGTGGGATAGTGTTTGTACGTAAAGAAAATGTTTAGTGGTAGAGGGTTGCTTTGGTACTTGGGAAGTGGTAATGACTAAAGAGTATAAAAATGCAAGTGAGTGGGGCAGGTATTGGTGCTAATTTTTAGTGATGTATAGATGGTATATGTATAGCATGGTGGGATAATATTTGTATGTAAAGAAAATGTATTGGGGCAGAGGGTCGTTTTGGTTTAATTGTTTTTGTTTTTTCTGTATACATTTTTGGTCGTAGAATTTTCAATAAAAAATTGCCACTCCTCCGTCTTCTAGCCGTTTTCTGCCGGGGGGGAAACACCCACCGATGCTCTCCGCCATGCTCGGCTAGGCCCCCACCCCAAAATTAAGCTCTTTCACATCCGGGGGGGTGGCCGAAAACAGCGGAGAACAACGGGGGCGAAACCCCTCCTCGGTCTCAGTGCAGCTCCTCCCACTGGCAGTAGTTCCAGCTCCTCCCACTCCCTTCAGTTTGCATCCTGCTGGAGAGGAGTGAAGACCTTTTTCCTGAGCTCCTGAGTTCCAGTGCTTCCAGCCACCAAGACCAGCCTCCAGCCCCAGCCCCCGGAAGAGGGGAGGGATGGCCTCCCTCAGCCCAGGGGAAGGACCAGCATCCGGCCTCTGGAGGAACCAGCAGCACCTGCCCTCCAGCCAGATCACCACCACCACCACCACCATCAGCAGGGAGGACCGTCTCTTCCTAGGGACCCAAGAAGGACTCTCAGATTGGACCGCTCCCCAGCCAGGTGAGACGGAGGCTAAAGCTAGGAAGAGGCGGGATAAGATCAAATCCCTGCTGGTGAAGATATCCCAGGCCTGCGTGGAAAAAATGATATCTCTCGCAGGCCTGAGGGACAAGAGGGACAGGTGTGCCAGTACTAGGAGGTCGGAGTTTAGGGGGGCCATCAACACCCTAAACCTAGAGGTTAAAGAAATCTGGGAATATTTGGGGGGTTTTTTTGAACGTGGGGCTGGGGAGGTGAGCTTCTTAGAGGAGCTCAGGAAGACCCTCCAGCAGGCAAGCCGGGAAGGAACCCAGGCGGCGAGGAGGAAAAGCGGGCGATCAGAGTCCCAACCCCCCAAGCAGCCGGGAAGCCAGGAGAGCCTGGGTGTAGTGGGGGTGGGAGTTCCGGTGGTGCAGGGCCCAGTATGGCCATAAAACCTGGGGAGGGCTCCCGGGAGTCAATCCCTCGGTCCGTGAAAGGGACTGGGGGGTTGGCTAGGTCGGGGGAGTCCAGTGATCCAGGAGGTCGCAGGGCCCAAGCGCCGCCGGAGGTACCCCCCCGGCGTCTACAGGTCAGCATGCCCAGGCTCCCACAGGAGGGCCACGCTGCAGTTGTGGAAGCCCGCTGTGTGCCTGTCTCCAGGACCCCTCAGCCTGCAGTGGAGCGGGAGGACCTGGCAGAGGCAGCGCCAGTGACCGCTCCTGCGGCTGGTAAAGAACAGGGAGAGAGGCAGGTGCATGGCGGCGTAGTGAAAGTATGCAGCGTGGCCAAGATGGCGCCGGCTGCTGGGGGAGGAGCAGCTGAGGCCAGCATCAGGGACCCGGAAGTGCCCCCCCCCCCCGGCGAACCGGAAGTGACCCCCCGCGAACCGGAAGTGACCCCCCCCCCGCGGACCGGAAGTGACCCCCCGCGGACCGGAAGTACCCCCCGCGGACCGGAAGTGCCCCCCGCGAGTTTGCAGCCAGTGTCACCGGCTTGGAGGACCCGGGGGATGAGAGGTCGGGTGTAATGGACAGTAGAATGGACGGTATAATGGACGGTATGTTGCCTACCCCCCAGGTCCCCATGAACATAACCACAGGCCCCGAGGGGCTCCCTGCAGCACAGGCGGGGTGGGGGGAATGTCAGGTGGGACCCCTCCCGGTGGACTGTGTAGCCTATGACTTTATCCGGCAGTTGGAGGGGTCCCAGGGGGGCATCCCCCAAGTACAGGTTGAGTCCCAAGGGGCTGGTGAGATTGCAGAGGGGTCTGGGTGGGGGAGTTTGGTGGGGGTGGTACCCCCCTCTGCTGTGGTCCCGGGGGGGGGAGCCTGTAGTCAGGCCAAAGGTGGTGGGTCAGGGTGGTCAGGGTATATCAGCGGGGGTGGGTGCAACACCACCGGCAGGGATGGGGCCCCCCCCGTCCCCCCCCACTTTTGGGGGTGCTGAGGGGGGTGCCCCACTTCCGGAGAACATCTTTCGGGGGTCTCCGGAGGCCAACTTATTGTCTGCCCTAAAGGGGGGTCGCTCTTTCGCCCAGGTGTTGGGCTCTCGTGCCCCTCTGGACCACCTGTACAGCCGGTTTGGCGCCCAGAATTTCCGCGCCCCCCCTGCTGACCAGGAGAGGACGCAGGGGTCGGCGTGGACGAGGGGTACAGGTGGTCCAGAGAGGAGGCGTAGGAATGTTGTCCAGCTTCGGTACGAGGGTCCGGACCCCTGCCCCGCTCGAGGTGAGGTGGTGGGCCTGGTACTCTCCTTGGGTTTTGGGGTGGATGACCTTTTTGCTGTCATCCATCCCACCAACACACGGGAGTTTGATATAAGTTTTGTCACTCCCGTGTGTATGGAACGCTTTATCACCGGCTTTGGGTTGGTGAGGGGCGTTGACCCTTGGAAGAGGTACAGGCTCATTCCCATCTCCAGGCAGGAGGAGGTTAAGAACATCACCATCCTGGTGAGGAATGAGTCGCTCCCTCCGGAGGACATTGCCACCTGGCTCGGGAGGTACGGGCAGTTGCAGACCCCCCTGAGGAAGAACCTTGATGAGCGCGGGGTCTGGACCGGGGCTTGGTTGACCAGGATCCGGCTCAAGAGGGAGGGCAACAGTGTTGCCCACCTCCCTGGCAGCGCCTTTCTAGGCAGAGACCGGATCCTGGCGTTCTACCCGGGACAGCCCCGTCGTTGCTTCAAGTGCGGCAGCCCGACCCACATGAGCTCGGACTGCACGGTGGTCAGATGTGGCCGGTGCCACGAGTTTGGCCACCAGTCCGAGTCATGTGGGAAGATATGCTGCAACTTGTGTGGTGAGATGGGGCACCCATTTAGCAGGTGTCCCAAAGCATATCGGGGTTCTTCCTCAGGGGGGGGACCTCCCGGGCCGGGAGCGGCCGAAGCCCCCCCGGCGAGTGATGGCCGGGGGGGTGGGGATCCTGGAGCCCCTAGTACTACTCCGGAGGGACCAACAGGCCCATTGCCTCAAAGAAGGCGGAGCAGGCGTGGGCGTGGGGCTCCCCCCCCCGGGGGACACGGGCTCGGTTGGCCAGGAGGCTCCCGATCCTCCGGAGGGCGGAGCCGGTGGGGAGGAGTCGGGGAGGCCTGGGGGTCCCGGGCCTGAGGGTCCGGGGCCAGGGCCTTCCTCTCCTAATGTTGCAGGGCCGATCCCCATCCCCCTTCCCTCTCCCCCTCCTCACCATTGCCCCACCCATCCACCTGGCCCTCCATCTGTTTCCCCATGCCCTCCTCCCTCATCTTCCCCTCCTCGTACCCCCCCCCCTCGTCCCCCCCCTCCCAAGTCCCGTCCCCCCCCTTCCCCTTCTTTTTCCCGTCCAGCTAAGTCTGGTCCCCCCCCTGTCCTCTCCCCTGTCTCTGGCCCCCCTCCTGCCTCTTCCATTCCCCCCCCTTCTGGACCCAGAGTCTCCTCTGGCCCTGTGGCCATGGAGATGGAAGCTGCTCGAGCCTCATCCAAGAGGGAAATCTCGAGCAGCGGGTCCGAGGAGGGGGGTGGTGTAGTCATCTCGGAGAGGTGGCAGGAGTGGGAGCAGGTGAGACGCAAAAAGAAGAAGGGGAAGGCTGCCAGATCTGGGGGCGGGAAGTCCCCAGTGAAGGGTGGGGTTCCCCCAGGGGCACGAAGTGGGGTGTCCCTGGGGAACCCGTTTGGTATCTTCTCCTCCTCCTCGGGCTCAGAGGAGGAGGAAGTGTAGATATGTAAATATGTTTTTGTGTTTGTAGTATGAAGGAGAACATGACCACTTTCAATCATTCTGATGGCGGTACCCTCTCCAATACGGCTTGCGACCATTAATGTCGCAAGTATTCGTTCTGCGGGAGCTCGTTTTATGGCCTTCGATTTTCTCAGCCGTGTTGAAGCTGACATTTTGTTTTTGCAGGAGACCTGGCTGGCATCTGTGGCAGAGATGCATCTAGCAAAGAGGGAGTGGAGATGTGGGCCCTCCCTCTGGTCTCTTGCGGCCGAGCCCTGCAGTGGGGTTGCGGTCCTTTTTAAGACTGGTCCGGTGGCTTGCCGGCGAGTGATTGAAGTGGAGATCGGTAGATGTCTGGTGGTGGACGCTGTCGTGAGGGGGCAATTCCTCCGGCTCATAAATTTTTATGGGCCTCAAACTAGGAGGGAGAGGAGGAGCCTCCTTACGGCGGTTAAGCCTTATCTTTTTACGTCCCAGCAGGTGATTTTTGGTGGCGATTTCAATATGATCACTAGGCCCAAAGACCGGGCAGGTGCCGCCAACCCTCTGGGATATGATAGTATTTTTTTGAATAACGTAGTGAGGGAGGCCAGGTTGGTGGATGTGCACGTTCGTCACCTCCCCAACCTCACTGGTTTCACATTTTCCCGAGGTAGTAGTAAGAGTAGATTAGATAGGTTTTTTTTAAAGGAGGACTCTGTCTGCTCGGCTCCTGAGCTGCAGTCGGTAGAGTTCTCCGATCACTGTATGGTATCTGTGGCCCTGAATGTCGCTGACACTCCTCAGAAAGGGAGGGGTTTGTGGCGCCTGAATGGGTCGCTACTGGAGGATCCTGAGGTTAGGGAAGCCTATGAGGTTTTCTTCCTGGGCCAGACCTCGCTCCTTGAGGGCAACTGCTCCCGCCTTGAGTGGTGGGAAGTAGTTAAAAAGAGGTCTGGCGACTTTTTCCGGGAAATCTCTGGGTACAGGGCAGCTTCCAAGTACCAGGCTTACCAGAGACTACGCAGGCAGCTTGACCGCCTGGTGTCCTCTGGGGGCTCTCAGGAACAGATATCCGGTCTGAAGGCGCAGATGAAGGAGTGTCAGTACGACCGTCTCGCCTCCCTGGTTTTTGAGAGGGATTATGGGAAGTTTATCTCTCCTGATCCCTACAGGAGCTGTGGTGAGGTGGCGAGGTCGAAGGTCGTACATGGCCTGAAGGATGCCTCAGGATCTCTGGTCCGGTCCAGATCGGGGATCCTGGGTGTCGTCAGAGACCACTTTTCGGACCTCCTGAAGAAGCGGCCTCTAGACATGGAGAAAGTCAGGGAATTCCTTGATGAGACCCCGCTGGAAGTGGGGTCTGACCTTCCTGACTCTCTGACAGAAGAGATCTCGGTAGCTGAAGTTGAGCAGGCTATTAGCTCTTTAGCTTCTAAAAAGTCACCTGGGCCCGATGGGCTCACGGCCAAGTTCTACAAAACCTTTAAGAGCCTCTTGGCTCCTCATCTGAGGGAAGTGTTTAGTGAATGTTTGGCCTATGGCCTGCTGCCTCCCTCAATGAGAAGGTCAGCTCTGATCCTACTGTCAAAGGGGAAAGATCCGTCTGTGGTGGAGAATTGGCGTCCGATCGCCCTTCTTACCACAGATAGGAAGATACTGGCAAAGATCTTGTTTACACGTCTGTCTGCTTTGGCGGGCAGGATGCTGTCTCCCTCTCAGCACTGCACAATTCCTGGCCGGGGCACTTTTAGTGCCGTCCTGAGCGTCCGGGAGGCTGTGGAAAGGTGCAGGGCTGATGGCAGCGAGCGGTATCTGCTTGCATTGGATCAGGCTAAGGCGTTTGATCGGGTGAACCACGAGTACCTTTGGCTGCTTCTGAGGAGATACGGTCTGCCTGATCAATTCGTTGATTGGCTGCAGGTATTGTATAGGGGAGCTGAGAGCTTCCCTCTTGTCAACGGTTGGGTGGGCCGGGCCTTTGCCGTGGACTCTGGCGTCCGGCAGGGGTGCCCGCTGAGCCCCCTCCTGTACATCTTTGCGGTCGACCCCTTCGTAAGGAGGCTAGACTGCGGGCGTCTGGGGGGGGTTCCGGTGGGACCTGTCGGGGGTCCGGTTTCGGCGGTGAGGGTTGTGGCCTATGCGGACGACGTCTCGGTGGTGGTATCTGGTCGTGAGGAGGCCCATTATGTGGAGTCCCAGATCGGGTGCTACTCTGAGGCGTCAGGCTCGCTGGTCAATTGGGACAAGAGTGAAGTTTTCTGGTTGGGGAAGGAGGGGGAGCAGTTCCCCCTTCCGGACGTGTTCCCCACGCCCGTACCAGAGATTCGAGTTCTTGGCATTCATTTCGGCCCGGGTGATTATCCCAAGCTAAACTGGGAGCGCAGGCTGGTGAGTGCCACTCGGAAGGTGAAGGCCTGGAAAGGTTGGAAACTTTCCCTGAGGGAAAGGGTAAGCTTGGTCAAGACGTACTTATTGCCTGAGTTTCTCTTTGTAAGCTATGTGTGTCTTTTGCCAGCATCTCTCTATGCTCGGGTCTATGGTCTGTTCTTCCTGCTGTTGTGGGGAAGCAGACTGAACCTGATCAAGAGGGAGGTCACATACCGCCAGCGACGGCAAGGTGGGTTGGACATGGTCAACCCGGTGGTGTTCTTTGTCACCATCTTTGTTAAATACAATTTGCAGTCCATATTTGTGGACGAGCCTTCCTGGTGGGAGTGTTCATGCAAGGACTGGCTCTTGCTGTTCTTGAGGCAGTGGGGGGAGGGGGGGAGGCCCGGCGATCTGAGGAGATCGCATGGGTATCTCCCTTCCTATGTCCCCCTGGCATTAAAGGTACTGAGGCAGTGGCGGATAACTGCCCTGGAGGTGGGCTCTTTGGGTCGGCGGGAGCTGTACTTGAGGGTCATGGCCTCGGACATTTTGAAGCCCCTGTCTTTGAGGGACTGCCCTGAGAGGGTCCTCACGGAGGGGCTAGCCCTCTTGAATTCTTCTAGAATTCCAAGTAAGTTTTGGGATCTCGCATGGAGGTCGTTCCATGGACGACTCTATGTCCGTGCGAATCTCAAATACAGGAACCTGGGGGACAGGGACTGCCCCCGTCAGGAATGTGGTGGGACATTGGAGACCATGGACCATTTTCTGGTCCAATGTCCCTTCAACATGGAGGTTCTTACGAAGGTAGGGGGTGCCATTGGCTACCCCCGCCTTCCGGCCCTGACCTATGCTGAGCGAGTGTATGGTGATTTTGGGGTCCGCAGGGGATTTGAGTTATCGTCACTTTATTTAGTCAGCCTAGTTGTGCTTTATTACACTTGGCACGCTCGGTGTTTGGTGTCCACTAGGGACAAAATCCTGCCTGTGCATGAGGTGGTGGGCGGTATCTTTCGGGAGTTGGTGAAGGTGCGGGATCTGGAAAGGAGCAGGGTCGGGCCTGAGAGGTGTGCCCATTTATGGAGGGGGTTCCTCTTCCAGCCCCCTTAGGTCACGGCTCTGCCCCTCTCCATGGGTAGGGGCATCTATCCTTTTTCACCCCCTTAGATTTTGTTTATGGTTTTTTTTTTAAATAAGGCTACAGACATGTCTGACTATCATGTTCTTGCTCATACGTGGGTTGTAGGTATTTGTTGTTGTGATGGTGGGGTGTGTTGTGGGTTGGCGATGATCTGGACAGTAGTGGTTTCTATGGACTTTAATATCTCCCTACTGTACCAGTGAGCCGTTTTAAGTGGTTTTTTTTTTTTGGCAATGATCTGGGCAAGCTTTTCCTGATGGACTATAAAAACTTTCTCTTGTACCAGTGAGCCTGTTGTAAATACCTGTTCTGGTGCTATTTTTTTTTTTCTTTATAGTTATTTCTTGGTGGGTGGAGGTCGGTGATTTGATGGTTTGTGTTTTGTTGTTTGTTTTTGTGTTATTTGGTTTATTTAGTTATTTGGTTTATTTTATATATTTGTTAACCTTTTGGTCGTAGTTTTATAAATAAAAAATTACCCCTCCTCGGTCTCAGTGCAGCTCCTCCCACTGGCAGTAGTTCCAGCTCCTCCCACTCCCTTCAGTTTGCATCCTGCTGGAGAGGAGTGAAGACCTTTTTCCTGAGCTCCTGAGTTCCAGTGCTTCCAGCCACCAAGACCAGCCTCCAGCCCCAGCCCCCGGAAGAGGGGAGGGATGGCCTCCCTCAGCCCAGGGGAAGGACCAGCATCCGGCCTCTGGAGGAACCAGCAGCACCTGCCCTCCAGCCAGATCACCACCACCACCACCATCAGCAGGGAGGACCGTCTCTTCCTAGGGACCCAAGAAGGACTCTCAGATTGGACCGCTCCCCAGCCAGGTGAGACGGAGGCTAAAGCTAGGAAGAGGCGGGATAAGATCAAATCCCTGCTGGTGAAGATATCCCAGGCCTGCGTGGAAAAAATGATATCTCTCGCAGGCCTGAGGGACAAGAGGGACAGGTGTGCCAGTACTAGGAGGTCGGAGTTTAGGGGGGCCATCAACACCCTAAACCTAGAGGTTAAAGAAATCTGGGAATATTTGGGGGGTTTTTTTGAACGTGGGGCTGGGGAGGTGAGCTTCTTAGAGGAGCTCAGGAAGACCCTCCAGCAGGCAAGCCGGGAAGGAACCCAGGCGGCGAGGAGGAAAAGCGGGCGATCAGAGTCCCAACCCCCCAAGCAGCCGGGGAAGCCAGGAGAGCCTGGGTGTAGTGGGGGTGGGAGTTCCGGTGGTGCAGGGCCCAGTATGGCCATAAAACCTGGGGAGGGCTCCCGGGAGTCAATCCCTCGGTCCGTGAAAGGGACTGGGGGGTTGGCTAGGTCGGGGGAGTCCAGTGATTCAGGAGGTCGCAGGGCCCAAGCGCCGCCGGAGGTACCCCCCCGGCGTCTACAGGTCAGCATGCCCAGGCTCCCACAGGAGGGCCACGCTGCAGTTGTGGAAGCCCGCTGTGTGCCTGTCTCCAGGACCCCTCAGCCTGCAGTGGAGCGGGAGGACCTGGCAGAGGCAGCGCCAGTGACCGCTCCTGCGGCTGGTAAAGAACAGGGAGAGAGGCAGGTGCATGGCGGCGTAGTGAAAGTATGCAGCGTGGCCAAGATGGCGCCGGCTGCTGGGGGAGGAGCAGCTGAGGCCAGCATCAGGGACCCGGAAGTGCCCCCCCCCCCGGTGAACCGGAAGTGACCCCCCACGAACCGGAAGTGACCCCCCCCCCCCCCCCCCCCCCCCCCGTGGACCGGAAGTGACCCCCCGCGGACCGGAAGTACCCCCCGCGGACCGGAAGTGCCCCCCGCGAGTTTGCAGCCAGTGTCACCGGCTTGGAGGACCCGGGGGATGAGAGGTCGGGTGTAATGGACAGTAGAATGGACGGTATAATGGACGGTATGTTGCCTACCCCCCAGGTCCCCATGAACATAACCACAGGCCCCGAGGGGCTCCCTGCAGCACAGGCGGGGTGGGGGGAATGTCAGGTGGGACCCCTCCCGGTGGACTGTGTAGCCTATGACTTTATCCGGCAGTTGGAGGGGTCCCAGGGGGGCATCCCCCCAGTACAGGTTGAGTCCCAAGGGGCTGGTGAGATTGCAGAGGGGTCTGGGTGGGGGAGTTTGGTGGGGGTGGTACCCCCCTCTGCTGTGGTCCCGGGGGGGGGGAGCCTGTAGTCAGGCCAAAGGTGGTGGGTCAGGGTGGTCAGGGTATATCAGCGGGGGTGGGTGCAACACCACCGGCAGGGATGGGGCCCCCCCCGTCCCCCCCCCACTTCTGGGGGTGCTGAGGGGGGTGCCCCACTTCCGGAGAACATCTTTCGGGGGTCTCCGGAGGCCAACTTATTGTCTGCCCTAAAGGGGGGTCGCTCTTTCGCCCAGGTGTTGGGCTCTCGTGCCCCTCTGGACCACCTGTACAGCCGGTTTGGCGCCCAGAATTTCCGCGCCCCCCCTGCTGACCAGGAGAGGACGCAGGGGTCGGCGTGGACGAGGGGTACAGGTGGTCCAGAGAGGAGGCGTAGGAATGTTGTCCAGCTTCGGTACGAGGGTCCGGACCCCTGCCCCGCTCGAGGTGAGGTGGTGGGCCTGGTACTCTCCTTGGGTTTTGGGGTGGATGACCTTTTTGCTGTCATCCATCCCACCAACACACGGGAGTTTGATATAAGTTTTGTCACTCCCGTGTGTATGAAACGCTTTATCACCAGCTTTGGGTTGGTGAGGGGCGTTGACCCTTGGAAGAGGTACAGACTCATTCCCATCTCCAGGCAGGAGGAGGTTAAGAACATCACCATCCTGGTGAGGAATGAGTCGCTCCCTCCGGAGGACATTGCCACCTGGCTCGGGAGGTACGGGCAGTTGCAGACCCCCCTGAGGAAGAACCTTGATGAGCGCGGGGTCTGGACCGGGGCTTGGTTGACCAGGATCCGGCTCAAGAGGGAGGGCAACAGTGTTGCACACCTCCCTGGCAGCGCCTTTCTAGGCAGAGACCGGATCCTGGCGTTCTACCCGGGACAGCCCCGTCGTTGCTTCAAGTGCGGCAGCCCGACCCACATGAGCTCGGACTGCATGGTGGTCAGATGTGGCCGGTGCCACGAGTTTGGCCACCAGTCCGAGTCATGTGGGAAGATATGCTGCAACTTGTGTGGTGAGATGGGGCACCCATTTAGCAGTTGTCCCAAAGCATATCGGGGTTCTTCCTCAGGGGGGGGACCTCCCGGGCCGGGAGCGGCCGAAGCCCCCCCGGCGAGTGATGGCCGGGGGGGTGGGGATCCTGGAGCCCCTAGTACTGCTCCAGAGGGACCAACAGGCCCATTGCCTCAAAGAAGGCGGAGCAGGCATGGGCGTGGGGCTCCCCCCCCGGGGGACACAGGCTCGGTTGGTCAGGAGGCTCCCGATCCTCCGGAGGGCGGAGCCGGTGGTGAGGAGTCGGGGAGGCCTGGGGGTCCCGGGCCTGAGGGTCCGGGGCCCGGGCCTTCCCCTCCTAATGTTGCAGGGCCGATCCCCATCCCCCTTCCCCCTCCCCCTCGTACTCCCCCCCCTCGTCCCCCCCTCCCAAGTCCCATCCCCCCCCTCCCCCTTCTTCTTCCCGTCCAGCTAAGTCTGGTCCCCCCCCCTGTCCTCTCCCCTGTCTCTGGCCCCCCTCCTGCCTCTTCCATTCCCCCCCCTTCTGGACCCAGAGTCTCCTCTGGCCCTGTGGCCATGGAGATGGAGACTGCTCGAGCCTCATCCAAGAGGGAAATCTCGAGCAGCGGGTCCGAGGAGGGGGGTGGTGTAGTCATCTCGGAGAGGTGGCAGGAGTGGGAGCAGGTGAGACGCAAAAAGAAGAAGGGGAAGGCTGCCAGATCTGGGGGCGGGAAGGGCACGAAGTGGGGTGTCCCTGGGGAACCCGTTTGGTATCCTCTCCTCCTCCTCGGGCTCAGAGGAGGAGGAAGTGTAAATATGTAAATATGTTTTTGTGTTTGTAGTATGAAGGAGAACGTGACCACTTTCAATCATTCTGATGGCGGTACCCTCTCCAATACGGCTTGCGACCATTAATGTCGCAAGTATTCATTCTGCAGGAGCTCGTTTTATGGCCTTCGATTTTCTCAGCCGTGTTGAAGCTGACATTTTGTTTTTGCAGGAGACCTGGCTGGCATCTGTGGCAGAGATGCATCTAGCAAAGAGGGAGTGGAGATGTGGGCCCTCCCTCTGGTCTCTTGCGGCCGAGCCCTGCAGTGGGGTTGCGGTCCTTTTTAAGACTGGTTCGGTGGCTTGCCGGCGAGTGATTGAAGTGGAGATCGGTAGATGTCTGGTGGTGGACGCTGTCGTGAGGGGACAATTCCTCCGGCTCATAAATTTTTATGGGCCTCAAACTAGGAGGGAGAGGAGGAGCCTCCTTACGGCGGTTAAGCCTTATCTTTTTACGTCCCAGCAGGTGATTTTTGGTGGCGATTTCAATATGATCACTAGGCCCAAAGACCGGGCAGGTGCCGCCAACCCTCTGGGATATGATAGTATTTTTTTGAATAACGTAGTGAGGGAGGCCAGGTTGGTGGATGTGAACGTTCGTCACCTCCCCAACCTCACTGGTTTCACATTTTCCCGAGGTAGTAGTAAGAGTAGATTAGATAGGTTTTTTTTAAAGGAGGACTCTGTCTGCTCGGCTCCTGAGCTGCAGTCGGTAGAGTTCTCCGATCACTGTATGGTATCTGTGGCCCTGAATGTCGCTGACACTCCTCAGAAAGGGAGGGGTTTGTGGCGCCTGAATGGGTCGCTACTGGAGGATCCTGAGGTTAGGGAAGCCTATGAGGTTTTCTTCCTGGGCCAGACCTCGCTCCTTGAGGGCAACTGCTCCCGCCTTGAGTGGTGGGAAGTAGTTAAAAAGAGGTCTGGCGACTTTTTCCGGGAAATCTCTGGGTACAGGGCAGCTTCCAAGTACCAAGCCTACCAGAGACTATGCAGGCAGCTTGACCGCCTGGTGTCCTCTGGGGGCTCTCGGGAACAGATATCCGGTCTGAAGGCGCAGATGAAGGAGTGTCAGTACGACCGTCTCGCCTCCCTGGTTTTTGAGAGGGATTACGGGAAGTTTATCTCTCCTGATCCCTACAGGAGCTGTGGTGAGGTGGCGAGGTCGAAGGTCGTACATGGCCTGAAGGATGCCTCAGGATCTCTGGTCCCGTCCAGATCAGGGATCCTGGGTGTCGTCAGAGACCACTTTTCGGACCTCCTGAAGAAGCGGCCTCTAGACATGGAGAAAGTCAGGGAATTCCTTGATGAGACCCCACTGGAAGTGGGGTCTGACCTTCCTGACTCTCTGACAGAAGAGATCTCGGTAGCTGAAGTCGAGCAGGCTATTAGCTCTTTAGCTTCTAAAAAGTCACCTGGGCCCGATGGGCTCACGGCCGAATTCTACAAAACCTTTAAGAGCCTCTTGGCTCCTCATCTGAGGGACGTGTTTAGTGAATGTTTGGCCTATGGCCTGCTGCCTCCCTCAATGAGAAGGTCAGCTCTGATCCTACTGTCAAAGGGGAAAGATCCGTCTGTGGTGGAGAATTGGCGTCCGATCGCCCTTCTTACCACAGATAGGAAGATACTGGCAAAGATCTTGTTTACACGTCTGTCTGCTTTGGCGGGCAGGATGCTGTCTCCCTCTCAGCACTGCACAATTCCTGGCCGGGGCACTTTTAGTGCCGTCCTGAGCGTCCGGGAGGCTGTGGAAAGGTGCAGGGCTGATGGCAGCGAGCGGTATCTGCTTGCACTGGATCAGGCTAAGGCGCTTGATCGGGTGAACCACGAGTACCTTTGGCTGCTTCTGAGGAGATACGGTCTGCCTGATCAATTCATTGATTGGCTGCAGGTATTGTATAGGGTAGCAGAGAGCTTCCCTTTTGTCAACGGTTGGGTGGGCCGGGCCTTTGCTGTGGACTCTGGCGTCCGGCAGGGGTGCCCGCTGAGCCCCCTCCTGTACATCTTTGCGGTCGACCCCTTCGTAAGGAGGCTAGACTGCGGGCGTCTGGGGGGGTTCCGGTGGGACCTGTCGGGGGTCCGGTTTCGGCGGTGAGGGTTGTGGCCTATGCGGACGACATCTCGGTGGTGGTATCTGGTCGTGAGGAGGCCCATTATGTGGAGTCCCAGATCGGGTGCTACTCTGAGGCGTCAGGCTCGCTGGTCAATTGGGACAAGAATGAAGTTTTCTGGTTGGGGAAGGAGGGGGAGCAGTTCCCCCTTCCGGACGTGTTCCCCACACCCGTACCAGAGATTCGAGTTCTTGGCATTCATTTCGGCCCGGGAGATTATCCCAAGCTAAACTGGGAGCGCAGGCTGGTGAGTGCCACTCGGAAGGTGAAGGCCTGGAAAGGTTGGAAACTTTCCCTGAGGGAAAGGGTAAGCTTGGTCAAGACGTACTTATTGCCTGAGTTTCTCTTTGTAAGCTATGTGTGTCTTTTGCCAGCATCTCTCTATGCTCGGGTCTATGGTCTGTTCTTCCTGCTGTTGTGGGGAAGCAGACTGAACCTGATCAAGAGGGAGGTCACATACCGCCAGCGATGGCAAGGTGGGTTGGACATGGTCAACCCGGTGGTGTTCTTTGTCACCATCTTTGTTAAATACAATTTGCAGTCCATATTTGTGGACGAGCCTTCCTGGTGGGAGTGTTCATGCAAGGACTGGCTCTTGCTGTTCTTGAGGCAGTGGGGGGAGGGGGGGAGGCCCGGCGATCTGAGGAGATCGCATGGGTATCTCCCTTCCTATGTCCCCCTGGCATTAAAGGTACTGAGGCAGTGGCGGATAACTGCCCTGGAGGTGGGCTCTTTGGGTCAGCGGGAGCTGTACCTGAGGGTCATGGCCTCGGACATTTTGAAGCCCCTGTCTTTGAGGGACTGCCCTGAGAGGGTCCTCACGGAGGGGCTAGCCCTCTTGAATTCTTCTAGAATTCCAAATAAGTTTTGGGATCTCGCATGGAGGTCGTTCCATGGACGACTCTATGTCCGTGCGAATCTCAAATACAGGAACCTGGGGGACAGGGACTGCCCCCGTCAGGAATGTGGTGGGACATTGGAGACCATGGACCATTTTCTGGTCCAATGTCCCTTCAACATGGAGGTTCTTACGAGGGTAGGGGGTGCCATTGGCTACCCCCGCCTTCCGGCCCTGACCTATGCTGAGCGAGTGTATGGTGATTTTGGGGTCCGCAGGGGATTTGAGTTATTGTCACTTTATTTAGTCAGCCTAGTTGTGCTTTATTACACTTGGCACGCTCGGTGTTTGGTGTCCACTAGGGACAAAATCCTGTCTGTGCATGAGGTGGTGGGCGATATCTTTCGGGAGTTGGTGAAGGTGCAGGATCTGGAAAGGAGCAGGGTCGGGCCTGAGAGGTGTGCCCATTTATGGAGGGGGTTCCTCTTCCAGCCCCCTTAGGTCACGGCTCTGCCCCTCTCCATGGGTAGGGGCATCTATCCTTTTTCACCCCCTTAGATTTTGTTTATGGTATTTTTTTTTTGAAATAAGGCTACAGACATGTCTGACTATCATGTTCTTGCTCATACGTGGGTTGTAGGTATTTGTTATTGTGATGGTGGGGTGTGTTGTGGGTTGGCGATGATCTGGACAGTAGTGGTTTCTATGGACTTTAATATCTCCCTACTGTACCAGTGAGCCGTTTTAAGTGTTTTTTTTTTTTTGGCAATGATCTGGGCAAGCTTTTCTGATGGACTATAAAGACTTTCTCTTGTACCAGTGAGCCTGTTGTAAATACCTGTTCTGGTGCTATTTTTCTTTCTTTATAGTTATTTCTTGGTGGGTGGAGGTCGGTGATTTGATGGTTTGTGTTTTGTTGTTTGTTTTTGTGTTATTTGGTTTATTTAGTTATTTTGTTTATTTTATATATTTGTTAACCTTTTGGTCATAGTTTTATAAATAAAAAAAAATTACCCCACCTCGGGGCTTCTCCGCTTCTGCCTGGCTCCTCCCGAGGCCAGGGCTTCTTTCGCGTCTTCCGCCGGAGGGCGCCACTCTCCGGGCTTCTCGTCGGCTTCTGCCTGGCTCCTCCGCGGTGGCCAGGGCTTCTCGTTGCTGTGTCGCCGTCTTCCACCGCCGCCCCCTTCACCACGAAGCTCTGTGCCTGTGTGGGAGGGCAGCGGGCTTCGAAGTTTTCGGCCGGGGTCGCACATCTCACCCCGGACTTCTAGTCGTTTTCGCCGCCGCCCCCTTCACCGTGAAGCTTCCTGCTTATGGGGGAGGGCGGCGGGCTTCTTGTTGCTGTCTTCCGCCGTGGGGTGACACTCGCGGGCTTCTTCATCCATTCGATGTTGACACGGCGAGGTCCGGCGCTGAAATGCCGACAGAGCGGTGGGCACGACCTTATATTGGCATTGGGCGTGGGCATGGTTATGCCACCATGTGACCTTAACCCATGTGACATCACATTCCCATCATGCCCTGTGATGTCACATGAGTAAGGGTCACATGGTGGCATAACCACGCCCACGCCCAATGCCAATATAAGTTCGTGCCCACCGCTCTGTCGGCATTTCAGCTCCGGACCTCGCCGTGTCAACATCAAATGGAAGAAGAAGCCCGCGAGTGTCACCCCGCGGCGGAAGACAGGGACGAGAAGCCCGCCGCCCTCCCCCATAAGCAGAAAGCTTCATGGTGAAGGGGGCGGCGGCGAAAACGACTAGAAGTCCAGGGTGGGATGTGCGACCCCCACCCCGGCCGAAAACTTCGAAGCACGCTGCCCTCCCACACAGGCACGGAGCTTCGTGGTGAAGATGGCGGCGGCGGAAGACGGCGACACAGTGACGAGAAGCCCTGGCCCAGCGGAAGAGCCAGGCAGAAGAGGCTATCGATAGCCCCCCCCGGCAGAAAACTATGAAGCCCGCGGCCCTCCCCCATAGGCAGGAAGCTTCATGGTGAAGGGGGTCGCGGCGGAAGACGACTAGAAAACCGGGGTGGGATGTACGACCCTCACCCCGGTGAAAACTTCGAAGCCCGCTGCCCTCCCCCACAAGCACGGAGCTTCGTGGTGAAGGGGGCGGCGGCGGAAGACTGCGGTGGCGAAGACCGGGGGGTTGGCAGAAGACCCCCGGAGCTGGCTAATAAATTATTTTATTCTTGTGTGGTTTATTTGTGTTAACACTTTTTCCACCAGGTGAATGGGTAGGGGTACCATGTACCCCATACTCATTCACATAGGGTGGGGGGCCAGAATCTGGGGGCCGTCTTATTAAAGGGGCTCTCAGATTCTGATTGGCTCCCGCCTGCATACCCCGACAACCAATGGCCAGGGTTGTCGGGAAGAGGCTCTTGTCCCTATCGACATGGGGACAAGAGTGCTTTGGGGTGGGGGGGCAGTGCCCCCCTCCCTCAAAGCACACACTCCCCCATGTCGAGGGCATGTGGTCTGGTACGGCTCAGGAGGGGGGGGGGGGCGCTCGCTTGTCCCCACCCCCATTCCTGTCCGGCCAGACTGCGTGCCTGGGATAAGGCTTGGTACGGATCTGGGGGGGAACCCCACGCCGTTTTTGGCGTGGGTTAACCCCTCACGTTCCGGACCAAAGCCGGAGAGCCTAGTATACCCCTGGGGGGGGGAACCCGCGCCGGTTTCAAATTTGAAATTTGGCGCAGAGTTCCCCTTCAGTGTTGGCGCAGGCCGAGAACAGCTCGGAGATTGCCGTGCGCGGTTTCAAGCAGTGCAAACACTGCTACTCCGCTTGGTATTTACCAAGAATTTCTCAGCGTACTGACAAGGCGCACGGCATTCCCTGAAATCTCCCTCTGCGCATGCCCAGTATGCAAATGAACCTTCCGAGGTTCTGGCGTACTTTGCAAGCGCACGGGGATCGGGTCTCAAAAGTCACTTTCGCTTTCAATTCGGCCCGCCACACACGTTCAAACACATGTCACCTCACTTCCCCTGCATCATCCCCCTCCCTCCCCTCACAAACTCCCGCCCGAATCCCAGATGTTTACAGAACTAAATGCCGTACGCCAGCTCTGTACTGGCGTGCTGTGCGCCCTCTCCTGGGCGCATTAGGCAGTTTAGTAAATGAAGAAATACACTGCACTGGCAGTGTATCTCTTTTGTAAATGTCAAAAACAGGTTTACTCCTGCTTGTGCACCATGAGTCATGGCGCACAGGCTTGGTAAATCAGCCCCTGTGTCTCTATCTCTCTCTCTCTCTCTCTCTAACTGACTGTCTGTCTGTCTGACTTCTTTGTAAAGCAAGCCGGAAAACACTACACAAAGCCGCCCGGGAGGCAGCCTTTTATAGTGTGGGGCGTGTGCTAAAGCCCTGAGCCCTAATTGGCCAAAGCACCCAGGCTTTGGCCAATTAGGTCTCTTCATTTTTTGGGCGCTGTGATTGGCCAAGCATGCGGGGTCATGGTGCATGCTTGGCCAATCATCAGCGCGCAACGCCGCAGTGAATTATGGGTCGTTGCGCGTCATTCGAATTTGGCGTGAGCGACCCGTTTTGTTCGTTTTTGACGAACGATCAAACAGGCAATGTTCGATGCGAATATGTGTTTGCATCGAACGCGAAGCTCATCCCTATTCTTTAATAAGAGAGTTCCTTCCACCCCACCCCCTCTACCTTTCCTTCCTCCTTTTTCTTTGAATCCGAACTGTTAATCTATTTACCAGTTATCTTTACATTTTAAAATATGATTACTAATTTTATCCTATTGACTAAATATAAAATAAAAAATGTATCTTTAAGTTAAAATTTTAACCTAATACAATATCTTGTTAATGCAACCGAGAAAACAGAAAATTATATGTTTATAACTTATTTTAATGTAATGTGTGATGTATTAACCTCCCTGGCGGTGTTCCCGAGTCTGACTCGGGGTTAGATTTCTGTGCTACGATCGGTAACCCAGAGTCAGACTCGGGCTCGCCTAGCAGCATCCACAGAGACTGTTTACTTACCTTCTCCATGGATCCAGCGATGCATCCGCGCTGTGTGAGCGAGCGGGTGCTCGCTCGATTCACACAGCGTCCCTGTGTGCCGCCGAGCTCCGTTCCCTGCGACGTTACGACGCACAGGGACGGAGAACAGCGCCAAATTCAAAAATGTAAACAAACACTATACATACAGTATACTGTAATCTTATAGATTACAGTACTGTATGTAAAAAATACACACCCCCCATGTCCCTAGTGGTCTGCCCTGTGCACTACATGTCCTTTTATATAATAAAAACTGTTCTTTCTCCCTGCAAACTGTAGATTGCCCATAGCAAGCAAAAGTGTCCCTTTATGGCAAAAATTGTTTTAGAGCAGCTAAAAAACAGTGATAATAAATCAGAATCACTTGCAGAATTTAGCGATAGCGATTTGTGGGGAAATACGTCATAAAAAAAATAATAATGACAGCAAAAATTCTGCAACTGAGCAAATTTCAGTGATTTTGATTTGATTACACTATTGAATAATTTTTACTATAATTATATTATTATTTGTTATAATTTTTTATAATTATTTATTATATTATAATTTTTAATAATAAAAAAAAAAATCATACCGGGATGCCTATTAGACTCTTGTTTGGATAGATTTAAGTGAGTTATTCCTAAGAATTACAAGCCTACAGTATAAAACGCCAAATTTCCTTGCAAATAATGGTACTGCTTTCAGCACCTAAAATCTGAAAGAATCATACCGCCAGGGAGGTTAAAAAATTTCAATAAACATATTGAAAATACAAAGGAGAGAAAACTCAAAGTTTCAGTGATTTGTCTCCCATACCTTTTAATAAAAGGCAATCCTTACGACCTTTAACTCTCCATTTACAGAAGCCCTGCATTACTTACGAATGGGGAATCACCTTTACACTTACTGTGACTAAATATGGAGTTCAACATAGCATCCAGGATCTTCAGGAGAAAGACAGAGGAGGCTTTGGCAGTCCCAATTCTTAGGCAATAGTTACATCGGAAATAGATCTAATAACTTGGTCAGAGCATTCCCCTATTGGATTTTGAATGGGCATGAACCAAACCAATAACTTGCCATTGGTGATTGAATGATTCTTTACTCCATAATGAGGTAATTAGAGCCACTATTTCCTGGGCTTTGGAATTTTTTTTTAACAGGCTCAGTTTCAAAGGCCTCTACTCCCTGGGAGGCTCATAAAGCTTTTATTAGGGGTAAATATATCTCTGCAGAAACACACACACACACATACACTATAAATAAGACTCTGCTAAGCTTAAAATACTGGGATTTTTAACCACTTGCTTACTGGGCATTTAAACCCCCCTCCTGCCCAGACAATTTTTCAGCTTTCAGCGCTGATGCACTTTGAATGACAATTGCGTGGTCATACAACGCTGTACCCAAATTACATTTTTATAATTTTCCCCACAAATAGAGATTTATTTTGGTGGTATTTAAACACCTCTGGGGTTTTTATTTTTTGCTAAACAAACAAAAAAAATGGAAAATTTTGAAACAAAAACATGTTTTATATTTTGTTATTTTTGTTTTCAAAACAGGTAATTGTTCTCCTTTATTGATATGCGCTGATGAGGCGGCACTGATGAGAACTGATAGGCTGCACTGGTGGGCACTGATAGGTACAGATAAGGCGGCAATGATAGGCACAGAAAAGGTGGTACTGATGGGTGGCACTGATAGGCACTGATGGGTGGCACTGATGGGCACAGATAGATGGCACTGATGGGCACAGGTGGCACTGGTAAGTGACAATGACAGGCACTGGTAGGTGACAACGATGGGTAGCACTGTTTGAGGCACCTGATTAGATGTTGCACTGTGGGCACTGATAGGCACTGATAGGTGGCACTGTGGGCACTGATAGGCGGTGCTGGTGGGCACTGGTAGGTGGCACTGACAGGTGGCACACATTTACACAGATGAGCTGTCTGCAGCTCTCCTTGTTCGGGACTGATGTCCCGATGTCTTCTGTCAGTGATCGGCTTTTTTTTCCTCCTCACGCTATCAGCGTGAGGAGAAAAAATAGCTGATTACCGGCTCTGTTTACATCACATGATCAGCTGTCATTGGCTGACAGCTGATCATTTGGTAAGGGGTCAGAATCAACCCCCTACTCCGATCTGCTGATCACAGAGCGAGCTGCACGCACCTTGCAGGGGGTGTGCAGGCCGCTTGAGCACGGGATGACGTCTAGTGGTGGCCTCCTGGCAATTCAGGTCCACACTGTAGCCGTCATTAGCACGGATGGGAAGTGGTTAAGGTGCAAATAATATGTTACAAAATTGATGCTAAAAGTTATATATACCGTATTTATCGGCGTATAACACGCACAGGCATATAACACGCACCCTAACATTAAGAGGGAAGTTTCAGGGAAAAAAACTTTCCACAGCCCCCTGCGTATACTCAGGCACAGTTTATCCTCTATTTTCAGGGTAAAAAAGTGAGTGTTATACGCCAATAAATACAGTAAACGTTATTTTCAAAATATAAAAATAAATGGATTCATAATAACCACATATTGATGTTGAACATGAAGAAATGTCCATCACGCTTGTTGTTATACATGTTTCGCCATCTTTGGCTTCTCAGGAACAGAATGATGCTACTACTAATAAATCAAAGGTCACACAGAGACATCACATCATACATAAATCAAAACATGACAATAAATGGAGACTGCTTAATCATGGCTTCACCTACCATGCAACTGTGAACACTCAACCTCCAAAATGAATGAGTGAAATAACCATAAAATCTGTAAATGTGGATAATGGAGTCTGTCCACTGGCACCACCTAGACACACCGCTTAGGATATCAGGACCAAGACTGGACCTCATGTTATAGAGTCAATATGCTAAAAAATAAACAATATACAGTATTTGCTTTAAACAGGCAAAACAACAAAATCGTACAAAGTCTAGTTATAATAGTGGTTATTGTGAATCAATTAATTAATGTTTTTGAATTGTATTTTGCAAATAACATTTATATATAGCTTTAAGCAGTGATTGTGTAATATATTATTTACATCTTAAAAATCCCATCCTGCATCTTTTCTGTACCCGGTATTTAACACTAAGGGATGATGGTGCATATATGTCATGTATCTGATGTTATCCACTAAACGTAAATATGGATGCTAAGCTTGGATTGCAACAGCTCCTTATTGCAGAATCTAGGCATTTAACTTCTCCCTTGGTCTCTAAGCTCTGAGAAGTGGCCATGTTGAGGAATAGGCTCAAGGTAGCAGACACGAAGCAACATGAAACAAGTATTTTATGGTGGAAACAAAAATTGTATGAATATGCAAATAAGCCATAAAGGCTGCTGGTATTTTTGTTTATAGCGCAAAAAATTAAAACCGCAGAGACAATCAAATACCACCAAAAGAAGGCTCTGTTTGTGGGAAAAAAAGGACACCAATTTTGTTTGGGAGCCACATCCTTCGACCGCGCAATTGTCAGTTAAAGCAACGCAGTCCGAATCGCAAAAAGGGGCAAGGTCCTTAACCTGCACAATGGTACGGGTCTTAAGTGGTTAATATCCCCTTGGCCCAGCTCTCTCAACTTCAACATAATTATTGGTGCTCCCATTGGTTCTGCCACTTCGATAAATACTTGGGAACACATATCACGCCCACCTACTCCTCTTTATATGAAGCCAACTACCCACTTTTAAACTGAGATATACAGTACCTTATTAAATTATTGTGACTCATATCTGGGTAGGATTAATGTCCTTAAAATGTCCATTCTGCCGAAGCCACTATATTTATTTGAGACACTGTCTGTCCCAGTACCTATGTCCCAAATACGCTCTTTACAAAATAATTTTCTTAACTTCATTTGGCATAATAAGACTCATAGGATATCCTGTTCAGTTCCTCTTTCACCCTGGTCCAAAGGGGGCTTAGGGGTACCAGATTTAATCAAGTATTATTACCCTTCACATTTATGTCATATACTTTCTTGGTCAGTAAGAGATGTGCCAGCTATACCCACCGTCTTCACTGATCTGGTTGCCTTTCTGAGGTTATTCAACATTTGCTTCACACTCAGTTACTGAACTTAATAATATTTACGGTTAAAATATGACATGTATGCAATACAAAATATAAGTTGACAGTACCCTGCTCACACATGACCAATGTGCTATATAATCCTGCTCTCCCAGACAACGTACGATATGCCCAAATGCTTCTATGAGCACAGGTGGGTATATTTCAATTATGCCCTCTTATCAATCCAGTGCCCCAAAAGCACCTAACCTGTGAAGAACTTAGAGCTAGGAAAAAATCCCTTCCCAACCAAGTTTTATTTTTCTTATCTTCTATTTAGATTTTTTTTTTTTACTTTATGGCCCCGTTAGCTCTAGAACAAAAATCCTCTGCACTCTGGTGTTTTGCCAAACTTGGGTAGAAGTGTAGTCTCACGGTAACGTCTAAGGCAGTGGTTCTCAACCCCTCTAGTGCCGTGACCCCTTGAAAAAAATTCCCAAGCTGTTAGGGCCCCCAACGGTAGAATTTTTCGTAGCGTGGGTTGCCAGTGCCCCTAACCCTCGGACATTTAGGGTTATCCTGAGTCCCTTCCACTCGTACCATATTAAAACCCCTTCTGGTAAATTTTAGGATGTTACACTCTCTTTATGTTCTCCTTTCTTTCCCTTTTATCCCTCTATCCTAATTTATTTTTTATTCCCCCCCCCCCACCACCCCCATCGCCTCTAGCTGTCTTTCCTGTTCTTTCTCTTATTCCTTCTCTCCCTCTCCCTTCCATGTATTCTCAATTTTTATGCCTTCTCACTCCTCGGGGGGAGTTGGGGTGAGTGGCAGTGCTGGCGGGGAGTTTTGATCAGCCATCTTGGGTGCTCTTGATCAAGATCACCTGCTGAACTGAGAACTGTAGTAGGGACTTTAAATGGCAATTCTAATTACAGGTAGTGTTACTCACTGTGTCTCCAGCTCTGTAGTGTCTCGCAGCAGTGACCCCTATGCTTAAATTAGAAGATAGGGTCTTCTCCAGCCCCTCCCACTTCACATTCCTCACCAGTCAGCTGACCTCTAGTCTCTGCCTGCCCCACAGCCATGTTGTGAACTAAATGGTCGGCCACAGGCTCCAGGAACTGTCCTGCTGGGTATCTGCGAAAAGGCAGTGAGCTGCGAAAAGCCCAGAATTTGGTGACCCCTGGCAAATTGTCATTTGACCCCCAAGGGTGTTCATATAGCTAGAGAAAAAGAAAAGAATGGAGGGCGCACCGACCTAGTGCATTACTACTTAAATTTTATTGAAAGTGGTGATGACCACTTATGCCGCATACACACGATCACTTTTTATGACGAAACAAAACGACGTTTTTCAAACTTCATTTTCAAAAACGGCATTGCATACACACCATCGTTTTTCTTTTATTTTTCCCCGTTAGCTCTAGACCACCCCACTTTTGAATCCACTTGTGCCCAAGGTCCTACTCAGACACATTTAATCTGTAATATATATATATATATATATATATATATATATATATATATATATATATATATTACAGACCAAAAGTTTGGACACACCTTCTCATTCCAAGAGTTTTCTTTATTTTCATGACTATGAAAATTGTAGAGTCACACTAGAGGCATCACAACTATGAATTAACACATGTGGAATTATATACATAACAAAAAAGTGTGAAACAACTGAAAATATATTTTATATTCTAGTTTCTTCATCTCTAGAACAACTGTTAAGAGGAGACTGTGTGAATCAGGCATTCATGGTAGAATATCTGCTAGGAAACCACTGCTAAAGAAAGGCAACAAGCAGAAGAGACTTGTTTGGGCTAAAGAACACAAGGAATGGACATTAGACCAGTGGAAATCTGTGCTTTGGTCTGATGAGTCCAAATTTGAGATCTTTGGTTCCAACCACCATGTCTTTGTGCGACGCAGAAAAGGTGAACGGATGGACTCTACATGCCTGGTTCCCACCGTGAAGCATGGAGGAGGAGGTGTGATGGTGTGGGGGTGCTTTGCTGGTAACACTGTTGGGGATTTATTCAAAATTGAAGGCATACTGAACCAGCATGTCTACCACAGCATCTTGCAGCGGCATGCTATTCCATCCGGTTTGCATTTAGTTGGATCATCATTTATTTTTCAACAGGACAATGACCCCAAACACACCTCCAGGCTGTGTAAGGGCTATTTGACCAAGAAGGAGAGTGATGGGGTGCTGCGCCAGATGAACTGGCCTCCACAGTCACCGGACCTGAACCCAATCAAGATGCTAAGCATCTCTGGGAACTCCTTCAAGACTGTTGTAAGACCATTTCAGGTGACTACCTCTTGAAGCTCATCAAGAGAATGCCAAGAGTGTGCAAAGCAGTAATCGAAGCAAAAGGTGGCTACTTTGAAGAACCTAGAATATGACATATTTTCAGTTGTTTCACACTTTTTTGTTATGTATATAATTCCACATGTGTTAATTCATAGTTTGATGCCTTCGGTGTGAATCTACAATTTTCATAGTCATGAAAATAAAGAAAATTTTGGAATGAGAAGGTGTGTCCAAACTTTGGTCTGTATATATATTGTAATGTTGGGGGTTATTAACTCTCGTGGTATGCATTTTTTCAGCGATTCACACCAGTCAGGAACTATGTTTTAAAGGCATGGTAGCCCATTTTTATTAAAAAGACAAAATTAAAAGTCCAATTCAAGGTTTCCCACGCAGGGGGTTCTTCTCCATCAAATGCAAAACAGAAAAATACTAGCCCACCTGGCTCTCTGTAGCAGTACTTCTGCTCATTATCCTGGTCACCTCCTGTCTCTTAGGCCTCGTACACACGAGGGGATATGTCCGCTGAAAACGGTCCGATGGACCGCTTCAGCAGACATCTCCGATCGTGTGTATGGGCTAGCGGACAGATTTGTCCATCGGACAAATTTCAAAGCATGCTTTGAAATTTGTCCGCTACAAACCTGTCCGTCGGATATGTCCGCTGGTTAGTACGGGAAACCAGCGGACATATCCTCCCACACATGCGTCGTATCCTGTGAATGGATCCGACGCATGCGCGCGGAAGTGTTTACTTCCTGGTGCGTGACGTAGCGGTGACGTGGCGGCGTCAACGTCACCGCCGCGTCACCGACACGTCACCGCGCCGTCCGCTGGCGGGGAATTTGATCCGATGGTGTGTACACGCCATCGGATCAAACTCCAGATCGGACATATCCGATGGAAATGGTCCGCGGACCGTTTTCATCGGATATGTCCGATCGTGTGTACGAGGCCTTAGTGTGGAGCTGTCTCCAACTGGGAGCCATGAGATCTTCCTACACACCCATTATAAGGGGCTGCTGGTCATCCACAAATGCTGGATACAGGATTGGAGATTCCATCCCACCCCAGACACTATGGAATCTCCACACTACAGAGCCCCATGATGAAATACCAAAACCTGGAGACAGCTTCAAAAGAAGTCTTCTCCAGTCCACAGCTATGCTCTGTAGTCTTGCACCGCTAAAGTGTGCATACCATGTGTCCATTTTACAGTGACAGTAGCTCCTACTGTTACAATATATTTTTATATATATATATATATATATATATATATATATATATATATTAGGGCTGTGCAAATTAACTTTTAATTAATCAATTAATCTTTAATTTTTTTGATCGATCAAAATCTTTTTGATCGATTTAAATTATTTCGATTGGTACTCACCTCTCTGCCAGCTTCTGGGCCTTTAAGGGAGTTCCGTCGGAGACCCGGTTACGTCACAGACACCGGCAGTGCTTGCCTTGTCCATCTGAAGGGCTCCTTTGCTGTGCCTTCATCTCTGCATGCCGGCGGGACCTTACTATCTGCCACACCCAAGGGCTGTTACACTTCCCTCTATCAACCTGGGATTCTACAGCCATCCACTGGAAGTTGTGATACAGTAGTTCCTTTCATGGGACATCTACATGCCGACGGACTGATCTTAACCCCTCCCCATCTGGATTCAGCAGTGGTATCGTTGTACACATTTTTATACCAGTATCATACTTAGCTACATGTTTTTATGACTGCTTTTGTTACTGTTTGGTATTACTCGCAACATTTTTACAGTTTATGTAGCTACATCGATTTTATCTCCAGTGCAATATTTATTTTGTTACCTACTTGAAGACTATAAAAGTTTTAATGCTATTCCCATCGAGCGCTGCCTTTGTGTGTTTTTGTATCCTGCTATCCATTTTTCCAGTGGTTGGGAGCTGCACTGGGAATCAGCCTGCAAGGAGATCAGCTAAAAGTAGTTGGATCTGTATGTGTGTTATGATTAATCGAAATTAGTCGATTAATCGATTAAAAAACAAAACGATTAATCGAACACAAAAATTTTGATCAGTAACAGCCCTAATATATATATATATATATTGGATTGGATATATATATATATATATATATATATATATATATATATATTTATGGTCGTGGCCCTCTGACTGAGAGTGATGTGGATCACATAAACACGTGACAAGACTTACAACATAAATAGACCTGAAGTGTGCCTTGGTGGTCTGGTCAGTATGCCAAGAAAAGGGGGCATACCCAAAGTAAGTAATGGGTAGTTAATTGAAGAAGGATATGCTGAGAAGTGCCCTGAAAAAGGGAAGGGCGGGAGGGTGTCGAATGCGATTGAATGCGCAGACTCACCGACATGAGGTGAGCTGGGAAGAGTCAGCCCAGTGACGTGTAGTACTGCACACTGAACCGGCAAAGAGCATGTGTGAGTGGGCTGCTTAAATACCCTCCGGGCTCCTCCCATAAACTCAGGCCACCATACTGGCCTTCTTATTTATGGTCGTGGCCCTCTGACTGAGAGTGATGTGGATCACATAAACACGTGACAAGACTTACAACATAAATAGACCTGAAGTGTGCCTTGGTGGTCTGGTCAGTATGCCAAGAAAAGGGGGCAAAGGACTCAGATAGGGAAATAGCTTATATTGATTTCTTGTATTTATTGAGCCAGCTTGGTAAAGGCTTGTGCCATTCCTTCCTGAGGATTTGGGATGTATGTGGCAAAACAAGGAGACTTCCCATCAGCCTGGTATCTTGATTACGTGGTCTGGTACTCCCTGTTGGGAGGCAGTTGAGGCTGCTCTAATTCGGAATGAATGTCCTGAGAACAGACTGGGATTTGAAGCCCAAGTTGCTTAGGATTCTGACATGCTTGACAAACTGGCTGCCACTCAGGGAGCTGGTTTAGAAAGGGTAGCAACAAGCTACAATCAGATTGGCTGGGTAGATGGAGCAGTAGTCGGTCAAGCACCGTCACTGGGCGTCAGGCATTGTTAGTCTGAAACAGGTTGATGTCAACCCCCGGGGCTGGTTTGTTGCATTTGCAGACTGAGAGTGTAGGGGTTCAAAAGCGAGTCGGGTAGCGTCGGAGCAGTGTCTGACTGCCGGAGCCACTGACTGTAAATTCACTAGGTCATAGGGAACCGTAGAAGGCCTGGTAGATGGCTGCTAGGATGACTATGCTGGGCAAGGCCCTAAATGGGGAACGAGTAAGGATTTCAGACATGTCCCTAAAAAGGGCACTCTTGAAAGATAGGCGCTTGCCACTGACTACAGGTTGGTGCTTCTGTATTCTCTGTAGGAGGGACTTGACTGCATGGGCTCGAGAATACTGACAGTTTACTGGGGTCCTGCAGGGACAGGAAATGCTGGACGCCATCTAGATATGGCGTGATAGTATTGTGAGAAAGGGTCAGCTGCGTGTGGCAATACGATATGAAGGCTAGGACGTGTCTAACGTTGCCTATTGCTGCTCCGAGGCAAGTGGCCAAAAATTAGCAGTTAGTGTTCCAAGCAGTGTGATAGGCCTTCAGTGTGTTGCGTGCCAAGGAGTGGTTAATAAGCTGGGTTGAGTTGGTGAGATGCTACTTCAGTCCATCGTCAGCAATGACCAGGGTGGGACAGGGATGGTTATTGGGTCAGCTCCAGGCTCTTGCTGGAAAAACAAATAAGGTTAGAATGGGACAGAGCATCAGCTGCGATTTTGCATTTGCCTGGAATATGGCTACAGAAGATATTAAACTGGTGACGGAGTGACAGCTGCGCAAGCCTGCGCAAGAAGGAAGTGATGGGGAGAGGCTTGATCTACCTTAATTGTCGGCTGTGGCCTGATTGTCTGTGGTGAAGAACACTGTCTGTCCAGTTCAAGTGTGGCCCCAAACCTGGGCAGCTGCCACAATGGGGTACAGCACGAGACGTGATGAAGACTGGGTGAAGCAGAAATTTAAGAGAATTTCTGGGGGCCAAGGTATGGAGAACCAGTGGCGGACGAAAAATGCACGCAAAAGCCTGTGGTGGCTCGGCTGACACTGCCGGGATGAAGATTGAAATGATGTTCTATCAGGTGGGGAAGTTGTCCCACATAGCTAAGTCTGCTACTGATGCTTGGTCTAGTTTGAGAACTTGGACTGGATCTTGCATTGGTGTGAAAAAATCAAGACAATACACAGGTGCTCAACAAGACGATATACGTGCACTCGCTGACCAACGTGCACTCGCTGACCAACGTGCCCTCGCTGACCAACGTGCACCCGCTGACCAATGTGCACCCGCTGACCAACGTGCACTCGCTGACCAACGTGCACTCGCTGACCAACGTGCACTCGCTGGTGCTGGATGGAAACCTGAACTAAGTGCAGGGAAAAAGACAGGGAAAAGATGAGTGGCCCGCGTGCCACTAAAGATGAATGGCCAACTGGGTGCCACTGTGTGTTTGTTTGGCTGATTGTCACTGAGGTGTGTTTGCAAGTTTAGTTTGTATTCGGGTTTGCACTTAGGTGCATGCTGCAAAGTGTTTTATACTGCTGCAAACAATATTGTGTGGTTGCAAGGGTCTCAGTCTGGTTTGCTGAGACGATATTGCGTGGTTGCAAAGGTCTCGATGATTATGAGGTTTGTTTTGAGATGGCCTTGTGTGGTTGCACGGGTCTCAACAAGTGAGGGGTTGCTGAGACGATGTTGCGTTTGCAATGGTGTCAAATGAGTGTCAGTTTGCTAAGACGACTTTGTATGGCTGCAAAGGTCTGAACGGGCGTTGGGTTGCTGAGACGAGATTGTGTGGTTGCAAAGGTCTAGACGAGTGTGAGGTAGCTGAGATGATATTACATTTTGCAAGGGTCTCAAATGAGTGTCAAGTTGCTGAGACAATATTCCCCCCCCTTTTTTTTTTATATATAAAAACGACTGTAAATGAAACGCTGGTAAACATGAGTTACCACATCTGGCTGTGTTTACAAGCTGTTACAGGCATCAGCGTTTTGAATGCCTTTGAACATCCGTCTGAACCCATTTTTTTATTTATTTATTTTTCTTTTCGAGAAGGTTTCTGAACTCAACTGCCTAGAAATTACTATAAATGATCCTGTGTACATGTACTGATAAAATAACATAGAGGAGTGATTGGGGATCCTGTGTAGACGTACTGGAAAGATAACATAGAGGAGAGATCAGGGGCGGCTGAAAAACACCCATTTTTCTGGCTGCAAGGGTCTCAATGAATGCCATGTTGCTGGGGCGAGACTGCGTGGTCACAAAGGTCTTTGATGAGTGGGAGGTTGCTCGAGACGGTATTGCGTGGTTGCAAGGCTCTCGATGAGTGTGGGGCTGCTGAGACGGTATTGCGTTTGCAAGGGTCTCAACAATGGTGTGAGGCTGCCGAGACGGTATTGCGTGGTTGCAAGGGCCTTGATGAATGTGGGGCTGCTGAGACGGTATTGCGTTTGCAAGGGTCTCAACAATGGTGTGAGGCTGCCGAGATGGTATTGCGTGGTTGCAAGGGCCTTGATGAATGTGGGGCTGCTGAGATGGTATTGCGTTTGCAAGGATCTCTGCTGAGACGGTTTTGCGTGGTTGCAAGGGCCTTGATGAATGTAGGGCTGCTGAGACGATTTTGCATGGTTGCAATGGTCTCAACAGGTGTCAGGTTGCTGGGCCGAGATTGCGTGGTGGCAACGTTTTTTTTTTTTTTAATATATATATATATATTTTTTTCCTTTGCGTCAAGGGTGTCAGGCTGCTGAGATGATTTTGTGTGGTTTCAAGGGTCTCGATGAGTGTGGGTCTGCTGAGACGGTATTGCTTTTGCAAGGGTCTCAACAAGGGTGTCAGGCTGCTGAGACGATTTTGCGTGGTTGCAATGGTCTAAACAGGTGTCAGGTTGCTGGGCCGAGATTGTGTGGTGGCAACGTTTTTTATTTATTTTTTGCACTTTATTATTTAATTTTGCTTTTTTTTTTTTTTTGCGTTTTTATATATCTTTTTTTTTTTTTTTCTTTTGTAAGGGTCATGTGTTGCAAGGGTCTTAAGGGTGTCAGGCTGCTGAGAGGATATACGAGTGGTTGCAAGGATGTCAATGAGTGTGAGGGCTGCTGAGACGATATTGCGTTTGAACGGGTCTCAACAAGGGTGTCAGGCTGCTGAGACGATTTTGTGTGGTTGCAACGGTCTCAACAGGTGTCAGGTTGCCGAGGGGCTGAGATTGCGTGGTGGCAAAGGTTTTTTTTTTTTTTTTTGCGTTTTTTTTTGCGTTTTTTTTTTTTTTTTTTTTGCGTTTTTATATTTATTTATTTTTTATTTTATTTTGCGTTTTGTAAAGGTCATGTGTTGCAAGGGTCTTACCAAGGGTGTCAGGCTGCTGAGATGATTTTGCGTGGTTGCACGGATCTCAATCAGTGTGGGGCTGCTGAGACGATATTGCGTTTGAAAGGGTCTCAACAAGGGTGTCAGGCTGCTGAGACGATTTTGCGTGGTTGCAACAGTCTCAACAGGTGTCAGGTTGCCGAGGGGCTGAGATTGCGTGGTGGCAAAGGTTTTTTTTTTTTTTTGCGTTTTTTTTTTTTTTTTTTGCGTTTTTATATATATTTTTTTTTGCGTTTAGTAAAGGTCATGTGTTGCAAGGGTCTTAACAAGGGTGTCAGGCTGCTGAGATGATTTGCATGGTTGCAAGGTCTCAATCAATAAGAATTGGGTTACTGAGAAAGGATAGAAACACCTGGTTTGTTTGTACCTTAAGCAAGCAGTATAAGGTAGAAGGACAACGCCTGTTTGAATCGTGGTTCCGTAGGGAACACTAATGAACGATATGGGAGAAAACGAATGGTAACATTCTTACTTGCGACAGTGGGCCATGCAAGTGAGTTTGCGGGGACTGTGGCTGGAGTGAAACATGTCGGGAAGGTGTAGCGTGATGCCGTGCATGGGGCAAAACAATGAGGTTTGGTGTAGAAAATAGAACACGAGAAGTGCGTATCAAAGCTTTGTAAGCTCCACTGCGGGAACCAAACATATGGTACGGGTGACACCATGAGTGGCCACGAATTTGACATGACAAACAAGCTAACGAATCCTACCTGGGACAGTGAACGTGCGACTGGGTTTGCTTTGGACTGGAGTGGATGTGCAACACATCCGAAGAGTGTGGTGTGGCGCCATGCATGACGCACAGGCAATAACTTTGGTAAATAAATGAGAGAGAAGAACCGTGAACAAACAATTCGTAAGTTCCGCTGCGCGAACTAAAAACACACGGCATGGGGGAACAATGAATGACAACGGTAGAAAGCATGCAATGTATCTGATACAAAACGGTTGTAAAAATGCATGAAACAAATTCGATACGAATCGGTAGTAAGGAGTATTGAACGAATCTGATACGATTTGGTTGTAGAGTGTATGCTACCCCTTGCTTTGAAACCGAACACCTACCAACCACCCATCCCCCCAGGCTAATCAAGTGCAGACAAGGCACCATGTGAGTCCAATTACCATCTCAATCTGCCAAAGAACCCATACAAACACATGCTAATCTCCAAATGGATTTACAAATGAATCATATGTTTGGCAGAAGGAAGTTACAAATGTACTACGCCTGAGCCAAATGATGTTGGAACATGAGCAACAATAACTCAGAGGCAGATTTTTTTTCCAAAAGAGATGCAGGATTTGCAAGATTGCACAAGATATGAAAAGGTTTTAATCCTACCTGCGACAGTAAGCGGGAACCGCCGGCGAAGACCATGAAGGGAGAAGCCACAAAGTGATTGCGATGTCGAATGCGATTGAATGCGCAGACTCACGGACATGAGGTGAACTGGGAAGAGTCAGCCCAGTGACGTGTAGTACTGCACACTGAACCGACAAAGAGCATGTGTGAGTGGGCTGCTTAAATACCCTCCGGGCTCCTCCCATAAACTCAGGCCACCATACTGGCCTTCTTATATATATATATACACAGTATATAATACTTTCAGATAGGTTTGTTCCGATACCGATACTAGTATCGGTATCAGTACCGATACCAAACATTTTCCAGAGTACTTGTCCTCGGGGGAAAAGGCTCTCATGCTTCACCCAATACCTGGGCAGTCAGGGATGATTGGTGTGGAGGGGGGAGTTACAAGCACCAATCTCCCTGTATAGATTTCAGTACAGCCTGACAGCTTTTCCCCGGACCCCCCCCCTTTTAACTGCTTTAGTGAAATCTATACAGTGGTGATCGGTGCTTGCAACTCCCACCAAGGCCGCACCGATCACTAATGACTGTCCCTGTATACTCCTCCAGTTCCCCTATCCGTGCTGCTCTCCCCTCCACACTCTGTGTCCCCCCTCTGTGCTGCTGCTGTCCTCCTTCATTCTACTGCTCTCCCCCTTCCTGCTCCGTGTCACTCTCCGTTCTGCTGCTGCCCCCCTCGGAGCTCGGTGTCACCTTCTGTTCTGCTGCTCTCCCCCTCCACGCTCCGTGTCACCCTCCATTCTTCTGCTCTCCCCCTCCATTCTTCTTCTCTCCCCCTCCACGCTCCGTGTCCCCCTCTGTTCTGCTGCCCCCTCCACGCTCCCTGTCCCCCTCCACTCTTTTGCTGTCCCATCCACGCTCCGTGTCCCCCTCTGTTCTTCTGCTGTGACCCTCCACGCTCTGTGTCCCCCTCCATATCCTCCTCCACCCCCTCTGTCCTTGATCTGTCAGGATGGAGAGCGGAGGTAGGAGCCGCTAAGCTCGGCTCCTACCTTTTCCTGAATGAACATAGTCAGTGATCACTGACTCTGTCCATTCATATAACTGAAATATCATAACCTGTGTTTACGATGCTTCAGTTTATGAATGGAGAGGAGCCTCTGTCCTGTCCATTCCTTTTCAGTGCAGCCAAGGCTGCTGAGAAATGGATGGGGAGGAATCTGTGTCCTTAGTCCATTTCTCTGTCTCAAAGGGGAGTTGTCAGAGGTCTGTTAAGACCCCTGATATCTCGCCAAAGCCCCCCCCCTCCAAAAAAATGCAACAAATAATAAAAAAATGAATTGTAAACAATAATAAAAATAACATAAAAACTGACACCATCCACTTCCCTCCCCCTAAAAAAAAAAGAAATCATTGTAAAAAAAAAAAAAAAATTGTATAAAATTAAAATGTGTCTAAACAGTTACTGTTGAATTAAATAATATGGAATATTAAAAAAAAAAAGAAATAGAAAGAGTTGCTTGCTGGTCATGGATGGTTAGATAGATAGATAGATAGATAGATAGATAGATAGATAGATAGATAGATAGATAGATAGATAGATAGATAGATAGATAGATAGATAGATAGATAGATAGATAGATAGATAGATAGATAGATAGATAGATAGATAGATAGATAGATAGAATCTATACAAATATGACAATCAAATAATGGGAAAGTTATGTTTTTATGTATCTACAGACAAGTAGATTGCTTACATTTATAATTGTTCAGTGTCAAGGATAATGTATAAAAACGTATATTGTAGAAATTATTTAGTTATTGAAATTTCCAGGAATGTAAGGTATTTTATTAATTAATTTAGCATTTATATTACAGAGCAATATAAATTTGATATAGAAAATATATTTATTTCTTCTTTATATTAAAATTATGTTTTGGTAAAGTTATAATGCCGCGTACACACGGTCGTTTTTTGTGATGAAATAAAACAACGTTTTAAAAAACGTCATTTAAATTGATCGTGTGTGGGCAAAACGTCGTTTTTTGTCTTCAAAAAAACGACAAAAAAAAAATTCCAACATGCTTGAATTTTTTGTGTCGTTTTTCAAAACGTCGTTTTTTGTTTCACAAAAAGTCACCGTGTGTAGCAAAACGTCGTTTAAAACGACGTTTTTCAACCCGCGCATGCCCAGAAGTTAGTTATGAAGCGAGCTTCATTGGAAAAGAGTGGTGAACGTAACCTCGCTTTTTGTGAAAAAAACGATGGTGTGTATGCAACATCGTCTTTGAAAAGTGACGTTTTAAAAACGTCGTTTTTTACTTCACAGAAAACGTCGTTTTTTTTCATCACAAAAAATGATCGTGTGTACGCGGCATAAGAGTTTCACAAGAAGTTAAACTTATGAAGGTGAAGGAAGAAAATCTCTAATATTACATAGTTTAGATGGATAATTAATTAAAATTAATAATAATATAATCATTTATAGTTTCTTGGAATGAAATAGTTACATTTGTCACAGGAAAATCTCAGAGTTTTGAAAAATGCTTATGTAGAATATCTGACACACTAAATTGTATTAATTTTTATTGTATTGTTTGTATTGAAAAAAGGATCAAAGACATTTATTATTTAAGATGAATGTACATTTTGTTTGTTGATTATAGGGCATGGAGGGGAAATTGTTAGAGATTTTGGCCCAGATTCACAGAGCAATTACGCCTGTCTAACTGGTGTTAGACAGGAGTAATTTAAAATTTTGCGCGCCGTATCACTAGTTTGAATCCTCAAACCATGATACGGCGGCTTCGTAAGCCTTCGGATCTACGCTGCGATATTTTTGCGGCCGCTGGGAGAAGTCCGCGTCGTTTTCAGCGTCGGGATATGCAAATGACTTTTTACGGCGATCCACGAAGATACGAGTGGTCTTCGCAATCGCTTACGTCATTTTTTTGCTACGTACTGTTAGACCAGCTATTTGCTGGTCTAACGGTGCGTAGCCCATGTTAAGTATGGCTGTCGTTCCCACGTCGAATTTAATTTTTTTTTTTTACGTAACTCGTTCGGGAATAGGAATGTCCGTAAACGACGCTACTCAAACAACGAATGACGTAACGACGTGATTTCGCGCAATGCACGGCGGGAAATTTCTGAACGGAGCATGCGCAGTTCGATCGCCGCGGGAACACGCCTATTTTAAATGCTTCACGCCCCCTACTCGCGTAGATGGCTTGCGCCGGGAGAAATACACTACGCCGCCGTAGTTTACTGGACAAAATCTACCGGGATTCCACGTAGAGCCAGGTAAAATACGGAGGCGTAGTGTATTTCTGATACTCTACGCGAATCTAATTGTATGTGAATCTGGGCCTTTGAGTTTTTTTACTATTTTAAGTTATAAAAGTTTCTGAAAAATATATGAAATTTTATAATGCAATAGTAACAATAGTTTCTGAAGGTTACTGACAGAGGACAGAGAAAAGTAATTTTGCTGTGTATGTATTTCTGTTCTGAGTTACTATGTCAGGACAATGGGTGGAGTTAAGTAACTTAACTATAGACTAGATTTGAGCGGACACCTGGATGTTCGGGTTCGGACCCGAACCCGAACTTTAAAAAAAAAGTTTGGGTTTGGGAACCCGAACCCGGACACCGAACCCCATTGAAGTCAATGGGACACGGACTTTTAGTAAAAAAAAAATGCGTGGGGGTCCCCCCAAATTTAATAACCAGACCCTTTAGGTCTGGTATGGATATTAAGGAGAACCCCGCCGTCAATTTAAAAAAAAAATGACGTGGGGTTCCCCCCAAATATCCATAACCAGACCCTTCAGGTCTGGTGTGGATTTTAAGGGGAACTCCACCCCAAATAAAAAAAAATGGCGTGGAGTTCCCCCTAAAATCCACACCAGACCATTTATCCGAGCACGTTGACCTGGCCGGCCGCAGAAAAGCGGGGGGGACAGAGTGCGGCCCACCCTCTCCTGAACCGCACCAGGCCACATGCCCTCAACATAGGGAGGGTGCTTTGGGGTGCCCCCCAAAGCACCTTGTCCCCATGTTGATGGGGACAAGTGTCTCATCCCCACAACCCTTGCCCAGTGGTTGTGGGGGTATGCGGGCAGGGGGCTTATCAGAATCTGGAAGACCCCTTTAACAAAGGGGACCCCCAGATCCTGCCCCCCCCTGTGTGAAATGGTAATGGGGTACACTGTACCCCTACCATTTAACGAAGGAAGTGTAAATAGTAGTTTTCAGGAAAAACACACACCGTAGAACAAATTACTTTATTAATTGAACCAAATAAAAATCCAGCTGTGAAAATAGACGATCGATGCTGCTCCCTGCTTCAACGTTGTCTTCTATCCAGCGCCGGGTGATCTCTCCAGCGCCGGGTGAAGCCCAAGACATCATATGATGTCCAACCAGGATGGGAGATCCCATCTGTGGACGTCATATGACTATGGGCGGAATCTGAAGTTTATACATGCAATAAAAATCAATGTTAAAATTCATGCACACGAATAATACATGTTACATGTGGTGAAAAAGAGATAGCAAAGAATTCCATTCCTCAAAGGAGCATTGCAGCCCAAAGGGACACCTACCTGTTTCAACTTGCTAAATCTTCCTCAGGGGGTTCTTTATTTAGGAGTGCATGGACTAAAATAAATGTGAATCAATGACATGCAATAAAAAAATTGCTGCATACATATATTCATCACAAATCGACTATGTACATATACCTCACAATATGTGGATTATAAGATAAGCATATGCAGACATTGGGATAGTTCAAAAAGTCCAAGAGTCAGGAGACAATTCAAGGGAAAGTGTCCTAATATATAATAAAGATTTGGTAAGTATCTCATACAATGCATGATCAAAAGAGCCCCCACTGCCATAAAGAGGCATGGAGCATAGAGTCAGCATGGAGTTCAGGTGATAATCCATACATTTGTGGCTTTACTATAAAGAGCTGTCAAAGATACTTACCGTATATACTCAAGTATAAGCTGACCCGAATATAAGCCGAGGCATCTAATTTTACCTAAAAATAATGGGAAAACGTATTGTCTCGAGTATAAGCCTAGGTTGTCCATCTGAATGGGCTGCAGATGGGTACAGTGACAGGAGAGACTTGAGTATAAGCCGAGGGGGGCATTTTCAGCACAAAAAAATATGCTGAAAAACTCGGCTTATACTCGAGTATATACGGTACTTAATGACACAGATAAATCCTATCTATCCAGACGTTTAAGGCATTGGACCATATGCATCACAGTAGTTGCAGGATCCAAATAATAAAAATATACTGAGGCAGAAAAACTAAATGGCTTCACTGTCTTAAAGGCGTTGTAAAGATAAAAGTGTTTTCATCTTAATGCATTCTATGCATTAAGGTGAAAAAACGTTTGACTATATCACCCCTCCCTGCCCCTCGTTATACTTCCCTGACCCCTCATCCTCTTTGCCGCTCAGCCTGAGCATTGATTGGCTAGAGCGGATGGATTAAAAACAGTGCAGCCATTGGCTGACGCTTCTGTCAATCACATCCTATTATGCGGCGCGCCAAGGGGCATGGCTGAGTGATACATTGAGCGGCTATGGCCGCTTGCTGTATCACGAGAGCGCGCCCGCAAGAATTCCACACAATGCGAGGGAGCTCACATGAATGTGTGGAGTTCTTGCGGCAGGACCAGAGAGAGCCAGCGAGGGACCCCCGAAGATGTGGATCGGGGCCACTCTGTGCAAAACGAGTTGCACAATGGAGGTAAGTATAACATGTTTGTTATTTTATTGTTTATTTTTATTTTATTTTTTTACAACCCCTTTAAGTAGTTGGTTTGATGGATCAAAAAGAAAGTACAAGGGTTGCCAGCAAAGCCGTAGCTTTATATCCAGGAATTTCGGAAGCCAATTGCTGCCTATATGAAAAAGCCAAAAGTAAAAACCATAAACAGCCCAATAGAAACATCATTTGAGAAAAAACATATAGCTACCAGTATTGCATTCCACTAGTTTTTTTTTTTTTCATTTCACTTTAATAGCACTGACTTTATATATCATTTTTTTTTTATTGTAGGAATTGTTAGCATAAACCTTCAAGGATTAATTTATTTACATTGCTGCAGAAACAAAAAATAGCTTTTTGGTATAACTCTGAAATGTAAAATACTTTTCAATTTTTATTAATCAAAACATTTTTTTTTTTACCTCTGACAGTTTAATGCTTATCTTTGTACCTATTCAGGATATTCACTGCAATTAAACTGTTTACATTTCAATAAAAACTAGAACAAATGGAGAGAGGTCACCCTTTACCAAGAAGTGTCTAAACAAGGACCTTCTTGGCAGGATTATCAGGTGTTATTTAATTAAATCTGCAAATAAAAATATTAGGATTTTAAACTTTGGATTTACTATACAAAATGTTCTGAAAAGGAAAGAATCAAACAAAAAAAATTAAAGAGACATCAAAATTTGTGATCTACTGATAAATAAGGGCCCAATTGATAGTTTTTTAAATAAACATAAAATTATATAAATTAAATAAAACTGTTACAGCCACCAAATTGAAGACAATGGGCCAGATTCACAGAGCGATTACACCTGCGTAACAGGAGATGCACGGCGTAAGTCTAAATGTGCGCGTGCGTTTCAATGCACGGCATCCCCAAAACGAGATACGCAAGAAATCTACTTTTTTTTGTCCAGTGTAATTTTGTTAGACAGGCGCATCCGTCCGCGCAAAAGTGCGCTAGACAGACCATTGATTTGCTAGTCAAATATGCTAATGAGGGACTTACGGGGATCCACAAAAGAACGTTGGGGCAGCGCAGGCTACGCAGTGTGCGCAACAGCAAAATGTCCTGTCTAAAATTAGAACATATAAAAGCTGGTCTAAAAAGAGAAAAATCGTCTACATGTCAGATAAAGCAACACTGTTAGTGAGGAGCTTAGCAGTCACACGTGTTGCACAACAATCTGTATGCCAACATGCCAGGGGCATCCATGCTCATAGCTATACTACTGACTTTAGATGAGCAAAGAAGGAGGAGGGCACTGAGGAGGGCACTGAGGAGGGCACTAAGGAGGGCACGGGAGATGTTTTTATTTTTATTTTTTTAACTTTTTATTTGCTTATATAAACTTTACAATTTAATCTAATCTAATACAATATTCTTATCTGATACAAGCCCCTCACTCTTCACTCTTCACGGGAGAGGATATATCACACACGCATAGACATCTATGGCATGAGTGATTCTGAGGTGTCTCGCATCTTCAGATTCACCCCTCATGCCATCATGGAATTAACCACAACCTTGCAGGAGGACATCAGCAGCCCAACACATGGCACTACCCATGACACCCATGACAGCTACATACACAATCATAGCCCCATCCCCACAGATTTCGAACAGAACATGTATGGGGACAGCTGGCTGGTTGGTGAGTGACATGGGTGGCAGGCATGACTGTCCCCCCCATGATGCACACATCACAAGGGGCACATGCACTACTAACATCCTCCTGTCTTTTCCCTTCAAGGTGACTCTGCATATGCACTGGGACCCCATCTCATGACCCCATCTCATGCCAGTTCACATACTGTATGCATCTTTGCACGTTAAACACACACATTAATCAAGGCACAATGAGAATGCATGCATGCACACCACTGTGGTGCCTAGCACACATACCCCACATCCTCATCACATTGGATTGGCACCAGTCCACCATGCAGGACTTGTGAGCAGCAACGCCATGCCAAGGCTCCAATTATGTCACTGTACATTCATACACCATTTACACGGACCTGGGGATCACTTCTCCCTGGTCCTGGGGAACCCTTCTCCACCAAAATTGAGGGTGACACCCCTTTTCCGGCAGGAATGTCACCCCCACATTCCCAAATCATACACAAACAGAACCGGAAAAAAAAAAAAAGCCCAGCAAAAATATAATTAAAAAAAAAAAACAACAAAGAAAACACATAACAGACAAAAATCACTCTGCAAAACAGTCCCCAAATATCTCAACGACACGTCACAAACAAACAAATAAACGCTAACAAACAACAGAACAATAGCACCTTGCTGTATAGGGAGGGATACAAAGGGATGTACTTTTGCAATGGAAGTGTGTTTGTGTCTGGCTATTTATGCTGTCTGCGTAGTTCAGCAAAGTTGCCCGGGTCTACTTCCAATTTCACTGATTGCGCTGTTCCCGAGCATGCGCACAGAGGTGCTGACCATGGTCTCCTTCAAGCGCGCATGTGCGAGCCGGCCGGCCCTTCATTTGCATGGGGTCACGGCTCATTTCAATATAACACGCCCACGTCCTTCCCAATTTGTATTACTCCGCCTTACGCCTCTGAAATAACGTTACGCATGCGCAATTTTATGCGTAAAAGCGACAAGAATAGGGTGATTGCGCGGCTACATTGCGCAAGTCTAACGTAAAGGCGGTGCGCTACGCCGGTCCAATAATGCGCAGATGTACCTGAATCTGGCCCAATGTTTGCAGATCAGTGATGGTATTTAAAACCTAAGGTACCCCAAATTCCCAAGCCTGTTACCTTGCAGGCGCACTCACTTTGTGTCTATAGACACCAATGCCGGAGTTGGCCCCGCTCCTTGACACCTGCGTCATTGGATTTGATTGACAGCAGCGCAATCTAATACCTGTACTGCTTTCAATCTATCCAATGAAGAGCCGAGAAGACGGTGCCAAAATCCAGCAGGTTCACAACGTCAGACTTTTGAGGGCTCAGGTAAATAAACCGGGGGGCTGGGATGTTTTTTCACCTTAATGCACAGGATGCATTAAGGTGAAAAAACAGGTAGGTTTACAACCCCTTTAATTCTTTAGCAGTAATGACACTCAGATTCTGTTAATAATCGTCAGTTTTTACCTTAATTTTTTATTTTTGAACCTACACAGTGCTTATTAGTAGTACCAGTTTATTTAGAACTTTGAATTCAGTTGTGTTCTGTTTCAGGAATCTGTTGCACACGGTATATCTACCATACTATATTTTAATTGTTGAACTCGGAGGAAAAAGATAAAGGTATTGGTAACCATACTTGGACGACTGCCATCACAGGTACGAACTCCTAGTGGTTATTGATTATTGACTGTCTACGCCGACTTACTGACCATTACACCTGTATCTGACATAATTTAATTGTAAATTGACTCAATAGCCCAGCCAAGAGACAAATGACATGAAGGAGAACTTCTCAACTACACTGTGATGTTCTTTGACTTCGCCCAGGTTCACACTGGGTACGATTTCGTTCGATTTGAGATGCGTTTTCACATGTGAAATTTCATCTCAAATCGGCAGCATTTTCTGGCAATTTCCGGCAATGACACCGTCTTAATCGGTGTGACGCCGCATCCGCGGCGCTGCACCGATTTCAAAAAGTAGTTCCTGTACTACTTTTTGCGATTTCAGGACGCGATTTACATTGACATCTGTGCAGAAACCTGCACAGATGTCTCTTAAATCGCGTCTGAAATCGGGACTGCCAGCGGGAGTGAAATCGTGCGAGTTCAGCTGAACTCGCACGGCTTCATCCCGCAGCCCAGTGTGAACCAGGGCTTAAGGAGACACACCACCGTTTGTGTATACTTCACCAATGCTCCTAAAAAGTAACATGGTATAGTCATTGCCATAAAAGACACAGTTTCCTTTAACCACTTCAATACCGGGCTTTTTTACCACCTCCATACCGGGCCTATTCTGACACTTCTCTCCTACATGTAATAATCATCATTCTTTTGCTAGAAAATTACGCAGTACCCCCAAACATTATATATGTTTTTTTTAGCAGACACCCTAGGGAATAAAACGATGGTCATTGCAACGTTTTATCTTGCACGGTATTTACGCAATCATTTTTCAAACGCCTTTTTTTTGTAAAAACGATTGTTTCATGAATTTAAAAAATAACAAAACAGTAAAGTTAGCCTAATTTTTTTGTATTATGTGAAAGATTATGTTACACCGAGTAAATAAATACCCAACATGTCACACTTTAATAATGCGCACACTCATGGAATGGCGTCAAACTTCGGTACTTAAAAATCTCCATAGGCAACGCTTTATTTTATTTTTTACAGGTTACCAGTTTAGATTTACAGAGGAGATCTAGTGCTAGATTCGTTGCATTGCACTCTAACGCGTGCGGCAATACCTCACTTATGTGGTTTAAACGGCATTTACATATGTCGGCGGGACTTATGTGTGCGTTCACTTCTGCACGCGAGCTATCGGGGACAGGGTAGTTTTTTTTTTTTTTTATCTTTTATTTATTTTTTTGACTCACGGCTTTGTTTACTTATGGGGACCTGGGCTTGACGTCATCACATCGCGCCCGGGTCCTCCGACGGCCATAGAGATGACTGGTGACCATCTGGTCACCAGTCATCTCTAATTCTCTATGCTTCCTGCCGATGCCGGACGATTCGTTCTCCAGGCCCCCGAAGGCATGGGAGAGCCCGGAGAAGCACCGGATGGCGGAGGGAGGGGGGATGTCCTCATGTCGTGCAGAATCGCCGGCTGAAGAAGAGGATATCTGGATGATGCCTCTGGCTGCAGGCATCATTTAGATATCCACCCACAAAGCCCAGGCCGTCAATTGACGGCCACTTAGGAAGGGAGATCCCATCTCTGGCCGTCAATTGTCAATGGCCGGGTATTGAAGTGGTTAAAGAAATAGCAGATACCTTCAGTGCTTATTATAGTGCAGTATATATTTAGCACTTAGACAGGTATTTGCACCCACTTCCGGCCACACAGTCTCAGGTAAACTGCGGGCATGACGTCACCTCCCACCCCCCCCCCGTTGTATTCTGGGAACACTCGGCTCCCAGAACACAGCGGGAGCCAATTGGCAGGCGTAGCACGACTCGCGCATGCACCGTATGGGAACGGCAGTGAAGCCGGAGCGCCACACTTCCTGGTTCCCTCGACGAGGATGGCGGGGGGCAGCAGAGTGATGCTCGTTCTCTGCTTGCGGACGGCGCTGGACTCCAGGACAGGTAAGTGTCCTAATATTAAAAGTCAGCAGCTGCAGTATTTGTAGGTGCTGGCTTTTAATATTTTTTTTTTTCAGCGGACATCCGCTTTAAGGGGAACTCTGGGCCAAATGTAACCACTTAAGACCCGGACCATTATGCAGTGTCAGGGATCCAGGCCTGTCTTCCGATCCTCGCACATGCGCAATAGAGCGGCGCTCCGGCGTGCACCCGTGCGGGAAAGGCGCGCACACGCGCGCATGCGCGGTCTGGCCACGCAACGTGCACACGGGCGCGCACACGGGCGCGCACCTTCCGGGAACCAATCAGAGGCCTGACCAGGCTATTTAAACCAGCCCCTGTCTTTTGGCAGGTTGCTGGTTTGTCTTCAGCTTGTGCTTGGACTCTCTGCCGATTACCTGAACCTTTGACCCGGATTTCCATACAACTCTCCTCTCGCCCTGAAGTTGACCTTGGCTCTTGTTCCTGGATACGCTGTCTTCTATAATCCCTGACCTCTGGCTTGGCTTTGGACTTGTTGACCTCTTCAACCCCTGAACCTCGGCTTGCTCTCCGGACCTGTTCTCTGTCTGATCCGCTTGCACCTGCCCGGTACCCCTCCAGTTACCTGCTCCACAGTTCATCAGTACAGCTTCCGTTACCTGCCCTGCACCTGTCTTGTGGCTCCTCGGCTGCCTGCTCTGCTCACCGCCACCAGGAGGAGCTTCAGTTCCAGTCTTCACCAGAATCCCGGCTACCAACCCGGACCTCACTGGCGCTGGTGCCTCCCGGGGCTCGCCTCCCCTGTCCCAACTCCAGGGGACGGTCAGCGCCGGGTCGCAATGGTGGGCCACCCTCGGCATCTCGGCTTCGGTGAGTACACAGCCTGACATGCAGGTAAAGGACCTGGCCCCTTTTTGCGATTCAGCACTGTGTCGCTTTAACTGACAATTGCGCGGCCGTGTGAAAAGGCTCCCAAACAAAACGTTGTTAGTTTCAGATAATGATGAAACATAGAGCACCGGGTGGGAATGGGCCTTCCTTACTTAAGAGACTATTACATGGTAACCCTGTTAGACCAAATTACATTTTTGTTCCAGCGCACTCACTTAAAACACTGAAGCATGCTTGGAACATGAGTGGCTAAAACAGAAAATCTTAGTTCCCTGTTATTGGATGATAACCTATTGCAAACAGAAAAACCCATTGATCACACCACCATTGCAGCAGGGCTACAAGCTTGGAGATACTTTTATAAACATTATGAACCCTCCATAAAAAGTTCAAGGATTCCTATCCCCCTCAACCCACTAAAGTTTATAACATCAGACATCTCCTTTTCAAAAAGGACAGCCAACGGTCTGCATACAATTGAAGATGTCATATGTGATGGATGCTTGATTTGCTTTGAAATATTGACCCAAAAATACTCCCTACCTACTAATGAATCATTTTCTTATACTAGACTATACTAGACTATATTCAATCTTCATAATCTCTCCTCCATTGAAGTGCCAGTCAAAGCATGGTTCTATTGGAACTCAACCGTTTCCAAACTCAAAGGTATCTTGCTTAACGCAAAATCCACATTTACAAAAAATCTCCATTTGGATAAAGGGGAGATATAACTAGGGCTTTCCTTTTCTGACCATCAATGACACAGAGCACTTAAATGTAATTATCAATACTCCAAATACTCAAATTACTGGGAAATGGCCCACAAACTCCAACTAAGATGGTATCTTACTCCCTACCAAATGGTAACATTTTTCCCTACCATCACTATTGAGTGTTGAAGAGGATGTGGAAAGGTAGGCACCTTGACACATATGGTATGATCATGCCTTCACTTACAGTACTCAGTTTTTGGGTAAAGATATTCAAACAGATTTCTCGAGTCACAGGTTTCATTGTTAAGCCAAATATAGAACAAGCGATTCTCAGTATCAATTCCATTTCAATCCCTATCTCCCAACGTCCAATAGTTATGCACATGCGTTTTGCAGCTAGAGCAGCAATTTTGAACAAATGGAGAACAAATCTAATAATTAATTAATAATTAGCCGGGTGAATGTGATTGGTAAATTTGAACATTTACTGGCATAAAAAGATGGAAATATTTTTGATCCTATTCTAGAATAGACATATTTTTCTGACCTCAAACTTCTGGAGAAATCAACAATTGAAAATATGATCTTATTGGACCACCATCCAATTTCCATGACATTAAATTTCCAGGAAAAAATTGCTAAAACAAAAACATGGCGGCTCAATACATCTATTTTGAAAGACCCCATACACATACAACATTTTAATGACACACTAAAGGATTATTTTTTACAAAATTCTGCAACCTCACTTCTCTCACAGTGGGAAGCGCACAAATGTGTCATTTATTGCCACACCAAACAGAAGAAGGAACATCAATCGAAGATAAAATCTTTGGTTGAACAAATACATAGATTGGAAGCAACCCACAAACATACTATCGCTGCAGTGACACTAGAAGAACTAACAAAAGCTAGAGCAACACTAGCCCAAGAACTAAGCATAAAATTTAAAATACAATGCATTCTACGACATCAAATTTACTATGAACAAGGAAAAAAAAGTGGTCCAGGATAAAAAAAGTCGCCTCCACAATACACCAAATCAGAGATACAAAAGGCAATAATTTACTCATCTAATGAAAAAATAGCAAATCAGTTTGAAACTTACTATCAATCTCTTTAAAAAATCCCATCACATGCTAATTGCCCTTAAAACACTGAAAAAATATCAAAACACATTCAAGAATTCCTTCAGAAATATAGCCCAACTCATATAGCAACAAACACAGCACAAGAACTCGAAGCCCCAATTTTGAGTTCTGAGTTTGATAAGGCCACCAAGGACATGAAAATAGGCAAAGCGCCAGGACCAGATGGCCTACCTCTACAATACTATAAAACATTCACTAACATAGGAACGCCGGTTCCTCCCTCTCTCTCTGTACCGATTGGTACAGTGTGAGAGGAGAGGGGGAGAGCAGAGGCAGCAGCAGTGCTGTGGGCTGGATCTGTGACAACTACAGTCACAGATCCAGCCATCCATCCTTGCGCAATACTCTGCAGCAATACCCATGTGTAATACCAATGTGCAATACCCCTTCCAATACCCCGCAATACTCTGCCAATACCCTGCAATACTCTGCCAATACCCCGTAATTCTCTGCAATACCTTGCCAATACTCAGCAATACTGCTACGATCAAAGCCAGGATCATTTTTTTTATTTCAGTCTTCCCAGCATAGAGGTGAGATGTGGGGTCTTATTCACCCCATATCTCACTGTAAAGAGGACCTGTCATGCTATATTCCTATTACAAGGGATGTTTACATTCCTTATAATTGGAATAAATATGATTAAAAATGTATTTTTGGGGAAAAAAGTGTCAAACCAAAATAAATAAAGTAAAATGAACAATAAAATGATTTTTTTTTTTTTTAAAGTGCCCCTGTCCCCATGTGCTCGCATGCAGAAGCAAACTCATATGTAAGTCCCGCCCACATATTAAAACGGTGTTGAAGCTACACATGTGAGGTATCTCTGCAAACGTTAGAGCAAGAGAAATAATTTTGGCTTAAGACCTTCTCTGTAACTAAAAACATATAACCAGTAAATATATTTAAAGCGTCGCCTATGGGGATTTTTAAGTTGCAAAGTTTGGCGCCATTCCAAGAGTGTGTGCAATTTTGAAGAGTGACATGTTAGGTATCTATTTACTCAGCGTAACTTCATCTTTCATATTATGCAAAAACATTGGGCTAACTTTACTGTTTTGTGTTTCTTTCAAGCACAAAACTTTTTTTTAAACATGTTCGTAAAATTGCTGCGCAAATACCGTGCGAGATAAAAAGTTGTAATGACCGCCATTGTATTCTCTAGGGTCTTTGCTAAAAAGCATATATAATGTTTTGGGGTTCTATGTAATTTTCTAGCAAATAAATGATGATTTTTACATGTAAGAGAGAAATGTCAGAATTGGCCTGGGTGTTCCAGAACGCCTGAAGGTGGCCACACTGTGTAAAAGTCTCACACATGTGGTATCGCCATACTCGGGAGGAATAGCAGAATGTGTTTTGGGGTGTAATCAGGGACAGATTAAGAACATCATGGGCCTGGTGCTGAGGATTTTGGTGGGGCCTTTTATAAATAATAAATAAATGCATGAGAATCACAGCACAGCAATGGAGGGCCCAGTCTGAAAATGTAAGTGTACCCTAATGTGCTAATATGCTGTGCATACTTGTACATTGTGGCATAACCTACCCCAGGGCCTCTAAAAAGTAGTAATGTCAGGAAAGTTTACTACCGCTTTAATATCACAGGATCCCAGAAACCTCTCATGGGGCCCCCTACTGACCCAGTGGCCCTTGGGCAGTGCATAAGTGCATAGTTGCCAACATTTAAAAAATATTTTCAGGGACACTTTTTTTCACAAGTGCTATATTTAGAGTAGGTGAGATCCCCGATGTTCCTCTGTACATCACAGTAGTAATCACAAAATTAAATAAGTTCTAGTAACAGAACAAATATGAGAACTGATATTTCCTTTAGTTGAACTAACAAAAGTGTGCCCATTCTAGAGCTGGTAACATTGAGGGTATTCAGTATCATTTTAAAGAACTGTTTTTGTGGGTAAGCGACATTGGGGAGGAGTACAGATGGTATATAAGTGTACAAGAGAGAAATGTATGACAGCAGGCACCATGTACAGGAGAGGAGTGTGGAGGGTATGACAGTGGGCAGTATGTACAGGAGAGGAGTGTGGATGGTATGAAAGTGGGCAGTATGTACAGGAGAGGAGTGTGGACGGTATGATAGTGGGCACTATGTATAGGAGAGGAGTGTGGAGGGTATGACAGTGGGCAGTATGTACAGGAGAGGAATGTGGAGGGTATGACAGTGGGCAGTATGTACAGGAGAGGAGTGTGGATGGTATGATAGTGGGCACTATGTATAGGAGAGGAGTGTGGAGGGTATGACAGTGGGCAGTATGTACTGGAGAGGAGTGTGGATGGTATGATAGTGGGCAGTATGTACAGGAGAGGAGTGTGGATGGTATGATAGTGGGCCCTATGTATAGGAGAGGAGTGTGGAGGGTATGCCAGTGGGCAGTATGTACAGGAGAGGAGTGTGGGCGGTATGATAGTGGGCACTATGTATAGGAGAGGAGTGTGGAGGGTATGACAGTGGGCAGTATGTACAGGAGAGGAATGTGGAGGGTATGACAGTGCGCAGTATGTACAGGAGAGGAGTGTGGATGGTATGATAGTGGGCACTATGTATAGGAGAGTAGTGTGGAGGGTATGACAGTGGGCAGTATGTACAGGAGAGGAATGTGGAGGGTATGACAGTGGGCAGTATGTACAGGAGAGAAGTGTATGACAGCAGGTACTATGTACATGAGAGGAGTGTGAAGGGTATGACAGTGGGCAGTTTGTACAGGAGAGGAGTGTGAAGAGTATGACAGGGGGCAGTATGTACAGAAAGGAGTGTGGGGGTATGACAGAGGGTAGTATGTACCAGAGAGAAGTGTGGAGGGTATGATGGGGCAGTATGTACAGGAGAGAAGTGTGGAGGGTATGACAGTGGGCAGTATGTACAAGAGAGGAATGGGGACGTATAATATTGGGCACTATGTATAGGAGAGGAGTATGGATGGTGCGACAGTGGGCAGTATGTACAGAAGAGGAGTCTATGACAGCAGGCACTATGTACAGGAGAGGAGTGTGGAGGGTATGATAGTGGGCACTATGTACAGGAGAGGAGTGTGGAGAGTATGACAGTGGGCACTATGTACAGGAGAGGAGTGTGGAGAGTATGACAGTGGGCACTATATATAGGAGAGGAGTGTGGAGGGTATGACAGTGGGCACTATGTACAGGAGAGGAGTGTAGAGGGTATGACAGTGGGCACAATGTATTGGAGTGGAAGGATGTTTAGGGACTGTGTAGTGGTTAAGCGGGTCATACATGAATTGAAATTATACCTAATTTTGCAGAGACCAGCCATAGTCGATCCATGTAAGGGCTAGCTTGTTGATCTTGATTCAACCCCCCTGACATCTCCAATGCAGAGTTTGCTGATTCTTTCATATAACAAGTGGAGAGACTTTCAGCTGTCAAAAGAAAATATCTGGGCAGTCTGCTAAGTTCTTAGCAGGAAACATTGTAACTAACGCTTTCTTCATAGATCAAAGGGATAAACTTCTGTGTGTAAAGAAAATATCCGGGCCAAGTTTGTAAACAACATGAAACATTGTAACCAACTTCCTTTTTGGATCAAACTTCTGTGTGTAAATGCAAGAAATGTAACCACTTAAAGTCCAACACTTGTTTAAGTTAAAAAACAATATTTTTTGCTAGAAAATTACTTGGAACCACCAAACATTATATATATTTTAGCAGAGACAAAAATGGCAATTGCTGCAATATTTTATGTCACACTGCATTTGCCTACTTTAATGAATAGTAAAAACCATAAAAACAAAACAGTAAAGTTAGCTCATTTTTTTTTTTTCATTTTAATTTGAAAGATGATGTTATGCCGTACGAATCGTGAGAGAATCGTGATCTATCTTCTAAGCAAAAAAATTGCAGTTGTCATTTTAGCCAGAATCGTGCAGCTCTATACCGTGCAACATAAAAAGTTGCAAAGACCTCCATAGAGTAATTTTCTAGCAAAAAACAAATGATGATTTTTTTTTTCTCAGTCTGCTGCAGCGTGTCAGCTTGTATTTATAATGGCCGCTCTGTATGTAGCTTCTGACAGGCTGTGCAAGCAGGCCCGTATCTCCGGAACCATAAATGATAGCCATCCCATATTTTGACTGGTTGTGGGGTAGGTCTTCAACTGACTACCCCCCACATGTTTGGCGTCTGTGACCTCTGGTCATCGAGCTACAACCCCCGAAGTCGATCTAAAAAAAAAAAAACTTTTTTTTTTTTGGGGGGGCAAATGGGCCTATCTTGAGAAAGGGGCCTGGAGCTGCAGCTCCAACAGCCCCTCTGTTAATCCGGCCCTGGGTGTAATTTGTGCTATGCATATGCTGTGTGTGAGAAATATGACAGAAATGTGAAAAATGCATTTATTTTTACAGAATGTTCAGTCTTTTTTTTTTTATAGCGCAAAAAAATAAAAAACCCAGAGGTGATCAAATACCACCAAAAGAAAGCTCTATTTGTGTGAAAAAAGGACAAAAATGTCATATGGGTACAATGTTGTTTGACTGAGTAATTGTCATTCAAATTGTGAGAGCACCGAAAGCTGAAAATGTATCTAGTTAGGAAGGGGGTTTAAGTGCCCAGTGGTCAAGTAGTTAATGCAGCAAGACACTGCATTCCCTGCCACTGGCAGTCGACTCTTACTCCAACAAAAAAGGAATGGTTCCGCAGAATAAACAACATTGAAAAAAATAGAAGAAATTATTAGCATAGCTCAGGAAAAAATAACAAATTTCACATTGATATGGTACAACTGGTTATAATTTAAAAACACTCTGGCCTATACAGCACTTAATATAGTATAGCTCAAATTCTCATAGAGATTCTTATAAAAAGGACTCATTGGTGCATTTTTCAGTACTCCCACTTTATTACCCCCCCTTTCCTCTACCCCCCCCCCTCATACTGCATAACTATTTTGTGATACCTTCTACCTAATCTATAATATGCATTAACTGTATATAACTGTTCTACATGAAAAGCTTTATCAATATGTTAATAATATTGTTCTACAATTATTTTCGCCAGGAGACTTATGGACCGTTTTCATTGGACGAACCGATCGTGTGTAGGCCCCATTGTTTTTTCCCCATCGGTGAAAAAACGTAGAACCTGTTTTAAAATTATCTGATGATTAAAATAATGCTAGAAAAAAACAATCGTCTGTGGGCAAGTCCATCGGTTAAAAATCCACGCATGCTCAGAATCAAGTCGACAAATGCTCGGAAGCATTGAACTTCATTTTAATCAGCACGTCGTAGTGTTTTACATCACCACGTTCTGACTAAAATTGATTTTTAACTGATGGTGTGTAGGCAAGACTGATAACAAGACTGATGACAAGACTTTTATGGTTGAACTGGATGGACTTGTGTCTTTTTTCAACCTGACTAACTATGTAACTATGTAACTAACTATGTAAGTATGTAACTATGAAAGTCAGCTTCATCGGATATCGGATGAAAAAATCCATCGGTCCGTTTTCATCCGATGATCGTGTGTACGTGGCATATGTCACTGTTACATTGTTTTTTCTTCTATGTTTGTATTTATGTTCATTCAATAAAACTTTAGGGGAAACGATAAAAATAAAAATAAAGATGGGAAGACTCAACAGTTTAAAACCCGTCATGCTTACTATAAAGTCCCTTAAACCCTGTGCAGCGGAAACCTGAATTTCCTTATATTCCATTAATTGTTCTTTTTTTATACTCTTCTTTATTTCTTCTTATATATATGCATCCTTATATGCAACCAGTGCTTCTAAGGCGGCGTACAGACGATCGGACATATCCGATGAAAACGGTCCGCGGACCATTTCCATCGGATATGTCCGATCGGGAGTTTGATCCGATGGCGTGTACACACCATCGGATCAAATTCCCCCGCCGCCGGACGGCGCGGTGACGCGGGGGTGACGTTGATGCCGCCGCGTCACCGCCACGTCACCGCACCAGGAAGTAAAACACTTCCGCGCATGCGCCGAATCCATTCGGCAGCGGCGCGGCGGCGGTGGGGGCCGACATGTCTGCTGGTAAGTGTACTAACCAGCAGACATGTCGGGCGGACAGATTCCACCGGATAGATTTCAAAGCTTGCTTTGAAATCTGTCGGGTGGAGAAATCTGTCCGCTAGCCCATACACACGAGCGGAGATGTCTGCTGAAACGGTCCATCGGACCGTTTTCAGCGGACATATCCCCTCGTGTGTACGCCGCCTTAGAATCTGTCCGCCCGACATGTCTGCTGGTTAGTACACTTACCAGCAGACATGTCGGCAGACATGTCGGCCCCCACCGCCGCCGCGCCGCTCCCGAATGGATTCGGCGCATGCGCGGAAGTGTTTTACTTTCTGGTGCGGTGACGTGGCGGTGACGCGGCGGCGTCAACGTCACCGCCGCGTCACCTCGCCGTCCGGCGGCGGGGAATTTGATCCGATGGTGTGTACACGCCATCGGATCAAACTCCCGATCGGACATATCCGATGGAAATGGTCCGCGGACCGTTTTCATCGGATATGTCCGATCGTCTGTACGCCGCCTTAAAGGTTAAATAAATAGTTAATACATACAAACAAATCTAAGAATATACACACTTTGGCCCGGATTCACAGACAGCATGCGCACATTATGCCGCCGTAGCATATCCCCTGTACGCTACGCCAATGCAGCGAAGAGAGGCAAGCATGGAATTCATAAAGCCAGTGCTCCCAACGTTGCACCAGCGTGGCGTGGGTTTCAAAGGCGCAGGCCGGCGTAGGTGGATGTGGACGTGGGCGTGATCCATGCAAATGAGGCGTGACCCCATGCAAATGATGGGTCTAGTGCCAGACAAGTATGTATAAGGAACTGCGCATGCGCCGTGACGTGAACGCATCTCCCTGTGCATACTCACAACCACGTTGGAACACCTGCCTAAGATACGCCGGATCACTGTGTATGCCGTTAACGTAACCTACGCCCAGCCAGACACACGTCCAACTTAAAATACGCCATCTTGTGTTCCCTGGTGCAGACCTTAGCATGTCTGTTGCTGAGTTACACCTCCTTTATGGGGAATAACTTTACGCCGGATGTACAACTTACACGCACCGCCTGCGTCGGGCGCACGTACGTTCATGAATTGCCGTATTTACCTAATTTGCATGTTTCAATGGCTAATCAATGGAAGCGGCACAATGCACCCAGCCTAAATGTACGCCAACCCTATGCCGGCATAAGCAAGTTACGTTGGCGGGGTGTAACCTGGTTTTAGGCGCATCTCTGTTTGTGGGTCTGGCACACAGATACGAAAGCACACATTTGCACTTACATCGGCGTAACTTGTTATACATCAGCGTAAGTTCTCTGTGAATCCGTGCCTTTCTTTCTATTTCTTATATAAGCTAAATGTTTTATTATTGAGTACTGTCTACATATGTTAGAACTATTCCATATAGAAATGTAATCCTAAAACACACATTCTCTCTATATAACCTCCAGGCATTGTCTTCAACCTATTAAATTGATGATGGATACTATAACTATTACTGATGCAAATTGTAATGATGTTTGACTAATTTTGCACTTACACGCACTGGGCCAGATTCTCAAAAGAGATACGACGGTGTATCGCAGGAAACACCGTCGTATCCCTGTTATTTTCCCCGGGTATCTATGCGTCTGATTCATAGAATCATTTACGCATAGATACGGCGAAGATCCGACAGGTGTAAAACATTTACATCGTCGGATCTTAGATGTAATTACTTCGCTGGCCGCTAGGTGGCCTTACGTTGATTTCTCATTTGCCTATGCAAATGAGCCTAATACTCTGATTCCCAAATGTTTTTATGCCGCCTCGTCGTCGTTTACGTCGTTTCCCTAAGCGTAAACCTACCCCTGCTATATGAGGGGTAGGCTTACGAAGTTTCGTCGTATGCCATGTTAAGTATGGCGTCTGGTCAGCGTCGTCTTTTTCCGTCGGTTACGTCGTTTTACTAAGTCGTTCGTGAATAGGGCATTGCGTAAATGATGATCACGTCGTTTTCACGTCGGTTTCAACAACGTTTTCCGACGTGAGCTGGAGCATGTGCACTGGGCTTTTTTCCCAGCCGGTGCATGCGCAGTTCAATCGATGCGGGGCCGCGCTTAATTTAAATACAAGCCGCCCCCTTTAAATTACGCAGGGATATGCCGGGCCATTTACACTACGCTGCCGCAAACTACGGAGCAAGTGCTTGGAGAATACGCCGCTACGCCGCCACGGATTCTACCAGAATCTGGCCCACTGTTGTTATACTCTATCCATATATGATTTTCTTTTTTTCTCTAAAAAAACATAGTTAAAAAATATTTGGGAAAAAATAAACATAAAATGGGTGACATTTAGTTTGCCAAACACTTTATATTTATTACAGGCACTTACTGTATATTGCGTCCTCAATTTACACAGCACTTTACATATATATTGTACAGTCACATCAGTCCCTGCCTTTTAGGAGCTTACAATCTAAGGTCCCTAACTTACAACCATACATACACATACTGGGGTAGATTCACATAGATCAGCGGATCGTTTGATCCGCGTGATCTATCTTTTTTACGATCCGCCTGCGCCAGTTTTTGAGGCAAGTGCTGTATTCAGAAAGCACTTGCCTCGTAAGTTGCCCTGGCGGATCGTAAATCCCCCGGCGGAATGCTTACTATTTAAATCACTCGCGTCCCCGCGCCGATCGTACTGCGCATGCGCCGCATTTCCCAGCGTGCATTGCCTCAAATGACGTCGCAAGGACGTCATTGTTTTCGACGTTAACGATACGGCCATACTTAACATATTAGCATATAGCAGGGGTAACTACCTGCCGAAAAAAGCCGAATGCAAACGACGTAAAAAAAAAGCGACGGCCGGGCGTTCGTTTCTAAATCGGCGGTTCTCCTCATTTGCATATTCGTCGCATATAATAACAGAAGCGCCACCTAGCGGACGGCGGGAGATTGCTGCCTAAGATCCGACAGTGTAACTCACTTACACCAGTCGGCTCTAAGGGAGATCTATGCGGAACCTGATTCGAGGAATCAGCCGCATAGATCCGAGCGTCGGATCTCACAGATACGACGGTGTATCAGTAGATACACCATCGTATCTCTATGTGAATCTACCCCACTAGCGCTAAATTTAGAAAGGAGCCAATTAACCTACCACCAAGTCTTTGGAGTATGAGAGGAAACTGGAGTAGCCAGAGGAAACCCATGCAAGCACAGGGAGAACATACAAACTCCATGCAGGCAGTGCCATGGTTGAGATTTGAACCAATGACCCTAGTGTTGCTAGGCGGAAGTGCCAACCACTTAGCCACTTTTCATGTTTTGTTTTTATTTTCTAACCCCCTTAAAAGTTTCCACTTTTTTTCATCTTTTTATTATTCGGTGCTGCTGATCTCAGCCCCATAGATATTTTTTTGACTTTATTCAGTTGTAAGTTATAATGACAATAGTAGACCATGCCTGTGCAATGTGTGTTGGGACAACCACTTGTTATCTCTACCAGGGGGACATGCAAAGGGGTAAAAACCTGATTTATAAAACTTGACCTTGTCACCCCCTAACAGGAAGTGCCTAAACAAGGACCTTCATGGCAGGATAACCAGGATCTATTTAATTAAATCTGCACAGATGCTTATATATAAGATTTTAGGGCCAGATTCACCAAGGACTTACGCCGACTTATCTCGAAATGTGCGGCGTAATTGAAATTTGCCCCGCGCGTATCTTTGCGCCTGATCCTCAAAACGAGATACGCCTGAAAAATAGTTTTTTCTGTCCTACCTAAAATAATTACACCGGCGCTTCTTCGCACGCAAAATACGCTAGACACACCACTGTTTTGATAGGCAAAGATGCAAATGAGGGAGATAGGGCGATCCACAAATTTAAGTTTGGGCGTTGTAGGTTACGCCCTGTGCGCACCTGTTAGTTTCCAGGAGTAAAGTTACACTTTATAAAAGCAGCCTTAACTTTGCTCCAGCCATGTAAAGGTCTGCTAAAGCAACACCATTAAGGAAGAGCTGAGCACACACTTGCCGGACTACAATCTGTATGCCAACATGCCAGGGGCATCCATGCTCATAACTATACTAGTGACTTTAGAGGCGCAAAGAAGGAGGAGGGAACAGAGGAGGAGGGCACAGGAGAGGGTCTTCCGCAGACGCCTAGGTGTCTTTGCCATGGGGGAAGCAGAGGTGTATCGCAACTTCCGATTCAACCGGGAAGCCATCATGGAAATAACCTGAACCCTGCAGGATGACCTCACCAGCCCCACACAACGCTCACATGCAGTGGAGCCACTGGTGAAAGTCCTGGCAACACTGCATTTCCTGGCCACTGGCTCTTTTCAGCTCACATGTGGAGGTATGGCTGGGATGTCACAATCCTCCATTAGCAGGTGTGTGCACCAGGTTGTCCCTGCAATCCTGAGATGCATGGCCAACCAAATTATAAAACCCTCCCAGGAGGTCCAGCTAATGAACACAGTGACTGATTTTTATAAAATTGCCAGATTCCCACGCACCATCGGGGCCATAGATTGCACCCATGTGGCACTACAGCCCCCCCATGAGATAGAGCACATGTTCAGAAATCGGAAGCTTTGGCATTCAATTAATGACCTGGAAATTCCAGCCATACCTCCACATGTGCGCTGAAAATCAGACAGAAAAAAAAAGAAAAACACAAGCAGACAGCTAATAAAAATGGCACAATGAGAATGCATGCATGCACACCCACTGTGGTCCCTAGCACAGACACATCACATGTACATCTAATTGGATTAGATCCAAGTACCCCCCAATGGTACTTGGGAGCAGTAACGCCCCGCCACGGCTCCAATTATGTCACTGTGCATTCATACACCATTCACATGGACCTGGGATCTCTTCTCCCTGGTCCTGGGGATCCATACTCCACCAAAAATGAGGGTGACACCCTTTTTCACCAGGAATTTCACCCCCACATTCACACATCATTCACACACATAAAACAAATCATAAGCACAGTATGAAATCATTAAAAAAAAAAGAAAAGAAAAAAGAACATCACAAATGTTTAATGCCAGCGTGAGCTACGCCTGGGCCGGCCAGGGCCACAGGCCCTCAGGGGAGACTCATGGGGGGGGGAAGCACGGGAAGGAGGAGACTCATGGGGGGGAGCACGGGAAGGAGGAGACTCATGGGGGGGGGAAGCACGGGAAGGAGGAGACTCATGGGGGGGAAGCACGGGAAGGAGGAGCCTCCCCGGGTGGCTGCCCACCTGCTGCCCTGCCCTCCAAGGCCACGGCGATCCTGTTCAGGCCCAGAGTGAGGGCTGCCGTGTTGGCCTGGAGAGCAATGGTGTTGTCCTGGACAGCCTGGGTCAGGGCAGTCATCTCAAGGGCCATACCTGTTGTGGCGGCCTGCAGCTCACAAAAGCAGTTTATTAGAGCTACTGAGTTAGTGGCCACGTCGCAGACAGACTCCTTGATGGAGGACAGGCTCTCCTTCATCTGGGCCAAAGTCCGGCTGACCTGACCCAGATGTTGTGTCTGACGAGCCTGGTCCTTCTGCAGATTTGCAGGCACGAACTCGGTCTTCTGGGTGGCCTTCCTGCCTGCAGTTGAGGCTTGTGACCTGGGAGGAGGGGAGCCCACTGGGGGGGCAGCCCTGTTGGGGGAGGAGTGGGAGGGACTACCCGTGATGGTGGCCTGACTGCTGTCAGGCGCAAGGGACTCCTCATCCCAACATAACAACAATTCGCTGCCAAGCTCAATCGTCTCCTCATGAACCTCCCCCCTCATCCTCCTCCCCCTGAACCTCCTCATGAGGGGAGTTGTGGCCACTCCCCTGCCCAGGGGACTCCGGCCTTTCTTGGGGCTCCTCAGCAGCCTGTTGTCCTGGGGGTGGAGCAGCCTGGCCTGATGGCCCAGAAACCTCCTGGCCATCTGTGGAGGACACAAAACATTTGGAGGATCCAAACACTTGGCACATATTCCCTTCCCCCACCCACACATGCTACTCACCAGATGGAAATAAAAAAAAAAATACCTGTTCTCACAGGAACATCAGATTCGAAGCCAGGCAGGCCCACCACTTGCTGGCTGTGGAAGCACCGGGCCACCGCTAGTTCCTCCTCAGTCCACCTTAGGTTGCAAGGTGAACCTCCTCCAGTACCCCTGACATGGGCTGCTTGCTTGGCCAGCTTCTCCCGGACCAGGCTCCGAAGATCGTTTATCTTCTTCTGTATCCCACTGGGGGTCCTCGTCCCCCCCCTTCGCATTGATCCAATCAGTTATCTTCTGAATGATCTCCCTCTTCTTGACTGGGGTGACCTCCCGGCTATCAGGGCCATGCAGAAATCGCCCAAATTGGGTGATCGCCCTGGCCAGCAAGTGCTTCTCTCGCACCGAGAAGTTTAATTTTCTTATTTTAGGTGCCATCTCCCAACACAGCACTCAGCAACAGACACACAATTCAAACACAACAAACAAACACAAAAACACACAGAACCGACAGCCAAAAAGACACAGAACAGACACACACAAAAATCAGACAGAAAAAAGAAAGAAAAACACAAGCAGACAGCTAATACAAATTCAAAAAAAAAAACACTCCGAAAATACACACAGCTTCTACAACCTCCTACTACCATAAATCTTTAATATAACACTACACTCACCAACAAACAGCCACAGACAACAGAGCAAAAGACACTTGCTTTGGGAAGGGAAACACAGGGTTGTACTTTTGCAATTGAAGGGCGTTTGTCTGGGGCTATTTAAGCACAGGGTGATTCTCAAACTAAGCGGTGGCGGCCTGTCCATAGGGACGCACGGGCGCCGACCCCCTCCCGCAGTCACAAAAAAAAACCAGGCCCTTTAAGAACTTTTATTCAGCTAAAATGTCATTTTGACATTTTAGCCGAAGTTCTGGCGGCCGTCTATAGAGGGCGCTGCAGCGCCACCCCCTCTCGCAAATAACACACATTCAATGCAATGCATTGAATGTGAGTTATTGTTGCAAGCTGCCTGGTCTATTCATATAACCGAACATGGGTCGCCGGTTACCCGAATAGCGGCAGCTGGTTGGCTGAGGGGAACTGCCTATCAAAGCCAGCGGCTCTGATAGGCTTTTCCAGTACCACCCTCCGGCTCTCGGAAGTCTATACTCGGAGCACAGGCAACCTGCATTCCTTGCATAAGACTGACGGCCATTTCAGCCAATCAGGTTCCCGGATTCTGGTTATCAGGAACCTGATTGGCTGAAGCTTCTCCACGGCGGCAGAAGACATCGAGGGAGGACATGGAAGCATCAGGTAAGTGTTTTTTTTACAGGGAAAGGGGCATCATGGGGCACAGTGGCATCATGGGGCACAGTGGCATCATGGGGCACAGTGGTGACAAAGGGCACAGAGGTGACAATGAGCACAGTGGCATGGGGCACAGTGGTGACAATTAAAGGGCACAGTGGTGACAATTGATGGCACAGTGACTGCATATGATGGCATGGCACAGTGGTGACAATTGATGGCACAGTGACTGCATTTGATGGCATGGCACAGTCGTGACAATTAATGGGCACAGTAGCTGCATTTGATGGCATGGCACATTGGTGACAATTGATGGCACAGTGGTGGCGTTTGATGGCATGGCACAGTGGTGACAATTGATGGCACAGTGACTGCATATGATGGCATGGCACAGTGGTGACAATTGATGGCACAGTGACTGCATTTGATGGCATGGCACAGTGGTGACAATTGATGGCACAGTGACTGCATTTGATGGCATGGCACAGTGGTGACAATTGATGGGCACAGTAGCTGCGTTTGATGGCATGGCACATTGGTGACAATTGATGGCACAGTGGTGGCGTTTGATGGCATGGCACAGTGGTGACACTTGATGGCACAAGGACTGCATTTGATGGCATGGCACAGTGGTGACAATTAATGGAACAGTTGCTGTGTTGCATGGCACAGTGGCTGCATTTGATGGCATGGCACAGTGGTGACAATTAATGGCACAGTTGCTGTGTTTGATGGCATGGCACAGTGGTGACAATTGATGGCACAGTGGCTGCATTTTGTGGCATGGCACAGTGGTGACAATTGATGGCACAGTTTCTGTGTTTGATGGCATGGCACAGTGGTGACACGTGATGGCACAGTAACTGCATTTGATGGCATGGCACAGTCGTGACAATTGATGGGCACAGTAGCTGCGTTTGATGGCATGGCACATTGGTGACAATTGATGGCACAGTGGTGGCGTTTGATGGCATGGCACAGTGGTGACACTTGATGGCACAGGGACTGCATTTGATGGCATGGCACAGTGGTGACAATTGATGGCACAGTTGCTGTGTTGCATGGCACAGTGGTGACAATTGATGGCACAGTGGCTGCATTTGATGGCATGGCACAGTGGTGACAATTGATGGCACCGTTTCTGTGTTTGATGGCATGGCACAGTGGTGACAATTGATGGCACAGTGGCTGCATTTGGTGGCATGGCGCAGTGGTGACAATTGATGGCACAGTTTCTGTGTTTGATGGCATGGCACAGTGGTGACAATTGATGGCACAGTGGCTGCATTTGGTGGCATGGCACAGTTGCTGCATGTGATGGGCACAGTGAGGCTGCAATATTTATTTTTTTCGTTTGCGCCCCCCAAAAATGTTGAGCACCAGCCGCCACTGAAACTAAGTATGCTTGGCCTTTTTCCTATCTCACTGATTGCGCCGAGCCAAGTTCTGCACATGCGCAGTGAGGGGCAGATTTGTGCGCGCATGCGCAGTACGGCCAGCCCGGGGTCACGGCTAATTTGAATGGAGCACGCCCACTTACTTCCCACTTGCAATAACCCCACCTTACGCCTCTGGATTTACGTTGCGCTGGCACAAATTTGGGCGCAAATGTGCTGTGGATACGGCACTTACGTCAAAAAATTAAGGCGACCTAACTTAAATTAGATACGTTTGGAGTAATTTTCTCCGCTCTACCTGAATCTGGCCCACAGTTCTTGGGCCAGATTCTCAACGCATTTACACTACGCCGCCGCAATGTAACAGAGCAAGTGCCATATTCTCCTTGCACTTGCTCCGTAGTTTGCGGAGGCGTAGAGTTAATCGCCCAGCGTAAGCCCACGTAATTCAAAGGGGGCGGCCTGTATATAAATTAAGCGCACCCCCGCGTCGAACGAACTGCGCATGAAGAATCCCAGTGCGCATGCTCCAGCTCACGTCAGAAATCGTTGTGGAAACCGACGTCAAAACGACGTGATCGACACTACGCAATGCCCTATTCGCGAACGAGTTAGTAAAACGACGTAAGCAACAGAAAAAGCCGACGTTGACCCGACACCATACTTAACATGGCATCCGACGGCACCCGACGGCATCCGACGGTACTGCGTAAGGTTAACCCTCATATTAGCAGGGCTAACCTTACGAGTTCGTAAACGACGTACGCGACGACGGGGCGGCGTAAAAGCGATCGGGAATTGGCGTAGTAGCCTCATTTGCATAGGCAAATGAGAAAACAACTTAAGGGCCACCTAGTGGCCGGAGTTGTCATTACAACTACGGTCCGCAAGTGTAATGGTATTACACTTGTCGGATCTTCAGGCGTATCTATGCCAAAGTGATTCTAGGAATCACTCGCGAGTCAAAAAAAAATGGCGATACGACGGGGTATCTGAGATACTCCGTCGTAGCGCCGCTGAGAATCTGGCCCACTGAATTTATATTTACTTAAATTATTTACTTGTTGCTAGAAGCTTTCTTTTGAATGGAAATATATAAATATATAATACTAACTCTATTGTGTCTGTAAGTTATTTACTTCTATATAGTATTTATGTTTATCACTGGCATTTGAAACAAAAGGACATAGCAAGTAAAGTGTGAGGTACACCTTTTCACTTGTCAGTTAATTTTTAATGCAAACATGACAATTGACAGATGATGTAATCAGCAGTTGAAGATTAATTTCTGGCAGTGGATCACTTATGTTGTCCATACTGAAATAATAAATAAGTAAACACTTAAACTCTGCTTACAAAACAAGAACAAGGGTCCCATTCATCTGTAAATAAAGGGTTACATTTAGGCCAGTTGAATATAGTGCAACCCAATTCTGATTTGACCTGAGAAGTTTTAGTTGACAGCCTTTGGAAATTAAATTATAAGTCAAGTGCTGATCAGTTTGATATCTGCTTTCTGCTTAGAGATGATGTATTGCTGTTTTAATGGAATATCATCTATCAACTGATAATAACAAATGTAGAATTTCTGAGCTTGTCATCTGTTCTGTGGTGACAAATTGTCCAACTTGTAGTCGTGATAATGGGATTTTTCTAATGATCTAGCCTAAATTGACTCATACTGCAGCTATTATTCTTTAAAACTGGATTAAATCTAGATGACTAAAGTCAACCTTATTTAACCGCTTATTGCTAAGGAGAAACCTTATTAAAAAAGTACAACCAGCTTTATGTTTTTTCAATGTGTCAACAGTCATAAAATCTTGTAGAAAAGAAGAGTTAAGGGACTATCAGTGATATAAATAAAGCACACTGGTTTGTTTAAGCTGGTCATAGACATGCTACGGAAATGGTAAAAAGTCTAGATTTCAGGTTTCAACCTGCAACCACACAGTCACCAATTTATCTGCACTTTTTGGGAAAATAAAAATTACAATTATTTAAAGCGGAGGTTCACCCTAAATAAAGTCTCTCTCATGTGATCCAGCATACTGGCGTCAGCGCCAGTATGCTGTTTTTTTTTTTTTAAATCCCCCACTTACTGTATTATGTTCAATTTTAATTTCTTTCCCCCGCGGTGGACGGCTCTAGTATAGCGCGTCACATCTTACGAAAATACCCGATAAGGACTCGGATCGGACCTAGGAGCTGACTGCGCAGGCGTCGTATTTCTCCGAGTCCTATTCCGGCTTTTTTCGGAGGGAGTGACGCGCCATAGCCGTAGGACTCAGAGAAATACGGCACCAGCGCAGTCAGCTCCTAGGTCTGTGCGCAGGCGCTGCATTTCGCCAAGATTACCCGAGTCCTTATCGGGTATTTTTGTAAGATGTGACACGCTATACTGGCGCCGTCCACCACGGGGGAGAGAAATTAAAATTGAACATAATACAGTAAGTGGGGGATTTAAAAAAAAAAAAAACAGCATACTGGCGCTGACGCCAGTATGCTGGATCACATGGGAGAGATTATATTTAGGGTGAACCACCTCTTTAAGTATAGATATACCCACAAATGCAAAATTCAACATGTTAAATCTCCCTTACTAATAAGTAAATGTACCTCTCTAAATTATGGCAGCACTTTCGCTTAAATAAATACCTGATGATCCTGCCACTCATTTGTTCATCAGGCTGACAATGCTATTTCAGTTGCAGTGAATTCATAGTTGGTAAGGTTGAATAAGAATGTAAAAGTATTTCAGTTAAAGTATTTAAGTTAAAATGGTTGTAAAGGCATCATCAGCCACCTCAGCACCCCTATTACTAACCCTGAGCCCCATCTCTATCCAGCGATTTTACAAGAGTGCCTTGGCCATCTAGACATTCATTGGCTGAGACACAGCTGCAGCTTCATTGGCTCCCACTGCTGTCCATCAAAGTCAGTTAGCCAATCAAGAAACAGAGAGGGCGGGGCTTAACCAGGGGTCCGTGTCTGAAATGGAGCTGCAGCTAGGCTTGGATGCCCACATAGCAAGCTGCTTTCTATGGAAACACTCAACAGGAGGAAGGGGCCAGGAGAACCGAATAGGGGCACAAGAAGAGGAGGATCTGGGTTGCCCTGTGCAAAACCACTGCACAGAGCAGGTAAGTATACCATATTTATTATTTTTTTTTAAAAAACAAGACTTTACAATCACTTTAAATACTTCTTATTGTATTTTAAAACAAGAAAGAAAATAAGCACTGACAGCAGCTGTGCAATATACATAACATTTGAAAACTGAGCAAGTATAGCGTTAAACCATATGTAATACGAGGGGGCGTGGCATTCGAGCAGGGAGATGGATGCACTTGCCTGAAGCTCCGCTCAGCTGCTGGGGTAATTCACCGCCATCAATGTCAAGGGCATTCTAGCAGCCCACCTAGACACCAGGGTAGCGGAGACTCATCATTGGCATCTACACCCTCCACCCGCAGCCCGACCAAGTCAAAGCTGCACAGGGATTCTCCTCCCAGCAAGACCCCAGTATGGAGATGAGCATGGCACAAAAGAAAGCAAACAGGGACTCCCCAACAAGCCAGAGATCCCATAAAGGCCTTTCCAACCCAGGGGAAACTATTGTCAGAGACAGTGTGATCATCACTGCACTCCGACTTGATGACATGCATTCAGAAGTTTAAAGGGGACCAACTTGACCTGGGGGATAGAGTGGATAAGATGAAGTCCTCAATGTGTGAATACATCTTTGTACAATATCATGGTTCATGGTTGACGCTCATGCCACACACTCTGAATAAATCACATGGTTAAGGGAAAAGGTAGCAGACCTTGAAGACAGGTCTAGGAGAAATTACATTAAGCTCAAAGGGGGTCCTGAGTCTGTGCTTGACTCCCAACTGCAGCAGTTTGACCACAACCTATTCTCCACCCTGGTCCTATCTAGTGTTGAGCGGAATACGCCATATTCGATTTAGCGATATTTCACGAATATATAGAAGAATATTCGTGAAATATTCGCTAATATCGAATATTCGTGATATTTTATCAAAAAAACAATATTGCGAAATTTCGCTAATGCGAATGCGAAATTTCGCTAATGCGAAATTGATTGCGAAATTCTCGTCAACACGCGAAAACGGAGATCATTTCCTGGATTATAAACTAATATGCACTAAACACTAACTCTACTTACACAAACTTATTAGACTAAACTAAAGCTATTTTTATTTTTATACACAAAACACAGAAGGGCAGAGAAAGTATTTGCGAATATTCGTAATACGAATATTCGCATTGCGAATATTCGGCAACATAAAAGTATCGCCTCAGCTACTCGGCCCAGGGTCTCTAATCATACCAGCAATGCTTTTAGACGTTGATGGAGATCACTAGGATTCGATCTGTTTTAAAAATAAATTTGAACATTTTTTAAAAAATATTCACCGCGATATTCGATTTATTCGCGAATACTCGAATATGCAATATTCGTTACGGATATTCGCAATGCGAATATTCGTGAGCAACACTAGTCCCATCCCTGATGAACCTGAATCTAGCTATTGACAGGATACATAGATTGCCTAGGTCCTCTTTCCTCCTTGACAATGTACCATGGGATGTGCTACTGTGGGTGCATTTCTTCCAAGCAAAAGAGATGATTATATCTGCGTTGCGCCAAGCAGACAGCCTCCTGGGGAGTTTTTCTGTGATTCAACTGCTCCCTGAACTCTCACATCATACTTTACAATGGTGAAGGAACTTGGCAACAATCACCAAAGCACTGCAAATGGAGATATCCTGCCACGCCCTCATTACCAACAATGGAGCAACATTGAATATAACAACTCTGGATGAGGGTCTCTGAGCTCTGCAGCAATTAGGTATCCTTCCAGACCCCTTTCTGTGGTCTCCCACCATCATCAAACCCTGATCTCAGATTGTCTAGTGGTCTCCCACAAGCGGTCACCCCAAAAGAAAACAACATATGGATCCTAATCTATCTCAGTCACACAGACACAAACACACCCAGCCGAGGGAATGTCTGGTTGTTTCCCTAGGTCCCCTCTTCAAGTGAAGAAGCAGACTTCTCTGCTCCTAGTCCATCCAAGGGACACCTTTTACATTCTTGTTATTTGGAATTTTCACACAGTTAAAGTTTGCTTTACTCACCTGTTTTTCCAGTATGAGACCACTGGTTCTATGCATTGTGCCATCTTTGAGCAAAACACCTGATGGGAATTTAACCACTGACCCCAGACACACCTCCACTCACTGGTATCACCATGACCCGGAAATGCCTTTCCCCTAACATAAAGAGCCTCAACCACCCTGCCAAGATGTTCTCACTCTGGAAAGGCTAACAAGGCCAAGGCAGACATTGTTTGTATACAGGAGACTCATTTCCATTACACCTAACTGCTTACACAGAGACTATCTACAAATCTTCATGGCAAGCGCTTCAGAGAAGAAACAGGGTGTCTTGCTATCCATTAACAAGTCAGTGTCCTTTCAACTCTACCAATCCCACCTAAATTCGATGGCTGATTTATTATCACTACGGGTGTCCTTAACTCCAAGCCATAGGTATGGCCAACTATTAATGTGTGGGGATGTCAATCCAACAGTGGACCCACATCTGGACTCCAGCTCTCCCACCAAAAGAAGCTCCCTCTCATTGAGGGACATATTCCACAAAGAGAAGGGCTATGTTGCCTGGAGGTATCAACAAGCCAACGAGAGAGACTATACATTTTTCTCCTCTAGACACCATATGTACTCCTGCACTCAGGTGTTGGTGGTGCCTTCACACTGTAACCCTATAAGGGTACTCTTAATGATAGCAAGAATTGGCATTGCTGTAAAAAAATAAAAATATGCCCCAGTCAAACAATTGTGGAAAAATTGGTCTTTTGGTGTTGGAGGCACCTTCACCCTGTAACCTTCTAGAGGTACTCTAGATGAAAGCAAGAATTGACCTTGCTGTAAAATAATATATATATATATATATATATATATATATATATATATATATATATATATATATATATATATATATATAATGCCCAGGTCAAACAGTTGTGGAAAAAAAGGTTTTCGGGTGTTAGTGGTGCCTTCATACTGTAACCCTATAGAGGTACTCTTGATGAAAGCAAGAATTAGCCTTGCTGTAATAAGTAGAAATTTGATGCTCTGGTCAAAAAGTTGCGGGAAAAAATGGTCTTTGGGTGTTGGTGGTGCCTTCACACTGTCACCTTATAAACATACTATTGATGAAAGCAAGAATTGGCCTTGCTGTAAAAAAAAAAAAAAAAACACGCAGCAGCGTGACCCAGATATCCATCTTTAAAGTGCCGACGTATATGTACATAAGCAGGTCCTTAAGTGGTTAATAATTGTATTTTCTATTCATATATAGTCTATTCTATTATATTATTTTCTTCTCTATTTTTTTTTTTTTTGTATTTAAATTCAAATGTATTCTATTTGAAATTTGAATTTCAGAAGACGGTTATATTTTTTCTGTGTTATTCTATTTAATTTGTTTCTATTATATTCTAGTCTATTCTGTTCTTTTATGTTCTATTCTATTTTCTTCTGTTTTACTATATTATATTATATTATTTTATTTTATTTTCTATTATATTCTTTTCTAGTCTATTATTTGTTTTCTATTATATTCCTTTATTTTCTATTCTATTGTATTCTCTTTGGAAATTGAACAATTATTTGAATTCGGAGTATTATGCGACGTACACACGATAATTTTTTGTGATGAAAAAAAAAGACGTTTCAAGTGATGAAACAAAACAACGTTTTTCAAACTTCATTTTCCAAAACGACGTTGCATACACACCATCGTTTTTCCAAAATGCTCTAGCAAAGCATGGTGACGTACACCACGTTCGACGGCACTCTGTTCCATTGAAGCTCCGTCTCATAACTTGCTTCTGAGCATGCGCGGCTTCAAAAACGTCATTTTCAACATCGTTTTGCCCACACACCATCACTTTTTATGACAGAAAAAACAACGTTTTTTTTTTTTGGTTGTTTTTTTGAAGACATAAAATGACGTTTTGCCCACACACAGTGATTTTAAATGACGTTTTTGAAAACGTAGTTTTTTTTCATCACAAAAAATGATCGTGTGCACGCGGCATTAGTCTCGGAGTATGTAAAAAAGAAGAAAAAATTGCACTAATCTAAATAAACAAATGGTGAGCAGCTACACAACAATGTGACAAAAATTGGACAAGTAGTAAAGAAAATATGTAGCGCTAATATCACTTAGAATGAAAAATAAGTGAAAAAAGGGTGCACAACAGTGAATATGTGAATAAATGTCCATCAATTGATAAATTAAAAGACTGGAACACATAAGTCCATCAATAAGTGGAAAGCTGAAAAGCATATGGCCACATCAATGGCAAATTACAGGACAATCTTCCCAGCTAAAACAAAGTAGATGGAATACTCTTACCAGATAAAGAGGATCTGTCTGTCAGCGACACCAGATCAAGTGCGCTTGGAAGGTCCCCACAGGGATCCACTCGATTTATCGAAGGCCAGAAGGTAAGATCTACACAGGCTGTCCGGATAGATGTCAGTAGTCCTGGACTGGACTAATAGTCTCAGGGTAATTGGGCAATACGGTCGGGGTGGGAGTGAAGGGTCCCAGTTGGGTCCTGCAGGGCTTGGGAAACCAAGGCATAAGTATGTTCCCGGAGTTTACACGCTATATCCCAGCCCTTCCCTATGTGAATGAGTGTATTCATTCACCAAAAAAAGTGTCAAAAAGGAATAAAAATGCACACACAGTTCTTGACAATTCCTTTTCAAAATAAAAAACAAACAAACAAATGTCCCCCAATATAGATCCATCGTCAATCATGATGCCCGCCAGACCCAAAAAAAGAAAAGGAAAAAAAGAACTGCCCGTGACGAAAGCTACTGTCATCTGTCTGCTCCGCCATCTGACAGTTATTAAATAGGTAAGGGGTGGAGCCACCTAAGGACGTCACTTGGTGGCAACATGCCATGTGATGTCACCGACCGGTGCATGCTTTGTTGGTGACATCACAAGGGGCGATGCCACCAGGTGAAGTTGCCAGGTGGCCCCACCCCTTACTTATTTAGCCACTTCAATAACCCCCTTTCTGCCCAATTTTCTAAACAAATAAAAAAAGACCAATTAAAAAAACATAGCCCTGGGTGGGCATCCTCAGGGGGGCTGCGCTGATAATCAATCAGCGCAGACCCCCCGGTCAGGAGAGCAGCCAATCGGCTCTCCTCTATTTGTATCTGTCAGAGTGAGGAAAGGCTGATACACGGCTCTTTCTGCTTTCATCATGATCAGCTGTGATTGGACTCAGCTGATCACGTGGTAAGTAGGGATAGGGGTATGCTTGAGAAGAGTATAACTCCACGGAGGCACCGTACCTGCAGAATATGAAAATTCAAAAAGAACAAAGTGGGGTGGGACTTTAAATGTGCCTTGGTGGGTTTTAGAAAAAAGTAAATAAGTAAAAGTAAAAAGGTTCTAACACATTTTTAAAACAACATAAAAAAGATTTTATTTACCATCCTTGGATGGGATTCTTTAAAACAATATGTCACAGTTTGATACAAAATACAGTTTTACTGTTACTCTGGTCCAAGGTGTGTAGATCCTGGTCAGATGTAGCTTAAGTATGGCCTACACGTTTTGCGGGTAGCCCCGCGTCGTCAGGGCCTTAAAAATCATGCACAAGAAAAACAGCACATAAGATAAAATTAGAATCAGAATTTTGAAAATACAATGTCAACAGTGGTAAAAAAGTATAAAAAGTTGTTATACATATAACATTCAGGACAGGTCATTATCATATCATGAGTAAAATCAATGCAGGGCATTTGTAATTTCCCCCTTATGGACCCATTAACTCATGATTTTAACAAAACATGTGCAATTACAGAGAGTTTTGTACACTGCCCAGCTGTGTTTCATAATTTCAAGATTCTTTAGATTGAAAAGAAATGTACGTAGAACATCTTATGTGCGTGATTTTTAAGGCCCTGACAAAGCGGGGCTATCCACAAAACGCATAGGCCATACTTATGATACATCTGACCAGGATCTACACACGCTGGACCAAAGTAACAGTAGACTGTATTTTGTCTCAAACTGTGACATATTGTTTTAAAGAATCCCATCCGAGGATAGTAAATATTTTCTATGTTGTTTTAAAATTGTGATAGAACTTATTTACTTTTTTCTATACCTCACTGAGGCACTGTAATGACTACGCCGTCACCATGAATAGGAGATGAAGGGTAGTCACTTGTTCTGGAGGATACTCAGATTAAACCACCTGGTTTGCTCTAAGATGTTATACAGAGCTTATGGGGTTAATTCATCACAACCTCCTGTGAACTATCTCCTATTGATGGTGTGGTGTATCTACCATAGATTATTGGAGATTTCTGGTAAGGCGTTACAGTCTCTACAAACATATGATATCAGGCAATCTAGAACATATCACAGTATCCAATCCAGCATGAACAGTATTCCAGTATACAGGCTTGGTATAGTTAGTTGTGGGTACTTGCGGTTTAGATGTGATGTGGTTAGGAGTTCATTCCTGGAGAGAGACTAAAAGCAGGTGCAAGATGCCTCTATGGTTCTGTAGATTGCCAGCTCTGTGGTCCAGGAGAAAGTCATAGACAGTAGCACGGTCCTTGGAGTAGAACCTGATCCTGTGATCCTGGTGATCTCCTCACAGGGTGAGGATCTGAGGGTCTCTGGAGGGGGTCTCGGGTCTCAGATGGCGGCGAGCGTCAACTTCAATAACCAGACACCCAGCCGCCATCAGAGGGGGTTTAAATAGCCAGCCTGTCGCGGGACACACGCTGGGCGCGCTTCCGCGTTCCAGCATGGTGCGCAGGATTCGACGGCACGTCGGAAGTGACGAGGACAGGGTGCTGGACGGAGCGCAGGATTCGACGGCGCGTCGAAAGTGTCGATGACAGGGTGCTGAATGGAGTGCAGCTGTCTAAGGATGGTACAGCTGCGCTCGTTCTGTACAAAGTAACGCCGATGGTGTTACAGGCACATTTAAAGTCCCACCCTACTTTTTGAATGATCACGTGGTAAAGAATCTCCTTCAGAGACTGTTTGCCTAGATCACATGGGGGGATGGGATTTGGGGACCCCTTGTTAAAGGTGTCTTCCATATGCCGATAAGCCCCCTGCCTACAGACTGCAACAACCACCTCCCAGGGTTGTGGGGAAGAGGTCATTGTCCCCGTCAACATGAGGACAAAATGCTTTGGGCAAATCCCCCCTGCCCCAAAGCACCCTTCATGTTAAGGGCATGTGGCTTGATATGGTTCAGGAGGGGGTGCTTGCTTGCCCCCCTTTCCTGGCCTGCCAGGTTGCATGCTCAGATAAGGGTCTGGTATGAATTTTGGGGGGAATGCCACACCATTTTTTTTTTATTTCGGCATGTGGTTCCCCTTAAAATCCATACCAAATCCAAATGGCCTGGTGTAGATTGGGGGGGGGGGGGACGCCATTTTTATTTTCACTTTTTTTTTTTTTGCTGGCATAGTTTAATTTTTTTTCAAGAAAGCTGGCAGCCGTGAAAATGTATTTATGTGTATTTTTTTTCTTTATATATGTCATTTTTTGCTGCAGAAGGTTCTATACATTGTACAGATATACCGCTTTACAGGTGGAGTCACACATGTGGGCATATACACAGTGGTAAATGACAGGCCACTCCCTTGTTCTCATCACCAAATCCTACTAACCAGCTAAATAAAATGGGAGTGGGATATTACTTCTTGATTGATGGAGGCTTTATCTCCCTTGTATTCAAAGACACAGGCTGGAGGGGCATAACATAGCCTGTGACTGGCAGAAATCTGCCCACACCATGATATTGCCAAAAGATAATAAAGATTGGATTTCAAATATATATTTGAATGACGATTTATAACAGTTTATTTATATTTATTATTTATGTTTACCTATTCCAATTATTATTATTTTTTAACATGACCAGCAGCAGAGGACTAGATCCTCCTCCTGCTTATGTTTTCATGCAGACAGGCTGGGAGAGAGTTGAGTTATGTGACAGCTGTATATCAATTAGGAAAAGGGTACTTAGATTGTTTTAAATTAAAATGATTACAGTACCATCATCCATATACAGACATAGAAGGGACAATGCAAATGTATCAGTGTGTGTTTAGTACTACTTTAAAGTCCACAATGTGTGGAATATTCAATGAGTTTGCTGAATGTTCCCACAAATCGAACCTGATCAGAATTGCTCGGCACTAATTAAAGGACCCAAAACAGCTAGATTTTTATAATCATATTAACAATTTAGGGCCAGATTCTCAGAGGCGTTACGACGGAGTATCTCAGATACCCCGTCGTATCGCCTTTTTTTTTGGCTCGTATCTATGCGTGTGATGCTGAGCATCACTTTTGCATAGATACGCTTCTACATCCGACAAGCGTAATACAATTACACTTTCGGATCGTAGATGTAATGACAACTCCGGCCACTAGGTGGCCTTTACGTTGTTTTTTCATTTGCATATGCATATGCAAATGAAGTAGTACGCCGATTCTCGATCGCTTTTACGCCGCCCCGTCGTCGCCTACGTCGTTTTCGTCCGCGTAAGGTTACCCCAGCTTCTATGTGGAGTAACCTTACGAGGTCCCGTCGGATGCCGTCGTGTCCCGTCGGATGCCATGTTAAGTATGGCCTCGGGACCGCGTCGTGTTGTGCGTCGTTTACGTCGTTTGCGTACGTCGATTCTCAATGGGGCTGGCGTACGCTGCGATTACGTCGTTTACATTGAGAAAATGTGACGTCCTTTGGAGCATGCGCACTGGGCTTTTCCCCCGGCCGGCGCATGCGCAGTTCGTTCGACGCGGGGGCGCGCTTAATTTAAATACAAGCCGCCCCATTTGAATTGCACGGGTTTACGCTGCGCGATTTACGCGACGTAAGCGAAACCTCGGGAGCAAGTGCTTAGAGAATCAAGCACTTGCTCCAGCAAGCAGCGGCGGCGTAGTGTAACTGGCTTACGCTACGCCGCCGGAATTCTATGAGAATCTGGCCCTTAATATTTATTTTTTTTACTGACAAAATAATCCCAAATAGTCTAGTGAGTAGAAGTCTTTAAACACTTTTACTAAACATTAAACCCCTACCCCCCCCCCTTTTTATCTTACATTTGACAACAATTTTAAACTCTTCCCCTTGAAAAAACAAGGCCAAACAGCAACTTAATTTGTTGCTGTGATGCATACAGAAGTGTACAGGTGAAACTCAAAAAATGTGAATATCGTGCAAAAGTTCATTTATTTTACTAATGCAACTTAAAAGGTGAAACTAATATATGAGATAGACTCATTAAATGCAAAGCAAGATAGTTCAAGTCGTGATTTTTCATAATTGTGATGATTATGGCTTACAGCTCATAAAAACCCCAAAATCTCAGAAAATTAGAATATAACATGCAATCAAAAAAAAAAAGGATTGTACATACAGTAGGTGACTGGGATATTGTGTCAATCTCGCTCCCTTTCTCGGCGAGATTGACCACCTACGAGCCCCATCGCGGGAGCCAGCGCCGAGCTGGCTTGCCGCGATGGAGACAAAGCCGTCATAGAAGCGACGGGGATCCGACGCGGATTCCCGCCAATTCTACATGTGGGCGGAGTTTGTTATGAATCCTAAAGGAGAAATCCCCGCCGGATTTTTAAAGAAAAATCCGGCATGGGTTCCCCCCTCAGGAGCATAACGGGCCCTTAGGTCTGTTATGGGTTGTAAGGAGACCCCCTACGCCGAAAAAACGGCGTGGGGGTCCCCCCACAATCCATAACAGACCCGTATCCAAAGCACGCCGGTCGGCCGGTCAGGAAGGGAGTGGGGGCGAGCGAGCGCCCCCCCCCCCCCCCTCCTGAGCCGTATCGGGCAGCATGCCCTCAACATGGGGGGGTTAGGTGCTCTGGGGCAGGGGGCGCACTGCGGCCCCCCACCCCAGAGCACCCTGTCCCCATGTTGATGAGGACAGGGCCCCTTCCCGACAACCCTGGCCGTTGGTTGTCGGGGTATGCGGGCGGGAGGCTTATCGGAATCTGGAAGCCCCCTTTAATAAGGGGGCCCCCAGATACCGGCCCCCCACCCTAAGTGAATGAGTATGGGGTACATTGTACCCCTACCCATTCACCTGCAAATAAAAAGTGTAAACACAAATAAACCACACAGGGTATTGAAATATTTTATTAGTTGGCCGCCGGGGGGGGGGTGTGTATGATCGCTTTTATAAAAGCGCCCCCCTCCGGCGGGCTTCTGTGGGGGGTGGGTGCCGCCGTCTGGTTCTCTTCCGCCGCCGGGGGGGGGGGCGCTTTGATAAAAGCGCCCACCACCCGGCGGGCTTCTTTCGACGTCTTCGGCAGCTGGGGGGTCTTCTCACACTCTCCGGGGTCTTCTCCTGCTCTCCGGGGGTCTTCTCCGCTCTCCGGGGGTCTTCTCCGCTCTCCGGGGGTCTTCTTCTTCTTCAGGACTCGCCGCCGCTAACTTTGTGTGTTAGCTCAATTACTAGCGGCGGCGAGCCCCCTCTTCTGTGACGTCGTCTTCTTCTTCTTCTGTTCTCCAGATGTTGACGCGACGCTTCCTTCCGCTGTTATGCCGGGCGCGCGGCTCGCAGCGAGTTACATAGGCCTGTCTTGTGACGTCGCAGTCCCATCATGCTCCGGTAGGTACCACGTGCTACCTACCGGAGCATGATGGGACTGCGACGTCACAAGACAGGCCTATATAACTCGCTGCGAGCCGCGCGCCCGGCATAACAGCGGAAGGAAGCGTCGCGTCAACATCTGGAGAACAGAAGAAGAAGAAGACGACGTCACAGAAGAGGGGGCTCGCCGCCGCTAGTAATTGAGCTAACACACAAAGTTAGCGGCGGCGAGTCCTGAAGAAGAAGAAGACCCCCGGAGAGCGGTGAAGACCCACGGAGAGCGGAGAAGACCCCCGGAGATCAGGAGAAGACCCCGGAGAGTGGGAGAAGACCCCCCAGTCGCCGAAGACGTCGAAAGAAGCCCGCCGGGTGGTGGGCGCTTTTATCAAAGCGCCCCCCCCGGCGGCGGAAGAGAACCAGACGGCGGCACCCACCCCCCACAGAAGCCCGCCGGAGGGGGGCGCTTTTATAAAAGCGATCATACACACCCCCCCCCCGGCGGCCAACTAATAAAATATTTCAATACCCTGTGTGGTTTATTTGTGTTTACACTTTTTATTTGCAGGTGAATGGGTAGGGGTACAATGTACCCCATACTCATTCACTTAGGGTGGGGGGCCGGTATCTGGGGGCCCCCTTATTAAAGGGGGCTTCCAGATTCCGATAAGCCTCCCGCCCGCATACCCCGACAACCAACGGCCAGGGTTGTCGGGAAGGGGCCCTGTCCTCATCAACATGGGGACAGGGTGCTCTGGGGTGGGGGGCCGCAGTGCGCCCCCTGCCCCAGAGCACCTAACCCCCCCATGTTGAGGGCATGCTGCCCGGTACGGCTCAGGAGGGGGGGGGGCGCTCGCTCGCCCCCACTCCCTTCCTGACCGGCCGGCCAGCGTGCTTTGGATACGGGTCTGTTATGGATTGTGGGGGGACCCCCACGCCGTTTTTTCGGCGTAGGGGGTCTTCTTACAACCCATAACAGACCTAAGGGCCCGTTATGCTCCTGAGGGGGGAACCCATGCCGGATTTTTCTTTAAAAAATCCGGCGGGGATTTCTCCTTCAGGATTCATAACAAACTCCGCCCACGTGTAGAATTGGCGGGAATCCGCGTCGGATCCCCGTCGCTTCTATGACGCACTCGCTGGAATGTGCTTTTACTATTCCAGCGAGTGCGAGATATCGGCAGCCTGTCGCCGAGATTCAGCACGATGCTGGCGTGCTAAAAACACATTCTCGGCGGCAGGCACTGTAGAACAATATCGAACCGCTGAAATGTAGAAGCATGCATATGTACCTAGTACTTGGTTTGGGCCCCTTTTCCAATTACTGCTTCAATGCGGCGTGGCATGAAAGCTATCAGCCTGTGGCACTGCTGAGGTGTTATGGAAGACCAGGATGTTTCAATAGTGGCCTTCAGCTCTTCTGCATTGTTCGGTCTCTTGTCTCTCATCTTTCTATTTGCAATGCCCCATAAATTCTCTATGGGGTTCAGGTCAGGCGAGTTTGATTACCAATCAAGCACAGTAATCCCACTGTCATTGAACCAGATTTTTGTGCTTTTGGCAGTGTGGGCAGGTGTATAACATCTCTATGGAAACGGGATGAACCACAACTGATGATGCAAGGATTTCAATGCGCTTCTTTATGTGACAACTCAGTATTGGCCCCAGGCGTCACTCCTCACAAACAGGAGTTTGGGGGTTCTCTACATCATGTCTTTGTCACATAAAGAAAGTGTTGAGCGTGGAAACATTACAACATGCAACCAGAGCTTAGTGTTTAAAATTATATTATGTACTAAAAATTGCAATGCACAACTGTACGCTAGTGATTATGAGTATAACATAGCCTCGTGCATTAGGCGACTAAGGGAGAAGGTATAGAACACGTCAACCCTTGGCATAGAAAGTTTAGGCGAACATGTTCCACAACTTTAGGGCATAGGCCCATATACAAGTAGTACTTTGAGAGTACACGTAGTAAATATAGAAGTAGTAGCGACAACTAATAGTTGCATATACGCGTCAAAAATAGCTCAGGTAACAGTAGTTTCATTGAGAGGCAATTATAGTTCAGGTAACAATAGTTGTATTAAGAGGCAATTATAGCTGAGGTATCAATAGTTACATATGAGAGGCAATTATAGCTGAGGTAATTTGGAAGTAAATGTACTTTTAAGATATTCCTTAGCAATGAGCCATAGGCACAACAGTATATCCCAAATAGTATGTTAATAGGCAAAGGCCTAATAAATAACAGGAATTGAATTAGATGGAACATAAGCAGCAGATCTTCCTATGGCACTACAAGTGACACAATATCTACTTATCCGTTTGCAGGCTTCAGTGTAGGAAGTAGGGATTCTGAAGATGGTTTGCACTTGAATGGAAGGGGGTCTGCTGTGCTGGGGAGAGGTTTAGGGAAATGCTGGAGGAGTATTTAAACTAGACTTGAGGGGGAGGGTGAACTAGAATTACATCGGGCACACAGGTCAGTTAGGGGTCAGACATTAATGGAGAGTGGAATGGGGATAGATGGGGTGGGGGTTATGACAGGTGACAAGAAAGTTCCCATGTTGCAAATAGCCATTGGAAAATATAGTACCATTTGCACTACTAAAAATGATATGAATTATATGAAAAACACCAGCGAAAAATGTAACAATACATTTAAGTGTTTGTTCACCAATGCCAGAAGCCTGCCAAGCAAAACAGATGAGTTGGAAGCTCTGGTGCATGAGGAGAGCTATGATGTAATTGGTATTGCTGAAACTTGGCTTCAATCCTCACATGACTGGGCTATTAATATTCCTGGCTATGCTCTCTTTCAGAAAGACAGGGTAAAAAGGAAAGTGGAGGGGTCTGTCTCTATGTGAGAAGTGACCTCAAAGCAAGCGTTAAAGAGGACCTGGTTGATGGAGAGTGTGATGAAGCTGAAGCATTATGGGTGGAACTGCATACAGATGTGTGTAGTTCAAAGTTAATCATTGGAGTTTGTTATAGACCACCCAATGTTAATGAGGAGGTGGAGACTCGGCTCCTTGCACAGATGGAAAGGGCTGCAAGGGCTGGGATGGTGATAATAATGGGGGATTTTAACTACCCAGAAATTGACTGGATAAATGGAATTTCTGGGACAGTTAAAGGACAAAATTTTAAAAACCTATTGCAGAACAATTCTATGGTCCAGTTTATTGAGGCTCTGTTGGACCTTGTGATCTCAAACCATGCAGAGCTTATTACTAATGTTCAGATAAATGAACACCTGGGTAGCAGGGATCATAACATGGTTTAATTTAATGTTAGCTATAAGCAAGAAATACATACAGGAAAGATAAAAACACTTAATTTCAAGAGAGCACATTTTCAGAGGATGAGGACTGCTCTCCAGGACTTGGACTGGGAGGGAATATTGGCACCGATGAACACAGAACAGAAATGGGAATTCTTCAAAAAGACTGTTTGGGACCCCACTGCAAAGTATATTCCCATGAGCAATAAGTTTAAAAGGCTAAAAATAAACATAAGAAAATAGCTTTTAAAAAATATAAGAATGAAGGAACACTAGTGTCGTTTAAATGTTACAAAGAATGTAATAGATTATGTAAAAAGGAAATCAAGTATGCAAAATTTCAAAATGAACGACAGATTGCAAAAGATAGTAGGACAAACCCCAAAAAAATATTTAAATATATTAATAGTAAAAAGGTCAAGTCTGAGCATGTAGGCCCTTTACAAAATAATCTAGAGTGGGTGACTGAGGACAAAGAGAACTCACATTTATTAACCACTTTCCCCCCGGACCATTTCTCAGCCTTAAGACCAGAGGTGTTTTTACAATTTGGAACTGCGCTGCTTTAACTGGTAATTGCACGGTCATGCAATGTTGCACCGAAACAAAACTTGCGTCCTTTTCTTCCCACAAATAGAGCTTTCTTTTGATGGTATTTGATTGCCTCTGCGATTTTTTTTTTTTGCGATATAAATGGAAAAAGACCGTAAATTTTGAAAAAAAAAGATTTTTCTTATAACAAAAAGTAAAAAAATATCGAATAAACTAAATTTTAGTCAAACATTCAGGCCAAAATGTATTCAGCCACATGTCTTTAGTAAAAAAAAAACGCAATAAGCGTATATTTATTGGTTTTCGCAAAAGTTATAGCGTCTACAAACTAGGGTACACTTTCTGGAATTTACACAGCTTTTTATCTAATTTCTTGAGGTGCCAAAATGGCAGGGTAGTACAAAACCCCCCAAATGACCCCATTTTGGAAAGTAGACACCCAAAGGAAATTGCTGAGGGGCATGTTGAGCCCACTGAATATTTTTTTTTTTTTGTACCAAGTGATTGAATAATGACCAAAAAAAAAAATTACAAAAAGTTGTTACTAAATGATAAATTGCTCACACATGCCATGGTTATATGTGGAATTGCACCCCAAAATACATTCTGCTGCTTCTCCTGAGTACAGGGATACCACATGTGTGGGACTTTTTGGGAGCCTAGCCGTGTACGGGACCCCGAAAACCAATCACTGCCTTCAGGATTTCTAAGGGCATACATTTTTGATTTCACTCCTCACGACCTATCACTACCTATCACCGTTTTGAAGGCCATAAAATGCCAAGGTGGCACAAAACCCCCCCAAATGACCCTATTTTGGAAAGTAGACACCCCAAGCTATTTTCTGAGAGGTATGTTGAGTACATGGAATATTTTATATTTTGCCACCAGTTGCTGGAATATGACAAACTTCTTTTTTTTTTTTTTTGCACTAAGTTGCCACTAAATGATATATTGCTCACACATGCCATGGGCATATGTGGAATTACACCCCAAAATACATTCTACTGCTTCTCCTGAGTACGGGGATACCACATGTGTGGGACTGGTTGGGAGCCTAGCCGCTTACGGGACCCCAAAAACCAAGTACCCCTTTTCATGATTTCTAAGGTGCGCAAATCTTTGATTCTACCCCTCACTGCCTATCACAGATTCGGAGGCCATGGAATTCCCAGATGGCACTAAACTCCCCCAAATGACCCCATTTTGGAAAGTAGACACCCCAAGCTATTTTCTGAGAGGCATGGCGAGTATTTTACAGCGCTCATTTAGTTTTGAAAATGAAGAAAGATATTATTTTTTTTTTTTCTTTTTTCAATTTTTTAATCTTTGTGACAAAAAGCAAGAACTGCAAAATACTCACCATACCTCTCAGCAAATAGGTTGGGGTGTCTACTTTCCAAAATGGGGTCATTTGGGGGGTTTTGTGCCATCTGGGCATTCCATGGCCTTCGAAACTGTGATAGGCAGTGAGGAGTGAAATCAAAACTTACACCCTTAGAAAGCCTGAAGGTGGTGATTGGTTTTTGGGGTCCCGTAAGCGGCTAGGCTCCCAACCAGTCTCACACATGTGGTATCCCTGTACTCAGGAGAAGCAGCAGAATGTATGTTGGGGTGTAATTCCATGGCATGTTTGAGCAATATATCATTAAATAACATGGGAAATTTGTGCAAAAAAAAAAAAAAGTTTGTCATTGTCCAGCTACTGGTGGCAAAATATAAAATATTCCATGTACTCAACATACCTCTCAGAAAATAGCTTGGGGTGTCTACTTTCCAAAATGGGGTCATTTGGGGGGGTTTTGAACTGTCCTGGCATTTTATGCACAACATTTAGAAGCTTATGTCGCACATCACCCACTCTTCTAACCACTTGAAGACAAAGCCCTTTCTGACACTGTTTACATAAAAAAAAATTTTTTGCAAGAAAGTTAAGTTGAACCCCCAAACATTATATATTTTTTAAAGCAAAGGCCCTACAGATTAAAATGGTGGGTGTTGCATTTTTTTTTCCACGCAGTATTTGCGCAGTGATTTTTTAAACGCATTTTTTGGGGAAAAAATACACTTTTTTATTTTAAAGCACTAAAACACACTATATTGCCCAAATATTTGATGAAATAAAAAAGATGATCTTAGGCCGAGTACACAGACACCAAACACGACATACTTTAAAATTTCGCACAAATGCGCAGTGGCGACAAACTACATACATTTTTAAAAGCCTTTAAAAGCCTCTACAGGTTACCACATTAGATTTACAGAGGAGGTCTACTGCTAAAATTACTGCCCTCGATCTGCCCTTCGCGGTGATACCTCACATGCATGGTACAATTGCAGTTTACATATGACTCCAGACCGACGCTTGCGTTCACCTTTGCGCAAGAGCAGGGGGGGACAGGGATGCTTTTTTTTTATTATTATTATTTATTTTGCTTTTTTAATTTTATTTTTAACTGTTCCTTACTTTTTTTATTTTTTTTATTGTTATCTTATGGCATGTAAATATCCCCTATGATAGCAATAGTTAGTGACAGGTACTCTTTTTTGAAAAAATTGGGGTCTATTAGACCCTAGATCTCTCCTCTGCTCTCAAAGCATCTGACCACACCAAGATCGGTGTGATAAAATGTTTTCCCACTTTCCCAATGGCGCGGTTTATATCCGGGGAGGGGACATTCCTTCCCACTGCTTGTAAAATCAGTCTAGAGGCTAATTGGCCACTAGAATTTCTTTTAAATGAAAGCTGGCTGAAAAGAATGATACCAAGGTGATACCTAAACCTGCAGGCATCATTCTAGTATAACCATTCAAAGTCCAGCAAACATACGTTGATGGTTCTTGTTGGACATGTATTGTAATCTTTTTTTTTCTTCCATGCAGCCTGTTGGCTGAACGAAAAAAAAGATTGGTCGGTGGGTATGCCCACCATTAGAATACCTCCCTTCATCCACCCACTTCTAATGATGGGCATACATGCACCAGTTATATATGCCGAAGCATGGGGGCATCCTCCCGCAAAAAAGTTATGCCGATCCCACATGTATGTACGCCGCATAAAAAGTTATGGCTCATACACACGGTCGGAATTTTCGATCGTATGTACACGGCATTAGGAGCAAAATCGCTCCTCCGCCACTAATGCCCCCATGCTTCGGCATATATGCTCTTTTTTTAACTGTGGTGGTGAAATCACCTCACACAGTGTTGGAGTCGCGGCTTTAAATATCGTGGGAGAAAACGCTGTTGCTGTCACGCTAAATAAATCCGCGATGCAACTAAATGGCGTTCCTGCTAAGCAAATGATGGTTAACATTAAAACAAAGTAACATTACATTTTAACAGTAAGATCTTACCATACCATACCTACAAAGCAAATACCAAAAAATAAAAAAAACAGTAAAAAATTAATTAACGCAACCTGTGCCTAAAAAATATATATGCCGAAGCATGGGGGCATCCTCCCTCAAAAAAAGTTATCCCGCCTACACACGGTTGAATTTTTCCACGGGCAAGCTTCCGACGGAATTTCGATCGTATGTATGCGGCATTAGGAGCAAAATCGCTTGTAAAAATAGAGAGAATAGATATAGAACAATAGTGAGTGGACAGTAGAGAGTGAACATAAGAGAACAACAAAGAGAGGAGAAAAATACAACCACAACTATTTTTGGATTTTTTATTTTATATTTTTTTGTGTTTTTGTGTGAGTTTTTTTATTTTTTTTCCACCTTTTTTCACTTTTATAAAAACTGTAAACTGAGCATTGCAAATTACGGTTTCTCAAAATGTGATGGCCATCACATCTTCCAAAACCCTGTGTTAGTGTGCCTAGGACTGTGTGGTGCCGTACCCTACGCTAAAACTCAACTAGTGTGTGGTAGCATTTGAAACATTCACCAATGCAGAGACCAGGTTGGTCAGGACAGTCGGGACAATAAAAGCGGGTGTCACGCCTAAATCCGAGTTTGCTGCAGACACGACATCTTTTTTGGCGGGTTTTTTGGGCAGGGGTACCAGAGAAGATAAAATGAAAATGCCTTTCATACAGCCAGCTCACTGCATTTGCGTTGGGAAGGTGGGGCAAAGCACCGTCTGGAAACAGAAGGGCTTCGACGATCTCTTCCTGGAATTTTAGGAAGGATCCAGTCCGTCCTGAAGCTCTGTATAGCACATGAGCGTTCAGGAAAGCCAATTGAAACAAATAAACAGACACTTTTTTGTACCAGCGTCTGGCCTTACGGGCAATTAGGTACGGCGCCAACAACTGGTCATTGAGGTCCACCCCTCCCATGTTAAGGTTGTACTCGTGGATACAGAGGGGTTTCTCCACAACACCAGTCGCCGTAGGAATTTGGACTGCCGTGTCTGCGTGAAGCGTGGACAGAACGAAAAACATTCCGTGAATCCCTCCACTTTACTGCTAACAAATTATTACACTGTAAGCAGGCTCTCTCCCCCCGACTAAGACGGGATTTTAAAAGCCGTTGGGGGAAGCCCCGGCGTTTAGGTCGCATAGTGCCACATGCGCCAATTCCATAATCAAAAAGATGACTAAAAAGTGGCGCGCTCGTGTAATAATTGTCCACGTACAAGTGGTACCCCTTTCCGAATAAGGGTGACACCAATTCCCAGACTATCCTACCAGCGCTCCCTATGTAATCAGGGCAATTCTCCGGCTCTACGTGACTGTCTTTTCCCTCATAAACCATAAAGCTAGATGTATAGCCTATTGCCCTGTCACAGAGCTTATACATCTTGACCCCGTATCTGGCACGCTTGCTGGGAAGGTATTGTTTGAATGACAAGCGACCAGAAAACTTAATCAGGGACTCATCAACGCAGACAACTTGATGGGGATTATACAAGGCTGCAAACCGTTCGTTGAAGTGGTTTACGAGGGGCCAAATTTTGTAGAGCCGATCGAATTCAGGGTCTCCCCGAGGACGACAGAGTTGATTGTCACTAAAATGCATGAAGCGCAAGATCTGCTCGTATCGTGTCCTGGACATGGAGGCAGAGAAAATGGGCATATAGTGAATTGGGCGCGTGGACCAATACAACCGCAGTTCACTCTTTTTAGTAATGCCCATGAAGAGGGTAAGGCCCAGAAAGATCTTAAATTCGGAAACCGTAATTGGCTTCCAATCTCTGGCAAGGGACAGGTGGGGATTAGCGGCGATGAATTGACCAGCATACAAATTGCTTTGGTCCACAATAGATCTATAGAGATCTTCCGTGAAAAACAGTGAATAAAAATCCAGTGACGTAAAATCAACTGTTTCCACCTGAATTCCGGGTTGGCCAGTGAATGGGGGAAGTACGGGTGCTGCAGAAGTGGCGGGGACCCAATCAGGATTGGCGGAAGCAGCAGGAAGGGCACTATGGGCACGAGGGGCCTGTCTTTGTCGTCTTCTTCTTCTTGGTGGCAGCGGGACACTACTTGTGCTTGCCACCTCGCCAGCTTGAACTGCACTTATGGGACTCGCCACGTCACCAAGTGTTACTGCAGTGCTGGATGTATGTCCAGGATGTACTAGGCCGCTGGTGCTTGCCAGATCACCAGAAGGAATAGTGGCGCTAGTACTACTCTGCCCCATACGAGAGCCCTGCGGTTCTTGCACATCAGCGACAGCAGAAGATCAGGGTCTGGTACGCCTGACCCTAGCAGGGACCACTCCATCGTCAGAGCTATCTGTCAGGGAGCCACTGTAGTCTACAGGATCATATGAGCTAGAATTTGACAGATGCGTGACCTCCTCATCACTATCTGACAGGCTCATAAACAAGTAGGCCTCTTCATCACCGTACATTCGATTTGCCATTTTGGGCTCTAAATTTAGGGGTACAGTGGTGAGATTCACAGGAAGAAAAGCACCTGACCTGTTAGCGACAGTCAAACGCTACCAAAAAACTGTTAGCGATCGCAGAGATCAGGCCTGACTCTGCGATTGCTGAAGTTATGTGTTTTTGTGTTTTGTGTCAGTGATCGATCGATACTGCACTTGGTTGGGCTGGGCTGGGCGAAAGTGGCAAACACAGGTGCTAGCAGGTATCTGGGCTGATCCCGCTAACAATGCGTTTTTGGGAACCCTAAACTGCAGGGGACGCTAGTATAGATCTGATCAGATCAGGTATCGATCAGTTCAGATACTATACCACTAAGGGGGAATGTATGGTGCGTGCGTGGGTGTTAGCGCTACTGGCACTAATCTGACGCTGCCTGGGGCAACGCAGACCCTATCCGGCGCTAAAATCAAACTTTGATCACCCGCCGGGCAATCAGGGGGTTAAAACTTTATTGCAAAAAATATGGCGGGTGCCTTGATGCTATAAAACTAGCTAACTAACTAACTATATAAACTAGCTAAACTGCGTCACCCGTGACACTTATACTGTGATCACTGGTGACAGGGGTAATCAAGGGGTTAAACCTTTATTGGGGGGTTAGGGGGGGGTCCCTAGACTTATTAGGGTCTAAGGCTAATTACCCTAACAATTATTTTAGTCACTAATGACACTTGTACAGCGATCAAAAAAAAATCTGATTGCTGTACTGAGTGACACAGTGACAGGCAGTGAACGGGTTAATTTGGGAGGTGATCAGGGGGTGATCGGGGGGTTAAATGTGTACCTATGTGACCTGGTGTCAGTGTACTGTTGTGCAACTCACGTTTAGATGCTCTCTCCCTCTCGGTCAGGAACGGAAAGACCGACACGAGGGAGAGAGCAGCATTTCCCCTAGCAATGTTTACAAAACATTGGCAGGGGAAAACAACCATTGGCTGAGGGTGATCAGCAGGTCCAGGCCAGATTTTATTGGCCTGGACCTGATGAGTGATCGGTTCTGTATCGAATCCGATCGTCGGGAACGGCAGGGGGGCGCGTGCGCGCCCCTACAGCCGTTCATGTGTCGGACGTAGAGCTACGTGCTCCCGCGCAGCAGTGCCACTGCCCCGCAGTAATATGACGGCGGGCGGTCGGCAACTAGTTAAATGCTTTCTTCAGCTCTGTGTATACAATGGAGCATGTGCATAATGGGGGTGGGAGTGACACAGCCCCAAATCCACAATGGCTCAAAAGTGATATGGTCCAGAAATATTTAGACAGAATAAAGGTGGATAAAGCACCTGGACCAGATGGCATCCACCTAAAAGAATTGAGCTCTGAAATTTCAAAGCCACTGTATCTAATATTTAGGGACTCATTAATGACAGGAATAGTACCACTGGATTGGCATAGAGCCAATGTGGTGCCCATATTTAAAAAGGGAACAAAGTCTTAACCAAGTAACTATAGACCTGTTAGTTTAACTTCTATAGTTGGGAAGATACTGGAACGTTTAAAAAAGACCACAGATGAGTTCTTGCTGGAAACAAACTATTTAAGCAACAGACAGCATGGATTCATGAAAGACAGAAGTTGTCAGACAAACCTGATTTCCTTTTATGAAGAGCAAAGTAAAACCCTGGATAGAGGCGTGGCAGTGGACGTGGTATACTTGGATTTTACAAAAGCGTTCGATACAGTTCCCCACACACGGCTCATGTGTAAGGTAAGGTCTACAGCAGGGGTCTCAAACTCAAATTACCTGAGGGCCACAAGACAAGTTTTCATATCCCATGGGGGGCCGCATACAAACATTCAAACTTCAAAAACAATGGTACTGGTGTCAGCGAACGCATTATTAACCCCAGCACTGGTGTGAGCGGACACATTTTTACCCCCAGCACTGGTGTCAGTGGATGCATTATTAACCCCGACCACTACACTGCACACCGACCACTGCACACTGAACACTACACTACACACTACACTGACCACTACACACTGACCACTGAACACTACACACTGACCACTGAACACTACACACTGACCACTACACTGCACACTGACCACTAAACTGCACACTGACCACTACACTACACACTGACCACTACACTGCACACTGACCACTACCCTGCACACTACACTGACCACTGAACACTACACACTGACCACTGAACACTACACTACACAATGACCACTACACTGCACACTGACCACTACACACCCCACTGACCACTACACTACACATTGACCACTCACCATCAGGGCACGGCACATCAGGGTACAGGGCACAGCGCACATCAGGGTACAGGGCACAGCGCACAGCGCACATCAGGGTACAGGGCACAGCACATCAGGGTACAGGGCACAGCACATCAGAGCACAGCACAACAGGCCATATCAGGGTACAGGGCATGGCACACCAGGACAATGCACATGGCACATCAGGGTACAGGGCACAGGACACAGCACATCAGGGTACAGAGCCCAGCACATCAGGGTACAGAGCCTAGCACATCAGGGTACAGAGCCCAGCACATCAGGGTACATGGGGCACATCAGGGTACATGGGGCACATCAGAGCACATGGGGCACAATCAGGGCACATCAGGGTACATGCGGCACATCAGAGCACATGGGGCACAATCAGGGCACATCAGGGTACATGCGGCGCATCAGAGCACATGGGGCACATCAGGGTACATATGGCGCATTAAGGCACTTCAGGGTACATGGGGCACATTAAGGCACATCAGGATGCATGGGGCACATTAGGGCACATCAGGGTGCATGGGGCACATCCACGGTACATGGGGTACATCCACGGTACATGGGGCACAATCAGGGTACATGGGGCACATCAGGGTACATGGGGCACTTCAGGGCACAATCAGGGTACATGGGGCACATGCCTTCACAATCAGGGTACATGGGGCACAATCAGGGTGCATGGGGCACATGGGGGCACAATTAGGGTGCATGGGGCACATGGGGGCACAATCAGGGTACATGGGGCACAATCAGGGTACATGGGGCACATAGGGGAACAATCAGGGTACATGGGGCACAATCAGGGTACATGGGGCACATGGGGGCACAATCAGGGTACATGGGGCACATTCAGGGCACATATCAGCGTTTACTTGTTTGTCTTTTTTTTCTTCACATGCAGAGTAGGGCAGGAAGTGTCTCTGTCATAAGTTCACTTCTCAGTCTCACGCTGCAGCTGCTCCCCGCCCCCCGGCACCCCCCCTTTCTCCTCGTCCATCCCAGGTGATATCACAAGCAAATGTGATTGGACCAGAAGAGAGGGGGGAGCCGCCGTGGGGCAGGGAGCAGCCGCAGCGTGAGACAGAGAAGTAAACTTATGACAGAGACGCTTCCTTCCCTACTCTGCATGTGAAGGAAATCTACTCCCCCCACTTCCGCGGCACCCCCCCGCCCTGCCAGCGGGCCATTTTTAACCGGTCCGCGGGTCACAAATGGCCCGCGGGCCGGTACTTTGAGACCACTGGTCTACAGGATTGGATATATCAGTTTGTAAAAATCGTAGAAAACGGGCTGAAAGACAGAATTCAGAGAGCTGTGGTTAATGATTCATACTCTGAATGGTCCAAGGTTATCAGCGGTGTACCCCAAGGTTCAGTGCTGGGACCCTTACTTTTCTATATATTTATAAATGATATTGGGCCTGAGATCAAAAGTAAAATTTCTGTCTTTGCAGATGACACCAAGCGATGCAGTGGAATAACGTCCTTGCAGGATGTCTCCAATTTACAAGCCAACCTCAATGCTCTGTCTAATTGGGCAACTAAGTGGCAGATGAGGTTTAATGTTGATAAATGTAAAGTTATGCACTTGGGGGCTAAGAATATGCATGCATCATACATGCTAGGGGGAGTACAGCTGGGGGGATCTGTAGTGGAGAAGGATCTGGGGGTTTTGGTTGATCATAAGTAGGGATGAGCCAAACACCCCCGCTTTTGGTCCGCACCAAAACCGTCGAACAGACCGACCGTTCGCGCAAACATTTAGAACCCTATTGAAGTCTATGGGACTCGAACGTTCGAATTCAAAAACGCTCATTTTAAAGACCAATATTCAAGTTATTGTTGGAAAACGTCTTTGAGAACCCGGGTCTTGCCCCAGGGAACATGTATCACTGGAAAAAAGTTTCAAAAACTTTTTTAAAACTTTTTTTTCCATTGATACATGTTTCCTCAGGCAAGGCCGGGGTTCTCAAAGACATTTTCACAGGCAAACTATAGACACCCAGCAGGTACAATATTTAAAGGAATTTTTCTTTTTTTTTTAAGTTAAGCATCATTAAAATCACTGCTCCAGGAGCAATGATTTTATTGATGCTTAAATAAAAAAATTAAAAAATTCCTTTAAATATTGTACCTGCTGGGTGTCTATACCTGTGATAACGTCTTTAAATAGCACAATCACATGCCTGCCAGTAAATTAGGAAGAACTGATCTATCTAAGCTATACAGTGTATAAATATATGTACTCCTAGGGATGTATATATATTCTCGACACACTGTAAATTAAGCTAAATTGACTAGCCTGCCTGCCTGCTCTATCTAGCTATCTAAAAAGACAATCTCTCTGTCTCTCTGACTGCTTTCATTAACAAGCCGGAACGCCCAGTAGGCGGCCTTATATAGTGTGGGGCGTGTGCTAAAGCCCTGAGCCATAATTGGCCAAAGCCACCCAGGCTTTGGCCAATTATGGCTCTTTGTTTTTTGCGCGCTGTGATTGGCCAAGCATGCGGGACATACAGCATGCTTGGCCATTCATCAGCGCGCAATGCCGCAATATGGGCCATTTTGCGTCTCTCGAATTTGGCGCGAACGCTTTTGTTCAAATTTCGTCGAACGTACGAACAGACAATGTTCGAATCGAACATACGTTCGTATCGCGCTCAAAGCTCATCCCTAATCATAAGCTCAATAATGGCATGTAATGCCAAGCTGCGGTTTCCAAAGCGAGCAAAGTCCTTTCTTGTATTAAGAGAGGTATGGACTCCAGAGAGAGAGATATCATTTTGCCCCTGTACAAATCATTAGTAAGACCTCATCTGGAATATGCAGTCCAGTTTTGGGCACCAGTTCCCAAAAAGGATATCGGAGAACTGGAGAAAGAGCAGAGAAGGGCAACCAAACTGATAAGAGGCATGGATAAGCTCAACTATGAGGAAAGATTAGAAGAACTGAATTTATTCAATCTTGAGAGGAGGAGAATAAGGGGGGATATGATCAACATGTACACATATATAAGAGGTCCATATAGTGAACTTTGTGTTGAGTTATTCACTTTAAGGTCAACACTGAGGACAATGGGGGCACTCTTTACGTCTGGAGGAAAAGAGATTTCACCTCCAAATACGGAAATGTTTCTTCACAGTAAGAGCTACGAAAATGTGGAACAGACTCCCTCCAGAGGTGGTTCTGGCCAGCTCAGTAGATTGCTTTAAGAAAAGCCTGGATTCTTTCCTAAATGCACATAATATAACTGAGTACTAAGATTTGTAGGTAAAGTTGATCCAGGGTAAATCCGATTGCCTCTTCGGGGATCAGGAAGGATTTTTTCCCCTCCTGTAGCAAATTGGATCATGCTCTGCTGGTTTTTTTTTTTGCCTTCCTCTGGATCAACTGTGGGTATGGAGTTGGGCGTATGGGAATGTACTGTGTTTTTTATTTTGTTTGTTTATTTTTTTATGGTTGAACTGGATGGACTTGTGCCTTTTTTCAACCTGACTAACTATGTAACTAAGGAAGGCCTCAAGGTTGTCCCCAGCAATAGCCCTCTGTTGTAGTAGATGTAATAGCATCAAAGTATTAGTTGTTGCCAGGAGCGGTGTTGCAGCATGGGGAGCAATGCAGTCCAGGGATTGCTGGGACCTGTAGTACCTCTGTAGCCTTGATAGTAGATGCCTCCAAGGCCAAGAAATGCTGGTAGCCTAGCCGGCTACGGCCGACAATAATAGAACAAGGCTTGTTTCTCCATTGAATGCCTTTATAGGCTAGTAAGCAGGTGCAGTGCATAGCACTGATTCAAATGACCACCGTGAATTATGGCGCACTTCCGCGTTCCAGGCTGGAACGCACTCGGCGCTGGGTGATGACATCAGCAGAGCACCTGTTACACATAGTGGACCAACACCAGCAGATGACATGGCTCCCCAAATCAACACAGACTGTGGAAACTTCACACTGGACTTCAAGCATTTTGCAGTGTGTGCCTCTCCATTCTTCCTCCATACTCTGGGTCCTTGTTTTCCAAATGAGATGCAAAATTTGCTCTCATCAGAAAGGTGCAATATTCTAGGCTCAAAGTGTCCCACTCAAATCAGCTAATTAAGCCATAACACCTGCAAAGGGATCCTCAGCCTTTAAATGGTCCCTCAGTCTTGGAGCAATGAATAGTATATCTGTTGCAACACACAATGAACAAAAGCTCTTGGGGGCATTTACTTTTATAGAGAGATGGCTGACAAAACACCATGACTGTTCCCTTCAAGCCATCTGACCACAGTACAGAGATCAGAAAATGCATTACTGGTAATAGTTGCTATGACAGGACAAAGGCATTTTTTGGGTAAAATAGTAAATGTAATCAGGGTGCCTCTCCATCATATATTTATAAACTACTGAACTACTGCTTGCTTTGTTTACAAGGTGTAATTCAGAGGAATACTCACCTTATTCTTTACTCCTAGGGCAGCTGACAATTTTCTGGGTTTTCACTCCATCCCCAAGATGTGGAGGGAGCAGGCACTTGACATCCTGCAGTGTACAAAACTTCAGTGTAGAGGCAGCCACAAGACCAAGAGATAATAAGAGACTTTGTTGGTCATCCATTTAGAAAACAGCAAGAAGAGGCTTGGGGAGTATGGAATAATGTAAGTATTTCCTTATATTGCACCCCCCAGACCAGGGGTAGGCAACCTCGGCTCTCCAGCTGTTTTGAAACTACAAGTCCCATGAGACATTGCAAGACCCTAACAATCACAGGCATGACTCCTAGAGGCAGAGGCATGATGAGATTTGTAGTTTCACCACAGCTGGAGAGCCGAGGTTGCCTACCACTGCCCTAGACTAAACAAACATTAATGCATAACTATAGGAGTAGATTCAGGTAGGAGATAAGACGGCTTATCTGAAGCCACTGATTCATGAAATCAGTTACAGTAAGCATAGATTTTCCTTAAATCAGACATGCGTAAGTCTAATCTTAATTTCATATTTTAAGCTGGCCACTAGGTGGCGTTCCCATCTAAAATATGTAAATGAGCCTATATGCCGATTCCCGAACGTACGCCCGGCCGGCGCTATTCAATTACGTCATTTGCGTTAGCGTAGTACCGTCGTAATGTTATGCCTGCTATATGAGGCGCAGGCAATGTTAAGTATTGACGGCATGCCAACGCTTTTTTTCCTGTCATTTACGTAAAACGTTCACGAATAGGGTTTTGCGTAAAAGTGCCGTTCCCGTAGTTTACACGCCAAATTGACGTTGAGATTTGGAGCATGCGCACTAGGAACCAATCACGGCTGGCGCATGAGCAGTTCGTTCGGCGCGGGGACACGCTTCATTTAAATGATACTCGCCCCCTACCCGCTGAATTTGAATTTGGCCGGCTCTTTTACGCTACTCCGCCTCAACTTTACAGGCAAGTGCTTTGAGAATAAAGCACTTGCCTGAAAAAGTTGCCACGGCCTAGTTTAAAAGCCAGAAGCTAGGCATGCCTATATATAGCATTTCTACGTGAATCTACCCCATAGGGCCAGATTCAGGTAGATGGGCGCTTCTTTACTTTGGAGTAACGTTTCTCATTTATGTTACTCCGCCGATACTTTCGGCGCAAGTACTGTTATTCACATAGCACTTGCGCGTAAACTTGCGCCAGAGTAACGATAATGCGCTGGCGTAACCCGACGCAAGTGGAAGTGGGTGTGATCATATGTAAATGATGGGCGGAGCCCAGCGCAGAGGCTTACGTTCAGCGCATCATCCACGGAGCATGCGCAGTAAGTGAGGCTTCACTTGCCCCCTTGTGCGCATGCTCACAACTTCCGTCGGCACCACTTCACGGGAAAGGTCAGCGCAATGTGTTCCGTTGCGCGTATAAAAGCGCTAGCGGAAACGCCATTCCGGCGCAAAAGTATATCCGTTTCCCCCCACCCCAGGGAAGATACTTTTGCACTGTCATGGCTGCTCCCGCTACCCCCAGAGAGAGGAGGAACCTCAACTTTAATGCCCAGGAGGTCTCTGTGATAATCTCGGCTATGGAGACGTTTAATGATTCCCTCCACGGGAAAAAAAGCAGGAAGACCAGCCGGGAGAGGAAGCAGGGCATCCTGGAGACCATTGCTGCCAGGGTCAATGTGCTAGGGTACTCCACCCGGACTGCAGACGACATTCAAAAAAAAATAAACGACCTGCGGAGCAAGGTCCGTGGCAAGGTGGCCACCATTAGGAGCCATGAGAGGGGCACAGGAGGTGGTCGCCCACTGCCTGGACAGGGAGCAGTTGGAGGGGGTCCCTGGCTATGACTCCATGGAGGAAGGCTCCAGGACAGGTAAGCGTTTTTTATCCCCTATTTGGTGTGTTGCATGTGGGGGGGGAGGGTACATGTGCCAAGTGTGTGGGACCACCAACATGTGTCTGCTTTGTGTCATCCACAGATGACGGAGCTGGGCCATCATCGCTTACCGGCCAGTCCACCCCAACCTCCCAACGGGATGCTGATGACGAGGCCCTGGGTGCTGGAGACACTGAGGTGGAGGAGGAGAGTGCCCACACCACTTCAGCAGAGGTGGTTGAGGAGGAGCCTGTCCCTGAGCAGGACTTTATTTTAATGTTGGAGGAGTCCTCCTCCTCTGCAGGGCCCTCTGTCATCCCCTCCCCCATCCTAGGTAGCCCCTCAAGGACGACTCCATCCCCACGGGGACAACCTTCTTCTGCCCCCAGGAAGGCGACCCGTAAGACCAGGGGGGTGTCTGATCTGGTCCAGGACCAGGTAGTGTTGGACCACGCAAGGCAGACCCAGCAGATGGGGGAGATTGCTGGCCACTTAGACAGGGTCGCAGACAGCCTGGGCTCCATGTCACAGCTGCCCAGTCGTGTGCAGGACGTTGTCACCAGCCTGGGGGAGGTGCAGGCTGATGTCCGGCATCTGACAGCAGCCGTCCGAGACAACACAGCTGCCATCCGGGAAGAGGGGAGGCAGCGGCAACGTGACCAGCGGCATCAGATCACCCGCCAGCTGAGGATGCAGGCCCAGACAAACCTGTATCTGAGCCGTATTGCTGTGGCATTGGAGGGCAGGCAGCCAACAGCTCCCAGGAGTGGCCCACCCGGGGATCAGCCTCCTCCAGATGCCCCCCCACCCCCACCACCACCCACTCCCTCCAGGCAGCTGAGGAGCCCGAGAGTGCCCCCAAGGAGGAGCCCCCGTCATCCCAGATGAGGGTTTTTTGTTTTTTTGGTTGTTATATTTTTAAGTTTATACTCAGGATGAGTTTTTGTTTATTTTGGAATTTTTATTTTATACTCAGGATATGAGTTTTTGTTTATTTTTGTTCTCAGGTTATGAGATTTTTTTGTTTATTTTTTACTGCACACGGTCAGGAGTGCAGGGGACAGTGTGAATGGTGTGTGAATGTGAGGGGGTGCCACTCCTGACAGTAAGGGGTGTCACCCTCGGCCGTGGTGGTGAAGTTAACCCCACGGCTGTATGAATGACGTGTGAAAGGTGTATGAATGGACAGTGACATCATTGGGGCCTTGACGCTGGCGTTGCTGCTCCCAAGTCCTACATGCTGGACTTGGGCTAATCCAATGCGATGTGCATGTGGTGTGTGTGATCTAGGGACATCAGTGGTGTACACGCGTGCATTGTCTGTGTGATAAATGTTTTGGTTTAGTGTCCAAAGATGCCTACGGCGAGGACCCTCCTGACTGCTCTTCCATCAGCAGACTGGTTCTCCTCTGGCAGATGGGGACTGTGTGGGTCGGGGGTCAGGTCATCACGTATGTCAATCTGCAGGCCTTTTCTCATAGCAAAGTTGTGCAGAATGCAACATGCACCGATGATCTGACACACGAAGGTAGGGGAATACAATAGGGTCCCCCCAGACTTATCCAGGCAGCGGAAACGGGACTTCAGGAGCCCGAATGTTTGCTCCACCACTGCACAGGTTTTGATGTGTGCTTCATTGTATTTTCTCTCTCCTCTGGTTTGGGGGTTCCGGAAAGGAGTCATTAGATGGGGTCCCAGTGCATATGCAGAGTCACCTGGAAGGGAAAAGACAGGAGGATGTTAGTCATGCATGTGCCACTTCTGATGTGCATCACGGGAGGGGATAGTCATGCCTGCCACCCATGTCACTCACCAACCAGCCAGCTGTCCCCATACATGTTCTGCTCGAATTCTGCTGGGATTGGGCTCTGACGGTATATGAAGCTGTCATGGCTGGACCCGGGGTGTTTGGCACGGACGTGCCATATGAGGCGTTGGGCATCGGCTATCACCTGTACGTTGATGGAATGCCAATGCTTCCGATTGCGGTATATGTGCTCTGTGGGACTGGGGGGCTGTAGGGCCACATGTGTGCAATCAATGGCCCCCACAGTGTGTGGGAATCTGGCAATGCTGTAGAAATCTGTCAATGCCTTCAGCCGCAGCTCCTCAGTGGTTGGTCTGATGAACTGGTTGGACATGCGTCTGAGGATTGCAGGGACAACCTGGTGCACACATCTGCTTATGGAGGACTGTGACATCCCAGCCACCACTCCACGTGTACGCTGGAGTGATCCACTGGCAAGGAAATGGAGTGTTGCCAGGACCTTCACCAGTGGCTGCACTGCTTGTGAGCGGTGTGTCTTGCTGGTGATGTCACCCTGCAGGGTTGTGGTTAGTTCAAGGATTGCATCAGGGCTGAATCTGAAGAGGCGATACACCTCCTCATCCCCCATGCCAAAGAGGCTCATGCGCGTGCGGTATATCCTCTCACGTGCCCGCCTCCTTCGTTCCGGGGGACCCAGTACTAGTGCTAGGACCACGACTGCCCCTGGCATGTTGGCACACAGAGGTGTTGTCCTTGCAAGTGTGGTTGTTCAGCTTGCTAGTTTCGTCGGTAACGCTGCTGTAGCTGCTCTCCTGCTGACCTGAGGCCGTCTGGAGTAAAGATAAAGCAGCTATTTGTAGAAATAACTTTGCGCCGGACGGACGAGATACGCGCGGCGCATGTAGCCGGCGTATGGTGTTAATCCGGTCGCGAATCGGGAAATCTCCCTCATTTGCATATTTGCAGGGGAAATCAATAGGCGCGACTGATGCGCCAAGCGAAATTATGCGCTGACGATACTCTGGCGTCGGAAAGTTAAGCCGATCGGAAATGGCCCGTTTTCTGTCGCATCTAGTTTGGTGGGTACGGCCACATAGAAACAGCGGCGCATAATCACAGTTACGCGGCGCATATCGAAATACTCCAGCGCAAGTGTTGCTGAATCTGGCCCATAGTGTTGCAATTTTTGGCCTACTGTAGGTTTAACATAGGTTAAACAGTATTTGTATTACTATAATTTATAGATTTATTTTATCATATTGTTGTTTTAGTGTTTTATTATTATTATTTTTATTTTTTTTGTCCTTGATACTATATACTATTATTACTTTATATAGTGCAAGAACTCAAATTGTGATAACACTTATATATAATATATTAAGATGAAAACTAATATACTATTAACATGGCATTTTTGAAGTTGTATCTATGAAAATTTGTCACCTTAAATCATAACCCTTTTAGCAAGGCTAAAAAAAAATACTAGCTAATAAAATACATTAGAAAAACATTAATGAGCTGAAAATTAAGTTTGCAGATGTTATATGGAGTTAGTTGGTGTTGAATGTCTGTGGGAAACATATGTAAGGAAAGATACTTACTGCTCATGTTAACCATGTCTGTTATCATGATAAATAATGAGGATGCTTTGGCTGACAATGAAATATTTTGAGAGTGGATGTAATGTATCGCAGGCACAGATCCTGTTGGGCATTGATGAATTACACCAACAGAAATGATAGGAAACATATAAAATATTAATGCCCTGATTTAAACTGACAGAGAAATTGCCTACCTGTAACTCTTACTGTAAGCGGAATGCTTTTGTAAAGAGCAAACCTATTTTTTATTACAAAACATTACAGTACAGTATAAATATCAGTTAAAGATGAACTCCAGGCAGATAAAAATACACTAATTAATGCAGCTCTGTAATCATTAAAATACTGGTAATGTATTTTTAAATGAAAGCATTGTTTTCACAATAAGTTAACTTGGTATTAGCCTTGCAGTCTACTATACGATCTATGAAGCAAAGCCTAGAGAGGGGAAGGGAGAAACAACATAGAAAGCCAATCAGGTGCAATGAACATGCAAGTAGAAAAAGCGAGCAGAGTGATAGAGAAATGTGATTATGTAGTGTGCTGCGTCTCTATTCACTGTTCAATCACAGGGTGGGGATGGGGGTGGGGGTGAGAGGAGTGAAAAGATCAGGCCCCCTCTTCTGCAAGTTATGCTATAGGGAAAAGCTGTATGCATTTTAAGACTGAATTAAACAGCAGCCTTCATATACTGTATGTATTTTATTTGTGTATTTAGCTGTATGTCTAAAAGTGGTAGTAAATGAGTTTTTAGACTTTATTCCTACAGGTTTACCTATAATAAGGCTTACTTTTAGGTACAGTAAATATCTCCTTTAAGTTTTTTACTGGTGCATGTACACAGCACTGTCAATGAATAGCATGCCGTCCATAGTGAGAGCCCTGCTGCTGCCGTGACCCCCATGCGCATGCGTGATAGTGATGTAACCATGACTCCACCAATCAAATTCTGTCTGTCCACAAAACCCGAAAGAAGACTGGGCAAAGATGGAAGTCCTGTTAGCAGTGATAGCGTGATTCTAGAGGGCTTTTGTTTTCATGTAAGTTTTTCATGATGTGCTAGTATGTAATGTGTATAAACAAAGCATAACATACTGTACATGCTGGGGAGGTAAGAGGAAGGATAGGAGGGGCTAAGCACTTTGGGTTTTAATTAAATATACTATGTATACTATATACTTCTCAGTTACTTACTACATCTGAATTGCCTTTTTCACAATGGGACATTATGGCATTGAGAACATTTGTAGTATTACAAATATGATGGCAGAAACCTCCAAACAAAGGTAAGAGAAACCGGAGTGTCTATGCTAGCTAGAGGAAAATGACTACACGCAACTCTAGAAGTTTTGTTATTTAATTTTATACTTTTCACAGCGCTCTTCTTTAATCACGTCAATACTGGGCACTTTCCCCCTTTCCTACCCAGGACAATTTTCAGCTTTTAGCACTGTCACAAAACTGTCAAACTACATTTTTATTATTTATTATAATATTCATCTTCCCACAAATAGAAAAAAAAAGTACTGATAGGCACTGATGAGGTGGCACTAATAAAGTGGCACTGATGGGCACTAATATGTAGAATTGATGGGCACTGATGGACGCCACTGATATGCAGCACTGATGGGAACCGATAGGCTACACTGATATTTAGCATTGATGGGCACTGATAGGTGGCACTTATGGGCACTTATAGATGGCACTGATAGGCAGCACTGATAAGGAGGTACTGACAAGCATTGCTGATGGGTACAGATTGGCATCTGTAAAGGGCACTGAAAGGCGTTACTGATAGGCACCGATTGGCCCTTTGATGGGCACTGATTGGCACTTTAATTGGCACTGATTGGCGATTTGGGTGGACATTTATTGGTGTTTGGGTGGGCACTGATTGGCATTGTGGTTGGCACCTTTGATGGGGGCTGCACTGATAGTCAATGTGCTGATTATCAGTGCACACACCCCCTTTAACAGGAGCTGCCGATCGGCTCTCCCTGTCAATGCAAACTCCTGGTTCACGGTGTGAATACCTGGTCAGAGGCTCTTCACCACGATCGGAGATGTGTTGTGTTAGAATGACACATCACACCACCAATCGCTGCGATGGCTTGTTATCCTGCTGGATGTCATATGACGTTCAGTCAGGATAACTGAACCACTTCCCAGCTGTCATTCTGCTTAGCGTGCCCACATGTTCCGGATTGCCCAGGACTATCCCACAATTGCCATGTATGTCCCAGGTCCCGGGGACCTTCATTCCTGGACAATACAGTGTCCCAGAATGAAATAGAGAACACAGCCTGTCAGCCAGAGCAGCCCCCCTACAGTTCCTGGACTTGTTGCTAGGACCGGCCCTGCCTGGCATCTAGCAAACCAGTGATGTCACAGACTACCAGAGTCAAACAGGCCAGGAGCGAAGCCCTCACTTAGTGCTCCACAACTCTCTGCACCCACCTCGGCACCCCCTGCCCCTCCTCCTCCGGCGCCCAGCGGCATTCAGCAGGGACTGGTCTGGTGTGATCTTCACTCTCCACGTGCCCTGCTGTGTTGTCAGCCTGCCCGCTGTCAGCTAGGAATAGATGTGCTTGACTGCTGCTACTGCTCAAATGACAGGTGAAGGGTCTGGCGATGGCATGAGAAAGCAGAAGTGGCAGAGTCTTTCAGGCTAATCGAAGAGGAGCATCACATGCAGTGTCCAGACTCCAGTCCCGATTCCTCTCCCTCCCCCTCCTCCCTGTACTTCACCGCTAAGACCGAGGAGGACATGTGCTGCCGGAAGTGAGTGACACCTAAAAGGAACTGACGTAATTCAGGTACACATAACATGGGGACATACACAACAGGCACAACAGGCTGGTCCGGGCTTATGTCAGGGCTGTGGCAGGGAGAGGGCAAGCAGTAGTGGAATAGGGCAGCCATGAGGCGGGTGGTGTGCTCTGCTTTTCCTAACATTGATCTGGCATAGATTAATGGCCGTTGGCCATCACTTCTCAGGACTCTCTGCAGGGGGCGCTCTGGACTATCTGTGTCTCTCCAGAGTGTCCCTTACTTCCTCCAGGAACTCTGGAGGGGGATGTAAGGGGGCATTCTACGGGGGATGTAAGGGGGCCCTCTACAGGGGATGTAAGGGGGCACTCAGGAGGGGGATGTAAGGGGGCACTCTGGAAGGCGATGTATGGGGACACTCTAGAGGGGGATGTAAGGGGGCACTCTGGAGGAGGATGTAAGGCGCACTCCAGAGGATGTAAGGGGGTACTAAGGGGGCACCAGGAGGATGTAAGGGGCTCTGACTAAGTTGGTACCGCCAGAGTGCCCCCTTACATCCCCCCTTACAATCTCCAAGGTGCCCCCTTAGTGCCCCCAGAGTGCCCCTTTACTTCCTCCAGAGTGCCCCCTTACACCAAGGTGGTATAGCAGTGGACGACAGACTATCAGCAGGTGGTATTGCACTCTTCTTCCTCCTCTCTACCCACCGCCATAGATTCTGCACTCTTCTCCTGTACATACTACTCACCACCATACGTTCTGCATTCCTTATTTAACATTGCAACATTCTGCAGTATATAAGACATCTCAGACTCTCTTTAACGACTTCAGCCCCGGACCAATTTGCTGGTCAACGACCGGGCCACTTTTTTCAATTCGGGACTGCGTCACTTTAACTGACAATTGCGTGGTCGTGTGATGTGGCTGCCAAACAAAATTGGCGTCATTGTATTCCCACAAATAGAGCTTTCTTTTGGTGGTATTTGATCACCTCTATGGTTTTAATTTTTTTTGCGCTATAAACAAAAATATAGAGACAATATTAAAAAAAAATGAATATTTTTTACTTTTTGCTGTAATAAATATCCCCCAAAAATATATAAAAAAAAAGTTTTTTTCCTCAATTTAGGCCGATACGTATTATTCTACATCTTTTACGGAAAAAAAAATCGCAATAAGTGTTTATTGATTGGTTTGCACAAAAGTTATAGCGTCTACAAAATAAGGGATAGTTTTATGGCATCTTTATCAATATTTCTTTTTTACTAGTAATGGTGGTGATCAGCGATTTTTATTGGTACTGCGACCTTATGGCGGACACTTCGGACACTTTTGACACATTTTTTGGGACCATTGGCATTTTTATAGCGATCAGTGCTATAAAAATGCATTGATTACTATAAACATTTCACTGGCAGGAAAGGGGTTAACACTAGGTGGTCGGCTAGTGGTTAAGACATGTCCACTGTTCACCACGACACACTTTGCACTTCATATTGTTGTTCTTCTTGATGCCTAGGGCCCACTTTTGATCTTGCATACAGGCCTGCTGATTTCATGATATGCCCCTGCCCCAAAAATCGGCAAAACCAATGGCAGTTTGGAAATGTGGTCACCCTAATTCTGCTATAGGCCAGGCGGGAAGTGGTTAAGTAAATAATACTTTGATTCAATCAAGGTGCTCACAACAATTGACTGTTAAACCTTTAGACAATGGGGTAGATTCACATACATCGGCACATATTTATGCCGCCGTAGCGTATCTCTTTTACGCTACGCCGGTGCATCGCGGAGAGGCAAGCATGGAATTCACAAAGCAAATGCTCCCAACGTTGTGCCGTTGTAGCGTATAGTTGTAGGCGTAAGGCAGCATAAGTCAAAGTAGGTGGAAGTGGGCTGGAAGTGGGTGTGATACATTTAAATGAAGCGTGAACCCATGCAAATGATGGGCTGAGCTTCAGACAATACTTAAAATGAACTGTGCATGCGTCGTACCTTGGACGCATCCCAGTGCGCATGCTCACATTCATGTCGAAACAACTGGCTAAGATACGTTGAATCACTGCCTACGACGTGAACGTAACCTACGCCCAGCCCTATTCACGTACTACGTAAACTACGTACAATTTGACGGCGTTCGTTCCCTGGTCCATACCTTTGCATGAGTTGCACCTCCAATATGGGGAATAATTTTACGCCGGACGTAAACCTTACGCAAATCACTTCAAACATGAGCTGGGCGCAAGTAAGTTTGTGAATCGGCGTATCTCCCTCATTTGCATATTTAAATAGAAAATCAATGGAAGCGACACATGCATCCAGTGTAAATATGCGCCCACTATACGCCGGCGTAGGAAAGTTACGTTGGGCGGCTGAAGCCTATTTTTCGACGTATCTAGCTTTGGGGACGGCGCACATTTTTACTTACGTCAGCGTATCTGCAGATACGTCGGCGCAAGTGCTTTGTTAATCTACCCCATAGATTTTAATATATTCAGTGTGGCAAGATAAACAATGTGCTAAAGTAAAAAAAATATGAATGTTTTATTTGTTTCAGTTTTGTAATATAAAGCATTTATTTAAGCAAAGGCTTAATTTAAATAGCCAAGTTTAATATTTCACTGAAACTACTAGAGTAGAATATTACAAGGCTGGTTCCATTAAAATTCACAATCTATCTAACCTGTGAAACATCTGTTTATTGGCTAATGACCTGAAATTCACCTTCAGTTGTGTGATATGCCATCGCCTGTAAGTCAATCCTCTAAAAACATCTGTTTGAAGCGACAAGATAAAAGGTGTTGATGTTCCAAGTTATTATTTGAAACTTATGAAAGTAAACAGTTTTTTTTCACAGTCTAACAAGATTTATTTGGCTCCAGGATACACAAAGCATACTGTATCTTTTGAAATGCAGACCTAATTGTTAATGCAACTGTATTAGCACGTCCAATAATGCTTATTTAAAGAAGACTTCTGCCTTGATTAAAAAGTGTCTTCTAAACATGTTAAAATCCAAAATTACTTTTTATAAACAAGAAAAAAAAATATTTTAGCATTACTTTTGTGTAATGAATCACATTATTACTCAGAATAGTAATTGTAAACATACTAATTGTTTTAAAGCATGTTTAGCAACAACATATGTACAATATTTCACAATAGACATGCATAATTAGGGACATCAGCTAGTATATAAATGAAAGAGTTTTAAAGAAAATAAATAAAAAAACATTAGCTGGTAATTCTGATGCACTTACTGGGCAAGTCTACACAAGCATAAGAACTAAAATTAAAGATACTCTGCCATACAAATAAAAAAAAACAACACAACAACAATTCAATAGTTTTAAAATGCAAGCAGCGTTACCCTGTATTTATGGCCAGATCTTGTGACATTCTGACAGACAAACGTTGACTCTTCCAGGCAGTGTCTAAGATTGCCACTACCTTCTCATTTTTTAAGTTATTTTTTTTTCAAGACAAGTTTACATACAAATCAGCCACTGCTACAATCGGAAGAGAAAGCACACTGCAGATGTACAGTTTTTCGAACAGGAAGATACTTGCTACCGTTAATTTGGGGGGTAAGCATCCAATGGTTCCAGAATTCCTAAAACTATCCAGGACTGGATTAGGATGGGAATATTATTACCAAGCTTCAGGGGATGAAAAAAATGACCTACAGTTATCACATCTATAGTAATCAATATTTTTGTACAAGCTGGTCAGTTTTTTTAACATACTGGGCTCAAAGTCTGCACAGTCACTTTATTGTAAAAGGTGTGCCAAAGGTGAATTTAGCCATTAAACCAGTTCCTTTGACCAGGTACAACGCCTTGAATGTAAAAAAAAAAAATGTTGCTTCTTCACATACTCAGGCCGCGTATACACGATCAAACATATCTGCTGAAACTGGTCCGCAGACCAGTTTAATACGCCTAACCAGCGGACCGAAATCTCGTGCATTCGTGAATGGATTCGACGCATGCGTGGAAGTATTTTACTTCCTGGTTTGGTGACGTGGCGGCATCAACGTCACCGCCATGTCACCGCGCTGTCTGTCCGCGGGGATTTTGGTTTGATCGTGTGTACACACATCAAACCAAAACATCCCAGGAGACATGTCCGATGAAAACGGTCCGACGGACCGTTTTCATCGGATATATCTCCTCGTGTGTACGAGGCCTCAAACTTACTAAACTTGATTTTCTTGCATTTGATGTAGCTTTCATTATTGATGCCTTTACACATTACCAATCCATAGGCCAGCAAATCTTAGATTCAATGGAATCCTGGGTCACAACTTTGAGAGAACCTTTCTGACAATTCCATGGGGTGGTAAAGTGATACATGTGGTGGCAAAATGGTGGGACACCCAATGTATTTTGATCTCAATGATACTTTAGAAATAAGTACATTTGTTTTGGACAATAGGAGCTAAGTAGCTAGTAGCTTAAATTGAGGAGTTCATAATGTTGGAATAAGTGCAAACCCTAAGTTATTAACCCCCCTGGCGGTATTCCCGAGTCTGGCTCAGGGTGGAATTTCAGAACCAAAAGTGGTAACCCCTCGCTAGACTCGGGATCGCCTCGCAGTGTCCACAGGCAGGGAGTTACTTAACTTGTCCCTGGATCCTGCGATGCCTCTCCACTGTGTGATCGAGCTGTGTCCTCGCTCGATTCACACAGTGTCTGTGTGCCAACGACCTCCGTTCCCTGCGACGTTACGATGCACAGGGCGGAGATCGGCGGCAAATTCAAGAAAGTAAATAAACACAATACATACAGTATACTGTAATCTTATAGATTACAGTACTGTATGTAAAAAATACACACCCCCTTTGTCCCTAGTGGTCTATCCAGTGTCCTGCATGTACTTTTATGTAATAAAAACTGTTCTTTCTGCCTGGAAACTGGAGATTGTTCATAGCAACCAAAAGTGTCCTTTTATGTCAAATATGGTTTTAGACCAGCTAGAAAACAGCGATAATAAATTAGAATAACTTGCAGAATTGAGCGATACCGATTTGTGGGGAAATTCGTCATCAAAAAATAAAAGTAATGACAGCGACAATTCTGCAACTGAGCAAATTTCAGTGTTTTTGATTTGATTACATTATTGAATAATTTTTATTATAATTACATTATTATTTATAATTATTTATAGTTATTTATTATATTATAATTTATCATTTTGTTTTTCAAACTTTATCATACCCGAGATGTCTACTAGACTCTTGTTTGGACAGATTTAAGTGAGTTATTCCTAAGAATTACAGGCCTACAATACAAAATGCCAAATTTCCATGTAAAATAATGGTACCGCTTTCAGCACCTAAAATCTGACAGAATCATACCGCCAGGGAGGTTAAAGGGGTTGTAAAGGTAAAACAAAATTCCCCTAAATAGCTTTCTTTACCTTAGTGCAGTCCTCCTTCACTTACCTCACCCTTCGATTTTGCTTTTAAATGTCCTTATTTCTTCTGAGAAATCCTCACTTCCTGTTCTTCTGTCTGTTAGCGGACATCCTGACTCTCCTGCTTTCCTCGTCCCCCTCAAGAGAGAGGGGGCGAGCATGACACTCCACACCAGGGAGAAAGCCTTGCATTACTGTGTGGAGTTACAGACAGAAGAACAGGAAGTGAGGATTTTTTAGAAGAAATAATGACATTTAAACGCAAAATCGAAGGATGAGGTACAGTAAGTGAAGGAGGATTGCACTAAGGTAAAGGAAGCTATTTAGGGTTTTTTTTTTTTTATCTTTACAACCCTTTTAAGTTTTGAACTATTCCCTACAATAAAACACTCCATAAAACATATTTATACCCTGTCTGAGCCTTTAACACTTAACCTAATTCCTAAAGTAATGCTTTACCCCTTAAATGCAACCCAATCATAAACCTCAAAGTTGTTAACGGCAGGTGATTTAAAAAAAAAAAAATCCCTGCAAGGCAATGTCATAATGTGCTAGCATGTTATTCAGAATACTGAACATACATGGGTGTGGGGCTTTAAAGGCAACTTTGGAAAATAATCACAAAATTATTTGAAAAAAAAAAAAAAAGTATTACATAAATGTATTAAGGTGATTGTGTAAAATCTATGGGAACATATTTCACAATATAGTGTACAGAAAGAACAAATAAAAAAGTACAGTTTACCGATGTAGATCTCCTTTTTCTTAGGCCCGACATGTTTCAGGATTTCAGTGTCAATCCCTTCATCAGGGACAATTCTTTCTTTAGAGGGAGATCAATATAATAAAGAATCTATAACAGAACACAAAAAGTGAGCAGAGAATGTAAAAAGGGTCAGGAATGAGCATCGTTGGGGACAGAAGAGGGAGTCACTCACTGGTCAACCGATACTGTAATCAGATACTACCACGATCCACATACAAAAACAAATCTGATCTACACCAAACATGTGATGATCCTAAAAATTGATTGATTTTGCATGCCTCCAGTTTTTTTTATTTATTTTGTATGTTTGTTTTCATAAGAAAACCTAAAGGTATAGGATTGGACTGTGTGGGTCCCACCCAAAGGAATGATGACTTAAAAGGCGCCTTCGACTTTATGGTCATCCAATGCTGGTGGGGGCTAAGCCTTCGCCATTATAGAGAGAAACATACCTGAGGCATTTCTATAAAGCAAATATATTAGGGCTGTTACTGATCAAAATTTTTGTGTTCGATTAATCGTTTTTTTTTTTAATCGATTAATCGACTAATTTCGATTAATTATAACGCACATACAGATCCAACTACTTTTAGCTGATCTCCTTGCAGGCCGATTCCCAGTGCAGCTACCAACCACTGGAAAATGGATAGCAGGATACACAAAACACACAAAGGCAGAGCTCCATGGGAATAGCATTAAAACTTTTATAGTCTTCAAGTAGGTAACAAAATAAATATTGCAATGGAGATAAAATCGATGTAGCTACATAAACTGTAAAAATGGTGCGAGTAATACCAAATGGTACCAAAAACAGTCATAAAAACCTGTAGCTAAGTATGATACTGGTATAAAAATTTGTACAACGATACCACTGCTGAATCCAGATGAGGAGGGGTTAACATCAGTCCATCGGCATGTAGATGTCCCATGAAGGGAACTATCACAACTCCCAGTGGATGGCTGTAGAATCCCAGGTTGATAGAGGAAAGTGTAACAGCCCTTGTGTGTGGCAGATAGTAAGGTCCCGCCGGCATGCAGATATGAAGGTACAGCAAAGGAGCCCTTCAGATGGACACGGCAAGCCCCCCGGTGTTCATGTTACCGGAACTCCCTGAAGGCCCAGAAGCCGGCGGAGAGGTGAGTACCAGTCATAAGAATTTTTTAATCGATCAAAAAGATTTTGATCGATCAAAAAAATTAAAGATTAATCGATCGATTAAAAGTTAATTTGCACAGCCCTAAAATATATGAAAATTAGTCCATCAGCATAATTCATCCCACTAATTTTCCACACACACATTTGTACTGGTGTACTTCTAGATCAAAGGCAATGTCATGTGAGACAAATGTTTCAAAGAAAAAGGAGGAGATATCTATATTGGTGGTATATATATTCCATAGGAACAAATAAATCCTATATATGTATAGCAGTAAAGAAGACAAGGGAGGTGGCCAATTAATCCATGTATGGTAGTTCTATATGAGATAGATGCTATTGTTCATCAGGACTTCTGTGGAATTTATGGACTATGTAGGTAGTTCTATCCAATGCAGTCTTAGAAAATGGGCACTACAGTGAAACCTCAGATTGCGAGCATAATTTGTTCCAGGAGAATGCTTATAATCCAAAGTACTCGCATATCAAATCGAGTTTCCCCATTGTAGTCAGTGGAAACAGTAATAATTTGTTCCGCATTGACATTAATGGCATGCAATACCATGCCAGAGGTGGGGGGGTGCCAGAGAGCATCGGAAACGTCCAGAAAGGCCCAAGGACACCTCTGCAAACCTCGGAAAGACTCTGTTCCTGAGATTTGCCAAGGTCAGAATATTTCGGGCTTGTCTGTCTTGCATCTGTTTTGGGCTTGTCTGTCCAACTAAGTTTAAAGTTAAAAACTACAATATCCTCTGTTTTTAGCTGCATAAGAGCTGGGGGAGGAGAAGAAGAAGCACACCAAGCGTCCCAGTGAATAGCTGTGCATTGGGGGGTTGGGTGTCAGGACAAGTCTGATTATTGGAGGAAAGTTGCCAGCATAGCTAGAGAACCAACCACAATGCGCACCCCTGCTTAGTGTGGTCAGTTTGTAATAGGACAGCAAGGGGGCTAGGAGCACCAGGGATTTCACATAAAGAAAGCAATACAAGCAGATCAGGATTTTTTTTCTACTTTTTTTATAGTACATGGTACTGAAGGCACATATCAGGAATATGAAGTGTTAGGCCTCGTACACACGAGGCAATCCAATTGTTCAAATCGGTCGGACCGACTGATTTGAACAAATCTGTCTGCTTGGATTTTGGTTTGCTCGCGTGTACACAAGAGCAAACCAAAATCCCTGCCAGCAGACAGCGCGCTGACGTGTCGGTGACGTGGCGGTGCCGTTGACGCCGCCACGTCACCGCACCAGGAAATAAAACACTTCCGCGCATGCGTCAAAATCATTTGCCGCGAGAAGACATGTCTGCTGTTAGCGTACTAACCAGCAGACATGTCGGGCGGACGGGTTCCCAGCCGACAGATTGGTAAGCATGCCTTAGCACCTACTGTCTCAACTGTCTCCTAGGGCTATTGGTCCACCTGTACTCCCTTTTCCATCTTGTAGGGGCTGCACGTCTGGTGACCCATATGCTCTATTTGTATTGTGTTTTTAAAGAGGAGTTCCACCAAAAAAATTAAGTTTCCTTTAATCCATTTGGCATGTAATTTTTTTGGGGGGGGGGAGTGGGGGCTTTAGGAGGAGTGGAACTTCCTGTCCCACTTCCTGCTTTCGCCGAGGGGCTGGTTAGGCGATTAAGCCTTAATGGCCTACACCAGCCCCTCCCTGTAGGCGATCGCATGGGACACATGATAGGTCCCATGCGATCGCCTGTCAAATCAGCGACGAGCATGCGCAGTGCGGCTCGTGCATTCGCAGTGGGTGCCCGGCTGTGAAGCCGAAGGCTGTCACGGCTGGGTGCCCATAGTTGGGATGGAGACGCCGGCCGGGGAGGGGGGGAGAGGAGCGGAGCCCCGGTCGGCGCGTCGCTGGAACACAGGAGCAGGTAAGTGAGTGTTTATTAAAAGCCTGCAGCTACACTTTTTGTAGCTGCTGACTTTTAATAAACACAATTTTAAAATGCTTTTCTATGTATACTATGCAAAATAAATTTTCCAATAATTACTCTGTTGTACTACTCTGGTCGAGTATAAACAAGCTGATGGAGTTCTTCTCCCTCGAGGCCAAGCTAGATGGCGCCGGCGTGTCTTCCACGCCACAGCATGGGACCTTTCAGCCTTCTTCCCAGCACTCACACCAGTCGGGGAAAGGAGCTAAACGGAGCAGTCCTCCCACCCACCTTCACTCCCCTCCTGCCACCCCGTCATCGGATGACACAGCTGCAACAACTGAGGTGAGCTCCCCTATAGACTCAGGAGATGACACTAGGGACTTGCCAGATTCTATCGATCTGTTCCCTACCGCTGACAAGCCTGTGCTAGACACAGTTTTAAAAGAGATGCTGGTGTCCCTTAGGAGCTCTCTACACTCAGACATGGTTTCTTGCTTCCACAAATTCAGCACTGAACTGAGCAATGTGGCTGATCGAGTTTCCCATGTGGAAAACAAAATGGGGGAATACGCCTCCACTATAAACGCTCTGGTTGACGCTAATGAGAACACTGAGGATGATATTGACATGCTTAAAGCCAAAATGGCGGAAATAGAAGACAGATCGCGCAGGAATAATGTCAAAGTCAGGGGGATTCCTGAGTCCGTGAGAAAAAGTGCAGCGCTGCACTTTTTCTCACGCTTTTTATACATATCCACTGTTGTGTTGGCGGCCTTGCAATATTTGTTTATTGATTTTTTCATTAGTTTAGCGCAATATATTTACTTATTTTATTTTCTTGGATCTCTGAGTCCGTTAAGCAACCAGATCTGCGCAGCTATGTAACTCAGCTACTTCCAGTTTTAATGCCTGAACTGTCAGAACTTGATTTTACAATTGATAGGATTCACAGACTCCCCAAACCTGCCTATTTAGCTGACTCCATACCAAGAGATGTCATACTCAGGCTTCATTTTTACCATACTAAAGAACAGCTTATGGCAGCTTCCCGGAAAAAAAAAGCGTTGCCTGCGCCTTACTCCAACCTTCAATTTTACGCTGATCTGTCGCAATACACGCTACAGAAGCGAAGAAACCTTGCCACAATTACCAAAGCACTGAGAAACCACAAACTGAGCTATAAATGGGGCTTCCCTACCAAACTGATTGTCACAAAGGACGACAAAGACTACGTGATGGACTCCCTGGCGAAGGGTTTGGCTATGCTGCAGACCTGGGGGATAGTCCCTGAACCGCAACCTTCATCGCACCACAAGACTAATGTTGGGGGCGTGGAGCAGGAATGGCGCACGGTGGACCGTAGGAACGCCCGCTCACATAACTGATCTGGATTGGGCCCTATACTTGCAAAATTTTCCGCTGGAGAGATTTACCTCTCTACTTTTTTCTTCATATACTCCCCATTTACCCACTGAGCGTTTGAATATCTCACCCTTTTGATCCTCTTTTCTTTATTACTATGGCCTGTCGCCACTGTTTTACCGTTTTGTTTTTCTTGTTTAGACTGTTGTTTTTTTGCCCTTCTGATCGCGCTTGTCGGGATGCCTACTACTATTCAGATCCCACTGAATGGACTCCCCGTAGGATGCACGAGACCTGGATGGAGGTCAGGAGTCTGGCTTCCAGGAATTCATCCAGTCTCTCACGTGAGTGATGTCTTATCCCTCCTCTTATTCCAGCATACCCTTGCAGTGACAATATGGCGATAACCTTTCTCACCCTGAATAATAAGGGCCTTAACCACCCTGCCAAACGAAGGTCTCTCTGGAAAGACGCTTTGCAGCAAAAATGCGATGTCCCCTGCGTTCAAGAAACGCACTTTGTCCAAAACTCCCATCCCACCTGCTCCCATCCTCAATTCCCCAACGTTTATTTTGCTAATACTGATGCTAAGAGGAAAGGGGTGATGACAGCAATCAAAGACTCAGTGGCATTCCATCTTCATGATCTTATTCTCTGATCCCCACGGTCGCTATATCATTTTGGTTTGTGACATAAATTCAATCACATACACCGTAGCAAATGTCTATGCCCCAAACGTCAGACAGGTTAATTTTTTTCACAGACTCATGAAAAAAGTGAAAACAATCCAGAGGGGTATGCTGGTGATATGCGGCGATTTTAACATTACGCCGGACCCTCTGGTCGACATGACCTCCACCCTTTGAAAACTTCTCTTCAGGCACATGAACTGTATGATTCGTGGAGGTGCCTTAACGCCACCGATAGAGACTATACATTCTTCTCTGCTCCCCATGGTTCATACAGCAGAATAGACCTACAGTATTCTTGCTTGATAAGCCATTGTTGTAATGTACCTCAGTAACAATTAACAGTATCACCTGGTCGGACCATGCCTCAGTAAAGCTTGTGGTGGGGGATCCGTCCTTACACAGGCCTACTTACTTGTGGAGAGCAAATCCCAATCTGCTCAGGGAAGGTCCATCCAGGTCGTACATCGAACACAAATTGGTTGAATTTCTTGAATTGAACCAGGGGTCGGTTGAAGACCCATTTGTTTTGTGGAACGCCCATAAGGCGTTTGTAAGGGGTATTATGATTCAACTGGGAGCGAGACTTAAGAGGGAAAGGCAGCAGCAGACCATGCAACATATTTCCCGAATAGAAACCTTAGATAGACAAAATATGGTCAAACCGTCCCATGCACTATCCAATCAAATCCAGTGTCTTTGCACGGAACTTAGACTTAAGTTTCTGGAGGACTTTGAGAAGGCCTCCAGGAGGTTGAAACTAAACTACTATACAAGTGGCAATAAGGCGGGGAAATTTCTAGCCAATAAACTGAAAGGACATAGAATTAAGTCCCAAGTGTCGCATATACTTCATCTCCAATCCGGGGCGAAATTAACCCACCCCCAAGCGATAGCTGATGCCTTTAGTAGCTATTATAGCTCAGTCTATAACCTTAGGGATGATCACACAACCCCACAACCGACGGAAGAAGCCATTAATGCTTTCCTCGATAGTATCGCTCTTCCCAGGCTCACACAAGACCACTTGGAACAGCTTAACTCCCCTATCTCCAAGTGTGAAGTCCAAAGAATTATACAATCACTACCGCCCAACAAATCTCCGGGGCCTGACGGCTTCACCGGGGAGTACTATAGAGCATTCCAGGACATCCTCAGCCCACTCCTTGCTACAGTTTTTGGCTCTGCTGCTGCGTCTTCCTCGTTTCCTAGGGAAATGCTTTAAGCGACTATTATAGCTCTGCCCAAACCAGGGAAATTTCCAGATGTACCGCAAAACTTTAGGCCGATATCACTTTTAAACAATGATGTTAAAGTGTATGCGAAACTACTAGCTACTAGATTAGTTGATATCCTACCGGATATCATAGACATGGACCAATCAGGGTTTACTAGAGGGAGACAGACTGCTGACGCCACGAGGAGACTGGTCAACTTGATTCACATTGCTAAACGCAGGGGAACGCCTTCTCTGCTCCTGTCATTGGATGCAGAGAAGGCGTTCGACAGGGTCCATTGGAGGGTTCTTGGAAGAGGTCCTACGCAGGTTTGGCTTTGAGGGTTGGGTCTTCTCGGCTATAATGGCACTGTACACTCAACCGACAGCTCAGGTATTCATAGTGGGAGCCCTGTCTACACCATTTACGATATCTAATGGGACGCGCCAGGGGTGTCCCCTCTCCCCGCTCGTCTTTAACTTAGTGCTAGAGCCTCTAGCCACACATATAAGGTCTCACCCCCAAATCGAAGGTCTACAAGTTGGTACCAAAAATCATGTCATAAGTCTATTTGCCGATGACATCATTTTATTTCTATCTAAAGCAGAGAACTCTCTAGCAGCAGTTAATACAGCACTGCGATCCTTCTCAGCGGTCTCCTACTACAAGGTGAATGAGACGAAATCCCATGTGTTGAATTTGGGGGTAGATGCTGAGGTGAAGTCACACTTGCAGGCCGCATTTCCCTATGTGTGGAAGGACAAGGGCATAACCTATCTTGGCATTACCCTAACCCCCAATCCAGACAACCTAGTTGCAGCAAACTACACACCCTTCCTGAACTCCTTTAGGTCCAGGTTACAAAAACTAGCATTCTCTGAGCTTTCCTGGTTGGGGAGATTGGCGGCATTTAAGATGCAAATCTTACCGCGACTTCTCTATATTTTCAGGACCCTCCCTGTACCGCTACCCAATATCTACTTTAAATCCCTACAGTCTATCTTAAATAACTTCTTGTGGCAGGGGAAAAAAGCTAGATGCGCGTTTGGTAAAATTATCAAAAGTAGATCGGCGGGTGGAATAGGACATGTGCATCTGCAGGACTACTACTTTGCCTCAATCCTAGGACAGCTTAGCCACTGGTTCGACTCTACATCCAGGTCACAGTGGAAGGACTTGGAAGAGACGCAAGTCCCGAGGGGAAACCTCAGGGATTTCCTGATGACAGCTCGCTTCAGCAGATCCCTGGGCAAACATTACGCACCACCCATTTTGGCCCCGCTAAGAGCTTGGTCTCACCTCTGCACGGCTACCAACTGGTTGGGTCCCACTCTCCCTTTTAACATCCCCTTAATTCCCGACATAAAACTTTTTTGTTTCTTCTTTTTTACCCATGGGTTCTATTTTTAACATATTGAAAAATATCTCTAAAAACAAGATTTTAATGTTTCAAACAACTTTTATAGGTTGGACCTGTTCTACAGTTGATTATGGTAGAAGTGTTTTTTCCTTTATTAAGGGACACCTCTTTTTCAGATTATATGATAAATCCAGTGTAATCAGCTACAGGGAGGTTTCCTACATTAACTATGCACCCGTCAAATATACAGGGCGAAAATAATCATTCCTTTATACAGCAGTACACTGGTAACAGGGTTCTTTCTATATAATAGTAATGCCGCGTACACACGATCATTTTTTGTGATGAAAAAAAAACGACGTTTTCTGTAAAGTAAAAAACAACGTTTTTGAAACGTCACTTTTCAAAGACGATGTTGCATACACACCATCGTTTTTTTCACAAAAAGCGAGGTTACGTTCACCACTGTTTTCCATTGAAGCTCGCTTCATAACTAGCTTCTGGGCATGCGCGGGTTGAAAAACGTCGTTTTAAAAGATGTTTTTGCTACACATGGTGACTTTTTGTGAAACAAAAAACGACGTTTTGAAAAACGACACAAAAAATTCAAGCATGTTGGAATTTTTTTTTGGTCGTTTTTTTGAAGACAAAAAACAACGTTTTGCCCACACACGATCAATTTAAATGACGTTTTAAAAAACAACGGTTTTTTTCATCGCAAAAAACGACCGTGTGTACGCGGCATAACAATAACCAGAATTTTTTATTCTTATTGTTTCATCTTACTTTTCCTTCACTTCATATCTTGTATGCTCTGTGCTTATTGTACACGGCCCCTATTATTCCATCCCGTTTATTTAAATGGTACATTCACACATTTTGGTGTCACATTTATCTCTATCATCATTCACTTTACCCATGTATATGTCCCTTCTATACTATGGCCGTTAGGGATTTGGATTAAACACTGAAGACATTTAATCTCCTTACGGGGAAAGGGTAGCACACATTTCTTTTTAACTCAGTAAATTTTACCCTATTTTGTGCTTTTGTGCTTTTTTGCTATTTTGAGGACACCTAACGTATATACTTTGGTCACTTGACCTTTCAATATTGTCTCCATCTCATATGATGTGGAACGCTACACATTCACATTGGTTCAACCAGCAACTACCAATCCTCTCCTTTTCCCCCTCTTCCCCTCTTGCAGCACGCCACACGCTAAAACACCATTTTCTATGGGTCGTTAGGGATTTGGATTAAACACTGAAGACATTTAATCTCCTTACGGGGCAAGGTTAATACACATTTATTTTTAACCTAGCAACGTTTACCCTATTTCTTGCTTTCATGCTTTTCTGCTGTTTTGAGGACACCTAACGTATATACTTTGGTCACTTGATCTTTCAATATTGTTTCCATCTCATATGATGTGAAACGCTACACATTTACATCGGTTCAACCAGCAACTACCAATCCTCTCCTTTTCCCCCTCTTTCCCTCTTGCAGCACACCACACGCTGAAACACAATTTTCTATGGGTTATACATTTTAATAAGTATTTACACATCCGGCGTAACATGATTCACACGCTTTGGCTGGGTTTTTATTTTTATATCTTCTCATCCCACACACATCTACACTTGTTTATCAGTGTTGTAGAATATGTAATGTCATACTTCCATTGGGATAAAAATAAGGTTTCTTTACATTGTAACACATATGTTCTCAACACACATCCACTGTATATATTTTCCTAGGGGTTGAAACTAGGTTTGCTGCTATTAGACTGGTGTAACCAATTTTAATCGGCCGATGTATATATTATGTTCCCATCTAGTTATGATGGACTGTGTTTTTTCCTTGTTGCATTCTTTCAACAGGTGTGCACGATTACCGGCATTAGCCAGGCCCCACCAGGAGACTAATTAATGAATCATCAGATGGTTTCTGGGACTTTTTTCTTTCTATAAATGAGATTTCTTTTATCATTATGTTTAGCTATGACTAAGCATCGGTTGTCGATGTGAAACGCGTCAGCTTTTGTTACCCCGCTGTTTGCTGTTTTTGCTGTTTTAGTTTTTTGACTGGAATAAACAGGCACTATTTTTAAGTCTTTTCATCCATTGGAGTGCGGCTGTCCATTTTTCTTTCCTTATATCGACCTAAATCTTACATCTTGGGGGGAAAAAGGTATATATAACCTTGAGGACATTCTTAGAGGCCCACACATGGCAACGTTTGACACCCTACAACAGAGATTTGCTATACCAACTACTGACCGATTCAAATACCTGCAGATATCCCAATGGTTTAAAAAGGAACCCAAGATCCTTACCTTTCTACCGGTAAAGATAGTCCATTTCTATCAAAGACCCTCTGGTGAATGCAGAGGTATGTCAGTCCTTTACAAGGGGCTCCATGAAAAGGACATCCTGGTTAAATCCCACAACATCTTGGCATGGGAGAGGGACCTAGGAGTAGAATATACAACTAAACAATGGGTGAGTGCAATTAAAATCCAGTTGGCTTCCACCAGAAGCACTAACTTGATAGAAACGCAACAAAAGTTGCTTCTCCGATGGTATCTTACCCCCCACTGCCTGGCTGGAATCTTCACAGGCGCCTCGCCAGGATGCTGGAGGGGATGCAGGGAGAGAGGGACGCTGATCCATATAATGTGGGGGTGCCCAAAATTTAAACCTATGTGGTTACGGATGGGGGAATTGTTAACTACGTTGTTGCCTACCTGCCCTACACTGGGACCAGGTCTGGCTGTCCTGTCTGTGGGGCTGGACTTACTGCCCGCCTCCCACAGGACAGTGGTGTCCCACATCCTTATGGCCTCAAGGTTAGTTGTTCTCAGACATTGGAAGGAAATTGCTCCTCCTTCTTTCGTAGAAATCATATCCACTGTACAAACTCACAGTACCTATAAACTCTTACACGCATCGGCAACAGACAGGCATGAAAGGGTGGTAGCACTATGGAAACCTTGGCGGGACTGGTATCTCGGTTGATGACTTTCATTACTGACTACAGGAGACAACCGACTTGATGAAAAGGGGGCATTAATTAACTGTTAATTCTGTTCAGTTGCTTTCTGTTTCTACTATTATTTCTTATAATTTCTTTCTAGTTTCTTTTTTTTCTTTTTTCTTCTACTTTTACCTCCCTTTGCTACTACTACCTCTTGTTTATCCCACCGATATACCTTGGGTGGAATTTAGGATATGCCACTAGGGCAGACCTTAGACAGTGGTCGAGATGTGAGGGGACACGGTGCATTGTATTTAGACCTGACTAAGGCTGGTTACCACGACCGTATAGAGAGAACGTGGGCAGCTGGCTATAGCTACTTTCTTGGAGGAGACATGTACTGCTTTCCCAACAGTGTGCTTGCTATACTTTTTGAGATTCTTGAACCCTGCAACAAGTATATTGTGACTAAATGCACTGTCTATTGCGTGCCCTGCTGCCCGGCACCATCCACGGTATATGTCTGGTGCTTTGTTATCACATCTTTACACTTGTATGTTGAAAATGTCAATAAAAATCATTGAACATAAACACCACACTTTGTACCGGTATAGTCCTCCCCGCCCACTTCTTCACTGTCGGTCTTCAGGGTCTCTGGCGATTCCCTGAAAACCGTCAATCTAATCCATCCCTTAGCACCTAACTAACCTTTTAAAACCTAACTGTTAACAAAAGCAGGAAACCTAAACTAGACATTCTAACCCCATAACAAATACCCTATATAAGCCCTTAACTCATTTAGTATACTAAGGTACCTGAGTCCTTACAGCTAAGCGACATTCTAGCCATAAACTTTAAATGGTGTGACATATGTTAACTGCTAATGCTCTTTTTATTTTGGTAAACTTATTTACTCTCATTCACGCCAGAATTTAAACTCCCTCAGCCTCTTTGCAGTTGCAGTGTCATACAAATTAATGTTTTCTTTAACCATTTCATTACCCAGCCATAGTCATATGACATACACAGATGGGATCTCCCAATCTGGGTGGGTGTCATATGACGTCCTTGGCCTACTGCCGCAGATCGGTGATCGGGGATCCAGCATGTCCTTCCGTTTCCCGATGGGGTAATGAGCGGCCTTTTGGGCACGGGGAGCAGCATGACTGGCTGTATCCATTTACAGCCGGTCACTATGCAGAGCGGCATTTGAAGCGGCTTGCATGGCGTTTGTGTGCACCCCAGGGGAATGAGGCTTTTCCCTTGGATACAGCCGAGCCCCGATCAGGGTAAAGAGCCAATGATATTGGTTCTTTACCACGTGATCAGCTGTGTCTAATCACAGGCAGTCACTAAATGTAAACAAACATTTGTGTGTAACCTCTGTTGTTGGGTTCTCCTCTTCACACGCCAATCCAGTGTTAGAAGGAGATCAGCTAACAGTAAATTACACATTACAGTACCCTATTATATAAACTACTGTGCCCAGATTGCCCCCTAAATAAAGAGAACCTGTCATCAGGAGTACCTGTCATCTAGTACCTGTCATCTAGTTACCTGTCATCTAGTACCTGTCCATCAGGAGTACCGGTCCATCAGGAGTACCCGCCACCAGAGTACCCACCACCACACCAGAGTACCTGCCACCAGAGTACCCACCACCAGAATACCCACCACCTCACCAGAGTACCTGCCGCCAGAGTAGCTGCCACCAGAGTACAAGCCACCAGAGTAACTGCCACCCCACCAGAGTACCTGCCACCAGAGTTCCTGCCACCAGAATACCCACCACCTCACCAGAGTACCTGCCGCCAGAGTACCTGCCACCAGAGTACACACCACCAGAGTACCTGCCACCAGAGTTTCTGCCACCAGAGTACCCCGCCACCAGAGTAACCACCACCTCACCAGAGTACCCGCCACCAGAGTACCTGCCACCAGAGCACCTGCCACCATAGTACCTGCCACCTCACCAGAGTACCTGCCACCAGAGAACCTGCCACCTCACCAGAGTACCTGCCACCAGAGTACCTGCCACCACAGTACCCGCCACTAGAGTACCCGCCACCAGAGTCCCTGCCACCAGAGTACCTGTCACCTCACCAGAGTACCCGCACCCAGAGTACCTGTCACCAGAGTACCCGTCACCAGAGTACATACAGCCACTATGTCCAGAAAGGTGTACACCCCAGAAGAGACAAATTCTGAGTCTGACTGCTGAGAGCAACGGGGAGCTCTCACCTCCCAGTTTTGATTCCAATTCTGGTTCGGAAGGAGAGGCCCAGTACAAGCGCTGCTAGACCCCAGGAGAAAAGGCCCAGTACAAGTCCACGCAAAAGAATTAGGGCCCAAACCCAGCTTCCAGATGACTTGGCAAACCCATTGTGGCTGCCTTCTAGCACAGGGTCAGCCACTATCCCCCCTTTCACAGCACAGCTAGGTGTACATGTCAACACTGCAGGTTTTTTAAAAAAAAAAGTATATTAATTTTTTCTCTGACAAATTAGTTCAAGGCATCGTGGACCAAACCAATCTTTTTGCCCAACAATTCATTGCAACCAACCCTGGCTCCAGCTATGCCCGCCCTTTTGAATGGAGACCCCTAACAGTGAAGGAGCTTAAATCGTTTTTAGGCCTGAGGCCTCGTACACACGACCAAGAATCTCGTCATAAAAGAAACATCGCTTTCCTCAATAAGGTTCTTGTCAGGCTTGATGAGAATCTTATCAAGCTTTCCTTGCATACAAATTGTAAAGATAATTCGCGCTTTTCAGTCATTGGTGCTTTCAGATGGCTTTCTGCGGTTCAGATTGTGCTTGTGGGTTTGTGTCTTTCAGTGCGTGTAGTCAGGTGGTATTTGTTTTACAGTGCTTTCCTGTCTGCTCGTATCTGATTTTCAGGTCGTTCTACAAAGGACTTGCTGTTCTTTAGTGCGTTCTGTTTAGTTTGTTCGTTCTGATTATACGTTCGTTTTCTAGCCATGTTATTGTTTTAGACCAAGACGAGGCCATTACCAGGCATTCATGGACCAAGAATCGGTTGCTCCGTAGGAACCAATTCTCTCATATGCCTCTGCTGCTGGAGATCCAGGAGAATAATCCTGATGATTACAGGAATTTCCTTAGGATGTCTGACCCCGTTTTCCACCAGCTCTTGGCTTTGGTGTCACCCTATATCACCAGGCAGGACACGTTCTGCGGGAAGCCATCAGCGCTGAGCAGAGGCTAGTTGCCACGTTACACTATCTGGCAACTGGGAGAAGCTTGCAGGACTTGAAGTTCAGGCATTTCCCCCCAGGCTCTGGGCCTCATAATCCCAGATACCTGGTCTGATATACAAGTCCTGCAGGAGCACTATATGAGGGTAAGTTTTCTCCTTTAATATCACATTCAATGTATTTAATGTATGCTAATGTATTGTGTTTTTTTTCCTCCTTCCCTAATTACCATGATTGCAATATGCTGTAAATATCCCTATGCATGCTGTAAGTTTTTAATGCTCCTTTTTTGGCCTACATGCATATTTTCCTTCACTAACCTCTCCATCATGCTATATATAATCTACTTGCAATGTTATGTGCAAAAGTACAATTTTTTTTAACTTGTTTGATTCCACAGCTTCCACGTCACAGGAATGGCAGACTGTGGCATCGAAGTTTGCTACGCAGTGGGACTTCCCCAACTGCGGTGGAGCCATTGACGGAAAGCACGTCCACATCGTGCCACCACCCCATGGATGTGGGGAAGAACGTCCGGATGTCGGATGGGGGAGCCTTCAGGCAGATGGTGTTTGCGCTTTTTATACAGAGTGATGACCTTGCATTGCCACCGGATGCAGAGAATGTGGTGGGACTCCCCTTTGTTTTTCTGGCTGATGAAGCCTTTGGCCTGGGACAACATCTCATGAGGCCATTCCCCCAGCGGACCCTCATCCCAGAGAGGAGGGTGTTCAACTACCGGCTGGCCAGAGCCCGAAGAGTTATTGAGAATGCCTTCGGAATAATGGCCAGCCGGTTCCGCCTGTTTTTAACCTCTATGCACATGGCGGAATATAAATGGAACTATATTATTTTTTGTTGCTGTATTCTCCATAATTTCCTAAGGAGACAGTCTCCTACTTATATGGCCACAGTTGGGCCCGAGGCCAGACTTGCCTCAGATGAAATCACCTTGCCGGGCCTAGAACATGCCCGTACTGGCTTGCCCCCCAAAGTGCCCGTGCAGTCCGCGATAAGTACGTGGAATATTTCACACAAAGGGGGGCCATTCCTATGCCAGTCAATCTGTAAATTCATTATTTTAAGAAAAAACATAAAGAAATCTGTTGAAACAACATTTTTGATGTCTTGGTTGTGTTGATTTTAGCTATCTCCTAGTTTTTCCTACTGTACTACTTGTAGTGTCAGGTGTATTTTCATTATGAACTAACAACCATTTTACTGGTAACACCAAAACTAAACACATCAAATGTTCTAGGGGATTTAACTGCTTCCCAACCGCCCGCCCTCATATTACTGCGGGACGGTGGCTCTGTCTCGCGGGAGCACGTAGCTCTACGTCCTCTCTTTTTCGGCCACTAGGGGGCGCACACACGCCCCCCGCACGCCACCGAGTCCCGTGCGCGTGCCCGGCGGGTACGATCGCCGCCGGGCACCCGCGATTGCTCGTTACAGAGCGGGGAACGGGAGGTATGTGTGTAAACACATACCTCTCGTTCCTGTCAGCGGGGAAACTCTGATTTTCTGTTCATACAATGTATGAACAGAAGATCAGTGATTTCCCTTAGTAAGGCCACCCCCCCCATACAGTTAGAACACAAATAGGAACACACTTAACCCCTTCCCTGCCCCCTAGTGTTAACCCCTTCAATGCCAATGGCATTTTTATAGTAATCCAATGCATTTTTATAGCATTGATCGCTATAAAAATGCCAATGGTCCCAAAAATGTGTCAAAAGTGTCCGATGTGTCCGCCATAATATCGCAGTACCGAAAAAAATGCTGATCGCCGCCATTACTAGTAAAAAAATAATAATAATAAAAATGAAATAAAACTACCCCCTTTTTTGTAAACGCTATAAATTTTGCGCTACCAATCAATAAACGCTAATTGCGATTTTTTTTACGAAAAATATGTAGAAGAATACGTATTGGCCTAAACTGAGGAAAAAAATGTTTTTTATATCTTTTTTGGGGATATTTATTATAGCAAAATCTAAAAAAATATTGATTTTTTTTTAAAATAGTCGCTCTATTTTTGTTTATAGCGCAAAAAATAAAAACCGTAGAGATGATCAAATACCACCAAAAGAAAGCTCTATTTGTGGGGAAAAAAGGACGCCAATTTTGTTTGGGAGCCACGTCGCACGACCGCGCAATTGTCAGTTAAAGCGACGCAGTGCCGAATCACAAAAAGTGCTCTGGTCTTTGGACAGCAATATGGTCCGGGGCTAAAGTGGTTAAGAAAAACAAGCCACACTTTGTTGTTGTTTTAAAAAAAATCTTACTTGGTGCATATTCACACACATTGTCTTAAAAATATTTGAGGTATATAATTTTTTTTTTTTAATTGCCATAAACTGGCATTTTTTTTATTTTTATGAAACAAAAAAAAAAATAACATACCACAACATACAACAATGTAAACCTCTAGGCAATATCTCAGACATTCACATTTTTATTAAATTGTCTACCTGCCCATAATAAGATGGGGTGTTGTCACCCCTGGACAAGCCAATATGTGAAGATGCACACAGTCTTGTTAGGGTTAAAAATGGGTATTTCCCTCCTCAACATGTGCTATCTGTGTAATCAATGGACGTGTTTTGTGGGTGCAACCCCTTCTTCCTTTCACCTACTTGAGTTGTGAGGAAGGGATTGCACCCACAAAACACATACAATGGGTCTCAAAAGTTTGGGCATCCCAGGTAACAATTTAAAAATAATGAAGCCAAGGAAAGATGGAAAAATCTCCAAAAGGCATCAAATTACAGATTAGTCATTCTGAAGCCCCGTACACACGGCCGAGGTTCTTGGCAGAAACCAGCGCTGGGAGCCGCATTCTGCCGGGAACCTCGACCGTGTGTATGCACGGGGAAACCCGTCGAGCAAATAGAGAACAGGTTCTCTATTTGCTCGACGGCCCGTCGGGATGAATGGCTGGTTGCCTTTCCCGACGGGCGGGTCGCCGATTCTGACGGCCGGCAGAGAACCTCGACGGGCGGAACGATGTGTTCCGACCCGTCGAGGTTCTCTGCCGTGTGTACGGGGCCTTATAATATGTCAAAAAAGTTAGATTTTATTTCCATCATTTACAGTTTCAAAATTACAGAAAACGAAAAAATGGCTCTGCAAAAGTTTGGGCACCCTGCAGAATTTTTAGCATGCACTGCCCCCTTTGCAAAGCTGAGACCTGCCAGTGTCATGGATTGTTATCATCACCTGGAAGACCAGGTGACGTCAATCTCAAAGGTTTTAAATGCCCAGACTCATCTGACCCTGCCCCAACAATCAGCACCATGGGTTCTTCTAAGCAGTTGTCTAGAAAACTGAAACTGAAAATAGTTGACGCTTACAAAGCTGGAGAAGGCTATAAGAAGATAGCAAAGCATTTTCAGATGTCAATATCCTCTGTTTGGAATGTAATTAAGAAATGGCAGTCATCAGGAACAGTGGAAGTTAAAGCAAGATCTGGAAGACTAAGAAAAATATCAGACAGAACAGCTCGCAGGATTGTGAGAAAAGCAATTAAAAACCCACGTTTGACTGCACGATCCCTCCAGGAAGATCTGGCAGACATTGGAGTTGTGGTACACTATTCCACTATAAAGAGATACTTGTACAAATATGGTCTTCATGGGAGAGTCATCAGAAGTTCTGTGGACCGATGAGGTTAAAATATAACTTTTTGGCCGGAGCAAAGGTACGTTATGAGAAGAAAGGGCACAGAATTTAATAAAAAGAACCTCTGTCCAACTGTTAAGCATGGGGTGGATTAATCATGCTTTGGGGTTGTATTGCAGCCAGTGGCACTTGATGCCATCTGTGAAAAAGCTGAAGTTAAAGAGAGGATGGCTTCTACAAATGGATAATGATCCTAAACACACCTCAAAATCCATGGGGTATTACATCAAGAGGCGTAAACTGAAGGTTTTGCCATGGCCTTCACAATCTCCTGACCTCAACATAATTGAAAATCTATGGATAGACCTTAAAAGAGCAGTGCGTGACAGACAGCCTAGAGGTCTCAAAGAACTGGAAGACTTTTGTAAGGAAGAATTAGCAAAGATACCTCAAAAAAGAATTGAAAGAATCTTGGCTGGCTACAAAAAGCATTTACAGGCTGTGAAGTTTTCTGTCATTTTGAAAGTGTAAATTATAGAAATAAAATAAACTTTTTTTGACATATTATAAGAATGTCTAATCTGTAGTTTGATGCCTTTTGGAGATTTTTCCATCTTTCCTTGGCTTCGTTATACACATTAATACAAATTTTACCTGGGGTGCCCAAACTTTGATCCCCACTGTACATAGAAATCTTGAGGTGGAAGATAGCACATGTTGACCCACTGTGTGCATCTTCAAATTTTGGCTTGTTTGAAAAAGTGCAAAAAAACTGGGGAAAAAAGGGGGGTCTTATTAGTTTGCCCACAAGTCATCAATCATGTCCTTAAATGTTTTATCAATACGCCTTGATTTTGAGGAGAATGTTTTGGGCCCTTGAATGGGAGAATCAAGGCCTTTCTTTAGCCACATGTTCATCCCCTAAACCAAAAACAAACAAAAAAATGTATTAGGAAATCTGCAGGCCTACATCTCTTATTACCTGAAGCTGTGGTGACAGATACTGACCTGTTGTGGGAATTTCCACCACGTCCTCCACTTCTCCTTCCTCCACTTCTCCTTCCTCCACCTCTCCTTCCTCCACATCCTGAGCTCTGGGTGGTTGGTGAGGTCAGGGTTTCTGGTGAGGTGGTTGGTGAGGTCTGGAATTCCTGGCGAGGTGGTTGGTGAGGTCTGGGTTCCTGGCGAGGTGGTTGGTGAAGTCTGTGTTTCCTGTGCTCTGAGGAGTGGTGTCCTCCCAGTCTTCTCTCCCCTATGAGAATGAAACAAAAAGTACACTTAGCACACACATATTTGAGGGAAAAATTAGGAATATTAAACATTGCTTGGAAGTGGGGTACAAGTGTCTGTTTGGGCAGTTTCAAGCAGAAGACATGATTTTTGCAAACACAAATCTTGACTAGTCACTTTTTGGTGTTCCACGCATGTAGACACCCCAAAAAAACACAAGAGCACCTGTGTGGTTCACCCTAAAAAGGTTGTTCTGGTGGCCCACACTAGTGCTCTTGAGTGCAGATGTGTATACAGCTGCTTAGTGTCCTCTCCTTTAGACTGATGTAATTTTGATTTTAATTCTAGTTACAAACATATCAGCTAGACACCAATGTAAAAATATTTCTTAAATATAAACCAGCATATTGAAATATTTTTAACCCTGTATCTTCATAAAACATTGTATTTAGTGTCCGAAAGATGTGTCTAAAACGACTGTTATTTTCGAAGGTCCTATATTCAAAAGCAACAACATGGAGCAACATGCAAGTTCTGAAAAACAATAATAATAGGGACACAGGAGAAGTACTTACTTTTTTCAAGCATTCTCTTAATGCTCCTTAACTTCCCTGGTGGTATGATTCTGTCTGGAATTACGTACCAAAAGCGGTACAATTATTTTGCATGAAAATTTGGCATTTTATACTGTAGGCCTGTAATTCTTAGGAATAACTCACTTAAATCTGTCCAAATACGAGTCTAGTAGACATCCCGGGTATGATAAAGTTTGAAACACAAAATCATAAAATTATAATATAATAAATAACTATAAATAATTATAACAAATGATAATGTAATTATAATAAAAATTATTCAATAATGTAATCAACTCCAAATCACTGAAATTTGCTCAGTTGCAGAATTGTCGCTGTCATAACTTTTATTTTTGTATGACGGATTTCCCCACAAATCGCTATCGCTCAATTCTGCAAGTGATTATAATTTATTATCGCTGTTTTCTAGCTGCTCTAAAATAATTTTTGACATACAGGGGCACTTTTGGTTGCTATGGACAATCTCCAGTTTGCAGGCACAATTTTTTTTTCATTATATAAAATAACATGTAGGACACTGGGCAGACCACTAGGGACAAGGGGTGTGTGTATTTTTTTTACATACAGTACTGTAATCTATAAGATTACAGTAAACTGTATGTAATGTGTTTGTTTACATTTTTGAATTTGCCGCCGGTCTCCGCCCCCGTGCGTCGTAACGTCGCAGGGAATGGAGATCGGCGGCGCGCGGGCACTGTGTGAATCGAATGGAGGACGCCACTCGCTCACACAGCGCGGATGCATCGCTGGATCCAGGGACAAGGTAAGTACAGTACCCTGCCTGGAAAAAGGTAAGCCAGGTAAGCCCGCTGCAAACTCTGCACATCCACCCCGAGCGTGACTCGGGGGTTACCGATTTATGCATTGAAAATCCACCCCGAGTCACGATCGGGGATACCGCTAAGGGGGTTAAATGTTCCAGCTCCCTCAGTTTGATGTCTGACCACCTCTTTCTGAGCTGCTCCTTTGATCTTTTTACCCCAAAATGTCTCTTTTTACTTTTTACCACTTTTTACATAATTTTGGCCTTCCTTATATTAAAGGGTCACTAAAGGAAATTTTTTTATCAGCTATATACCTCCCTTTACCTTATTGCAGTGCTGTTTTCATTTCCTGCTTGTTCGTTTTTCCTCTGAATTAGAGTTCTGTCTTGTCATTTCTCCCCACTTCCTGGTTGTGTAGATAAGAAAATGTTCACAGAGCGATGACCTCTCAGTGTGGTCAGTAACGTGCTCGCTCCCTCTGGTTAGACTACAGGTCTGCGTGAGAACGCTGTCTACGTCTGTGTAGACTGCAAGGAGCTGTGATATTGTGGGTGTGTCTAACACCCCAGCACCTCCTCACTATCTGAAAGTTTCAGGCAACCTCTGCCCTGCCTGGATCCCGCCCCCTTGGCTAAGACGAAAACTTCACTAAAGACACTGAGTTTCCAAGCAGCAGCTGAAGGAGGACAAACGTTGCAGAAAAGCCTAAAGAAAAGGTAAAATCTTTCACTCTGTTTCATCATCATATACAACATCATTGCAATATAAAACTTATTATCAAATTTATGTTGCTGGTTTTTCTCCCTATGCAATAATGTATGTGCCTCCTAATCCCATCCCATCCCTCTCTCACCTCAATAAGACCTAAATCCATCCATCCATCCATCCGTTCATCCCATCCCTCTCTCAGCTCAGTGTGACCTAGATCCATCCATCCATCCGTTCATCCCATCCCTCTCTCAGCTCAGTCTGACCTAAATCCATCCATCCATCCGTTCATCCCATCCCTCTCTCAGCTCAGTCTGACCTAGATCCATCCATCCATCCATCCGTTCATCCCATCCCTCTCTCAGCTCAGTCTGACCTAGATCCATCCATCCATCCGTTCATCCCATCCCTCTCTCAGCTCAGTCTGACCTAGATCCATCCGTTCATCCCATTCCTCTCTCAGCTCAGTCTGACCTAAATCCATCCATCCATCCGTTCATCCCATCCCTCTCTCAGCTCAGTCTGACCTAGATCCATCCATCCATCCATCCATCCATCCATCCGTTCATCCCATCCCTCTCTCAGCTCAGTGTGACCTAGATCCATCCATCCATCCATCCATCCGTTCATCCCATGCCTCTCTCAGCTCAGTCTGACCTAAATCCATCCATCCATCCGTTCATCCCATCCCTCTCTCAGCTCAGTCTGACCTAGATCCATCCATCCATCCGTTCATCCCATCCCTCTCTCAGCTCAGTCTGACCTACATTCAAACGTGCGAAATTGATTTGATGAATGGATGGATGGATAGAGGACAGTTTAATACATGCAAAAGGGATTTGAGGAATGGATGTAGGTCAGACTGATAACAGTGGAAGTGAATTGATGAATGGATGGATGGATATAGGACAGTCTGATCCGTTCATCAAATCCCGTTCGCACGTATCAGAATGTCCTATATACATCCATCCATTCATCAAATCTATTTAGCTCTTATCAGTCTGACCTACATTCCCTTTAGCTATAATCATTCTGACCTACATCCATCCATCCATTCATTCATCAAATCCCTTTAGCGCGTATTAAACTCTCCTCTATTTATCCATCCATTCATCAAATCACTTTGGCTGTTATGATTTTGTCCTACATTCATCCATCCATTCATCAAATCCCTTTCACATGTATTAAACTGTCCTATATCCATCCATCCATCCATTCATCAAATCTCTTTCGCACGCATAAGACTGTCCTATATCCATCCATTCATCAAATCTCTTTCGCACGCATAAGACTGTCCTATATCCATCCATCCGTTCATCAAATCACTATCGCACGTGTGGATGTAGGTCAGACTGAGCTGAGAGAGGGATTTGATGAATGGATGGATGGATATAGGACATTCTGATACATGCGAAAGGGATTTGATGAATGGATGGATTGATGTAGGTCAGAGTGATAAGAGCGAAAGGGATTTGATGAATAGATAGATGGATATTGGACAGTCTGATCCGTTCATCAAATCACTTTCGCACGTATCAGACTGTCCTATATCCATCCGTCCATTCAACAAATCACTTTCGCTGTTATCAGTCTGACCTACATCCATCCATCCATTCATCAAATTCCTTTCTCACGCATCAGACTGTCCTATATCCATCCATCCATTCATCTAATACCTTTGGCTCTTATCAGTCTAACCTACATCCATCCATCCATTCATCAAATCTCTTTCGCACGCATAAGACTGTCCTATATCCATCCATTCATCAAATCTCTTTTGCACGCATAAGACTGTCCTATATCCATCCATTCATCAAATCTCTTTCGCACGCATAAGACTGTCCTATATCCATCCATCCATTCATCAAATCTCTTTCGCAGGTGTGGATGTAGATCAGACTGAGCTGAGAGAGGGATTTGATGAATGGATGGATGGATGTAGGACATTCTGATACATGCGAAAGGGATTTGATGAATGGATCGATGAAGGTCAGACTGAAGTGAGAGAGAAATTTGATGAATGGATGGATTGATGTAGGTCAGACTGATAAGAGCGAAAGGGATTTGATGAATGGATGGATGGATAGAGGAGTCTTTGATACGTGCGAAAGGCATTTGATGTATGGATGTATGGATGTAGGTCAGACTGATAACAGTGAAAGTGAATTTATGAATGGATGGATGGATATAGGACAGTCAGATCCGTTCATCAAATCCTTTCACACGTATCAGACTGTCCTAATATCCATCCATTCATCCAGTCCCTTTCGCTCTTATCAGTCAGACCTACATCCATCTATCCATTCACCAAATCCCTTTCACACATATCAAACTCTCTCTATCCATCGGTCCATTCATCAAATCATTTTAGCTGTTATCAGTTTGTCCTACATTTATCCATCCATTCATCAAATCCCTTTCACACATATCAAAGTCTCCTCTATCCATCCATCCATCCATTCATCAAATCCCTTTCGCACGCATCAGACTGTCCTATATCCATCCATCCATTCACCAAATCTCTTTCGCTTTTATCAGTCTACATCCATTCATTCATCAAATCTCTCTCTCACCTCAGTCTGACCTACGTCCATCTATCCGTTCATTAAATTACTTTCACACGTGTGGATGTAGGTCAGACTGAGCTGAGAGAGGGATTTGATGAATGGATGGATATAGGACAGTCTGATAAGAGCGAAAGTGATTTGATGAATGGATGAATGGATATAGGACAGTTTGATACGTGTGAAAGGGATTTGATGAATGGATGGATGGATGTATGTAGGTCAGACTGATAAGAGCGAAAGGGATTTGATGAATGGATGGATGTATGGAAGGGGGGGGGGGTTGTTGGAAATGTGCTGGGGGCAGAGGGGATAGTGCTGGAAGGGGGGGTTGTTGGAAGGGTGCTGGGGGCAGAGGGGGGCTAGTTCTGGAAAGGGAAGAAGGGGCTAACAGGTTTCAAATTAATCACACACAGACTTCTGGCATATGTGCTTTCTCATACCATGGGGGGGTATTTATACATCCTCCTAAGCCCCCCAATCATTCCACCAAGTGTACATACTTTTAGTTTCCCCCTTATCAGTCCCAGCCGCTCTCTCCCCCTTCTCCCTGTCCAGCTACAATGCATAGAAATGTTTACCCTGACCTGAAATCAGCGCGTGTTCCTCCTCCCCTCCTCTTGTACAGAGCTGAAGGAGAAGGGGGAGGGGAGGGGACAGCTTTGATGTGCCGTGTGAGTGAGAGAGACAGGCTGCTGCATGGACAGGAGAGGCGGTGTATCTGATGATTTTGCAGACATGTCATACCCTTTCCCTGAGCAGTCCGGTGTGAATGATGTGTCCGGGTCAGGAGAAAATGAAAACCCATACAGATCATTCAAAAACCGGACTGTCTGGGAGAAAACAGTACAGCTGGCAACCCTGGCACTGGGAGGAGAGAGGAGAACCTGATGTATATAGGCAGAGGGGCGTGAAGGGGTGTATACTGGGGGAACTTTGCTCGTTCTCATCCGCTCTTGGGAAATAAAAAAATCGCTTCTGCACATGCGCGAACCGCTAAGCCTAATGGGAACTGTAGTTCCCATTAGGCTGTGACGTTTACAACAAGAACGCGCACCGCAAAACCAGGAAGTCAGGGGAAAGAAAAGCCAGGACAGATGGAAGGAAGAATGAATCTCCGTTTAAACAGGTACAGCAATATTTTAAACAATATTCATGACGTTTTTCGTTGACATATGTGTAAAGACTATATTTTAAAGCAATAAAAAATGTTCCTTTAGTAAGGCTTTAAGGTGGTTATAGGGCCCATGCCTGGCATCATAATAAGACTTTAGCAATATGTCCACCATTTACGTAATCTCCGCGTATGACATGTTAGATGCCTCGTTTGTGATGTTTCCTCATCAGGCTCCAGGCTTGTTGTGTCGTCGTTCGACAAATTTATAATTACAGACACCTGCTCATCAGACTCCGCCAGGTCATCGTTTTTTTGATGAAATAGGCCTAATTGGAGACACCTGCTCATCTGATTCTGCAATGTCGTATGCGCGTCGTAAGAGAAGGGGCGGGAAAACATCGAGTAAGAACGTCATGGGCGGGCGACGTGTGCGGAGTGTCACGCATGCGAAGTGTATATAAAGCTTAACACACATGTGTCGTACCTAAGTTCAGTGTGCGAAGGAAGTCGTAAAAGCCACGAACGTGTGAAACAAAGGTATGATTTGAACTTGGGACATCAGCGGCCTATAGTGCATAGAGATTGAAGGCCTATATGGGGATAAAGATTTCTAGAGTTTATAGACTGTGATTGACATTAGTATATTTGTCTTTTTTTTTGTCTTGCAGAAACAATAAATCCATTTAATAAGAGGAAGTTCCTTAGTGAATTTGATAGATTAAGGGAGCTGCCCGCTCTTTGGGCCACAAAAGACCCCATCCATAGGCAAAAAGGGCTAAGGACAACAGCACTGAAGAGCCTGTTCCAATTTGTGCACATATGGATGCCCCATGTAACCACTGAACAGCTGAACACTAAAATTGGGATCTTGAGAGGCACATACAGGGGTGAGCGTAACAAGGTCCTGGCTTCTCAGAGGTCTGGAGCAGCAGCAGGAAAGGTATATGAACCGTTGTTGTGGTACTACAGCAGACTGTCCTTTCTTGACGACCACCTTGAAACAAGATAGTCACTTTCCAGCCTTCCCCAGGCTTCCCTCCAGAAAAACCTCCAGCCCTCCCTGCAGCCAACCCTCCAGCCTTCCCTGCAGCCAAGCTGAGCCTTCTCAGGAGCAAGCTGAGCCTTCTCAAGAGCAAGATGAGCCTTCCATCCTGGAGGAAGAGCCGGATGTGGCTGTCTGGAGACATCTATAGTATTTTAAATGTCTAATGTTTGATCTAAAAGTGTTTTCCATATCAATAGACAGTAAAAAGTTGGGGAGAAAAGAATGAAAACTGCTGGGGTCAGAATGATTGTCTTTTCTATTAATTTTCAATCAATTTGCAACAGTCATGAGCTGAAAATTGTGTGTGATTGTTGAACCCAAAACTCAAACTGTCCCTTTTTTATACACAGGAGGACATCAGCCAAGACGAGGGTCTGGAAAGTGTCAGGCAGGAGGAGGCCGGAGTGAGTGGCAGAGAGGAGGTGGCAGGAGTGAGTGGCAGAGATGCGGTGGCAGGAGTCAGTGGAACAGAGGAGGTGGCAGGGCCAAGTGGCAGAACAAGGTGCCAGGTGCCTCCTATCCACCTTCCAACAAGAAGGCCAGGAGGGATAGGAGGGTAAGTGAGGAAGCGCTGGCCCTGATTTAAGAGGCACAGGCCACCCTCCAACAACCTACCACCCCTGAAGAGGGCTATGACACCCTCGTAATGGCCAAAATGAGCCAGATGTCCGTGGACCAATGCCTCATATTTGAGCCCCTCTTAATTAGTTTGCTGAATAAGGGGGTAAGGGGGGCACTTACCGAGGACACGGTCATTTGTAGCCACGGCCATCCTCCTCCACCTGCTTCTTCTCAACCTCATCCTGCTCCACCTTCTTCTTCTCCACCTCCTCCACCCCCCCCCCAAATCACCCAAACTTTGATAAACTATATAAAATTTGCCCCTAATTGATTTCTTCTCCAAGAGGTTTGCCAAACTTTATGTCCCTGACAAAAACATCTCTGTGGACGAAGCCCTGGTGCATTTCACAGGCTGGCTGGGAATCAAACAATATATACCCAGTAAGAGGGCGAGGTAAGGGTTGAAGCTTAACAAGCTCTGTGAAAGCTCCACCGGGTATGTGCACTCATTCTGCGTGTACAAAGGCAAAGACTTCCATCTCCAGCCCCCTGAGTGTCCATCGTACATGGGAATAAGCAGAATTTTTTTGGGGAGTTGTCATTTCCACTCCTCCAATTATTACACCAGTTTTCCCCTTCTCCGCCACCTATACCTAAAGAAAACTTTGGCCTGTGGTAGAGCAAGGAAAAACAGAAAGGGTCCACAGAGTCTAATCACCACAACCATACAAAGGGGGGAATTGACAAGCTTGAGGAACAAGGAAGTGTTGGCTGTGAAGTGAAGGGATAGGAAAGATGTGTACATCATGTCCACCATCCACAATAAATTCATGGGGGGGGTGGATTTAATTGATCAAATGTTGCAGCCCTATTTATCAACATGTAAATCCCTCTTTTGGTACAAAAAGTTGCAATACATGTTTTTCTTTATCTACCAAAGATCAATGAAAACACCCAACACCTTCCTAAAGTTATTGAAGACATTGTCACTACCCTGATATACTGTATCAACAAATATCCCCCCAGAAAGCATTCAATCTGATTGTGTCAACAGACTACATGAGAGCCATTTTCAGGACCATATTCCACCATCAAGATCCGGAAGACGATGCCCAAAAAAATGTCGGATGTGCACAAAAAGAGGAGTTAGGAAAGACACCAGTTTCCATTTTCCCCAATGTCCCACCCAACCCGGCCTTTGCATCGGAGAATGCTTCAAACACTATCACACTCTTGTAAATTATAAGCTCCTATTTCTAATACTGCCATTTCCCCGTTTTCAATTTCTGTCCTGAACATTTCCCTGGTGCCTCAACCAACCATTTCACTGTCTTCCATGTGAACTGATTCTGGTCTGTTTCTCGACTATTTCTCTGCCTACCATCTACATTGTTAGGCCTCGTACACACGAGGGGATATGTCCGCTGAAAACGGTCCGATGGACCGTTTCAGCAGACATCTCCGCTCGTGTGTATGGGCTAGCGGACAGATTTCTCCACCCGACAGATTTCAAAGCATGCTTTGAAATCCATCCGGTGGAATCTGTCCGCCCGACATGTCTGCTGGTTAGTACACTTACCAGCAGACATGTCGTCCCCCACCGCCGCCGCGCCGCCGCCGAATGGATAACTTCCTGGTGCGGTGACGTGGCGGTGACGTGGCGGTGTCAACATCACCGCCGCGTCACCGCGCCGTCCGCGGACCGTTTTTATCGGATATGTCCGATCGTGTGTACGAGGCCTTAATCTGCCATGTTTCTGCCTTTCATGTGAACTGACCCTGGACTGTATCGACTATACCTCTACCTACCATCTATTTCTGTCTTTTGTCTGCACTGACCTTGGCCTATTGACCATGTTTTTGCCTGCCCCTTGGACTGATATTTCACCCTGCTACACAGGGGTCTTACATATGTGAGGGGCTCCAGAATAGTGTTCTGGGTTGAGAAAAACAGTTTTTGGTTTTCTGTGTTCCCATAACAGGGTCTGGTTGTCCAGAGGCTTCAAAGCGATTTGGGTGGGAGAAGCCTCTACCACTCTCCCCATTCTTTTCTGACTGATGCCCTAAGCTTGATGGTATCTGCCTGCTCCCTGGAGCAATACTCTGGCTGTGCTGAACATACCTCTGCCTGCTGCATGTACTAACTATGGACAGTATTCCTGCCTGTTGCATGGACAATCTTTTGCTGCCACTGACCACATCCCTGTCTGCTGACCACATGCTTTGGCTGTGTTGACAACATCTCTACCTGTACTGACTATTACTGCCTGCTGCCTGTTTTGCTGTCGTTGTCCACATTCCTGCCGGCTGCGTGGACCGATGCTCTCCTCTGTGGACCACTGCACTACTAAAACCGTAGGTAATATTTTCTTTACCCTTTGCTCAGCAGAATGTATTTTTGTTTGTAATTGGTATGTAAGGTACATGCTATGTGTTAGAAATATAAAGGGCCTTCAACAATGTGATAGGTTGGTAGGAATTTATGTGTGTAATTTATCCTCCTAGAACACCTGACAGTGCTACTTGGATGTTGGGCCTCTGTATGTGGCCAGGCTGTGTAAAAGTGTCACACATGTGGTATCGTCATACTCAGGATGAGTATCAGAATGTATTTTGGCATGTCAGTTTTGCTATGTACATGATATGTGTTGGAAATATTTTATAAATGGACAACTTTGTATAAAAAAAATGTGTTTTAATATTTTTTTCAACATATTTCAAAAACATCCGGAAAAAAATGAACCGTTCAAATAACTCATTATGCCTCATAGTATGCCTCTTACTTAATACCTTGGAATGTTTGCTTTTCAAAGAGGGGTAATTTTGGGGTATTTGTATGTTCCTGGCTTGTTAGGGTCTCAAGAAATGAGATAGGCCTTCAGTACATCAGGTGTGATCAGGTGTGATATTTTTCAATGATTTGCAACATAGCTTGTAGACTAACTTGGGTTATTTTTACTAAAGATATGTAGCAGTATACATTTTGCCCCAAATGTATGAAGAAAAATTACTTATTTGCAAAATTTTACAATAGAAACAAAACAACGTTTTTTTTTTTTTTCAAAAATCTCTCTCTTTTTTTTTCTTATATTGCAGAAAGAAAAAAATACAGCAGTGATTAAATACCACCAAAAGAAAGCTCTGTTTGTGAGAAAAAAATTGTTTGGGTACAGTGTAGCATGATTAATTGTCATTCAAGTTGTGAGAGCGCTAAAAGCTAAAAATTGGTCTGGGAAGGAAGCCCTGTTTTGAAGTGGTGAAGAAAGCTTTACTTTGAAAACATAAAAACATATTATTTTTGTTCTTACTATATGCTTCTCCAACAAATCTTCCAGGTGCTCTAATAAAAAAAAATAGCAATTATGAATGTGCATAAAGGTTGATCTACTAGGGAGTAGAAAATGCTCACTTAGCCTATAAAATAGGCTAAAAGCTATGCTTATTGTGAGTCAAATATGAGCAAGGTATCCATATGGATGGATGTTTGATGTGGACGCAGCTTAACCTTTTTCACCAAGCTAAAGCAAGAATTCACTTTGCAAAGTTAATTTTACCTATACAAAATGAAGCTTCTCTACTCCTTTAGTAAATCAGTTCCATATATTTAAAGGAATATTGCTTTCAGTTTTGTGAAGCAATGCGGCAATGTGTACATGTGATCACATTCCAATTTAGAAAAATGTGAACATAGGTCAAATGTTACAGATATTAACAATTATATAAGCTATATGACCTCATACACACTGGGTATTTTTTTTTTTTTTTGTAATGATTTTTATTAATAATAATTCAAACAAGAACAATTTAAATAATACAGTGAAAAAGACATGGAAACACGGACGCAGCCGTGTTATGTAACAGAAGAATGCAGTATCAGATAGACACGATAACAGTAAAGTAACATCTTAATACATGGCTTGGATAAAGTAAGCATATCAAACGTTGAGAACCAAACAATTTAGAGCATATATTAGAGAAATCAACGAAGAGCATACAGTCTAGATTCATGATTTTTTCATGAATCCAGGCCGTAGGTCAAACCAGAATATTGAAACAATCAAAGTAAATAACAACATTCTAAATACAACTAAGGGAAAGTAAATGGGGAAGGAATGAAGAGAAGGGGTCTGCCATTTTATAAATGGATCAAGAGAATTAAATAAAGAGGAGGTTAGTCCCCCAAGGTGACGGATTTGTATTCATCAGATGAAATAAAACTCAGCCAATCAGACCAAATATCCAAGAACCTTTTTTGAGTATCTCTCGCCTGATGTATCAACTCCTCCATCTCCATGTTCCTCATGGTGCCACACTGGATATTTTTAACACTACTGTGAGAGAAATATGTTGTTTTTTTGCCTCTAAACACCCCTAGATATTAATCTATGTGTCAATGCACACATAGGGCCAGATTCAGGTAGATGGGAGCATCTTTAAGCTGGAGTAACGTTTCTCATTTACGTTACTCTGGCGAAATTTTAGGAGCAAGTGCTGTTATTCATGAAGCACTTGCTCCTAAAGTTGCGGCAGCGTATCGAAAATGAGCCGGCCGAATTAAAATTGGGCGGGTAAGGGGCGTGTATTATTTAAACTAAGCGCGATCCCGCGGCGAACGTACTGCGCATGCGTCGACTGTCAATGCATCCCAGTGCGCATGCTCACAACTTCCGTCGGCACCACTTCCTTGGAAACGACAACTCAATGTGTTCCGTTGGACGTTTAAATGCGCCCGTAGATGCGCCATTCCGACACTAAAGTATATCCTGTTCCCCCTCCCCGCAGTGAAGTTACTTTTGTTCTGAGATGGCTGCTCCCATTCCCCGCAAACACACAGGAGAAAGCTGAACTTTAAAGGCCAGGAGCTGGTCAGCCGTCATCTCGGCTATGGAGACCTATGATGTCTTCCTCCATGGCTGTAAAAGTTGACAGACAAGCAGGGACAGAGGTGTTGTCCTGCAAGTGGGGGTGCTCAGCTAGCTCTTATCGTCGGTAACGCTGCTGTAGCTGCTCTCCTGCTGACCTGTGGCCGTCTGGAGTAAAGATAAAGCAGCTATTTGTAGAAATAACTTTGCGCCGGACGGACGAGATACGCGCGGCGCATGTAGCCAGCGTATGGTGCTAATCCGTTCGCGAATCGGGAAATCTCCCTCATTTGCATATTTGCAGGGGAAATCAATAGGCGCGACTGATGCGCCAAGCGAAATTATGCGCTGACGATACTCTGGCGTCGGAAAGTTAAGCCGGTCGGGTAAAGCCCGTTTTCTGTCGCATCTAGTTTGGTGGGTACGGCCACATAGAAACGACGGCGCATCTTCACAGTTACGCGGCGCATATCGAAATACTCCAGCGCAAGTCTTGCTGAATCTGGCCTATAGATGCAGAAAAAAGCACTGCCAGTGCAATCAGGAAGAGCAGCAATTTGTCAGGAAAAATGCTTGAGGTGTGTAAAAGCATCTAAACATGTGGTATTGCTAAGTGCGTCAAGCTCTTGAGTGTTAAATAATTTTAATTGCCAGAATAAACAAATATTCTGGCTAATGAAATTAATTAACTACCAAGAGCTTGATGCATCAAATACTTCTAGATGTGTTTCCAAATAGACTGTGCACCGTGCAAGCAAAAAAGCTTATTTTTGTTCTTGTGATTAGGTATTCTTTTCCAAATAAAGCTTCCCTCTTTTACTAAGACCTCTTTCACACTGGGGGCATTTTACAGGCACTATAGTATTAAAAATAGCGCCTGCAATGCGCCCTAAAACAGCTGCTCCATTCACTCTGGTGTGAAAGCCCGAGGGCTTTCACACTGGAGCGGTGCGCCGGCAGGGCGTCAGAAAAAATCCTGTCAGCAGCTTCTTTGAAATCAATGGGCAAAACGGCAAAACGCTGATGTAGCGGTTCATTACGGATGGTTTTAACCCTTTTTCAGCCGCTAGCAGGAGTAAAACTTCCCCGCTAGCGGCCGAAAAGTGCCACAAATCTGACAGTAAATTGCTGCTAATAATATTGGTGTTTTACTGCTGATGCTCGGGGCAGCACAGTGTGAAAGGGCTCTAAGTCCTGGAGCAACTGCAGTTGCAGAGTGCAACTGCACCTTGCAAAGTACACTGTCTAGACAAGCAAAATGATACCGTACCGTAGGACGTCATATGACATCCTGGACTTCAGTGGGTGGTATCTGAATGATGCGCGCAGCTACAGGCATCATTCAGGAATATTTTTTTTGGGCGGCAATAAGAAAGATCATAGCGGCGGTTCAGCCGCTTGATCGTTTTCACAGGTGGCGGAAGGGGGACATCGCTCCCTCCTGCCACCATCCGGTGCTTCTCTGGGCTCTCCCGTGCTTTCCCGTAATAAAAATGCCATAAAACTGTCCCCTATTTTGTAAATGCTATAACATTTGCACAAACCAATCAATAAACCAAAAATATATGGAAGAGAAAGTTTCAGCCTAAACTAAGGGAAAAAAAAATGTTTTTTTTTTATATATATATTTTTTGGGGGATATTTATTATAGCAAAAAGTAAAAAATTTTGAATTAAAAAAAAAAAAAAATTCGCTCTATTTTTGTTTATAGCGCAAAAAATAAAAACCGCAGAGGTGATCAAATACCATCAAAAGAAAGCTTTATTTGTGGGAAAAAAGGACGCCAATTTTGTTTGGGAGCCACGTTGCACGACCACACAATTGTCAGTTAAAGCGACACAGTGCAGAATCACAGGTCTTAAAGCGGAGCTCCACCCTAAAGTGGAACTCCCGCTAATCGGAACCCTCCCCCCTCCAGTGTGTCACATTTGACAACTTTCAGGGGGGAGGGGGTGCAGATACCTGTCTGTCTAAAGACAGGTATTTACACCCACTTCCGGCAACAAAGTCTTGGGGAAACTGCGGGCATGAAGTCACCTCCCCCCCCCCCGTTGTGTTCTGGGAAAACTCGGCTCCCAGAACACAGCGTGAACCAATCGACAGGCGTATCGCGACTCGCACATGCACCGTAGGGAACCTCACCGAGGATGGCAGGGGGGGGCAGCAGAGTGACCAGCGATCACTCATCCTCTGCTGCGGACGGCGCTGGACTCCAGGACAGGTAAGTGTCCTAATATTAAAAGTCAGCAGCTGCAGTATTTGTAGATGCTGGCTTTTAATATTTTTTTTTCAAGGGACATCCGCCTTAAGTGGATAAAGAAAGTAAAACACAGTAGCACACTTACAATCTTAGTACGATAAAAGAGCCTTGAGCCTGTTGTGACGGCCAGACACAAACAGGCAAACCCATCCATCTGGATGTTACAAGTAGTGTAGGTGATGACGTCAGCGCGTTGCTCCGTACTGCCCTATGCGCTTCGTAATAAGGTTACGTCGTTCAGGTGTCCCAATGTTTTCCTGTGTCATCTTATCTGTGAATTTACTTACCATGTACACACGGTCAAACCAAAATCCCCAGTGTCCTAACCATGACATGTCGGACGGATGGGTCATGACAACCGTGACATGTCGGACGGACGGGTTTCCAGCAGACAGATTTTAAAGCATGCTTTAAAATTTGTCTGCTGGAAAAACATGTCTGCTCGCCCGTACACACCAGGGCCATCTTAATAGCATCATGGGCCCCTGGGCAAAGTAATGCTATGGGGCCCCTACAAGCTTGCCCCAATTTACGCACCTACTCTCAAGAAAAAAAGTACAATATTTATACTTTTACAGCATGTCACTTGCCACCGTTCCCTGTCACCAGATTTAGCGTGTCACTTGCCACCTATATTCTGTCTCTCTCTACCTCCCATTCAGCTGGGCATGCTGGGGGCTGCAGTTTCCCTCCTAGGATTGCTGGGGTTTGCCAGTCCCCGGGACTACATGTCCCAAGATCTTCCTTTGTGCTCCTTTTTTTTGGCCAATGGGAAGGAGAGGGCTCTGCTCCCGAGTACAGCAGCATGAGGAGGAGAGGGGGAGAAAGGCCCACAGCTGCTCTCTCCATCTCCAAAGACACAGCCACTGTATCAGGTGGTGGTGGGGGGGGCAAGTGTGATAGGTGGTGGTGGGGGGGCCAGTGTGATAGGTGGTGGTGGGGGGGCCAGTGTGATAGGTGGTGGTGGGGGGGCCAGTGTGATAGGTGGTGGGGGTCCAGGGTACAGGTCGTGGTGGTGGGGGCCAGTTTGCAGGTGGTGGGGGCCAGTGTGCAGGTGGTGGGGGCCAGTGTGCAGGTGGTGGGGGCCAGTTTACAGGTGGTGATGGTGGGGGCCAGTGTCATAGGTGCCAGAACTCCACTTACTGTGTTGGGCCACTCGTTAGTGACAGCTTCTCAGGGATGCCTTTAGAAACAAGTAAAGAGCTGAGGCATGTTGCATTGAATCCTATGTGAGCGCCGAGCAGAGGCAGGAGGACAGTGTACGTGTGGTCACCTGCCGGGGCGGGACACCCTCCACCGTTATTGGGAAGGGATTCCCACACTTCCCTCGCACCTTCCTTTCAGAAAATTGTGACAGGCAGACTGGGGGGTGGAGCGGAGCACCCACAAAGACGCCGCTCTCTGTTTATGTGTGTGTGAGCGGAGGCAGCTAAGGCAGCCGGTCGTGGTAGTGTGCTCTCACTGTGAGCTCCCCCCCACATGCTGGACTACTGGGAAGGAGACACTGACACTGACAAGCTCCCTGACTGTGCCATAGGCGGCAGTGCGCCAGCCCTGCTGATGGGGCCCCAGGTGAATGTGGGGCCCTCGGGCTGTGCCCAGGGGTGCCCGCTCAGTAAGGCGGCCCTGGTACACACGATCGAATTTATCTGCTGAAACGGTCCGTCGGATCGGTTTCAGCAGATAAATTCGATCGTGTGTACGCGGCCTAACTGACACTGGCTCGGAGGGATGCTAACTGACTAACTACCTAAAAAGGTTTGCCAGTGCTGAAATATTGATTGCATGTGCAGATCAGCCAGTGGTGCAAGACCAATCTTGTAAATGATGCAGTGTTGTCTTGTACAATATAAATGTTCCGCTGCTTAAAATTAGCTTTTTTATGTGTCTTTTGCTTGTATTTTTTGACTGGTGTTGCCATTAAACTTCAACTTTTAAAACTTCTTCCTCATTGTTTACATAAAACACCCTTATGATTGGCGTTGTTTGTCAAGTGTCCCTCCCCAGGCTTGTTATCTAAACTAAATAGCAAGTCTATTTGCCTCCTCTGTGTTCCAATTATCCTAAGTAGAATCCAATAGAAGTGAATCAGATCATGTATGGCTAATGGTATTGCATTAATAAATTGTGTAGTGGAAAGAAAAAATGTATTCTATCCATATAAATAAATAATTTATAAAAATACAATGAATACAACATTATAACATAACAGAGTAATTTAAGCAGGTTTCCTAAAGTATGCAATGTTAAAAATACATTTTAAATGGTCTAACTTAAAAATAAACCACAAAGAGCGCTTAATATTCAAATGGCAAAGTAAAGCAAATTTAAGCAAAAGAGATGAGAGATTTATTATGATTATGACAGTTCATACTGTACTTAGTAGCATAAAATGAATACATACATACATATAGTTTGGCCAAACAAAATATAAACAACTACAGACCTTTATATAAGATGTCTGTGGGTGTGCTGTTTGAGTTTGACACAAAATAGAGCAACAAAAACCATATAGACATATATGCATTGCTAACCCAACATAATAAGGTGATCCCATGCACATTTTGAAAATGTCCTTTCTGGCAAGTAGTATAGATAAAAACACTAAATAACCTTGCAACATTTACATGTGCAAAAGCAAAACTTCCACTGTAATTGTGGTATATGTCCCCATATAACGCATTTAATAAAAATGCCTAAGTTTAGATCCTGGACACCATCATTGGTTCTCTATCCTTCAGTATACTATCAAACAAGATCTTGGTTGACATAAGGATACAGTAGAGTGATGTACATGACTGCCACACAAAATGAACAATACCTTGCTTAACCTCCTGTCCACCGCCCACCGGAGGAAGACTCTTGTTCATAAGCCACTAGGGGGCATGCACGCTCCAGCGGTATCACTGGGGACCCGATGCGCGTGCCCCGCGGCCGCGATGGCTGCCGGGCACCCGCGATTGACCAGTAACTGAGCAGGACCGTGGATCTGTGTGTGTAAACACACAAATCCACGTCTTGTCAGGGAGAGGAGACCGATGGTGTGTCCCTTGTACATAGGGAGAACCATCGGTCACCTCCCCAAGTCAGTCCCTCACCCCACTGTAAGAATCACTCTCTAGGGAACACATTAACCCCTTGATCGCCTCCCAGTGTTAAACCATTCCCTGACAGTCATATGTATACAGTAATCAGTGTATTTTTATAGCAGGGATCGCTGTATAAATGTGAATGGTCCCAAAAATGTGTCAAAAGTGTCCGATGTGTCCGCCGCAATATCGCAGTCATGATAAAAATAACTGATCTCAGCCATTACTAGTAAAAAATAATAATGATAAAAATGCTATAAATCTATCCCCTATTTTGTAGTTGCTATAACTTTTGCGCAAACCAATCAAGAAGAATACGTATTGGCCAAAATTGAGGAAAATGTTGTTTTAAAAAAATGATATTTATTATAGCAAAAAGTAAAAAATACTGGGGGTTATTTACAAAAGGCAAATCCACTTTGCACTGCAAGTGCACTTGAAAGTGCAGTCGATTTAGATCAGAGGGGGGATATGCAAGGAAAATAAAAACAGCATTTTAGCTTGCACATGATTGGATGATTAAAATAGCAGAGCTTCCCCTCATTTCAGATCTACCCCTCAGATTTACAGCGACTGCACTTTCAAGTGCACTTGTACTGCAAAGTGAATTTGCCTTTCGTAAATAACCCCATTGTGTTTTTTTTAAACTTGTCCCTCTTCTTTTGTTTATAGCGCAAGAAATAAAAACTGCAGAGGTGATCAAATACCACCAATAGAAAGCTCTATTTGTGGGGAAAAAATGATAAAAAATGTATTTGGGTACAGTGTTGCATGACTGCGTAATTGTCATTGTCATGTGTGACAGCGCTGACAACTGAAAAATGGCTTGGGCAGGAAGGTAGTGAAAGTGCCCTGTAGGCAAGTGGTTAAGATAAATTGTTAGTTGCAAAAGAAAGAACACATTTGGAAAACATGCAAGCAATAAAAAAAATGGTATTGTGCAATGAATACAAATGAAAATAACATAATTATTTATAAGACATAGTTTCTCAAAATGATTTGTCTATAGGGACAAAACAACATAAAACATCTAAGCCAAAACTTTTCTAAGTTGCATTGATAATAGATATATATCATTGAATGTTCAACATCAGTAATCACAGCACGTCAAGTGGCAAGGTAACACCATCATCGCACGTATGGGAAAAAATACTGCCAATACCGGAGGAGCAAGTCAAATGCTGATGTAACTTTGTTAGCCACTTACTATGTTTGTGCAAAGCTCCCAAACCTATTTTCATTGGCGTCTTAAATGTCCGGATGACCTTGTCATGTTCTGATCACTTATTTTTATTACATTACTTTTGCAAGTTAAGCAAACCTCCACATTGAACAGCTACCATGTTTATGTTAAAAAAAGGTGCACTTGTTGATGAAAGCGTGGTTCACAACAGCATAGTTGGCACACTTTCATATACCTCATGCAGATTCCGTTCAAGTTCTAAAAGGGTGCAACCACACCTGCAAATGCACTCTGCCTCTGATTAGAAGTTAGAACCCCAACTGGGGATTTCTGCAATTAGTTGCACGTAGGCAGTCCTGTTGAAAGCAAGGTAATATGCGTCCAGGTATGATCACTCACATGTTACGTGATCGTTGCATGAACGATTACATGAGTGGGTGTGATGAGCTGCTACAGCCAGCAGCTCCCAACTGATTTCAATAGGGCTTTCTTCCCACAGCTAATCGTAGAAACCCCCTCTGGGGTTTTCACATCTAATAGCAGGTAGGCTATAAATGCCCCCAAACTGGGCATATTAGGTCTGGAAGGTCTTACTGAATTAGCACCAGTCCTGTGCAGTGTGATAAATGTTAGGACATATCATTTCACATATTTACACCTTCTGGGAATTTCAGGACAGTCACGTTAGCTTTTTTAAATCAGCCCTATAGAGTGTACTTGAGCAAGTTTCAATATTTTTTTTCACCCTTCTACTTTGACAGCACTGCAATTAGAAGTGCTATCGGCATAGCTTATAACAGGACTTAAAGGGGTTGTAAAGGTTCGTCTTTTATTTTCTCAATTGCTCAAAAGCTAGTGCATTGTTGGTTCGTTTACCTTTTCCTTCGATTTCCCTTCTAAATGTTTTTTTTTCTTTGTTTGAATTTCTCACTTCCTGTTTCTCCTCAGTGAGCTTTCCAATATCATCCGAGCAGTGGAAAGTCATTTAGAACAGCTTACTGAGTGGGAACAGGAAGTGAGAAATTCAAACAAAGAAAACAAAGAAAAAATACCATTGCCCTTACTGGGCACTTTAACCCCCTTCCTGCCCAGACCAATTTTCAGCTTTCAGAGCTGACGCATTTTGAATGACAATTGCGCGGTCACACTGTACCCAAATTATATTTTCATAATTTTTTTCCTACAAATATAGCTTTTTTTTGGTGGTATATGATCACCTCTGCGGTTTTTATTTTTTGCGCTATAAACAAAAAAATTTTGAAAAAAAATCAATATTTTTTTTTACTTTTTGTTAAAATAATATCCCATTTTTTTCTAAGTTTAGGCCGATACGTATTCTTCTACATATTTGTGTTAAAAAATATATTTTTTTGCAATAAGCTTATATTGATTGGGTTGCACAAAAGTTCTAGCACCTACACAATAGGGGATAGATTTATGATTTATTTTTTTATTTTTTATTTTTTACTAGTAATGGCGGCGATCTGCGATTTTTGTCAGGCCTGCGATATCACGGCCGACATATGGGACACTTTTGACACTATTTTGAGATCATTCACATTTACACATTGTACTATAAATATGCACTGATTACTGTATAAATGTGACGGGTAGGGAAGGGGTTAACACTAGGGGGCGAGGAAGGGGTTAAATGTATTCCCTGTGAGTTATTCTTACTGTGGGGGGAGGGGACTGACTGGGGGAGGTGACCGAGCTGTGTCCTTATGTACAAGGGACACAGCATCGGTCTCCTCTCTCCCTAACAGGACGTGGAGCTCTGTGTTTATACACAGAGCTCCATGTCCCTGCTCTGTCACTGCCAATCATGGGTACCTGGTGGACATTGCGGCCGCCAGGCATGCGCATCGGCATCACGTTAGATTCCGGGCACAATTTATCCCCGCTGCGCGCCCTCTGCGGCGCGGGGGGGGGGATGTAAACAGCAGGACATCCAGGGACGTCCACTCAGCAGGTGAGAGGAGAGAGCTATGGACATCTTTTGTCTATATCACGGCTCTCAAGTGGTTAAAGTAACCTATTTAGAAAATAAAAAACAAACCTTTACAACCCCTTTAAGCTACAAAGAGAAACATTTTAATGAAATTCAGCCCTAATGTTAACAGACCTGATAACTAATCTACTTGTGAATATCAACTAAACTGAAATAATGTTATCAGTTCATGTTAAATGTACAATTAACAATTCCTTGATATGCATTAATGCATACACTAAACAGAGTATACTGTATGGATTCAACTAGATTTTGCTGTGGTGCTCTGGGTCGTTCTGCAGTTATTCCTTCTTTTATTAGTTAAAAACTGCTGGTCATATATAGCTTAAATTATTATACTGCTATGTGGGACCAGATGTTGTATTGGTTATATTCACCAGCACCTTTATCACCAATGCAGGCTTAATACATGTACACAACTTAAAGCAGAGTGCCGAACCTGGAAACATGTAATAATATTATGTTAAAATAACCAAAAAGAATTTATTGCAACCTCAAAAAATAAAAATGTGTGTGTGTGTATGTATATATATGTATATATATATATATATATATATATATATATATATATATATATATATATATATATATATATATATATATATATATATAGTATATAAATATGTGTATATATATATATATATATATATATATATATACAGAAAAAGAAAAAAGTCCTAGGGGTGTTGTTTTATTTATTTTTTGCTGTAAATAATACAATATGCCACAGATGATCTTTTTCTAGTGTTCTTTAGGTTATAGTCTATAATCTTTTAAAAATATATATATACTTTACATTTTTATTTCTAACTAAAATATATTCATTGTACCTGAACATTTACTACGTACCATATTTTATAGCTGGCTATATTTTTTGATCATGTTCTATTAATATACTGCAGTTGACAATGTTTCAACTTTTCATCAACTGTAACTATTAATTCTTGAAAAAAGACAAGATATCTTCTTGGCCCACTAGGGGGAAGCATCGCTATAACAAATAGCTCAGTTTCTAAATTCGATGTGATGACATGTAACTTATCCTTTGAATAATTTTTGATATTGTCCTGACACATAAACACCTTGAACCACATTCTCAGAGGTTATTTGGGACACTCAAAGAGGAATTAGGAAAATCAGTGAATATGCCAAAAGTAATTTTGGAGAAAAACACAAAAACAGTGGTTCTGCAGTTCTTGTGGCACAGAAATTTACAAGATATATTACTCTTTTCAACACCTAAGTCTGTACTAGGACTTCAAAAAGTGTTATTCAGGTTTTCTTTTTTTAAATACTTTATGTACAGGTTGAAACTTGCCTGTTTTACAGATTTTGTTGTTCTAACTAAACTCATATTTTTAATAATTAAACTGTTTAATTTATCCTAAATAACTTTACTGATGTTACTCTGATTGTATTATATAGTGAATAATAACATAGGGGCAGATTCACAAAGACGTAATATTCCGCTGCGTAATCGAAATACGGTACGCTGCCGTATTTCACCAGACTCTACACCGAATTCAGGTAGTTTTTTTGCGCGTACGCTATTGTGTCGTATTTTTTTTCCGCCGCGCAATCGAAATACGTGATTAGGGGGCGTGAAGCATTTAAATTAAGCGCGTCCCCGCGACGATCGAACTGCGCATGCTCTGTTCAGGAATTTCCCGCCGTGCATTGCGCGAAATCACGTCGTGACGTCATTCGTTGTTTGAGTAGCGGCGTTTACGAACATTCCTATTCCCGGACGACTTACGTTAAAAATAATAAAAGACATCGGAAAACGTTGAAATTCGACGCGGGAACGACGGCCATACTTAACATGGGCTGTCTAATATTAGACCAGCAAAAAGCAGGTATAGTGAAACGGAAAAAAAAGATGACTAAAGGTGCCGTAAGAGATTGCGTTGAAAGTGCGAAATTTTGTGGATTGCAGGCAAAAGCTCATTAGCATACCCTGACGGCGAAAAACAACAGGAAGTCCGCCCAGTGGCCGCAATTTTCTGGCAGCGTAGATCTGAAGGCGTACTAACACGTAATACAGTCGAAATGAAGCCCGCAGGTGTCTTTTCATGGTTTGAGGATTTCGACTAGCGTAAAAACGCCCGTAAGTCGAAATTACTCCAGTCTAACAACATTTACACAGGCGTAATCGCTTTGTGAATCTAGGCCATAATGTTTAGCATGTCACAATATATTACAGCATAGTTATAAAAAAGTGGCATAGCACAGCACAGCACAGCACAATGTGTGTGTGTATATATATATATATATATATATATATATATATATATATATATATATATATATATATATTTTAAATACATAAAATTTTGGATAATTTGGACTTACAGTCTAAAAGCCTCAGTAGACTGTGTTAAGTAACATCTATCAAAAACCAATGAATGGGGATAAACCAGTGATTTTGCTGAGATTTGTTTCAATGCACAATCGACAATTTTGCATTTTTACTAAAGCAGAAATTCACAGTTTTCCAGATATTTAGTTAAAAGTTGTTTGAATTATTTTTTTCTTTATTTAGAATTGTTTTGAGGGTGTATTTAGGACAGTTTAATTTATTTCATAAAGTGTATTTTGTGTCCATGTTTTATTTTTCTTCTTGTGTGTGATTATACTGTAAGCTGTATATTTTTCAGGTCCAGTATCCTTAAAATATGTTTCTGTAATCCTCATACGTCATTTAAAGACCCCAATACCCTTAAACATTTTAACACATTTCCCTTACCACATCTAATTAATTTTACCAAAATTGTGAAATTTCTCCAAAATTTTGCAGTTGTCACCGAACTTTCAGAGAAATTAAAACTCTTAATTTCGTTCATCTTTTGTAATAAATTTACAAGTGTCTATAGCGGTCAAACAAATCTTATCAATAAACACCTGGATTCATAAAATGATGCAAAGCATTAAAACTACTCACAAAACATTTGCAGGTTTATTTTAATGTTTATACATTAAAAAACGTTGAAAATATATTTTTTGTATATCCACCAATTTTACCAAGTTAATTTATATGAGATACACCCCCGTGTTGCTCAATTGATAGTCTTAGCAAACACAATGACAATTCAGTTCTGTATTTCCCAATATGCTAAACATGGAATTTCAGAATTACTTATTTTAATACTAGACATGGCACAAGTGCAGTATATGTTTTTAAATGTGCATTTCTTTAATGTGTAATCTGTCTTTTATAATTACTGCTTTGATATGAATAATACACGTTTTAAAAAAAAATACTTTCTTGTTGATATATGTACATTGCAAGGATTTTAAGAAAGCTTGATGCAGATTCTTACCTTTTGTTATTCTGAAGAAATAGCTGTTTGTTTGTCTGTGTCCATGTGCAAAGTTAATGTGAAAGGAAGGGACTTTTTCATTAGTGATCAGCTGCTGCATTTGTAGGGTTCTAATGAGGAAATTGTCAGAGTCTGAATACTTTTAGACATCGTTAAAGGGTTGTAAACCCTATTTTTTTTTAAATAACAGACATCATACTTACCTCCACTGTGCAGTTTGTTTTGCACAGAGTGGCCCTGATCATCGTCTTCAGGGGTTCCCTTAAAGGTGCTTGTGGCTCCTGCCCGCATGGGTAAACCCTCTAGGAGAAGCGCTCTCCCTGGGGGTTACCGTGTGGGTGCGCTCCTGAGTCCAGCATTTGCGTCCATAAAAACAGAATGCTGGACTCTGCCCCACTCCCCAGCACCTGCGTCATTGGATTTGATTGACAGCAGCGGAAGCCGATGACTGCATTGCTATCAATCTATCCAATCAAGAGCCAATAACCCCTGCCAGAGAGGTAGAGCGTGACTCAGGTGAGTAAAATGGGGGGAAGGTTGGTCAGTGACAGAAGTTTTTTCACCCTTTTCAAGTAGAAAAAACACAAGGGTTTACAACCCTTTTAACCTGTTGGGAGTATTTAACCAAAACTGAAATGCTTGGATGCGAGAATGCCCAAAATCTGATTTGTATCTTAGTGCAGACTTTTGGGAAAATCAGCAGCCAGTCACACAAGCAGAAAAGTGGAGTTATCCTTTAAAACTATTTTCACAAGGATGGACTGTAACAGGCAGGTCACTTACAAGCACGTTTATGTAGGTAAGAATGTTTTTGAAAGCTTGCATTTTTACTGCATTTAATAAAGTTAACATGCATACAGCAATTTGGGACAAAAATATACAGAAGTGTTTTTCTGTAGCTGCTGATATCCACTGCAGCACTGTGTAAATTATGGAGCAAAATGCTATAGTACTGTAAGCTGCTTCTGTCTGACGCTTCTTATGGAAAGCAAGATTAAATAATGTGCATTTGCCTGGATTCCATGAGGCTTGTTTACCTTGTTGCACTGCATTAGCACACACGTTACCATGCATTGCATTAAAATAGCCCATTAATTTGATTGTGATTCCATAAGCACCAAAAAGCGCCAAAAAACGTGCATGTACTATTTTTTTGTAATGCAGTGCACTTCAACACACAGTGAATTACTCTGCATTGTAGTGCACTGCAATGCATGTTCGTTGACAAGGTGCATCATGTCGCTATACATAATGAATGGCACTACATCACTGCAGCACGCTTTGCAGTAGTGGTGCCACTGGATTCTCAATAATGTGCATTGTGGTATGAAAATCCATTTATTTTTATTGGGAAGCCAATGCACAATAATGGACAAAAAGACGTTTAAAAGAAGCAGCAGTGCACCATTGTTAGTGCATTACTATGCATCACTGGGAGGAATTAAAACTATTTATCACTATAGGAGCAAGGCAAAAGAAAAATTAATGCTGGCACTTGCTTTAAATGTCGGGAGGTAGGCTTATAGGTAAAATTACATCATCCCTATACAAATCCTTTAATTTAAGTATATATAAACTCATTGGTTAAAACTTCATATAATCTTTAACATGATAAAGTAATAGTATAATGCAAATTCAATATTTTGAGCAGCTGTCATAAAATTAATATCTGGTGATCATGCCATGAAGGTTCATGTCCAGAACCCTATTGCAATTTTTTCCATCGGAACACACGAGCATGAGCCACTGTTGTTACTATGCTGAAAAACGCTATACAGTCTTCACTGGATTCTTTGCATGTAGACAGGTAGATGCTGCAAAGAGGCTGCATGAGATCATCACAGCAGCACTGTGATAAAACAAATAATTTTAAAAGAGTTCAAAGCAAGATTTTACAAAACATGGCAATGCACTATAATATAGAAAACTACTGTAGATATCAGTCAGTTAGGGTTTACATGTCTTTTAAGTTTTTATCTTTTGTGTGCATAATGTTAATTAAAGTACTGTAGCTTGTGATGCCGCGTACACACGACCGCTTTTAATGTCATGGAAAAAACAACGTTTTTCTCGACGTGATTCTTGTCAAGCCTGCCTTGCATACACACGATCCTGAAAAAAAAATGCTTGAGCAAAGCGAGATAACGTACAACACGTACAACTGCACTATAAAGGGGAAGTTCCATTCGAATGGAGACACCCTTTGGTCTTTTTTTCTCCCTTTTTTTCCTTCTCATAACTTGCTTCAGAGCATGCACGATTTTTTCCCCACTGTTAAAGCCTACACACGACCATTTTTTACGACGTGAAAAACAACGACGTGAAAAACGTTGAGAAAAAATAGAGCATGTTCTAAATTTTTCACGTCGTGAAAAATGCTCTGGAGCCTAAACATGATTGTTTTTAATGACCAATTTAAAAAATGTGTGTACGCGGCATCAGAAGAGAAATGCAGGCCTGGAACAGGTAAACAACTCAGGAAAGTCATAAGTTATTATCTGTATACCTGTCATGTGTCAGTCCCTCTCAGTACCTTATTCCTCTATGCTGGAGACTGGTCACTGAGGATTTATATAATTGTGCTGGACTGATTACTGATGATTTACTGCACTTGTTCTGGAGACCATTTACTGAGGGGTAAATGCATATACATTGAAAGTGTTAAAACTGCCTAGTGAGCTCTGTGTACTGCAAGGCCAATGTGAATGCTGAGGGTGGGATTTTACTGGTAGTTTATTGGTAGTTCACCTAAATACAGGACTTGAGGCATACTCCCCCAGTAGGAAATTTAAATTCTTGATCCGGATTTATAGTATATAGGATTTAAAAATCCTTGCATGTTGCATAGCTGATATTGCTTTTTTTTCTTAATTTTTAAGCGTAAACAAGAACTGTATATTATTTAACCAGTTAAGGACCGCCGCATGTACATTTACGTCGGCAGAATGGCACCGACAGGCACATCAACGTATATATACGTTGGTGCCTTGAGGTGGGTCGGGGGTCCGATCGGACCCCCCCCAGTACATACGGCAGTCCGTTTTGCTGGCCGAGCGATCCGGGATGAGGGGGCGGCTATTCGTTTTTGTCCACCCCTCTGGATCGCTCTCAGCCAATCCGCGTGCCCCCCCGCCCTGTCACTTCCTCCTCCTGTGTAAACACAGGAAGGAGGAAGCGATGTGATCTCTCCTTCAGCTTTTTTCTTTTAACCACCGCTGAGGAGAGATCACATCGCACAGTAAGTCTGCACTAACACTACACTGACACACACTACACATAGTCACATTAACCCCCCCCCCCCCGATTGCCCCCCCTGTCCTAGTGTCACTGAATGCAGTAATCATACATGTATGATTACTGTATTTAGTGTCAGTGTGACAGGCAGTGTGACAGTCAGTTAGTGTTAGGTTCAGGGTAGCCCCCGTACCCCCCCTAATAAAGTTTTAACCCCTTTGATCACCACCCTAGTTAACCCTTTCACTCCCTATTGCCAGTGTCACTAAGCGATCATTTTTCTGATCGCTGTATTAGTGTCGCTGTTTCCGCTAGGTAGCTAATTTTTTTTTTATTGCGATTTTTTTTTTACTAAAGACATATGGCTAAATAAATTTTGGCCTAAATGATTGACTAAAATTTTGTTTATTTGATTTTTCTTATAACAAAAAGTAAAAAATATTGATTTTTTTCAAAAATGTCGCTCTATTTCTGTATATAGTGCAAAAAATAAAAATCGCAGAGGCGATCAAATCCCACCAAAAGAAAGCTCTATTTGTGGGAAGAAAAGGACACAAATTTTGTTTGGGAACCACGTCGCACGACCGCGCAATTGTCAGTTAAAGCGACGCAGTGCCGAATCGCAAAAAGGGGCAAGGTCATTTAGCAGCATTTTGGTCAGGGTCTTAAGTGGTTAATAATATTTTTATTTAGATATTAAGCACACATTTAAGTGGTAAGCTTAAAGGGTACATTACTTTTCAAAGGGAAAAAAATGCACCTGTGATCAGCAGATCGAAGAATGAATGAACTACAAGTGTGTTGAGCAGCATGCTCACAGCCCATTCAAACTTAAAGTCCATGTGACACAGTAGCAGATGGTACTTGAGGGTTTTTTAATGCACAGATCTCTGTGAATGAATGAAGCCAGGTGGACAGAAGAGGGGAATGCAGCAAGGTGGAGGGAGGATGGAGCCTGGTGGGGGGGAGAGTGGGGTGCAGCCAGGTGGGAGGGGGTGGAGCCAGGTGGACATGAGAGGAGGGAACAGCCAGGTTGGACAGGATTGAGCCAGGTGAACATGAGAGGGGGAAGCAGCTAGGTGGAAGGAGGATGGAGCCAGGTGGACAGGAGATGTGGGTGCAGCCAGGTAGAGTGAGGATGGAGCCAGGTGGACAGGAGAGGGAGGATGGAGACAGTAGAGGGGTGCATCCATGTGGGGGGAGGATGGAGCCAGGTAGACAGGAGAGGGGGGTGCAGCCAGTTTGGGGGTGAAGCCAGGTGGACAGAAGAGGGGGTGCAGCCAGGTGGAGGGATGGAGCCAGGTGGACAGGAGAGGGGTACAGCCAGGTGGGTGGAGGATGCGGCCAGGTGGGGGGAGGATGGAACAAGGTGGACAGGAGTGGGGATGCAGCCAGGTGGAGGGATGGAGCCAGGTGGACAGGAGAGGGGGTGGAGCCAGGTGGACAGGAGAGGGGGTGAAGCCAGGTAGAGGGATGGAGCCAGGTGGACAGGAGAGGGGTACAGGCAGGTGGGTGGAGGATGCGGCCAGGTGGGGGAGGTTGGAGCCAGGTAGACAGGACTGTGGGTGCAGCCAGGTGGAGGATGGAGCCAGGTGGACAGGAGAGGGGTACAGCCAGGTGGGTGGAGGATGCGGCCAGGTGGGGGGAGGATGGAGCCTGGTGGACAGGAGTGGGGGTGCAACCAGGTGGAGAGATGGAGCCAGGCAGACAGAAGAGGGGAACAGACAGGTGGGTGAAGGATGCAGCCAGGTGGGGGGAGGATGTAGCCAGGTGGAGAGGAGTGGGGGTGCAGCCAGGTGGAGGGATGGAGCCAGGCGGACAGGAGAGGGGGTGCAGCCAGGTGGACAGGAGAGGGGGAGCAGACGGGAGAGGGGGGTCTGCCGATTCCTTCTCCCTGCCCAGCAATGCTGAACATTCAGCCAGCCAGATGGAGCTACGCCCCTAGATGGCAGTGCACCCTAGGTGGCTGCCTAGTACGCCTAGTGGGAGCACCAGCCCTGGCAGGTGTGGGAAGAAGATCCCCTGCCCACTGTCACAGATTGGGGCAGGAGGTGGGTGCATACAGTAGAAGCATGTTACATGATAAACCCTGAATATGGGTGTAACATGTAACAGGCTCCTAAAGGTGAACTTATACTTTAAAGCACGATTAGCCCCCTACTTTTATCTAATTTGAGTTTTTTGTTTGTTGTTTTGCTTATTGATATGAGACATAAAAAAGAAGCTGTGTAATTATAACAGGAACCAGATACTTTTTTTTACCTAAAATAATAATATGATTAATATTGCTGACATTGATTTATGTGGATTTTAATGATAGATCTACTATGGTTAAACAATGTAGCTGCAGACATTCCAGCTGAACCTTTGCATTTTCTACATTTCCCATAAATAATATTTTTTTTTTTGTCGTTTTAAAAGAGAATTTATATTTTAAGTAAGGAAATTCTACTCTTGTAGGTGTGGAAGATAATCCATTTATTATCTCTGGTCCTCCATTTCAGCTCATTGTTTTACTTTTAACATTTGATTTTGTTCTTAAACACAGAAAATTAGTTCCATCCAATGACATTTTATTTTCACAGCTTTAAAAAAAAACTATTTGTATTATCACAGTTTCAAATAACCCTATTTACATAGGTTCTCCTGCAAACTGACATTTTAATTTAATTATACTTTTTGCTAATGGTCTTTATTTTTCATCATCTATGTGTAAAATGCCGTGGGTTTTATTATATTTCCCTCTTGGTGACAAATTGCGGTGCAAATTTAAAAACTGACAAAATTCAGTGTAAAAATCGGGGAGGTGAAATCGGGGATTTTGCATAGAAATCCTGCATAAATGATTAAGTATCTCAGCACATCAAGAATGTGACTCTTGCATATGTTGAATATCATGACTTGCTAATTAGAAATAAAATAGGATATAGCAAATATAAGAATTAATGAAAGATGTACCACAAACAACCTGTTTAAAAGCATTAATGTTCTTTCCATTACCAGATAAGAGAATGTTAAATAAAAGCAAAAAATAAAAAATAACATACAGTAAATAATACAAATTTCATGCATTTTATATAGTCATATTACTTCCCAGATAAAGAAGAGTATGACTTTAGTCATTGGCTAAAGTTTTTGTAAATGTTTACTCCCGTAGAAAAAAAAATAGCCTAGAAAATTATGCAGATGCTCCTACCTGTGGAGAATTTAAAGAGGTTGTAAAGGTAAAAAATGTTTTCCTAAATAGCTTCCTTCACCTTGCAGTCCTCCTTCACTTACCTCGTCCTTCGATTTTGCTTTTAAATGTCCTTATTTATTTTGAGAAATCCTCACTTCCTGTTCTTCTGTCAGTAACTCCACACAGTAATGTGAGGCTTTCTCCCTGGTGTAAAGTGACGCTCGCCCCCTCCCTTGGACAACAGGAGAGTCAGGACGCCCACTAACACACAGCTCATTTCTCTATCTGCAACTTAGAGAGTGTCCTGACTCTCCTGTTGTCCAAGGGAGGGGGCGAGCACGACACTCGACACCAGGTAGAAAGCCTTGCATTACTGTGTGGAGTTACAGACAGAAGAACAGGAAGTGAGGATTTCTCAGAAAAAATAAGGACATTTAAAAGCAAAATCGAAGGATGAGGTAAGTGAAGGAGGCCTACACTAAGGTAAAGGAAGCTATTTAGGAACAAATTACCTTTACAACCCCTTTAAGTTTTTCACCTGGACACTGCTGTCCAGTCAAAACATTGCAGATCTACATCTTGTTTTTTTCACCTGCATATGATGTGCGTTGAGCATGTACACTGAGCGTTGAGCATGTCGTTTTATGGTGTAATTTGTTGACATGCATGCACAGCCTATAGTAGAGTAAATCTTCACATTCATGTGTTAGAATTATATGTTTGTGTTAAAAAATGAAGCATGAGGCATGGCAATGAACAGGTTAATGCATGGCCTAAGTCTGTAGTCTAAGAACTAACCATTCCTGTGAAGAAACTACTTGAAGATCATACAATTCCTGGGTCTCTCAGTCAACCTCTGGCGTAGGTGCAATAATTAGATCTGACAGAGCAACAAACAGGCAGAGAATTAAAAGGGACCTCACCATGCTTAAAAAGTTACGTTTTCATCACATAAACACTATTTCATTTGTAGTGTAACCTAGAGGAAATGTGGAAACATGGAAACATGGATTGGATGATGTGTGACCCGAAACAAGAAGTTGCCTGTCCCCCTAGTGAATAAGGACTAGCTAGGGGAATACATACATATACTGTACATAGAGATATCGATCATTCATGACACTACAAATTGCAGTCACAACATGTGAGCATCATTACAAGGTCAGGGAAACAAATGACACAGGGGATATAACTACAATAATACCTTGTTAAACAAAACATATGAAAGTGTAAAAGTCCCATTTGACCTATTGAACAGTCTAAAGGAAATGATGTTCTATGAATTTATAGTGCATTTAAACCCAAGGCCAAAAATGAAATGTGCTGCATCCTATTGGTTCTTAGATGTGATGGTTACATTTGTTGTATTTTTTTGGGGGGGCTTTTTATTTCTTTATTTTCAGCTGCTGATCTTGTCAGTAATGCACTTCCTATTCTAGGGTGATTATGAGAATGACGTTATTGTATCTATGGAAACGTAGTATTCATTGATACCCTAAAACAGGAAGTCTCTTAGGACTACAGAACACCAACCCCACTCCTCTTCACTTAACAGAAAGGAGGTTGGGGGGTTATGAAGTTCACAGAGAACTAAATAAGACTGATAACACTGCACAGTATGTTACACGTTCAATGGACTTCTGGCAGGATCAACCAATGTTTTTTTCCACACACATTTAATATCCTCACATTTTCCTTCCAGGTACAGACCAGACCCAAGATCACTCCTAGTTAATAACCTTATTAACATTTATTAATGTTTTAAGAAGGTTATTTTTGTGTATAGTTTATTTATGTATATATATATATATATATATATATATATAAATATATATATATATATATATATATATATATATATATATTTACACATATAGTATAAGAACAGAGTCTTGGAAGAAATGGAGAGGAGGAGACAAAGTTGTAGCTAACACTGAGGCCCTGTACACACGATCAGACATGTCTGATGAGACTTGTATGACGGACCGTTTTCATCAGACAACTCTGAACTTGTCTGATGGTCTGATGTGCGTACACACCATCGGACCAAAATCCGATCAGACCAGAACGCGGTGACATAGAACACAACAACGTGATGAAAAAACAAAGTTTAATGCTTCCAAGAATGCGTCGACTAAATTCTGAGCATGCGCGGGTTTTTGGTCCGATGCTTTTGTGTACTAACCATCGAATCTGTCCAACGGACAGGTTCCATCAGACAGGTTTTAAAGCATGTTTTAAAACTTTGGTCTGACGGACAACGGTCTGATGGGCTGTACACACCATCAAACTGGTCTGATAAAACTGGTCTGCAGACCAGTTTCATCAGACATGTCTGATCGTGTGTACAGGGCCTGAAGGAGCACTGTAATAGATAGTATGAGAACTAGGAAAGAGCAGAATCTTGGAGACCAAGGGAAGAGGAGAGGGTGGTCAACAGTAACAAAGGCCGCAGAAACATCTAGTAGTAAAAGTTTTAGTCACAGGAGTGCTGTGAGCAAAAGCTAGACTGTGAGTGGTCAAGAAGGTTGTTTTCAGTGAGGTAGGAGATCAGACAATTGTAGACTAAGTGTTATAAAAGTTTATAGGTAAATGGGAGAAAAGAGATTGGTCTTAGGTTGTTCAGGATGGGGAAGGTGCCAGTAAAGAGGGCAAGATTGAAGATGTCAGTGAGAGAGCATAGGATAGAAGAATAGTTGACCATAGCAGTTGAGAGGGAACATGATCTAGGGGACAATTTAGGTGGGTATCTTCGTTGAATAGCTTTGGTAACTTCTTCATGTTCCGTGATGTCCATTGATCTTCTATTACGCCGCCCGACGAACCGAAAAAAGACAAAAAAAGGCAGAACAGCTCCACCTCCAAGGGAGGCTCCTGCCGAGTTACGCTTCTTCTCGGTGACAGCTGTTATATAGCTGAGGGCGGGGCCACCCAGTCACTTAAACAGGTGACCCCACCCCCCTCTGATGTCACGTGAATTTTGGGGGGACCCCCATGCAATTTTTTTTACATTGGTTCGGGGTTCCCCTTAATATTCATACCAGACCCAAAGGGTATTGCCAAGACCCGACAAGCTGCGATCAGTTTTAAATGACTTCTCTTGCTTTAGAATTGTAATTTTGCTGCAGAACTGTGCTAAAAAAAAGGGGAAAATGTGGCACTTTACAGGCATACTATAGACACTCCCAGGCACAAGATTTAAAGGAATATTTAATTTTATTGTTTCACTTTTAGCATTATTAAAATCACTGCTCCCTGCATTTGATACATGTGCCCTGGGGCAGGACCCAGGTCCCCAAACACTTTTTATGGCAATAACTTTCATATAATGTGAAGAGTAAATGTTACCAGTGCAAAAACAATAAATACTAAGATCACTAATCTTGCTTGCTGCAATCAAAAATGCATGTCACCCTAGAGTAAACTGCCAAAAATAACGAACAGTAAGTGGATTGTGCTAACCTCTGAGTGACTATATATCAATGGATGACCAAATTTGTGTGTGACCAATATTCCACTACCGTGAAAAATTGAGTATTATTGTGAAAAAAAAAAAAACAGTGAGTGCTTATCCTTTACTCATATTAAATTCAAATAATTTCCCTCCAATATCTGTATATATGTGCTTCTTATGAAAAGATATAAAGTAAATTGTGAAAATATATTGATTAGACAAACATTCCAGTGTACCTGCGATTAGGCATACCGTGCTGACAAACACCCCACTATAAAAAAAGTGCAAGTGCTGGCTGTGCAAACTTTTAAAATGAATATAGTACAACACAATAAATAACAAATGCCACCAATTATTGTGTGATATAAGTCCCTCTACTTCCAATAAATCCATAAACAATAAATTGCAATGGCCGTTGCAATTTATAGTTTATGGGCTTATTTTTTCAGCACTTGCATTTTTTTATAGTGGGGTGTTTGTCAGCACGGCTGGAATGTTTGTCTAATCAATGTATTTTCATAATTTACTTTATATATTTTCATAAGAAGCACATATATACAGATATTGCAGTGGAATTATTTGAATTTAATAGTAGTATAGGATAAGCACTCACTGTTTTTTTTTTTCTCACAATAATAATAATCAATTTTTCACAGTAGTGGAATATTGGTCACACACAAATTTGGTCATCCATTGATAGATATAGTTACTCAGAGGTTAGCGCAATCCACTTACTGTTCATAAAAGCCTTTAAAATTAGAACTTTTGGTTTTTCATGTTAATGTTTGTAATTGTCACCACCGTTTACGACCTTCCATCAGCCCACCCAAGACAGCTTATCCAACAGTCCGACAATCCATGTAGACACTAGACATGTGCATTTGTTTTCGTTAGAATGCATTTTCGTCCAAAAATCGGGTATATTCGTTATCGTTTTAACGAACGAAAAGGAAAGCGCAAGAAACGAAAACCGAAAGATCCGACATAAAAAATGCTTTATTTTCGTTTTCGTTCAGATCCGACGATTTTCGATGCTTTGTTGATTTTTTGTCGTTCAATTCGACAAACCATTGAAAATTGTTGTTCTGAATAGAGTGAATAGGTAGAAATTAAACTACAAAAATTTGACGATTTTCGATGCTTTGTCGAATTTTCGGCGTTCAATTCCTACCTATTCACTGTATTCAGTGAATACAGTGAATATAGGTAGGAATTGAACAACGAAAATTCGGCAAAGCATCGAAAATCGTCAAATTTTCGACGTTCAATTTCTACCTACTCACTGTATTCAGAACGACGATTTTCGATGCTTTGTCGAATTGAACGACGAAAATTCGACAAAGCATCGAAAATCGTCGTTTTCAGACGAAAACTTTCCCGATGAAAACGACATTAGTTAAAACGATTTTCGGGAAGTAACTAAATAAATGTATTTTCCCAAACGAAAAAACGAAACAAAATATTCCAGTCTGCACATGTCTAGTAGACACGATCCATTCCATTTCCCAGAATAAAGACGAGACAAGCTCTGTTCTCTGAGTGAAATGTATGAACACTTTTAATGGTACCTTAGCTTTCTTATATACAGTACAAACATGGTACAATTAATCAAAGGAACAAAGACACACTTCACCAACACATCACACAATGAGGCTTCAATCACATTCTTTTAGTTAATGACATTCAGAGGAGTTAATTATCCCCCAGATGTCCTGACTCTACCAATAAGTGATTCACCTGCAGAATACACATTCCTATGTCAGACGTTCTGTCTTCGACAATAAGCTATTCACCCCTGATCATCAATAGGCTTTAACCACTTGCTTACTGGGCACATATACCCCCTTCCTGCCCAGGCGAAATTTCAGCTTTCAGCACTGCGTCGCTTTAAATTAAAATTGCGCGATCGTGCGACGTGCCTTACAAACAAAATTGACGTCCTTTTTTCCCCCACAAATAGACCTTTCTTTTGGTGGTATTTGATCGCCTCTGTGGGTTTTTTTTTTGCGCTATAAACAAAAAAGAGCGACAATTTTGAAAAAAAACACAGAATATTTTTTACTTTTTGCTATAATAAAAATCCATTTTTTTTAAAAAAAAAATATATTTTTTTCTCAGTTTAGGCCGATATGTATTCTACATATTTTTGGTAAAAAAAACAATCGCAATAAGCATATAGTAATTGGTTTGCGTAAAGGTTATAGTGGCTAGGAAATAAGGGATATAATTCTGACAATTTTTTTTTTTTTTTACTAGTAATACGGCGATCTGCGAATTTTTTCAGGACTTCGATATTGCGACGGACACATCGGACACTTTTGACACATTTTTGGGACCATTCACATTTATACAGCGATCAGTGCTATAAAAACGCACTAATTACTGTATAAATGTGACTGGCAGTGAAGGGGTTAACACTAGGGGGTGAGGAAGGGGTTAAATGTGAGTCCTGGGTGTGTTCTAACTGTGTGGGGGGAGGGGGGTGACTGGGGGAGGTGACCGATGCTGTCTCCCTATGTACAAGAGAAACAGCATCTGTCAGGACGTTTACACACAGAGCTCCACGTCCCTGCTCTAAAACTGCCGATCAGCGGGTACCTGGCGGACATCGCGACCGCCAGGCACGCGCATCGGCATCTCGGGGATGCGCCCCCCAGTGGCCAGAGAAAACGATGCCGTCAATTGACGGCAGCTTGGATATTCAGATCCCCTAAGCTGCCGTCAATTGACAATGAGCGGGGCCGCAAGTGGTTAAACAGTGTTATTAGCATACACAATGAAAGGTCTTAGGAGCCAGGCCTAATTAACACAGTGGACACAGAATGCAATCACAGCAAAGCACTTTAACATCCCATAATAGCCAGCCAGGCTGACTCTCAGTTTCAATCCACAGTAGCAGACTTAGTTAGCATCTCACAATAGAATGTCTAGGAGCAGACGCAATTAACACCTCAGAAGCATGTTTCCCCACCTTGAATGAAACATTGACCTTTACAGCTTGTAATATGTCCAGAAGGGGCACAGGGTGACCTTAGACCCAAGAGTCATTAGTGATGCTGGCACAGGAGTACCCCCATCCCTCAAAAGTCTCTGGGCGTCACAGGTCATTCCGTTACATCTCTCCCCTTTTGGTGGGAGACTGACACAGGAGGGAACCCCAAACGGGTTGACTCCGAAGTTAGTCAGTAGTTCCAGTTCTCCAATGCTGGTATCTATACCGTACCCCAAATAAATTGCTCCAAACAGAGCATTACTCACCCAGCCAACCTCTGCCTCTCTCAGAGAACATGCCTGCCACTGGGAAGAGGCCAGGACTGGCCCTTTCTTCCGGTAGTCCTTTCAGCCTCTGGAGAGAAGACAGGGTGACTGGGCTCAGTCCATCATGCTGTTGGGGTTCTGGGCCAACTTCCCCCATCCCTGGTGTTGTGGCAGTGTAGACTGGAGTCCCATCCACTACCCCAGGAACTCCCTCTTCTGTTAGTTGAGAGCAGAGGCTTGTGGCACTCTGCTCTTTAGCCAGCTCTTCTGCTGGGTTGCTGTGAGTGGAGACCACAGTCCCATCCCCTACCACAGAAATCCCCTCTTCTGTTAGTTGGGAGCAGAGGCCCATGGCACTCTGCTCTGTTGCCAGCTCTTCTGCAGGGTTGCTGTGAGTGGAGACCACAGTCCCATCCACTACCACAGGAACCCTGTCTTCTGTTAGTTGGGAGCGGAGGCCCGTGGCACTCTGCTCTGTTGCCAACTCTTCCGCTGGGTTGCTGTAAGTGGAGACCACAGTCCCATCCACTACCACAGGAACCCCCTCTTCTGTTAGTTGGGAGCAGAGGCCCGTAGCACTCTGGTCTGTTGACGGTGATTCAGCTGGGAGTAAAAGCTTTACCACCTCAGCTTGTTGCTGAAAAGAGGGGCCAACTGCCCCGGCTCCCTGGAACTCCAGTTCCATGGCGACTGGCATCTGTACCTCTCCTCTCTCTTCAGTTGGTGCTGCTGTGACTTCTGCTGTTGCAGCACCTCTTTGATTTAGCCAAGTGGCATCCACAGCCGCTATAACCCGGTCTATGATCTCTGGTGGAGGATTAGATCCATACTGTGCCAGTCCACATTTAACAGCCCGATCAAAACTTTCTTTCTCAGGTGTCCTGTCTGTTATGCTGGGCCTTTCAGCTCTATCCATTTTGAAAAGTTCTGCAATAATGTCCCTTCTCTTACGGTTACTGGCTGGTCTGCCCCGACTGTCCAGTAAGTCCTTGAGAGGAGAGATTCTGCCGTTCATACAGCATTCACCATTGTCCTGTGTCCTTGTACCCATCCTTCTGACGATGAAATTATCCCACTGCTGTGCCACCACTTGTAATGGTCACCACCGTTTACAATCTTCCATCAACCCAAGACAGCTTATCCAACAGTCCGACAATCCATGTAGACACGATCCATTCCATTCCCCAGAATTAGGACGGGACACAAGCTCTGTTCTTTCTGGTTTCAAATGTATGAATGCTTTAATGGTACACTCTCAGGTTTTTATACAGTTCAAGCATGTTAGGGACAATGCAACTCTCCACCCAAAACAACACACAATGGGTGCTTCATACACATTCTACAGACTTTTCTGCACCGGTCTTACATAATTACCATAAACTGATTACTACAGCTGCCAAGTTAGACGCTCTGGCACCGAACCTACAGTAGTTAATTACTACAGCTGACAAGTCACATCTATTATCAATAGAATTCACACAAAACAGAATCACACAATGAGTTCTGCTCAATCCACATCTTAGACAGATGTTCTGACTCCACGACAAGCTGAAACATAATTGACATGCTAACCCACTCAACACAGTATTCAATCAGGTAAACTTAATTAGCATTTCAACAGCCTGTTACACAGAGGAATGAGTCACTGTCCTATTGACCTGTTCGGGTCAAAATAAACCACTTGTAATATTCCAAGATATCCTGCAAACATGAATTATCATTAATGTCCCATATTTAATCCGAGATATAATTTCTCAGTCACCCTATGCCCCTATCGGACATAGGGTGACCCTAGACCCAAGGGTCATTGGTGAAGCTGGCACAGGAGTACACTGCACCCTTCAAAAGTCTCTGGGTGTCACGGGTCATTCCGTTACAATGTGGTGAACACCCGATGTTCGAGACAAACTTTCTTTCAACTCAAACTTCGGGCTCATTTCTAGTTAAAAGAGGAAAAATTGAATGTGCTGTTAGACAGGGTATGTTAAGTGGGGAAGATATCTGTACAGTAGAGATATTGCCACTAATCGCATCAATCGTGTTTTTAAAGTGATTGGCAATCTCATGAGCAGGAGAGCTAAAGATAGAAAAGAGCTGGTGAGGACTGGATGACAAGGTATTAATATGAGTGACAAAGCAAGTTTGTTTGGCAGTATGGGGGCAGGAATAATATTTTAGGAGGGCAAATGTGTATTGGGTGAAGTCTTACAGAGATTTACTTGTATGCTACAGTTGTTTAAGAGCATGGCTATGTTTTTTGAGGTTTCTGATGTTGGTAGTTTGCCAAGGTTGTAATAGTCAGGGCTTGGTTCTGTGTGTTGTTAGAGGTGCAAGTGCATCAAGTGAGGATGAAAGTGAACTGTTGTAGACAAGGGTGGCCAAGTTAGGACAGGACATGGGTGAGATTTTGTCATAGAGGCGGTCAGTAGCAGAATAGAGAAGTGAAGTGTTAACGTGGAGAATATTTCTTCACATAATCATTTTATTCTTGGAGAGATAGGTGGTGGAAGACAAGGATACTGTGAAACGCATGTCAAGGGTATTACCAATGAGTGAGTGGAAGGTTAAGTTGATAGGCTGAGATAACAGGAATGTTAAAGTTACCAAGAATGATGTTGGGTATTTTAGAGGAGAAAAGGCAGGGTAACCAGGCAGAGAAGTCATTAAAAAGAAGTCATTAAAAATAAAACTTGATATTGGTCCAGAGGGCTGATAAATTACTGCAATGCAATAAATTGGAGTAAACAAATGTATAGGTGTGAAAAGAGGAGAGGGATAGAGAGGGAAGGGTATGAAGGACTTGAAAGGTGCTTAGTGGGGATAGAAAGAGTCTGACTCACCTCCTATCCATCTACTGGGTCTGGCCACCATGAAAGAGGGTAGCAGGAGAAGCAGAGTCACATTCTTGTAGCTTCTTCTGACAAATGTATTGGTGTATATTATTATTATTATTATACAGGATTTATATAGCGCCAACAGTTTGCGCAGCGCTTTACATCAGGGGAGACGGTACATTCACAATACCAATTAATACAGAAGGGATCAGAGGGCCCTGCTCGTAAGAGCTTACAATCTAGAAGATAAGTAAACTGGGCTGTCAGGCATACTCTTGTTACTGTCTACTTGACATTGTAGAAACATATAGACACACCACACAATTTCTATAACAGGAAAAATGCTGGTGTACATTGGATTGCACATTGGGCACAGGTGCTAAAATAGGAAAGTAAAAGGATAAGTCCAGTTTCCCAAAAAGTTGTTAATACACATTTTTTTGCAGGTAAAAATATTTGTATTTATTTGTTTGATTGTTTTTTTAAACCTGTAAACCATTGCACCTGTGATCAGCAGATCGCTGGTGCCATGCAGGTCTCCTGCAGATCTTTCAGTGTATCTATCTGGGTGCCAGTACATCCCATATGAGCAAGCAGTTACACTGACAGGAAGAATTAATGAACTTCCACAGATCTGTGGTAGTTAATTGAGAACTATAAGATGACAGCCGCAAAGGATGGCGGGGCTTGTAGTTCATTCACACACAGAACTGTGTGAATGAATGACACAGTTGAATGGACAGAGCCCTGCAGGGTGTCGCTGATTTCAAAAAGTGTTTGTTAGTATAGAAAAATTCTCCCTGTACTGCTGTCACAGGGAGAGGGGGATCGGGCAGCGGCTGCAGCATTGGGTGGAGAAATGGATGGAACATGTAACATGTTCACAAAGGTGAATTTATCCTTTATGGTAAGACTATGAAATTGGAGCTTGATAATTCAATACATATTTGACTGAATATATATAGTATTTCTGTGATACAGGAGACATTTGGAAAATGGCCCCTTTGAACCCTATGGAGATTACCTGTCCAGGCAAAGCCAGAGCAAAAAAAAGATGATTTGGGTCTAATGATCTGAAGATTTCTGCAAGCTGTGGTCGACTGAATTTGGTAAGTATGCATCTAGGGGGGAAGAGGGGTTGAATTAGGGAGGGATTTCAAAAAGAGGGATTGTACTTTCTTTGCATTTATAGTTATTTGTTTAATGATGAACTGTGTGGAAAAAATAAACCTTGCAGTGGGACCTCCTCAGCGCTGCAAGGGTTAAATGCTAAATCTAATAAATAGAAAATATTTATAATTACAATAACTATTGTTTATATTGCTATTACAATGCTGATGTTATAAAATGAAAGTGTATATTGTTATCATAGATTTCCTTTAAGTAACTAGGCAATCAGCAGGGACGCTAAGCCCATTGTGAGGCATACAGTGGTATAATCTTCAATTCTGTGTATGAAATCCTGTTACCAAAACATAAAACAACAAGTATATAAAATGCTTTAAATGTTACAATAATTGTAAAGTTTACTCAATGGAAACAGTATAATCTAGCCCTGGACCTTTTCCAATTTTTCTGAAGCTAAAGGTAGTCCGATTTTTAACATAGACAAAGTGAAAAGAATTACATGGTGTGCATGCCAGTTCAATATACCATGTTCATTTCTCTGCATATTGATATTGGCAATGGCTCTTCTGAAATAAATATGCAGACGGCAAAGTTCTCATTGACTGTTTTTGCTACCGCCACAAGGCTGCTATCTCCTGCCCTGGCCCTTTTGAGAAATCACTTCATTGTGCAGTTTAAAAGGCCAGGGGCATAAATCTCTAAACATTTGACTTTCTGTCGTACAATGCTTTATTCATTATTTTCCGATAGCAGCTTAAATATTAAAATCTCTTTATTTTGGTTATGCTTAAAAAGTATTAGATAGTCACTTATTTCTAAGGCTGTTGAGCCAGCTAGCTGTGTAATCAGCTGGCATACATATCAATAGTGCAATTCATCTGCATTACACTGTACACTTTTTATGGGTATATAAACTTTGGCTTCCGCAAACAAACAAATAGTCCTCAATTTTTTTCCAGCTGAAGAATCAAATAATTCTTTGTAAACATGCATGCGTTGAAACTTAATATCATGTTAATAGAAGATTTTTCATTTCCAGCTCAGTGTTATTCCAAGGTTATTTTTCTAAGAAGGAGTGATAGATGGTGATTTATTAAGCTAAATAAATCATTTTTTGACAGTCAGCTCTCTGCCATATGACCAAGAGGTGATACCATTCATAGAGTAACATGAAGGCTCTTTGTAGTTGACGAGGTTTTGAAATCTGTTTCCTATGGGGATTTTTTTTTGTACCTTGCTAATAGCATATGTGAATCATTTTATTGAACCAACACAAAGAGTTATTGGAGGTTGTGATACCATTTTTTTAAGTAAATTTCCTCTGATCAAATACTCGTATGTTCTCAAGTCTGTCCAATTCCATTAGTTCTCAGTTTTATCTAGAGATTCCGACATCCTGAAAGTTCCAGTAATAATGTCAGTCTTTCAATCAAATTCACACTTCATTTGTAGTGCAGTAGTAATCACTTCAAGGGGTTGTAAAGGTTTGTTTTTTATTTTCTAAATAGGTTCCTTTAAACTAGTGCATTGTTGGTTCACTTACCTTTTTCTTCGATTTCCCTTCTAAGGGCCAGATTCAGGTAGATGGGCCCTTCTTTAATTTGGAGTAACGTTTCTCGTTTACGTTACTCCGCCGTAACTTTAGGAGCAAGTACTGTTATTCACAAAGCACTTGCTCCTAAAGTTGCGGCGGCGTAGCGAAAATGAGTCGGCGGAATTCAAATTGGGCGGGTAGGGGGCGTGTATTATGTTAACTATGCGCGATCCCGCGGCGAACGTACTGCGCATGCGTCGACTGTCAATGCGCATGCTCCAAATTCTTTTAGGGAACGTCAATGACGTCAATCCCCATTCACGGACGTTTTACGCAAACGACTCGATTTTTTTTTATTGCGACGCGATGACGACGGCCATACTTAACATAGGATACTCCACTAGGGGGCTGCTTTATCTTTGCGCCTCGTATATCTAATGGAAACGTCGGAAAGTCACTGCGTCGCGCCCGAATACGATCGTGAATTTCCGATTACCGCTGATTAACATATTCTCGGCGTTAATCAGCGGGAACGCCCCGCGCGCCATTTTTAAAATTGAAGTTACGATACGACGGCGAAATACAATTACGCCGCTCGTATAGTAACGCCGGATCAAAGTGAGAGTTAGGCTGGAGTATCACTGATACTCCAGCCTAACTCTACCTGAATCTGGCCCTAAATGTTTTTTTTTTCTTTGTCTGAATTTCTCACTTTCTGTTCCTCCTCAGTAACCTTGTCCCCATCATCTGAGCCGTTCTGGCTGGGGGTTAGTCAGCCTGCTCGTCCCCTCCCTTGGGACTACATCCCTGCAGGGAGACACAGGCACATAGATACACTGACACCCTGCTTCCCCTCAACTGAAGTAAACAGAGGGGTGGGGTCATCCAGCGATGTCAATGACCATATATAGACATGACCATGTATTGTCAATTATGATACTGGATGACTCTGCTCCTTAGTTTAATTCAGCGGCAGGAGTAATCGTAGTGTCAGTTGGCAGAAGGCAAGTGACAGAGCAGTTCTCAGTGTGTAAGGGTAGGGTGCATGTTGTGATTGACAGATGACATCACCCCCATGTGTTCCCCATTAACAAGTGTGGATTACACAGGAGGCCTACTTTGGTGTTGGTTCTTTTGCGCTATACCCAGGTGGCAAGAGGGGTCAGTTGTTATAACACATGGATTAAACATTTCCCAAAGACTTGCTCATCATTGCCTGGTCCAGACAAGAGTTGAGGTTATGTGAAAGTCAATCATTAAAGCAGTCCCCCAACTCAAAGATGAGTCGCTTGTGTACAGTGTTATGTAAAATTCCTCCAAGATAGCATGCTGTATTCTACACACTTGAACAGGTGCTTGTGTTGCATTATGAAGGACATAAAGAGACTATGCCCACTCCACCATTCAGCGTACCTCTGCTACCCCATGGGGTCACATCTAGCAGTTAGTGCGGACCTCATACGTGCTTACTTAACTCTTCTTGTTCCGTACCAAGTAACCAGGTATTGTATATATATATATATATATATATATATATATATATAAGAAGGCCAGTATGGTGGCCTGAGTTTATGGGAGGAGCCCGGAGGGTATTTAAGCAGCCCACTCACACATGCTCTTTGTCGGGTTCAGTGTGCAGTACTACACGTCACTGGGCCGACTCTTCCCAGCTCACCTCATGTCCGTGAGTCTGCGCATTCAATCGCATTTGACATCGCAATCGCTTTGTGGCTTCTCCCTTCATGGTCTTCGCCGGCGGTTCCCACTTACTGTCGCAGGTAGGATTCAAACCTTTTCGTATCTTGTGCAATCTTGCAATTCGTTATGCTTCCTATCCTGCATTTCTTTTGGAAAAAAAATCTGCCTGAGTTATTGTTGCTCATGTTCCAACATCATTCGGCTCAGGCGTAGTACATTTGTAACTTCCTTCTGCCAAACATACGATTCATTTGTAAATCCATTTGGAGATTAGCATGTGTTTGTATGGGTTCTTTGGCAGATTGAGGTGGTAATTGGACTCACATGGTGCCTTGTCTGCACTTGATTAGCCTGGGGGGATGGGTGGTTGGTAGGTGTTCAGTTTCAAAGCAAGGGGTAGCATACACTCTACAACCAAATCGTATCAGATTCGTTCAATACTCCTTACTACCGATTCTTATCGAATTTGTTTCATGAATTTTTACAACGGTTTTGTATCAGATACATTGCATGCTTTCTACCGTTGTCATTCATTGTTCCCCCATGCCGTGGGTTTTTAGTTCCCGCAGCGGAACTTACAAATTGTTTGTTCACGGTTCTTCTCTCTCATTTATTTACCAAAGTTATTGCCTGTGCGTCATGCATGGCACCACACCACACTCTTCGGATGTGTTGCACATCCACTCCAGTCCAAAGCAAACCCAGTCGCACGTTCACTGTCCCAGGTAGGATTCGTTAGCTTGTTTGTCATGTCAAATTTGTGGCCACTCATGGTGTCACCCGTACCATATGTTTGGTTCCTGCAGTGGAGCTTACAAAGCATTGATACGCACTTCTCGTGTTCTATTTTCTACACCAAACCTCGTTGTTTTGCCCCATGCACGGCATCACGCTACACCTTCCCGACATGTTTCACTCCAGCCACAGTCCGCCGCAAACTCACTTGCATGGCCCACTGTCGCAAGTAAGATTTGTTATTACATTCTTTATGTCCTATCAATTTGCTACCATTCGTTGTCTCCCATATCGTTCATTGGTGGCCCCTACGGAACCACGATTCGAACAGGCGTTGTCCTTCTACCTTATACTGCTTGCTTAAGGTACAAACAAACCAGGTGTTTCTATCCTTTCTCAGTAACCCAATTCTTATTGATTGAGACCTTGCAACCATGCAAATCATCTCAGCAGCCTGACACCCTTGTTAAGACCCTTGCAACACATGACCTTTACAAAACGCAAAAAAAATGCAAAAAAAAAAAAACCTTTGCCACCACGCAATCTCAGCCCCTCGGCAACCTGACACCGGTTGAGACCATTGCACCCACGCAAAATCGTCTCAGCAGCCTGACACCCTAGTTGAGACCCTTGCAAACGCAATATCGTCTCAGCAGCCCTCACACTCATTGAGATCCTTGCAACCACCCAAAATCATCTCAGCAGCCTGACACCCTTGTTAGACCCTTGCAACACATGAACTTTACAAAACGCAAAATAAAATAAAAAATAAATATAAAAACGCATAAAAAAAAACGCAAAAAAAAAAAACGCAAAAAAAAAAAAAAAAACCTTTGCCACCACGCAATCTTAGCCCCTCGGCAACCTGACACCTGTTGAGACCATTGCAACCACGCAAAATCGTCTCAGCAGCCTGACACCCTTGTTGAGACCCTTGCAAACACAATATCGTCTCAGCAGCCCTCACACTCATTGACATCCTTGCAACCACTCGTATATCATCTCAGCAGCCTGACACCCTAAAGACCCTTGCAACACATGACCCTTACAAAAGGCAAAAAAAAATATATATAAAAACGCCAAAAAAAAAAAAAGCAAAATTAAACATTAAAGTGCAAAAAAAAAAAAAAACTTTGCCACCACACAATCTCGGCCCAGCAACCTGACACCTGTTTAGACCCTTGAAACCACAGAAAATCATCTCAGCAGCCTGACACCCTTGTTAAGACCCTTGCAACACAAGTCCCTTACAAAAACGCAAAGAAAAAATATATATATAAAAAAAAAAAAAAAAAAACGCAAAAAAAATAAACGTTTCCACCACGCAATCTCGGCCCAGCAACCTGACACCTGTTGAGACCATTGCAACCACGCAAAATCGTCTCAGCAGCCCTACATTCATCAAGGCCCTTGCAACCACGCAAAACCGTCTCAGCAGCTTGACACCCTTGTTGAGATCCTTGCAAACACAATACCATCTCAGCAGCCCCACATTCATCAAGGCCCTTGCAACCACGCAATACCGTCTCGGCAGCCTCACACCATTGTTGAGACCCTTGCAAACGCAATACCGTCTCAGCAGCCCCACATTCATCAAGGCCCTTGCAACCACGCAATACCGTCTCGGCAGCCTCACACCATTGTTGAGACCCTTGCAAACGCAATACCGTCTCAGCAGCCCCACACTCATCGAGAGCCTTGCAACCACACAATACCGTCTCAAGCAACCTCCCATTTATCAAAGACCTTTGTGACCACGCAGTCTCGCCCCAGCAACATGGCATTCATTGAGACCCTTGCAGCCAGAAAAATGGGTGTTTTTCAGCCGCCCCTGATCTCTCCTGGTCAGCGAGTGCACGTTGGTCTGCGAGTGCACGTTGGTCAGCGAGTGCACGTTGGTCTGCGAGTGCACGTTGGTCTGCGGGGGCACGTTGGTCAGCGAGTGCACGTTGGTCAGTGAGTGCACGTATATCGTCTTGTTGAGCACCTGTGTATTGTCTTGATTTTCTCACACCAATGCAAGATCCAGTCCAAGTTATCAAACTAGACCAAGCATCAGTAGCAGACTTAGCTATGTGGGACAACTTCCCCACCTGATAGAACAGCATTTCAATCTTCATCCCGCCAGTGTCAGCCGAGCCACCACAGGCTTTTGCGTGCATTTTTCATCCGCCACTGGTTCTCCAAACCTTGGCCCCCAGAAATTCTCTTGAATTTCTGCTTCACCCAGGCTTCATCACGTCTCGTGCTGTACCCCATTGTGGCAGCTGCCCAGGTTTGGGGCCACACTTGAACTGGACAGACAGTGTTCTTCACCACAGACAATCAGGCCACAGCCGACTTCATCAATTAAGGTAGATCAAGCCTCTCCCCATTACGTCCTTCCTGCGCAGGCTCGCGCAGCTGTCACTCCGTCACCAGTTTAATATCTTCTGTAGTCATATTCCAGGCAAATGCAAAATCGCAGCTGATGCTCTATCCAATTCTAACCTTATTTTTTTTTCCAGCAAGAGCCTGGAGCTGACCCAATAACCATCCCTGTCCCACCCTGGTCATTGCTGACGATGGACTGAAGTAGCATCTCACCAACTCAACCCAGCTTATTAACCACTCCTTGGCACGCAACACACTGAAGGCCTAATACACTGCTTGGAACACTAACTGCTAATTTTTGGCCACTTGCCTCGGAGCAGCAATAGGCAACGTTAGACACGTCCTAGCCTTCATATCGTATTGCCACACGCAGCTGACCCTTTCTCACAATACTATCACGCCATATCTAGATGGCGTCCAGCATTTTGTGTCCCTACAGGACCCCAGTAAACTGTCAGTATTCTCGAGCCCATGCAGTCAAGTCCCTCCTACAGAGCATACAGAAGCACCAACCTGTAGTCAGTGGCAAGCGCCTACCTTTCAAGAATGCCCTCTTTAGGCACATGTCTAAAATCCTTACTCGTTCCCCATTTAGGGCCTTGCCCAGCATAGTCATCCTAGCAGCCATCTACCAGGCCTTCTACGGTTCCCAACGACCTAGTGAATTTACAATCAGTGGCTCCGGCAGTCAGACACTGCTCCGACGCCACCCGACTCGCTTTCGAACCCCTACACTCTCAGTCTGCAAACGCAACAAACCAGCCCCGGGGGTTGACATCAACCTGTTTCAGACTAACAATGCCTGACGCCCAGTGATGGTGCTCGACCGACTACTGCTCCATCTACCCAGCCAATCTGATTGTAGCTCGTTGCTACCCTTTCTAAACCAGCTTCCAGAGTGGCAGCCAGTTTGTCAAGCATGTCAGAATCCTAAGCAACTTGGGCTTCAAATCCCAGTCTGTTCTCAGGACATTCTTTCCGAATTAGAGCAGTCTCAACTGCCTCACAACAGGGAGTACCAGACCACGTAAACAAGATACCAGGCTGATGGGAAGTCTCCTTGTTTTGCCACATATATCTCAAATCCTCAGGAAGAAATGGCACAAGCCTTTACCAAGCTGGCTCAATAAATACAAGAAATCAATATAAGCTATTTCCCTATCTGAGTCTTTTGCCCCCTTTTCTTGGCATACTGACCAGACCACCAAGGCACACTTCAGGTCTATTTATGTTGTAAGTCTTGTCGCGTGTTTATGTGATCCACATCACTCTCGGTCAGAGGGCCACGACCATAAATAAGAAGGCCAGTATGGTGGCCTGAGTTTATGGGAGGAGCCCGGAGGGTATTTAAGCAGCCCACTCACACATGCTCTTTGTCGGTTCAGTGTGCAGTACTACACGTCACTGGGCCGACTCTTCCCAGCTCACCTCATGTCCGTGAGTCTGCGCATTCAATCGCATTCGACACCCTCCCGCCCTTCCCTTTTTCAGGGCACTTCTCAGCATATCCTTATTCAATTAACTACCCATTACTTACTTTGGGTATGCCCCCTTTTCTTGGCATACTGACCAGACCACCAAGGCACACTTCAGGTCTATTTATGTTGTAAGTCTTGTCGCGTGTTTATGTGATCCACATCACTCTCGGTCAGAGGGCCACGACCATAAATATATATATATATATATATATATATATATATATATATATATATATATATATATATTGTAACTTTATTTATAATAAGGTTCAAAGAAAAAATAAGTTAGAGAATACATTCTCAAAGTATATCAGAGTATCTAGAAAAAATTAAATCTGAGAGCTGACATACATATATCTCATATTAAACAAGCAACTGGACATGTAAATTGTATATGTAAAAGTTACAATGAGGTTACAAACTTATAGGGGGATAGTTCTTACATTTATATCTGAACTGAGATTTGAACTACAACTAGAACTAGAATCAAAGGTCCAATGTCACTCACTATGCATTCCTGACAGAAGGTATCTGTGCACTGCTGCTTTATTTTTATTTTTTAAATTCTCTATTTTATTTTTCATACATTAAACATTAGTTACAAGTCTATAAGGCTTACATTAACATTTAGACCATATTAACAATTATTTTAGGATTGTTATTTCAAACCGTGTTCCTCTTAACGAGCTCTTAACAATCCTATTCCTTCCTACCACCTATAGATATAGCGTTGTATTCTCCTATTCCCCCCCATCCCCCTGTCCCCCCCTTACCCTACCCCCCTCCCCCCCCCCCCCAAAAAAAAAAAAAAAAAGGCAGTTTTCTCTCTTCCTCTCTCCACCCCCCTCCCCCACGTCCCCCCCCTCTCACCTGACTCGTTCTCTATACCCTATATATGGGGCCCACGTTTGTCTATACTTCTGCTCTTGCTCTCTTATTCCCATCGTCAGATTCTCCATCAGCTGGATCTCCGTTACTCTGTCTAGCCATTGTTGTCTAGTTGGTGTAGATGTACTTTTCCACAAAATTGGGATACAAGCCCTTGCTGCCGTCAGTAGGTGTCTAAGCAGGGAATTTTTAAACTTTGCCATGGAAAGTGGAAAATCATATAATAAGTAGGTGGCTGGGTTTCCTCCCAGCTCCACTTCAGTAATTTCTTTTATCGTGCCCTCGATCATTTTCCAAAATTCCTTTACTTTTACACATTCCCAAAAAATATGTAAGATTGTACCCTCCTCCTCTCCACACCGCCAACAGCGATCTGAAGTTTCTGGGAAGATACGTTTCAGTACGGCAGGGGTTTTATACCATCTAGTTAAGATCTTGTAGCTTCCTTCCTGGTATTTGGTAGCTAGGGAGGCCTTATGCGTAAAGGAGAAAATTTTGGTTTTCTGAGTCTCTGAGAATTCTATCCCTAAGTCCCTTTCCCATGCTTGTATGAATGGTAGGTTTTTGGGCGCTTCTGTGTCTACCAGCAGGCTATACATTAATGACAGACCATGTCTCAGCGATTCACCCTTCAGGCATGTTTCTTCGAACCCTGAAAGTTCTCTTCTTGAAGCGTTTTGTGGGCTTAGTGCTCTAATTGCTGCTCTTAGCTGAATTTCTCTCATTGGGTCCAACCCCCTTCTGGGGTCCTCATCTATCTCTCCCCCACCGGCCCTTTGGTTGTCTGTATCAAAGTGTATTAGCCTGCTCATTCCTGCGCGTCTAAGAATACCAAAATGGTGATCTGTAATACCTAGTTGGAACCTAGGGTTCCCCAACACTGGGATAAGTGGACTTGTGTAGTCCGAGATCTTGTTTTTGCTAAATTTCCTTTTTGTAACTCGTATTGTAGCGCCTAGGGTGGGGTGCTTTTTGACCTCTTGTGGGATATCAACCTCTTGGATCCACGCTAAGCCCTCCAGAGGGATCTTCGTAATCTTTTGTTCCATGAGAATCCAAGGTTTAGATTTCTCGTGTGAACACCATTCTACCACCCTTGCTAAGTGGACTGCATCGTAATATCCCATCGGGTCTGGTAAACCCGCCCCCCCCTTCCTCTTAGGTAGCGTCAGGATCTCACGTCGTACTCTCGCCGATTTTCCTGCCCAGATAAACCTGCTAAATCTTACTCTTAAATCCCTAAAAAAAAACAAGGGGATCTTTACTGGAAGGGTCTGCAGTAGATAAAGTAGTCTTGGCATAATGTTCATTTTAATGATGTTGATTCTCCCAAACCATGTAAAGACTTCCTTGTCCCACCGCTGAAAATCTGCCTTGAACTGTCCTATCAAGGGAACAAAATTTAGGTCAAATGTTCTATTCAGATTTTTTGGTATTTTGGTTCCCAGATAGGGTATATGGGAGTCTGTCCATCTAAAGGGAAAATTTGTCGCTAGTTGCTTTATCAATTGGAGGCGAGAGTCCCGCACAGATAGAAATAACAGTTATGTAAAGGAGGAGAACAGCTAAAAGTTTTGTGGATGCTCACTTTAATCCAGATTTGTGCTCCTGAAGTCATTAATCCATGGCTCCCAATCTCTGTAAAAAATTTCAGCAGAGGGATTGGCCTTGGTAAAAGATTATTCCATTTTAAGATGATTGTTTAGTATCAGAGTCAAGTCCTGTGAGGTTGTAGGATGTGGTGATATCCATCTCCTGGCAATTGTCAGGCATGCTGCAATAAGAATATGATTGGCCAATGTTTGAAAATGTCTGGGCCACGTGGGAATTGCCAAACCCACTAGTAGATTCAATGAGGATTGTTGAAGAGGAAATGGAATGTTTCATTGAAGAATATTTGAGGTTTAAGTGAAGAAGTCCTTAATATACTGGCAGTCCCACGATATGTTGCATAGAGATCCTGGAAGACAGCAATTTCTACAGCACAGATGAAGAGTGTTGGGATAAATCTTGGAAGGGGTATATTACCACTGTAGAAAGATTTTTTTGGAAGAGATTGCCAGTGTGTGATACAATGGGAGGGTTGTAGTGGTAGGGATAATGCTTGGAACCATTGACCTGGTGGAGGGGCATTGGTTGTGTAAGGGGACCAGTGTGAAATTTGGTCATAAGAGACATCTATTTGTAATTTTGAGAAAAGTTTGTAGATGTACAATATGCCTTTTATGAGCTTTGTTATTCATCTCATAGAACTTTAATAAGGGACTCAGAATCCTATCATTTGTAATCCATTATTTGTTTATTGTGAAACCATCAGATCCTGAGATACAGGTGAAACATTTTGGTGGAAAGGCTGTAGATGCCTTGAAGTTCCCGCAAAGGTCATGATGTCGGGAGAGGAGTAAAGGTTTCCTATAGTTTGAATAAACACTTCAATCCATGGTTGTATGGAAAGGTTTGGTAATATGAGTGTGATGGTCTTAAGGGATAAGAATGGCAGTATGGAGTGGGGTATATCTTTCAAGATCTGTGGAATAGCCATCCATTAGACATGTGCATGCATTTGCGTCCGAAAATCAGGTTTTTTCGTTTTTAACAAACGATAACAAAAGCGCAAGAAACGAAAACCGAAAGATCCGACATAAAAAATGCTTTATTTTCATTTTCGTTGCGGTAAAAATTCGATATAGAGAGATTCGACATTATAGGGAAAAGATTCAACATTATAGAGAAAAGATTCAACACTATAGAAATAATAGATTCGACATTACAGAGATTAGATTTCGATTTACGAGAAAATAGATTCAACATTATTACTAGTCATCCAACATTAGAATTCTTGTAGGCGGAATATTCGAACGGAAATGTACGATTCGACGTAAAGATTCGACGTTCGGTCGAATATTCTTTTGACCATTCGACAGAAACCAAGTATTATTGGATTTTTGGACAAAAGCTATTCCCCAACGAAAAACAAAATAAATCAAAACGATTTTCGGGAGTAACTAAATACATTTATTTTCCAAACGAAAACGAAAAAATGAAACGAAATATTCCAGTCTGCACATGTCTACCATCCATACTCTTAGGGATGCTTTATTGTGTCCAGAAGATAATGATGAGGTTCAGGTGCCAAGAGCATGGCGCCAATAAATATTTTTGGATCCTGAGCTAATACTTCTGATTCTATTTGCTTCCAGTTAGAATGTTTTAATGGTGTTCACCATGTTTTAAGTTGTTCCAGTAATACTGTCCAGTAATATGATTGAAAATTAGGAGAACTTATTCCTCCCATCCATGTTAAGGTTATCAAGATGGCTTTCTCTATCTTAGGGGGTTTCCATTGCCAAATACAATAGTTGCTTGGAGTTTCTTTAGTTGTTCAGGGAGAAATGGAACAGGTATGGTGCAGAATATGTAGAGAATGTGTAGAAGCATATACATCCAGCCCAAGAGATAAAGGGATGTTGTTGTGCCCCAGATATTTGCTGTAACTTTTCTACAAGGTTTATTAGGTTGGAGTGTAAAAGAGTCACACTTGGTCATATGAATTCCTAGGTAAGATAAGGACTAATGTTGAGACCAAGAGAAGGAAGAATGTTTTGTAATGTTTTGTTAAGTTTGTGTGTGGAGGCCTATAGCTAGCATGAACGATTTAGAATGATCTACCTCGTATAAAGAAATGGTGCTAAATTGATCAAAACGTGTTGTATTTTGGGGAGAGAACGCTCGGGGTTCAAGGGCAATTAAGACATAGTTTGCATATAGAACAATTTTATGTTCCGTGTCACCAATAGTTATGCACAGAGTGGATCACTTGAGCTAGTGGCTTCGTAACCATAGCAAAGATTAATGGAGCTCGAGGATGAGGACAACAATAAGGACTCGAGGTGGAGAACCAGAGTTGAGGAAAGACCAGCCTTGAGACGGCCGGACAGCAAGGCAGAACTCTAGAAACAAGCGGCGCTGCACATGCTCTGACTGCTTTCTTCACCCACAGGCCAGCCCCTCCCTGTGACCGCACATGACAATTTCAACCATTCACAGAGCGGCAGTCACAGAGTGCAGTCCAAGTGGGGGAAAGTGGGCGGGCCCCTGGACAAGACAGTGTATAGATAATGAAGGATGGACAGAGTGACTTTGTGGATGGTGGCGTGGGATGCCCCCCCCCCCACTCTACACCACTGGCTGAACTGAAATCCCAGAATCAGCCCTGTCACATCTAAGGCACACCTTCCCTACATGGAGTTGAGGGTGGTGTTCTGTATTTCAAACAAGCTTCTAGGCCTAGTCTGACAACACTGCCCCTTGATATATGCAGTATAGTGTTTGTTGTCACTGTAATAATGTTATGGTGCTATGGTGCAAAAGTGTTATAGCATTGCCATAGTATCCCCAAAGTTTGGGTCCTCAGTAGTCACATATTTTACCCTTAAAGGGGTTGTAAAGGTTATTTTTTTATTTTCTAAATAGGTTCCTTTAAGCTGGTGCATTGTTGGTTCACTTACCTTTTCCTTCCATTTCCCTTCTAAGTGTTTTTTTTTTTGTTTTCTTTGTCGGAATTTCTCACTTCCTGTTTCTCCTCAGTAATGTGTTCAATAAGCTGTTCTAAATGACTTTCCACCACTCGGATGATTGTGGAAAGCTTACTGAGGAGAAACAGGAAGTGAGAGATTCAAACAAAGGAAAAATTTAGAAGGGAAATCAAAGGAAAGGGTAAGTGAACCAACAATGCAAAGAAAATAAAAGACAAACCTTTACAACCCCTTTAATACAATGCTAACTCTGATTGTCCTATGGATAAACCAAAAACTTTAGTGGAGGAGGGCTTTTTTTTAAAGTATCAGATCCATACTGCTACACATTTTCATCAGACCCACTACAGGCATACTTTTACTCAGTAGTGTTATATACAACTATTCTAGATCACTCTGTAAATAAATATATAGTTTAAACTCTATCCATTCCTTGCTTATTCTACATTTTTATTATGTTTTAGCTAGTTACATATTTCCGTTATGTATTCTTGGTGGTCTGAAAGGTCAGGCTTAGTTCATAAACCATCTGTCTGAGATTCAGTATTATAATTTCCAAATAAATGAAAGGTTAAATTAGTGCTCATGCAGCAAAATATCAGTTTGGAAATATATTTGACTTGTATTTGATTATAAGTAACACTGACCAATTGTTTTGCATTAAAAATGTATTATAGAAAGTGTAATGTATTATAGTAAGTATATTTAAAGGGTCTTAACACATAAGACCAAGTAGATGTATGCCAGCTATCTTTTGATAGCATTTTTGTTGTAAAAAGTTAAGGGGTCAAACAAAAGAGAACATGTATTTTATAAATGTGGACAGGTGTTACAGGATAAGTTTGCCTTTTTTAACATTACATGTTATACCCATATTCAGGGTGTAACATGTGTAACAGATGCATCGGCCCCCGCTCCCCCCAAACCGCCAGTCTGACAGCTAGCGGTAGATCTTCTCCCTCCTGCTAGTTTTCACAATTTGAAAAAAAGTGTTCTGTGAATCAGAAAGCTAAAGGCAGAAGTTTTTTTTTTTTTTTTTTTTTTTTTTATCTTAATGCATTCTATGTGTTACGATAAAAAAAACTTCTGTGTGTAGCAGCCTCCCCAGCACCCCCAAATTACCTACCTGACCTCCAGCAATGTCCATAATGCCCTCCCAAAAGTTAGAACACCCCTCTTCCGCACAAGGTATACCTGCCATTACATATCCCCTGATAGCCCCGATCTGGGGGACCAACATATCCAAATTTCACCCAGATCGGTCGAGGGGGTTCTTAAAAAGACAAACAGAGTCTATGAGAAAATCCAGAATAAAGTCTATTTTCTTCACAGCACTGATGAGGCAGCACTGATGGGCACTGATGATGTGGCACTGATGACATTGATGAGGTGGCACTGATGAGGAGGTGATAGACAGCAATGATATTCAGCACTGATAGGCACTGATGAGGCGACACTGATGGGCACTGATGCAGTGGCACTGATGGGCACTGATGAGGTGGCACTAATATGCAGCACTGATAGGCGGCACTGATAGGCAGCACTGATAAACACTGATGGTCAGCACTGATAGGTGGCATCAATGGGCACTGATAGGTGGCACTGATGGGTACTTATAGGGGCACTGATGGGCAATGATCCACTGTGTGATGTCAGAAACTGCATGTGACAACGATTCCATCACGTCTGGTTTTGGTCGCAAATATTTTTTTTCAGTATACACTCTAGGATTTTAGCAGACCTGGGACACCTTTGGGTGCTCCAAAGAGAATAATAATGTGGCATGCATAGTGCCCCCTCACCATCATTTCGGGGCCTGTTCTGAGCCTGTTCTGAGCCACATTCCTGTGTGAACATTGTGTCCGGGTTTCAGGCAGACTGAAACCCGGACACATGATTCAAAACCCAAACTGTCCAGGTGAAATCCGGACAAATGGTAACCCTAATCACAAGGGATTTTGTTCATCCCATGTGATAACAATATAGTTGATAAAAAAAGGAGTGTATTACAGTGTAAAAATTAAAACAATTAAATAAATAATAAAACAAAAAAAATGTAAAGCATGTATCCCAATGCTTGCATGCAAAGACAATTGCATAATGCATGGATACCACGAAAACACAGCGTACTGGATTTAGACACTCATGAATTACCTAAACATTTTTTTTAAATATGGGATCTAATTTACAGACAGAACAAATGGACTTATAATTCACCTTTAATTGCACTTACGGAAACATTTTTTTTTTAATCCCTGGGAATGAGACTCTGTTTGGGAATAAAATGGGGACACCACAAATAAAGGATATCACGGACCAGGGAAATATACAAACACTACAGGACATAAAGGAAACAAATTGATGGGATGTCAACGAATGGGAATACTTACAACTAAAACATTTGATAAACTCACTGCCTTTACCTATTAGAGATGGAAAGAAATTGAGGGTGGGATGACGTAGCACGTCGGTGAGCTGGGGGAGGAGCCTGACTGTGTCGCTGGAGGCGAGCGGCTGTGAGGAGCTCCGGGTAAACGAGTAGACGTAGCCGGCGAGTAGCGATATGAGAGGCCACAGGGAATGCCGGCAAGACATCAACAGCCCCCCCAGATATCCAGGGCTGGATTCCAGACAAGGTCAACAAGGCCAGGCCTCGTGGCGGCAGTGGGTGCAGGGGTGGCACTGCGGCTGAGAGGAGAGGACACTTTTACTTTCATTTTGGGAGTTCCCCCCTGTCATGCGGATGGTGAGAGGAGAAAAAACAGAGGGAAGAGGAGGTGAGATAGTTCTTGGCAGCAGCAACCCCCCCTCCCGGTTCTCAATGTAATTTTGTCATTTTCGGCAGCAGCACCCCCCAATGCTCAATGTCATTTTTGGCAGCAACAACCCCCCCCCCCACTTCTCAGTGTCCTGCCGAAAAAGTCCCCCTGCGCATAATGTCCCCCCTGTACTGTGCAGGCGGGGGCAGCATTGAAGGACCTGGCCTTGGGGCGGCAAAGGGAGTAAATCCGGGCCTGCGGACATCCCAGGTTGCGGCTCACGGTTTACCACTGGTGAGAGGAGTGGGATGCAGAGGTTAGCCGGCGGAGGGACGGTAGCCCTGTTAGCCAGAGCGTGGATCATCTACACCTAGGAGAACCCCCGCAACCCCCCTAGTCCCGGAATACCTAAGGGGAAGTACAGGGGGAGAGGTGAGCAAATGTTAATGCAATCTCAAAGAGGATTGAACTCTGTTATTTTTAAAGTGATAAGCGTTTTGAAAAGCTGGAATATATGAACTGGAGCAGACATAGACATGTAAAGTAAAAAGTAAACCTGTAAAAGGACATACAGGGTGAGCCAAAAGCTACAGTGAGATTGAGCGTCTTGGTTCCCATATTGAGGCAGGATCACAAGGGAGCAGATGAACTGCGGACTGTGATAAACTTATATACTTATATATGATACCTAGTGTGATGTGTCTGTAGAAAATCAGATTGCCAAGGATAAGAACACAAGTTGAGGATATAGGAAGAAAATGGTTAAAGGGTAGAGATATTGTGATAAGGGCGGGACTGGAGCTTGTGGATGGAAAATGTCTCCAAACACGAGCCAGGAACCAGTGAGAGGTGGAGGGGAGAGAGTGGCTTTGGGGGGTACGAGGGGGAGGGGGGGACGAAGGCAAGAAGAGGGGGTGGGCAGGGTGGAAGAGGATGGGATAGGTGGGGGGAGAGTAGTGGAAAGGGCTACTTACAGAAATATACTATTTTTCTAATACAGAACGTGAATAACCCATCTTGGCGAAAAACTAACCAATCATGACTACTGTTAGATTTTTCACCTATAATGTATGAGGGCTGAATACACCTTCAAAAAGGCATAAGGCCTCGTACACACGAGCAGACAGATTTGTTGAAATCTGTCCGTCCGACAGATTTGAACAAATCTGTCTGCTGGGAATCCCCGCCAGCAGAGAGCGCGCTGACGTGTTGGTGACGTGGCGGTGACGTTGACGCCGCCACGTCACCGCACCAGGAAGTAAAACACTTCCGCACATGCGCCGAATCCATTCGGCGGCGGTGCGGCGGCGGTGCGGGACGACATGTCTGCTGGTAAGTGTACTAACCAGCAGACATGTCAGGCGGATGGATTCCCATCCGATAGATTTCAAAGCATGCTTTGAAATCTGTCGGGTGGCCAAATCCGTCGGCTCGGCCGTACACACGATCAAATCTGTCTGCTGAAACGGTGCAGCGGACCGTTTCCAGCGGACAGATTTGATCATGTGTACGAGGCCTAAAACTCTCAAGAGATTGAGCATCATCAGGCAGGAGTGATCTTCTTACAAGAGACTCACCTGTCACATGAGACAAATGTGAAATTGTATTCCAATCGGTTTCCAATCTGTTATTTTGGAGACTCAATGACAAATAAGGCAAAGGGAGTTGCAATTGGAATAGGCAGAGGAATCCAGGTTGTCCTGGAGGACCGACTAACTGACCCAGAGGAAAGATATCTCTTTATGAGGGGGAAGCTGATGGAATGGAATGCACATTAGCTAAAATAAACTGCCCTAATAGAGATCCAATAGCATATCTGGGGAGGGTCCTGGAAAAACGATCTGACTTTAAAAAGGGGAAAGTGTTTATGACAATGCGAAATTTCGCTATTTTTTTTTGGATAAAATATCACGAATATTCGATATTTACGAATATTCGCTATATTTTATAAAAAAAAAATAGCGAAATTTCGCATATGATTGCGAAATTTCGCTATTTTTTTGGATAAAATATCACGAATATTCGATATTTACGAATATTCGCTATATTTTATAAAAAAAAAAAAAAAAATTGTTAGTGCGAATGCGAAATTGATTGCGAAATTGATTGCGAAATTTGAAAAAATACGAATATTCAAAATAGCAAATATTCGCCGCGATATTCGAGTTATTCGCGAATACTCGAATATGCAATATTCGTAGCGAATATTCGCAATGCGAATATTCGTGAGCAACACTATTTATGACTGGAGATTTGAATCTTTGTATAAATCCAAAACAAGATAGTACGTCACATGTACAGGGGACAATGAACACTCAGTTGAAGGCAATAAAATTGCCTTTGTCAGGGCTATTGGATAGGAGAATACGGAATCATAAATTTGTCAAAAGGTATGTTGTACTATGTAAACAATGGAGTCAAACAATTGGTCAAAGCAGTGAAAGCTGCAGTTTAATTTGTCAAAATATTAAATAATTAATCTAGGGAAAAAAAAAAATCCCTTGATAGAGTACAACATCGGGGTACAGTTTTGGCCAGAACTACAGAAGAAAAAGATTTGGAAGCAATTATCTCAAATTATTGCAAAATTAGCAAACAGTGTGGCCAGGCAGTGGGAAAAGCAAATTTAAAAATAAAATAAAAATACTAGAGGGGTCACCAGGAGCAGGGAAGTCCTGATATCCCTATATACTGTATAGCTTTAGTGAGACCTTGCTTAGAATAGTGTGTTCAATTTTGCAGACCTCACTCACAAGAAGATATTGAAAAGATAGAATGAGTCCAGAGACGGGTAACAAAAATGCTGAAAGGTCTGAGGGTTAAAACATAAAACATTAAAACATGGGCGTGGCCTAGCTGAGCAAGGAGATGGCTGCATAATCCGACAGCTCCTGCAGACAGAGGATAACCATTGGCTTTTCTGGGGAACTACAAAGCCCACCAGCCATGGGCAAGTCACACCGGAGTGCCTCAGCGTCCCGGGCACCGAAGGAGACCGGAACACAGCCCAGCCGTAACATCCCTGAGCTGTTCCGCTCCCTCCGCTCTGACTCTCACGTGGCCTTGCAGGCTGCAGGGCCTACTTCCCCGAGCGCAGCATCGGACTCCCAGTCGGAGGATCGAGAGCCGCTAGACGGCCGAACCGGCCCATCAGTTAGCCTCTCCGACCTTAATAGGGTGGCCTCCAGTATCACCAACACTCTATCGGCGGCTATCCAGCACCTGAAGTCGGAGTTTAGCACGGTAGCAACCCGCCTCGGGGAGGTCGAGCAGATGGCGCAACACCATTCGGCAGCCATCAGGCAAGTTCAACATGCCCATGACGCCCAACTATCCTATCTGTTTGACCTCCACCGACACGTCGAGGACCTTAATAACAGAGGCTGCAGGCATAATGTTAGAGTACGGGGGGCGGAGGGCGATCGAAACGGAGGCCCTGCCGCAGGCTATCTGCTCCATCTTTAATGACTTATTGGGCCGCCCGGCGGACTCCCCGGTGGAGATGGAGCGACTGCACCGTGCCCTTGGACCCCCTCCCCGTGACGGTGACCCCCCGATGGATATTATATGTTGCATCGTCAACTTTCCACTTAAGGAGGAAATCATGAGAAAGGCAAGGGAGAGGGGCCGTGTTCTCTACAATGGCAACGAGGTGAAACTGTTCCAAGTCCTTTCTCAAATCACCCTGCAAAACAGACGAGCTTTGAGACCCCTGCTGGACATCCTGCGCAACCGCAACATCGTATACCGTTGGAAGTTCCCTTTCTGCCTATCCGCCACTGCTAGAGGGCGTACAGCCCTCCTACGCTCCCCAGACGACCTGCAACTTTTTTGCGAGCAGCTCGACATCCCGACGGTGGAGTTGCCGGAATGGTGCTCCTTCCACTTTCCTACGGAGCCCTGGTGTCCAGTTTCCCACCATCCCTCTCCGAAAGCTCAGAGGCAGTGATCCCGACGGCGGAAGACGGATCGTCCCTCGCCCGGAGCTCCAGTGTCTCGCCAGGACCAAGACCGTCACAGCCCTGACCCCCTCGCCACTCCTCAGAGGGACCGTCAGGAACCCCGAGTCTCATGCTCCCACTCCAGCTGCCCGTAAGTGACTTTGCACTCCGCTTCCTTTGCTCCCCCCCCAGTTTACCACCCTACCTCACTGCTGCCAGACTTCCACCGGACTCACAACTTCACCCCTTTTCATTGTCCCTGCAAACTGGTGGTTCAGACGAGTCCTTGCCATACTCTGAAATCCTCATGCTACCTCACTGTTGCCAGACTTCCACCGGGCTCACAACTTCCCCCCTTTTTTTTTTTTTTTTTTTTCTTTTTTAATTGTTTATTTCATTTTTATTTTCCCTACGATGCGCTCCTAGCTACTGCATCCCTGTTCCACCCCCCCTGAGACATGTCCATCTGCTTATTGCTCTGATGCTTCCCTACCCCCCCCCAGGGGAGGGCTCTGGCGATGAAACTGTCTATTGTTTTGCTCCTTCGTCCTGTCATACTGGGGCCGTACCTCTGCAGACTCTGCTTTCCTAGATATGATGCTCCCAGTGGAACTGCCAACACCTTGCCTACCATCAGCCTTTCCACCCCCACCACGCTGCCCACGCTTGCCCAATGTGACTGATGACTCGGATTGATGATGGCCCTGCCCTCTCTTGACTCCGGCGGATTGCTCACAGAACCATAGACCTCCATCCAGGCTCTCGCTCTGCCCATCATCTCCCTGACCACTGTGATAATAGGTAGCTGGCAGCACTTCCCCCTGGAACTAACAAAATCAGTTGCAACCGTATGTCAGTTATACTTGTTATGTAGCAGGTCCGAACTATAGGCTTGGCTGGGTATTTTTTACTAATAACCTGTGTAGTGTTACCCCCCCTTCCCCTCCTCCTACTCCCAACCCCCCCCCCTTCTCCCTCTCCCCCCTCCCCACTCCTTCCTCCCCCTTCTCCCTCCTCCCTCTCCCCCCTCCTCCCTCCCCTCTCCTCCTCCCTCCTCCCCCCTCCCTCTCCCCCCTCCTCCCTATTCCCTCCCCTTCCCCTTCCCCCCCTTCTCTATGCAAGAATATACGTGTCTTTGTTCATTTACTTATCCACCTTCTCTTAAATGCCCTGTATGTATGTTTCATTCTCTCTTATTGTATCTACAGCTAAGGTGGGATATGTCGCAGTGGTCTCCCACCAGAAATGGAGAAATTGAATGCTCCCTCGCTGTTTGAGGCCTCTTCTGTGGACCGCTTGCCCGTGGGCCAGCTTTTTAAACGGTAAGCCGGATCCTATGCCCTCCTAGTGATTTGGAGGGTGGTGTCCCCTGGGTCTGGGGCATATTTCTGCCCATGGGACCTGGGGGAGCTGCCAATGAAAAATCACTGGACAGGCCAGTCTGACAATATGGAGGTTAATTAATTAATTACAACTGGCTATAACTACTTGTGATTGATTTTTCCACTTAGTAGACCGCTTCATTGTTCAATTGATAAAAAGTGATTGTTCTGGAAGGACGAGGTACCTGCTCGTGGGGTGTCCCTCGGGGCCCCCACGGGTCGCCGGGTTCCATACCGGGTCCCATGTCCTTAATAAGGTTCGTCTTGTTCATTCTGGCATGCAAATTCTTGCTGTTTTCTAAAGGGATGCTTATTTGCCTGTTTATGTACGCTTCCTGCAATGTTTAACGCTTACGGGTGGGATCTGGAGTTGTTGTGGTTTTATACATGTATTATCATTCAATGTCTAGGTTTTACCCGTCCTCCTTTGCCTAAGCCTACAGGAGATCTAGCTCTCAGCTCCTCTTCATGTATTGTTCCCTGCCCTACTTAGGCCCTTTTCTCCTCTATCTCGCCTGACCTACCCCACTCACATGCTTTCTGCCCTCCTCCTTTCCTTTCTCCGAGTTCCCCATTACGATACCATTCACTGATTCCTCTGTCTCGGGGCAGCCTATGCTCCCGGTTAGTCTTACTGTCCCCCAGCAGCAGAGCTCTAAAAGGCCTGATGACACTCCGGCCCTCTAACCCCCCAGGTGGACTAGATTCTCTATCCCCACCTCTGGTGTCTGTCCCCCTCTACCTCCCCCAATGTGGGGTGAGTCACTTCTCCAATACCTTTCTCTCCCCTCTCTCTTTCTCACCCTCGTATCTTTGCCCCCCCTTTTTTTTTCTTTTTTTGTTTTGTCTTGTTCCCCCCCCTTCCTTCCTACCGACCCGTTTATCTACATTGTTGGTGTCGGTGGTCCCCCACGTCAGGCATCCCTCCAGCGGTTGTCGTTCATTCTTGCGCCTGTTTCAGTGGAACTTGCTCTATTACTAACTCCTTTCCTTCAATTAAGCCATGCGAAAGACCTCGCAGCCCCCTCTTCCCCTGTAGCTGAAGTGTGTGTCTCTTAATGTGAGAGGCTTGAATGTGCCGGAAAAACGATCGCAGGTCCACTCCGCGCTGTCTAAGCAGAAGGTCCAGTTTGTATTTCTACAGGAAACCCATTTCCAATCGGACTCTGTCCCTAAACTTCGCAGCACCCTATACCCCACTGCTTTGCACTCCACGAATCCTTCCGCAAAGACCAAGGGCGTTTCCATCTTGATCTCCAAGCATGCTCCCTTCCGCCTGTCCGACTCTTTGGTGGACCCGGAGAGTAGATTTTTGTTTATCAAGGGCCATTATGCCTCTAAGCCCCTGACCCTGGCAAATGTGTATGCTCCGAACGAGCATCAGGTTTCTTTCTTTAAAAAAAATAACACGCTTCTACTCTCGTTCCAGGAAGGCATTGTCCTCCTGGGAGGCGACTTTAATGTTCCCCTGAATCCTGACGTTGACTCCTCTTCGGGGGCCAACGCATTGCCCTACCGAGCCCTCCAACAAATCAAATTGCAGTTGCAGAGTCTCGAACTGCATGATACGTGGCGCATGCTTTTCCCCACGACTAAAGATTTTACTTTCTACTCTGCTCCTTGCCAGAAATACTCTCGTATAGACTATTTCTTTTTGTCCCAACCTGACTTGACCTACTTAACCCAAGCTACCATAGACCCAATGTTTTTATCCGACCACCATCCCATCTCGGTCACCCTGACCTTCCCTGAGTCGGTTTCCAGGACCAAAATGTGGCGGCTAGATTCAGCCCTGCTCAAGGACGCTGGCTTTTCTGCACAACTGGACTCCACGATCCGCAATTTCTTCGCCGAGAACTTCTCCCCGACCTGTCCCCGCTCACCGTGTGGGAGGCCCACAAGTGCGTGGTGCGTGGTGACCTTTTAGCTCAGGCTGCAAAGCTCAAAAGAACCCAACAAGAAGCTATAACCAGCCTGCTTTACAAAATCGGTAGGCTGGAAGCCTCTCATAAGGCTTCTCTCTCCCACAGTTCACTGCAGGAGCTTACGCACACCCATTCACTGCTACTGGACGAGCTGGGCAAACGCACCAGACGGCGGTATGTTCTCCATCAAAGAATTTTCTACGAGCAAGGCAACAAATGTAGGAAACTGTTGGCAAGGGCGGTGCGGGCATCTAGGCCCTCCACTACGGTCCACCAAATTCGAGACCCCAACGGTGCGGCCTTGTCTAAAAACGAGGATATAGCGAAATGCTTCCAGCAATATTATACTAAGCTTTATAATTTAGACCCCTCCGCCCGGACCCTGGTCCAGGCAGCAACCAGGACGGAAGCAATTAGGGATTTCCTGTCCCAATATTCCCCAGGACAAATTCCAGAGACATGCGCTGCAGAGTTGGATCTACCCCTCTCAACTGGAGAACTCCAAACCGCAATCCGTCAAATGAAACAAGGTAAGAGCCCGGGACCTGACGGGTTCACGCTGCAATACTATAAAGCATTTTTACCAGCTCTTTCTCCTGGGATGTTAACTGCCTTTAATGCCCTAGCTTCCCCTATGGGTCGTCTGCTGAAAGCACATATTGCGGTTATCCCGAAGGATGGTAAGGATGCCTTGCTTGTCCAGAACTACAGGCCGATTTCCCTCCTCAACGTGGACATCAAGCTGTACGCGAAGATCCTGGCAAATCGGTTGTCCCCGCTCCTGCCCGGACTGGTTGCTCAAGACCAGGTGGGGTTTGTCCCTGGCAGGGAGGCCAGGGACAACACTATCAGAGCGTTAAATTTACACCATTGGCTTACTACTTCCAAGACACAGGGCTTTTTCCTGTCCCTTGATGCGGAGAAGGCATTCGATAGGGTGGCCTAGGACTACATGCGGGAGGTTATGGGCGCACTGGGCCTTCGCCCTCGCATGTTGGCACATATATCGGCGTTATACTCCAGTCCCAGTGCGAACGTGCGGGTTAATGGTCACCTATCGGACGCCTTCTCCATAAGTAACGGTACTCGTCAGGGCTGCCCCCTGTCCCCCCTGATCTTTGTTTTAACCCTGGAACCTTTTCTTAATAGACTGCGTCGCAACCCTGATATCAAGAGTCTGGCAGTGGGCGACAGTGAATACAAGGTGGCGGCATTCGCCGACGATATACTTCTCTCCCTGTCTCAACCGAGGATATGCTTGCCAAATCTCTTGAAAGATATAGAGAGTTTTGGGGAATTATCCCATCTCAAAATTAACTACACAAAGTCCCACGCCTTAAATGTGTCACTCCCGAGAAGCGAAGTGGAGAGCTGCCGTGTTTCCTTTCCTTTCCTTTGGAAGGACAGAGCCATTACATACCTGGGCATCCAAATCACATCAGACCTGACCCACCTCTTCACTGACAATTTTCTACCCGCCCTCGGGAAGGTCAAGCAGGATCTAAAAGATTGGGGTGCCCTCAATGTTTCTCGGTTTGGCCGTTCTGTCCTCCTGAAAATGGTCATTCTGCCGCATCTCTTGTATCTTCTGCAGTGCGTCCCAATAGGCCTGCCCCCCTCCTTTTTTGCGGCATACAAGACGGCGATCTCTGCGTTTCTCTGGAGGAACTCTCATCCTCGTATCAAGTACAAGCGACTCACTCGCCCTAAAACCAGGGGCAGCATTGGCCTGCCAGACTTGTTCCTTTACTATCTGGCGAGCCATCTTACACGTATTGTGGATTGGAATGTGCATGCAACCAGGAAAGGATGGATAGACTTGGAGATGCCCTCTTGACTCACTTCCCTTGATTTCGCCGTGGCACTGGCCCACGGAGGCTAGGATGCATCCACTCCTCGGGCCCAACCTCAGAGCCTTTGTCCGAGGGACGAAGGATCTGTCGTTCTCCTCGGTCCCAGGACCCTTAACCCCCTTGAGGGGTAACCCTGGCTTCGAGCCGGGCCTACCCTCTTCATTCCTGAATCGTGTTTGGGCGCAAGATCGGGTCCAAGCACGCCATTTTTTCTCCCGTGGTACTCCTCGCCCTCACGAGGACTTAGTGTCCGCCTCCCCGTCCACTTTTTTCGCTTTCTGGTCTTATAGGCAAGTGAGACACTTTCTCTCCTCGCAATCGACCACAGAAATATGGTCAAGACGATTGACACCTTTTGAATCCCTTTGTACGCAGACATCCCCACAAAGACACCTGATCTCCAGTATTTATCAGATTCTATTGGACAGTAACCGGACTTGCCGGACCCTGCTCATTCAGCATGGGAAACTGAACTCAACATCTCCCTTGGAGAGGATGAATGGGCCCGTATCAATGATTACACTCACAAGGGGTCCCTCAATGTAGCTATCCAGGAAAACTGCTACAAACTACAGATACGCTGGTATAGAACTCCGGCTCTTCTACACAAATTTGATCCAGCGGTTCCGGAAACGTGTTGGAGATGCGGAAAGGGACGAGGGACCATGCTCCACATTTGGTGGGACTGCGAGTCCATCCAGCCTTTTTGGAAAGAAGTGCATGATCTTATCGCACAAGTGACTACTTATGTGCTGGATTACTCTCTGGCACAATACCTCCTGCATCATACACATCTGACCAAATCCGAGTTCCTTAAGTCCTTGGCCATGCACATGGTGAACACGGCGAGGCTCTGCATCCCGCTAGATTGGCGCTTCACGCGCACTCCGACAATTGGAGAATGGTTTAACAGGTTTTCTAGAATTGAAGAAATGGAGGAGCTTGTCCATATTTCACAAGAGCGCATCACACAATTCTCCACTACTTGGGCCTGTTGGACCCACTTTAAAACGACTCAGCTTTTCCGAACCCATAATGCTTAAAGTGCATCCAGGCCAAACTTAGGCAAAACAGGAACTCGATTGGACCGACGTTTTGCTGCCCGACTGAGACTGGCCCTTTGGGGGGAGACCGCCGGCACTGACGTCCCTCAATCGCACCTTCCCCTTTCCCTACCTCCCCCCTTCTCCCCCTCCTTTCCCCCCCCTTTTTTTTTCTTTTTTTTTATTCTTCTTTCTCTGCCTCGTTTTCACTCCCTTTCTGCTCCTCCTTTCTCTCTTCTTGCTTTTTCCCTGTGCCCTCTCTTTCCTTCCTCACAATAGAAATGAAAAGTGGAAACGCCATTACCTACCAAACTTTGGGTTCAAATTGAGCGTTCGGTAGTAGCAAATAGGGACCTTCCGTCTCTTTTATTAGCTAAACTTACTGATCTACCCCTATCGTGCCCTAATTTTCCCTCTATCGACGCTACTCTTGAGGCCTGGGGCAAGTTACACTTGGGCTCATCCCCGGACTGTCTTTTAACTCAGGACATATCTAACCTCAAAATCTTTGAATTCCTAATTCCCGACCTCAATATACAACAATGGACTGACGAGGGTATCTGTACCTATGATGACTTAGTGACCAGAACTCCTCATAAGCACCCCTTTGCTAAAATTCAAATACAACATTTGTTATCTAAGCGCCAATCCACTTCATTTAGCCTTAATAATGAGGTGTGGCAGTACCTCGGGTTCAACTATGATAAACCGAAGGGCCTTTCTCGGTTCTATACCATTTTACAGAATTATACCCATTTCAATAAGACTTCCGGCATGTTAAATTGGAAAAAAGACCTGGGAGCAGCCTTTTCATCAGAGGCTTGGGGCTCTGCGATTAAGAATTACTATAAATATTCCCATTGTACCAACCACTGGGACCAATTCATGAAAATTTTACACAGGTCGTACCTAACTCCAGTCAGACTATCCCTTATCTTCCCATCTGAAACCGACGCTTGTTGGAGACTGTGCGGGGCAAGGGGGTATATTTATCACATTCTATGGGAATGTAAGAGCATACGTAGTTTTTGGAATGAGGTGTTTAAACTAATTTCCTCAACTATAGGCTTTTTTGTAAGCCCCTCCCCTCAATTAGCTTTGTTGTTCCTTACTATCCAAACTATTCCTAAACAGCTCAGGAATGTAGTAACTCATATTCTTATAGCAGCGAGACTATCGATCACGTCCAAATGGAAAACTAACCTGACTCCTAATACTAAAGAAGTTGTGGAGAGAGTAAAAGTACAGCACTCCTTTGAAAAACATTTCGCCGTGACATCCCTTTCAGTTGCTCAATTTAACAACCAATGGGAACCCTGGACTTCTAAGTTTGGAAATTGACTTCCTGGACCTACTAACTTCCCTTTTCGGACTGTCTATAAGTTCTATCTCCTGCAGTAGGAAGCTCCTCTATTTGTTATCACCCTCCTCTATTCCCCTCCTTCTCCCCCTATCTATTCTTTATTACTTCTTCTCTTTTCTATATGTTTTTTCATTTAGTTTCAATTCTCATCTTATGTCATGCTTTGGGCTGTTTTCCTTTTTTTTTTTTTTGTTGTTATCTAAAGGGCTACTGCTAATCGTCCAGTTCCCCTAAAGTTTATCATTTAACTTCAAGTAGGCCCTCTGTTTGTTCATGGGCATTAAATGTCCCCTGATTTTGATCTGATACTGGGGGTGCGGAGTCCACACCTAGCAGTAGGCAGTAGGACAAGTACTCCCTGCTACTCTTCAAGGTATTTTAGGGAACATTCCTTATCTTATTATGTTATAATTTCCTTATGAGGGCATTATCCAATTTTGTATACATTAATGTCAATAAGACATGTCCAACGTCTGTTCTGTCTATTGCTTGGTATAAGATTGTAATTGTTTATCTTTAACTCTAATAAAAAAGATTTGAAAAGAAAAGTGGAAACGACCTTATGGTGGTTTCGTGCAAGATGACAATATTGTTACAGCCTATCGGTCTTAGGTCCTAGGTTTTGACCCCAGCCTAATGAGTCAGCCTTGGTTCTTTACTATTTGTTTAATTGCTTGACTCTATTTCTGTTATTCACATAGGCCGTGTAACCTTATATAAATTCTTATATCTGTACTTCTCGTCTCTGTACGACGTATTGTACATTTGTCCTTCAATAAAATCTTTATGGAACAAAAAAAAAACATTAAAACATATCAGGAAAGACTTGAGTTACTTAAAGCGGAATTTCACCCTAAATATAAGCCCTCCCATGTGATCCAGCATACTGGCGTCAGCGCCAGTATGCTGTTTTTTTTTTTTAAATCCATGTACTTACTGTCTTATTCAGAATTTTATTTTTTTTACCCCGCGGTGGACGGCGCCAGTATAACGCGTCACATCTTACGAAAGTACCCGAAAAGGACTCGGATAATCTCGGCGAAAATGCGGCGCCTGCGCACAGACCTAGGAGCTGACTGCGCAGGCGCCGTATTTCTCCGAGTCCTACGGCTATGAATGAATGAATGAATGAAAAACTTATATAGCGCGGCACATGCAAACTAAATCGCCTCTGGGCGCTTGTTGTTTCTGTCTCTCTTGACATCAAAAGAGCAGAGTTTTAATCTGTCTTCTGAAGGTCAGGTGGTTTTCCTCCAACCGAATGTTAGTTGGTAAAGCGTTCCATAGTCTGGGACCTTGGACCGCAAACCTTCTTTCTCCTTTGGACTTGTATCTGGCTTTGGGTACCTTGACCAGATTTTGGTCGGTGGATCGCAGAACGCGATTGGAATTGTGGGCTTCTATCTTTTCGCATAGATATTGCGGGGCCTTCCCATGGATGCACTTATGTATCAGACAGAGTGCTTTGAAAGCAATTCTGTCCTTTACTGGCAACCAATGAAGGGATCTCAGTGAAGGTGAGATGGATTCCCAGGGTTTTTTCCCAGTCACAAGTCTGGCGGCCGTATTTTGAACGACTTGCAGACGAGCGATTTGGTACTTAGGGAGTCCGAGGTAAAGGGCATTTGCATAGTCCAATCTGGAGTTTACAATTGTTCCTACCACGACTGCTACGTCTTCTTTGGGAATGAATGGAGTAAGTCTGCGTAGTAGGCGCAGCAGATGGTGAGATCCGCTGACTACTGACCCTATTTGTGCGTCCATAGTCATGTAGGTGTCGAAGATGACGCCTAGACTTTTGACTTTGGCGCTAAGGGTGATGATCTGGCCCAAAATGGGTGGGGGTTTCCAAGTGGTTGCCAGTTGACTCTTGCGACTGGCATGAAACAGAAGAAGTTCTGTTTTGGAACTGTTGAGTTTAAGATAACTCTAAGGCCCCGTACACACGGCCGAGGTTCTCGCTGAAAATCAGCGAGAACCTCGCTGGAATGCACATTCCAGCGAGGACCTCGGCCGTGTGTACGGTCTCAGCGAGCTTCCCGTCGGGAAGCCCGTCGAGCCGAAATAGAGAGCACGCTCTCTATTTCCTCGACGGCCCGCCTGGAAGAATGGCTGGTTGCCATTCCCGACGGGCGGGTCGCCGAATTCGACGGCCGGGAGAGAACCTCGACGGGCGGAACGATGTGTTCTGCCCATCGAGGTTCTCTGCCGTGTGTACGGCACCGTCATCCAGTTTTCTATCAAAGAGAGACATTTCTCTAAACTGAGATGATGATCCTTTTTGTTGCAGATGCGAAAATACAGTTGCGTGTCGTCTGCATATGAGTGATAAAGTAGGTCTTGGCTACTAATAATTTCAAAGAGAGGGCGAAGATAGACGTTGAAAAGCACCGGTGACAAAGGGGATCCTTGAGGGACTCCACTTGACACCATGCGCTTTTCAGAGGTGAAAGGTCCTAATTTCACTGTTTGTGATCGGTTTTCCAAAAAGGAGGAAAACCATGCTAGATCACCTTCTGCGACTCTGGCTACCTCAGCCAGCCGAGTCAATAAAAGTTTGTGGTCTACAGTGTCAAAGGCTGCGCTTAGGTCCAGCAGAACCAGGAGAGAGGATTCTCCTTCGTCTGCGGCCTCAAGGGCGTCATCCCATATTTTGAGTAATGCTGTTTCCGTTCCGTGTCCGGGACGGAAGCCTGATTGAAATGGATCAAGTAGGTTGTGGGTATCCAGATGCTGTTGCAGCTGTTTTACCACTACTTTTTCCATAACTTTGGAGAGAACGTTAAGGCCTGTTATGGGACGACGGTGAGTTGGGTCCTTGGGATCTAGGGTAGGCTTTTTCAAGATGGGCTTGATTGTGCCCTCTTTCAGCTGGGAGGGCACTATGCCTTCCTTAAATGACTGATTTATTAGCTGCGTGATAGGTGGTGCCAAGATGTCGGCACATTCCTTCAGCAGTTTAGTGGGGATAATATCATTAGGCGCTGTGCTGTTTCCCAAAGTACCGATGATATTTTTAGTGGTCTCTATGGAGATGGGTTCCAGAGTGAACATCGTTGATTGTCGATGGTTTCTGTGGATGTTATGTGGTTGGTTGGGAGGGGGGTTGAGAGGGGTATTGATTTGCCGAATGCTTTCCCGGATTACCTCAATTTTATTAATGAAGAAATCCGATAGTTCATCGCAAAATTCTTGGGTGTCTAAATTGGGGGTTTCCAGGCAACCTGGGTTCATGGTCTGAGTGACCAACTTGAAGAGTTTGCGGGGGCGATTTAAAGCGCTGTTGATAGCCACAGAAAAATGATGTTTCTTGGCTTTAAAGATTTCTTTATGGTATTTTCTTGTTAATTCCTTGTAGATGATGAGATTCTCCTCTGAAACGCTTCTTTTCCAAGCGGCTTCCGCTCTTCTGCGCTCTTGCTTCAGTAGTAACAGTTGGTTGTTGAACCAACCGGACTTGTTTTTCTGGATGCGGGTTTTGCGTTTCGGTGCTACTAAGTCGGCTGACTGTAGTAGGGCTGTATTTATGGCATCCAGTGTTTCTGAGGCTGTTAGAAGTGGTTGGATTATTTTTATTTTATTTCCCAAGGTAGATTTGAAGAGTTCCGAATGGAGCTTCTTCTGAGATCTAGTCCAGTGTGTTGCCACCGGCTTGGGTGTTTTTATCAATGGGGGGATTTTGGGAATTATGAATTTAATTGCATGGTGATCTGTCCATGGCAATGGTTCATTTTCCATAATGCTTATTTTCAGATTTTGTCTGAAAATTAAGTCAAGCGTGTGACCTGAAACATGTGTGGGCCCACATACTAGTTGCTGTAGCCCTAATCCTTCCAGGTGGTCAATACAGGCGTCGGCAACAGGATCCTGAGAGGAGTTGGCCCAGAGATTGAAGTCCCCGAGCAGCAAAATGTGTTTGCTGTTAAGGGTATAAGTGGAGATAAACTCCGTCAATGATGTGAGTAGCTGCGATTTTGGCCCGGGTGGCCTATAGTAGAGAAGAATGTGGACGGTCTCCTGGGGGTTTGCTTGCAGTTGCAGGGTAAGGGTTTCCATAAATGGAAGAGGATTTTGAAGGACTGGTTTGGTGATCGCAAGATGAATCCTGTGGATCACCGCCAGGCCTCCACCTCTTTGCCCTATTCTGTTTTCCGTTATAATACGGTAGTTTTCTGGCACCAGTTCTCCTAGAATGGTGTTACAGTCGACTGTAAGCCAGCTTTCTGTAATAAAAAGGCAGTCTAAATCATATTGTAGAATGAAATCATGGATTTCTGATCGGTGTTTTACTGCCGATCTTGCGTTGATCAGAGCACATGATATGTGCTTAAGCTGGGGTAAATGGCTAAAACTCTTGATAGTCGATCGTTGATCGGTTCTCAATAGTTGTTCTAATTTTAAGGCCTTTTTGGTGACGGCTGGTAAGACTGTGGCGAATCGCCTCAGACCCCAAATGGTTTCTGCAGAATATTGCAAAAGAGCCATAGTTGCAGTCGTTGGGGGGGCTGTGATGTTTAAATGGCGATGGAGGGGGGATTCATTGAATCCTTCTCTCCCGGCTTGGTCCAGAGGAAGGCAAAAAAAACCCTGGCCGTGCTGAGCCAATGTGCGGAGGCCAGGGATAAAAAAAATCCTTCCTGATCCCTGGGAGGCGATCGGAGAATAACCCTGGATCAAGCAGTATTGGTTGTGAAGGAAAAAAAAGGGGGGGTGAGAGGTGACTCTGTTTCTGGGGTGTACCAAGATGGCCACCGACCAAGACACAGGGCATATGCTGGGGGGCTGTCAGCTGGGTGGATGGATGGTTATGGTGAACTGGATGGTTCACTGGGGGGTGGATGGGATCCTCCAGGGGTAGGGGGGGTATTTTGGGCTGTGTAGGGGTTTTTTCCTGGGCGTAGGAGCGGCGCGCCGCTAGGCCGCGGCTGAAGCCGCGGTCTTTCCTAAGCCGCGGCGGCCGCGAATGTGAGCAGGCCGGCGCGGATGCCGGCGGGATCGGGAAGAAGCCGCAGAACTGAGCCAGAGAGGCGGCGAGGGGGGGGGGGGGTGCTGTGGATGGTAGTGTGGGTGGCGATGAGGGGTAGGAGAGGGGGAGAGCCACAAGATGTAGCGGCTTGTCCTGAAAAGGACGGCCGCCAATGGTTTGCAGGGGAGGTAGAGTGCCCTAAAAAAGACAGGGTCCTACCTGGAGAAGAAGGAGTCCAGGGGGAGGAAGGAGCTGGTCCTAGGGCTGCAGATTGTATCATGCAGCAAGGGGTTTGCAGGAGCCTGCCTGCCTAGCAGCCTAATCTGTGCTGTCCCTGGGAGAGAGCCGACTCGTGTGAGAGCGTCCTGCTCTCTCAAGATCTGACACTGAAGGTTACTATGGCGCTTCATGCCCTCCGAAAAACGCCGAAATAGGACTCGGAGAAATACGGCGCCTGCGCAGTCAGCTCCTAGGTCTGTGCGCAGGCGCCGCATTTTCACCGCGATTACCCGAGTCCTTTTCCGGTACTTTCGTAAGATGTGACGCGCTATACTGGTGCCGTCCACCGCGGGGTAAAAAAAATAAAATTCTGAATAAGACAGTAAGTACATGGATTTAAAAAAAAAAAACAGCATACTGGCGCTGACGCCAGTATGCTGGATCACATGGGAAGGACTTATATTTAGGGTGAAACTCCGCTTTAATAAGTACAGTCTGGAGGAAAGAAGGGGAAGGTGAGACATGATTGAAACCTTTAACTACATCAAGGGGGTGAACAAGTCTCAGGAATTCAGCATTTTTTATTATGAAGCCAAGATCAAGAACACAGGGACATGACCTCGAACTGGCAGGAGGATAGTTCAAAACTAATCTTAGAAAGTATTATTTTACCAAAAGAATAGTTGATTCTTGGAACTGACTTCCAGCAGAGGTAGTGAGTCAGTCAACAGTAAATGGATTCTTACATGCTTGGAACAAACATAGATCTATACTCAGACAAAAAAGTAAACCAATAAAAAAAAAATACCCTTGTTTTAATTTTAAAAAAAGGCAGACTCGATGTACCACTTTGTCTTTATTTCTGCTGTCATTTTTCTAAATTGTATGTTTCATTTTTAAATATCCTGTAAATATGAACACTACACACATTATGACTTGAGTTAGCAAGCCAGGTCCTGTTTAACCACTTGCCCACCGCGCCATAGACATTTTACTGCTACAGCGCGGTGGGGTAACTGTGACACGACGTCCCTGGGACGTCCTCATGCACTTCCGCGTTTGCGCGTCCCCTGGGACGGGCTCGCGGAAGTGTCCGTGCTCGCCGGGTCTAGAAGACCCGGCGCATCACGGATCACGGTAAATTGCAGCTGATAGCGGCCGTTTACCACGTGATCGCTCAAATGATGGAGCGATCACTTGTAAACAAATCATTTGATGACGCCGGTTCCTCCCTCTCCTCTCTGTACCGTTCGGTACAGTGTGAGAGGAGAGGGGGGAGCGGGTGGCAGCAGCAGCGCTGTGGCTGGATCTGTGACAAATGCAGTCACAGATCCAGCCAGCCAACCCTGCCCAATACTCTGCAATACCCCAGTACTCTGCAATACCCCAGTACCCTGCACAATACTCTGCAATACCCCAATACTCTGCAATACCCCAGTACCCTGCACAATACTCTGCAATACCCCAATACTCTGCAATACCCCAATACCCTGCGCAATACACTGCAATACCTTAATACTCTGCAATACCCCAATACCCTGCGCAATACTCTGCAATACCCCAATACTCTGCAATACCCCAATACTTTGCAATACCCCAATACCCTGCGCGATACTCTGCAATACCCCCAATACCCTGCGCGATACTCTGCAATACTCTGCGCGATACTCTGCAATACCCCAATACTCTGCAATACCCTGCGCGATACTCTGCAATACCCCAATACCCTGCGCGATACTCTGCAATACCCTGCGCATTACTCTGCAATACCCTGCACGATACTCTGCAATACCCTGCGCAATACTCTGCATTACCCTGCGCAATACTCTGCAATACCCTGCGCAATACTCTGCAATACCCTGCGCAATACTCTGCAATACCCCAATACTCTGCAATACCCAAAATACCCTGCGCAATACTCTGAAATACCCCAATACTCTGCAATACCCCAATACTCTGCAATACCCATTTTTTTAAAGCACCCCTGTCCCCGTGTGCTCGCATGCAGAAGTGAACGCATACGTAAGTCCCGCCCACATATGAAAACGGTGTTCAAGCTACACATGTGAGGTATCTCTGCGAACGTTAGAGCGAGAGCAATCATTTTGGCACTAGACCTTCTCCGTAACTAAAAACATGTAACCAATAAAAGTAATTAAAGCGTCGCCTATGGGGATTTTTAAGCAGCGAAGTTTGGCGCAATTCCATGAGTGTGCGCAATTTTGAAGTGTAACATATTGGGTATCTATTTAGGGCCAGATTCTCATAGAATTCCGGCGGCGTAGCGTAAGCCAGTTACACTACGCCGCCGCTGCTTGCTGGAGCAAGTGCTTGATTCTCTATGCACTTGCTCCCGAGGTTTCGCTTACGTCGCGTAAATCGCGCAGCGTAACCCCGCGCAATTCAAATGGGGCGGCTTGTATTTAAATTAAGCGCGCCCCCGCGTCGAACGAACTGCGCATGCGCCGGCCGGGGGAAAATCCCAGTGCGCATGCTCCAAAGGACGTCACATTTTCTCAATGTAAACGACGTAATCGCAGCGTACGCCAGCCCCATTGAGAATCGACGTACGCAAACGACGTAAACGACGCACAACACGACGCGGTCCCGAGGCCATACTTAACATGGCATCCGACGGGACACGACGGCATCCGACGGGACCTCGTAAGGTTACTCCACATAGAAGCTGGGGTAACCTTACGCGGACGAAAACGACGTAGGCGACGACGGGGCGGCGTAAAAGCGATAGAGAATCGGCGTACTACTTCATTTGCATATGCAAATGAAAAAACAACGTAAAGGCCACCTAGTGGCCGGAGTTGTCATTACATCTACGATCCGAAAGTGTAATTGTATTACGCTTGTCGGATGTAGAAGCGTATCTATGCAAAAGTGATGCTCAGCATCACACGCATAGATACGAGCCAAAAAAAAAGGCGATACGACGGGGTATCTGAGATACTCCGTCGTAACGCCTCTGAGAATCTGGCCCAGTCTCGGCGTAACTTCATGTTTCACATTATGAAAAAAATTGGGCTAACTTTACTGGCACAAACAAACTGAAAAAAAAAAACACATCAATTGCAGCCACTGTGCCCATAAAATGCAGCCACTGTGCCATCAAACGCAGCCACTGTGCCTATAAAACGCAGCCATTGTGCCCATAAATTGCCACCACTGTGCCACCAAATGCAGATACTGTACCCATCAATTGCTACCAGTGTGCCCATCAATTGCCGCTACGTGCCCATCAAATGCTGCTACTGTGCCCCTCAATTACCACTACTGTGCCCATCAATTACTGCTATTGTGCCAATCAATTGGCGCTACTGTGCCAATAAAAAAAAATACCCTTGTTTTAATTTAAAAACAGGCAGACTCGATGTACCACTTTGTCTTTATTTCTGCTGTCATTTTTCCAAATTGTATGTTTAATTTTTAAATATCCTGTAAATATGAACACTACAAATGGTATGACTTGAGTTAGCAAGCCAGGTCCTGTTTAAACAAACCATATAATATAAGGTTGCAGTGGCGGCTGGGGCTCAATTCTTTTTAGTGGGGCACAAACAAACTGAAAAAAAAAACACATCAATTGCAGCCACTGTGCCCATAAAACGCAGCCACTCTGCCATCAAACGCAGCCACTGTGCCTATAAAACGCAGCCTCTGTGCCATCAAACGCAGCCACTGTACCCATAAATTGCCACCACGGTGCCATCAAATGCAGATACTGTACCCATCAATTGCCGCTAATGTGCCCATCAATCACTGCCATTGTGCCATCGTGCCATTGTGCCTATCAATTGGCGCTACCGTGCCCCATTAATTGCTGCCACTGTGCCCCATCAATTGATGCCATTGTGCCCATCAATTGCCACTATTGTGCCCCATCAATTGCCGCTTCTATGCCCCGTAAATTTCTGCCAGTGTGCCCATCAATTGTCGCTACAGTGCCCCATCAAATTCTGCCAGTGTGCATCCCCCTGGCCGGCACTTACCTGTCCTCCACGCTTTGAGTCCTCAATGTCTTCTCCTGTCCTCTTCCCATCCTGTTCTAGGGCTGTCTCTGGTAGAGGCCTCCCTGTCAAGTTTGCCTTTTCCCGGTTATCACGTTGGCATAAAAAGCCACGTACACATGATCGGTTCGTCTGATGAAAACAGTCTGACGGACCGTTTTCATCAGATGAACCGATCGTGTGTGGGCCCCATCGTTTTTTTATCCATTGGAAAAAACACTAGGAACTTGTTTTAAAATTATCTGATGGTTAAAAACCCGATAGAAAAAAACGATCATCTGTAGGTACGTCCATCAGTTAAAAATCTATGCATGCTCAGAAGCAAGTCGACGCATGCTCGGAAGCATTGAACTTCATTTTTCTCAGCATGTCGTTGTGTTTTACGTCACCGCGTTCTGAAACAATCGTTTTTTTAACCGATGGTGTGTAGGCACGACTGATAAAAGTCAGCTTCAGACCATTTTCATCGGATAAACCGATCATGTGTACAGGGCATTAGAGATTGGTTCACCATTCAGGGAGAACTCTTACGTTCTTTCCAGTTGACCGGTGCTGTTACCTATGATTTCTCAATTCCCAAGGGTGCATAAGTCTTTGTGGGAGCCAAGAAATTGTTCTGCTATCCTGAGGCCGCGTACACACGATCAAATCTATCTGCTGGAAACGGTCTGCCAGACCGTCCCAGCAGACATATTCGATCGTGTGTACGGGCGAGCAGACGGATTTGGCCAGCTGACAGATTTAAAAGCATGCTTTAAAATCTGTCGGCTGGGAATCCGTCCACCCGACATGTCTGCTGGTTAGTACGCTAACCAGCAGACATATGTTCTCGCACATGCGTCGAATGGATTCGACGCATGCGCAGAAGTAATTTACTTCCTGGTGCGGTGACATGGCGGCGTCAACGTCACCGCCACGTCACCGCTAGTGTTGAGCGGAATACGCCATATTCGATTTTGCGATATATCACGAATATATAGAAGAATATTCGAGAAATATTCGCTAAAAACGAATATTCGTGATATTTTGTCCAAATAACAATATTGCGAAATTTCGCTAATGCGATTGCGAATTGATTGCGAAATTCTCGTCCGCGCATGCGCGAGAACAACACTCGAAGACGGAGATCATTTCCTGGATTTTTGCCAGTCTATTTTCGGATCGCTTTTCTGTGCTGCCCTGCAAGAAATATTCGCTAAAATCGAATATTCGTGATATTTTGTCCAAATAACAATATTGCGAAATTTCGCTAATGCGATTGCGAAATAATTACGAAATTCTCGTCATCGCACATGCGCATGCACGCGAACAACACGCGAAAACTGAGCTCATTTCCTGGATCTGTGCCAGTCTATTTTCGGATCGCTATTCTGTGCTGCCCTGCGAAGCGAAGATGGTGGGAAGTAACTTTTCATCCAGTGAGGAAAACCTGTTGATTAGTGTGAGTAATTTCACCACTGTTATTTCATTATCTGTAAATGCATTTTAGACTATTTTAAAAGTTAGGATATAAGATCAGATATTAGTATTTCCCAAAAAGTGTGTCTCCAGCTGTTGCAAAAGTACAACTCCCAGCATGCCTGGACAGCTGCAGACACCCTGGTTGGTAAATGTGTATTTAGGCACTTTTCTTGCTATTTAGCATAATTAACATGTTGTGGACATAGGACGTATACGAACGTGCTGACTTCAGGGTCCTTAAGGCCCAAGGTCATTCGAATACATATTGCCCTTTAGATTTTTGCAGAACTACAACTTCCAGCATGCCTGGGCATGCTGGGACTTCTAGTTTTGCAAGTTCTGCAGGCCCACATTTTTCAGACCACTATACACGGGTCTCTAAACTGTGGCACTCTAGATGCAGCAAAAGTAATATTATTAGCATGCACTGACAGACCATGCCTGATGGGAGTAGTAGTTTTGCAACAGCTGGAGGCACACTGGTCTTGAAACCCTGACTTAGGTAACAAACTCGTAGTGTTTTGCAACCATTGTGCCTCTAGCTGTTGCAAAACTACAACTCCCTGCATGCAACTGGCTGCAATAACCCCCCCCTCTCCCCCAATGTGAATGTACAGGGTACATTTACATGGGCTGGGGCTTACAGTGTGCTTCTAGCTGAAGCAAATTTTGCGCTGCAGCTTAAACCCTCAGCGGGAAACTACTGTGAACCCCACGCCCCTCTGACTGTACCATAAAAACACTACACCACACTACATAAAAATTAAAAAACACAACATATACACATACCCCTACATAGCCACCCTCCCCTCCACAATAAAAAAGAAAAAGTCTGGTACGGCACTGTTTCCTAAACGGAGCCTACAGCTGTTGCAAAACAACTCCCCAGTATTACCAGACAGCCATTGACTGTCCAGGCATGCTGGGAGTTAAAGTATAATTGTGGTACAGCTGGTGACGGTGAGCTACATGGTGTATCAGAGCATGCTGGTAGTTGTAGTTTTTAAATAACATCAACTCCATTATTTATTCAAAATGAATTCATCAAAAAGTCAAAAGAAACAAACATATTATTGTTCCTATATAAAGATAGGGATGAAAAAAAAAATCTATTGTACAGGCCCAGTATAAGGGTCAAAAATTAATTATAGCGGTCAGATGAATAGCAACGCATTTCTCCCCTATACGTGTATCCTGTGTTGTTACTCATATATACATAATTATGCAAATGATAATGGCTGCTATATTTATGCAAAAAAGGTGGCGACCAAAATGGCAAGATATAAAATCTGTCATGTTACCCCTGTCATTGATTAATAAGGCGAGAATGCTTCCAATTGTTGAATACCATACATTTACGTCATATATCCATAAGGGTTTAGACAAAAGTATTATAATATACTTTGTTCTTCATCTTGCAGAGGTTCCTGCAAAAGGGATACAATCAGCTGCGGAGGCAGCAGGAAAAAAAAAAAGTTGTCAGCTCCCTATTGCAGGAGTTACGGGATGTACATGGCCGCACACATGACCGCATGGCCATCTTAAAAAAGTGGTCGGACCTAAAGAGGCGCCACATGGGCCAGGTGACACAGATCCGGGATGAATTTCATCCAGGTAAGTTATTGGTGACAGTTATGTAAGGTCATATGTAATTAACCTTAGGGCAGATGTTGTTAACCCAGACGCCATGTTGTGGTAACATATATCACCACCCAAGGTATTCATAGTACTGTTGAAAAAAGACATGGGACAGCAGACAGGAACACTTACTAACTATAATTAAACTAAATAAACAAGACACCCCATTAATGTACTAATACTGGCCGAGGCTGCTTTATTATTAGATTTCAGACATATATTTTAAATAAATACTTTAATAACTTAAAAACCAGCCTAGTCACTACGGCTCAGGCTGTACCTAAATATATTCTAACTTTAAAATGTATCCAACAACAACTAAACTAAACAGATTTGTCACCCTTTGTATAATTTTTTTTTTTTAAATAAAGGTGACCATCCCACATAATTAGCAGCCGCGACAAAAAGAAAAGAAAAAAGGGGGGGGGGGTAGGGGAACACAACAGTCCCGTCTACTGAGGCGACTGAGAGCAAGGCTGACGGAACCCTACTTATATACCCCTAAGGCCTAGTACACACAAGCAGACAGATTTGTTCAAATCTGTCTGTCCGACAGATTTGAACAAATCTGTCTGCTGGGATTTTGGTTTGCTCGCGTGAACACACGAGCAAACCAAAATCCCCGCCAGCAGACGGCGCGCTGACGTGTCGGTGACGTGGCGGTGACGTTGACGCCGCCACGTCACCGCACCAGGAAGTAAAACACTTCCGCGCATGCGCCGAATCCATTCGGCGGCGGTGCGGCGGCGGTGCGGGACGACATGTCTGCTGGTAAGTGTACTAACCAGCAGACATGTCGGGCGGACGGATTCCCACCCGATAGATTTCAAAGCATGCTTTGAAATCTGTCGGGTGGCCAAATCCGTCGGCTCGGCCGTACACACGATCAAATCTGTCTGCTGAAACGGTCCAGAGGCCTAAGTAACACTGGATTTTTCCAGAACCAGCAGGCCCACAGGCCTAAAAAGTGCGGGAAAAGCACGTGTAGGCCGCGTGATCACCTTGTGTTCACCAAAAAACTGGGAAAAACACATTTTCCAGCTAACTAGGCCACGTGAGGACCAGCTTACACCTAAAGAGCCCTATTAGGTTCCCAAAAGGGGAACTTGAAACCGTCACTACTAATTTTATTAAGTCCTGCCGCTTTCCCATGAGAAAAGGGGGAATTGAAACCTTCTCCCCCTTTTCTATCATTATTGCATCAAGTTAAACCATGGAATTAAAGTGGTGGTGTGGTGGGTTAAAGGGGAAGGGGTGGTATTTTATAACTCAACTAGCTGAATACCCGGCGTTGCTCGGTCTTCCTATCTTAACCTTTTGTGTAGGAAAATGAAGAGACCACAGTCCCATATACTTGCATGGGACTTGAAACAAAAACCCATCTTTTATATAAGGGTGTAGGCAAGGGTTAATTTAACTGTCATATATTTTTATTTGTGTACCAGGTATTATTGAAATATCTCCAGGCGTACAGAAGTTATGTGGGAACATACAGTACATTTCCCATTGATTTGCATGGGACTTTAAACAAAAACCCTGACCCTCACAAATGGGGGTAGTTAAGGGATAAATTAACTATCCTATAGTTTAAGTGGACATATAAGTAACATGTGACCAAGTGTTATTGAAATATCTACAGCCGTTATGAAGTAACATGTATTTCCCATAGAGTTGAATTGGACTTTAAAGAAAAACCCCGACCATGGCAAATGGTGGTGGGTAAGGGTTAAACCACCTATCCTATGTTTGTTGCTGACATATAAGTAACATTTTGTGCCAAGTTTCATGTTAATATCTTCAGCCGTTTGGACGTGATGTTGGAACATACTGTACATACATACATACATACACACACACGTTGAGTTTTATATAGATTACCACTAAATTCCTGTGGTAGGCGTGGGGTTATCATAGTAATCCCGTGTACTCCATCAGGCCCTTTTTTTAACATGAGATTGTCTGAACAAAACAAAGGAAACAAAAACAGTTCATTTTACCATGGTGGCAGCCCAGCTCACACTCAGTCCCCTGTAGTGCCCGCAAGACCATTTAATATAGCATTATCCCATTGGTCACTGTCTATATAAATAAATTTGTATTCATATACAATACAGCAGAGTACATAGAATTTGCATATGTTATTAGAAAACATTTTTACATATATGAACATTGTGTTATTATAGGAGCTCCTCTACCATCTGTGCGCCCCAAGCGCACAAGGCGACAGGCCGCAGGGGAGGAGGATGAAGAGGAGGAGAGGAATGAGGAGCAGCCAGGGCCCTCCCAGTCGCCACCCCCAGCTCCTGTGGAGGAGCAAGAGGAGGAGCTGCAACCCCCTCCCCAAACTTCTGGTGGTGTACCGGATGTAGGAGAAGAGGAGCAGGAGGATGAGACCGTTCCTGTGAGCCTCGGTCAGGAGGGTAAATATGTGCACAAAGATTAATAACATTTCAACAATAAGATGTAGATATAAAAATGGACAGCATTTAAAGCGCACCCGTCAGATTTCAGAACAATAATATGGTATTTATGATAGAAGTATATGTGCTAGACACATAACAATTGTATAGAAATGATAATGAATGTTTAATAAGCAACATAAATATTATATTTATTTGGTAACGGTCTTTGAAATCCAAATGTTTTTTTCTTATATCCTAAAAGTTTTAAAAAAGATTGAGCAAAAGCAAGCTGAGTTCCAGAGGACCCATGACAAAATCCTCGCAAATCAACGCAAGATGCGGTTTCTAGACCTCCAAAAGCAGCAGCTGGTGCAACAGCAGGGAAAATTTTTGGCTGAGATGGCAGATCTTCAGAAGCAGATGCATAATTATATTTGATTTTTTTTTCTTTTAATAAAAAAAGTTATTTTTTTCAAATGTTTCCTTTCTTATTGAGATTGTTAGGTTTTTCAACACATCTAACTTCACATCTAACACATCAACATCAACATCAACATCAACACATCTAACTTCATAATAACCAAAAACATTTTATACTATTATTTTATTTAACACAAACTAATAGTTTATAGGTAATAGTAGTATATAGTGGCAAATAACTTGTGACATAGGTGTCGTGAGCAGCAGCAGTAGTAGTAATAGTAGACAATATAGTGTCAAATCACTCGGGCAAGAGGTACCATGATGAACAGTAGCAGCAGCAGTGGTAATAGTAGAATAGAGTGACAAATAACTTGTGACATAGGTGTCTTGACTGAGCAGCAGCAGTAGTAGTAGTAGACAATACAGTGTCAAATCAATCGGGCAAGAGGTGCCATGATGACCAGCAGCAGCAGCAGTGGTAATAATAGTATAGAGTGGCAAATAACTTGTGACATAGGTGTCGTGACTGAGCAGCAGCAGTAGTAGTAGTAGACAATATAGTGTCAAATCACTCGGGCAAGAGGTGCCATGATCAACAGCAGCAGCAGCAGTGGTAATAGTAGTATATAGTGGCAAATAATTTGTGACATAGGTGTCAGAGCAGCAGCAGTAGTAGTAATAGTTGACAATATAGTGTTTTATCACTCGGGAAAGAGGTGCCATGGCCCATGAACAGCAGCAGCAGCAGTGGTAATAGTAGTATATAGTGGCAAATAATTTGTGACATAGGTGTGAGAGCAGCAGCAGTAGTAGTAATAGTAGACAATATAGTGTCAAATCACTCGGGCAAGAGGTACCATGATGAACAGTAGCAGCAGCACTGGTAATAGTAGTATAGAGTGGCAAATAACTTGTGACATTGGTGTCTTGACTGAGCAGCAGCAGTAGTAGTAGTAGTCAATACAGTGTTAAATCACTCGGGCAAGAGGTGCCATGATGAACAGCAGCAGCAGCAGTGGTAATAGTAGTATAGAGTGGCAAATAACTCGTGACATAGGTGTCTTGACTGAGCAGCAGCAGCAGTAGTAGTAGTAGACAATACAGTGTCAAATCACTCGGGCAAGAGGTGCCATGATGAACAGTAGCAGCAGCAGTGGTAATAGTAGTATAGAGTGGCAAATAACTCGTGACATAGGTGTCTTGACTGAGCAGCAGCAGTAGTAGTAGTAGACAATACAGTGTCAAATCACTCGGGCAAGAGGTGCCATGATGAACAGCAGCAGCAGCAGTGGTAATAGTAGTATAAAGTGGTAAATAACTTGTGACATAGGTGTCAGAGCAGCAGCAGTAGTAGTAATAGTTGACAATATAGTGTTTTATCACTCGGGAAAGAGGTGCCATGGCCCATGAACAGCAGCAGCAGCAGCAGCAGTGGTAATAGTAGTATATAGTGGCAAATAACTTGTGACATAGGTGTCGTGAGCAGCAGCAATAGTAGTAATAGTAGACAATATAGTGTCAAATCACTCGGGCAAGAGGTACCATGATGAACAGTAGCAGCAGCAGTGGTAATAGTAGTATAGAGTGGCAAATAACTCGTGACATAGGTGTCTTGACTGAGCAGCAGCAGTAGTAGTAGCAGTCAATACAGTGTCAAATCACTCGGGCAAGAGGTGCCATGATGAACAGCAGCAGCAGCAGTGGTAATAGTAGTATAGAGTGGCAAATAACTCGTGACATAGGTGTCTTGACTGAGCAGCAGCAGTAGTAGTAGTAGACAATACAGTGTCAAATCACTCGGGCAAGAGCTGCCATGATGAACAGCAGCAGCAGCAGTGGTAATAGTAGTATAGAGTGGCAAATAACTCGTGACATAGGTGTCTTGATTGAGCAGCAGCAGTAGTAGTAGTAGACAATACAGTGTCAAATCACTCGGGCAAGAGGTGCCATGATGAACAGCAGCAGCAGCAGTGGTAATAGTAGTATAGAGTGGTAAATAACTCGTGACATAGGTGTCAGAGCAGCAGCAGTAGTAGTAATAGTTGACAATACACTATATTGTCAACTATTACTACTACTGCTGCTGCTCTCACACCTATGTCACAAGTTATTTGCCACTATATACTACTATTACCACTGCTGCTGCTGCTGTTGATCATGGCACCTCTTGCCCTAGTGATTTGACAATATATTGTCTACTACTACTATTGCTGCTGCTCAGTCACGACACCTATGTCACTAGTTATTTGCCACTCTATACTACTATTACCACTGCTGCTGCTGCTGTTCATCATGGCACCTCTTGCCCGAGTGATTTGACACTGTATTGACTACTACTACTACTGCTGCTGCTCAGTCAAGACACCTATGTCACAAGTTATTTGCCACTCTATACTACTATTACCACTGCTGCTGCTACTGTTCATCATGGTACCTTTTGCCCGAGTGATATGACACTATATTGTCTACTACTACTACTGCTGCTGCTCACGACACCTATGTCACAAGTTATTTGCCACTATATACTACTATTACCGCTGCTGCTGCTGTTCATGGGCCATGGCACCTCTTTCCCGAGAAATAAAACACTATTTTATCACTCGGGAAAGAGGTGCCATGGCCCATGAACAGCAGCAGTGGTAATAGTAGTATATAGTGGCAAATAACTTGTGACACAGGTGTGAGAGCAGCAGCAGTAGTAGTAATAGTAGACAATATAGTGTCACTCACTCATTAATGTTAATCACTCGGGCAAGAGGTGCCATCAGCAGCAGCAGCAGCGGTAAGAGTAATAAAAAGGGCAAATCACTCGGGCAAGAGGTGCCATCAGCAGCAGCAGTAGTAATAGAAATTGGCAAATCTCTCGGACAAAAGGTGACAGCAGCAGTATGAGTAATATATCGGTACATAATCACTCAGCCTTTTGGCATTAGCAGTAGGAGCTCATATCGTGGTAAAATTACAAAAGCTTGAAGTTGCATTAGCATGGTGATTAAATTTGAAAAGCAGAATGACACAGGCCTTAAGTAGCTGTAGCCTGACTATACCATAGTGCCTCATAATTTAAAAGTTTGATTAACGTTATTTCTATGCTATACGTGACTTTTTAAATTCATGGTGAGCATTGAGCAATTACATTTCAAAATAATGTGGCAGCAGCATCAGGACTCCTTATAGTGGCTTAATGACACAGCATGGAAATATTTATGCCCTTAACACTACCTGCCCACTATGAGTTTCAAAGGTACCAATTAATGCAAGAGGTAATAATGAATGACATGACAAGGGACCATTCAGCGCCCTGAACCGACGGCGGGTGTCCAATCTGGCAACCCAGTACTCCATAGGGTCGTCGGTGCTCATACTGTCAGAAGCACCGACGGACCCCATGTAGTCTGCCACCATGTGGGCCAGCCGCTGGTGGTGACTGCTGCTGCTGCTGCTGCTGCTGGTACTGGGTCGCTCAGATTGGAAGAACATCCTCATCTCACCCATTAGGTCCCCTGCTCGGCTGCTGCTGCTGGGTGCAGCCACCTGCTGGGTGAGACGAGGGGGGACAACTGGAGGCCGGGGAGTTGTCTGCTCCAACCGGCTGACTATGCGTGCCTGCAGTTCCTCCATCCGGTGCTGCCTCCGGCTGGCTGGGAGGAACTGCTCCAGTTTCCCCTTACATCTTGGATCTAAAAGGGTGGCCATCAAAAATTCATCCCTCTCCTTGATAGCATGAACCCGGGGGTCCCTCCTGAGGCATCTCAGCATGTGGGCAGCCATGGGGAAGAGCACAGCCCGCTGTGACTCCTCGTGGCTGCCCGGGTCCATGACGTCCGACTCTTCATGCTGGAGGCGCTGCTGCTTGCACACAGAGATGCCCAACCCCCGGACTATCGGTGCCCCCAACACCGGCTCTCCCTCCTGACCAGGCCCTGACTCCAGGACGTCACCAGTAACCTCCTCATCATCATCATCATCCTCCTCCTCCTCATCCTGGGCCTGGTCTTGGTGGAGCAGTGTTGCCTCCTGCTCCACCAAGGCACTCTCCCCAGCTTCGAGCAGGCGATCTAGTGCCCTGTCCAGCAGGAACACTATAGGGAGCACGTCGTTGAGGCCGACATGCTCCCTGCTCACCATCTTGGTCGCCTGCTCGAAAGGGGCCAACACATGGCAGACCTGGTGTATCTGCCCCCACTCCGCACTGGTGATGTACGGGAGTGTTTGTGATGGCCCGCCACTGCCTTGATCCAGCAGGTATTCCTTCACCGCCCTTCGCTGCTCCCACAACCTCTCCAGGATGTGGAGGGTGAAGTTCCACCGCGTCACACTGTCCACAATCAGCCTGTGAAGGGGCAGGCTGTTGTCTCGCTGCAAATTGGACAGGGACGCGGTAGCGGTTGGGGAGCGCCTGAAGTGGCTGGCAATCCTACGCACCCTTAGCACAATGTCACTCAACCCGGGATAGGTGCGCAGGAACTTCTGCACCACAAGGTTGAGGACATGTGCCAGACAGGGCATGTGTGTCAGACTGCCAGCCTGGAGGGCGGAGAGTAGGTTGCTGCCGTTGTCACAGACAACCATACCTGCCTGGAGCCTTTGGGGTGTCAGCCACTTCTGGACCTGACCTGAGCCTGAAGTGCGGTCAGCACTTCTTTGCCAGTGTGTCTCCGGTCCCCTAAACTAACAAGCTGGAGCATGGCCTGACAGCGCACGTACCCCACACTTGAGTAGCTACGGGGGCGCTTGCTGGGAGGCTCAGCAGCTGCAGAGACAGTGGCTTGACGGAGACCAGCAGTTCTCCCCTGGACACCCCGGGGCGGCACCACAAAATCTGATGCCGCCGATCCCTCCCCGGCGCCTCGGAGGGAAACCCAATGGGCCCGTGAAACTGATGTACCGGCCCTGCCCATGCCTGCTGGTCCAGCCATCCATTGTGAGATGCACCCTGTCACTGACAGCGTGATCCAGCGACAGGGTTACATTCTGCACAATGTGCTGGTGTAGGGCAGGGACACCAGTCCTGGCAAAGAAATGGCGGCTGGGGACACGCCATTGGGGTTGGGCCTGCTCCAACATCTGCCTGAAGGGGTTGCAATCAATGATGTTGAAGGGCAGCAGATGTTGGGCAATAACCCTTGCCAGGAGCCCATTGAGGGAATGCACACGTCGGTCTCCGGGGTTGAAGGGAGTGGTGCGTTCAAAGGCGTCGGAAAGCGACGCCTGGCGCCGGACGGCAGTGCAGGACACAGACGAGGAGGGTGCTGTGGAAGTAGAGGTCTGGCTGCCGGTAGCAGTACCTCTACTAGAGGGAGCGGGGGGGCATGACCTGCTGGGAACAGATGAAGCTGTGGCAGGGGCTGCTGTACCCTGCTCACTTGTGGTGGTGGCGCTGCTACCACGATCATGCTTCATCTGGTCATACTCCCGCCAGTGATTAATTCTCAGGTGCTGATTCAGGGCTGTGGTACCCACCCGAGCCAAGCACTTCCCTCTCTTCACCCTGGCACGACAGATCTGGCAGATGGCCACGGTATGGTTATCTGGTACCAGGGTGAAGTAGGCCCAGACAGGTGACTTCAGCGCCGCCCTCCTGTCAGATGGGATGATGCTGACTTGCACCTGCTGGGACTCAGTGCGCACAGGTGGAGCTGCCTGCTGCTGCTGCTGCTGCTGTTGCTGACACCTCCTGCTGCCATCACCAGTGGAGACCCTGACGCTGGTCTCCCTGGTGACCTGGCGCACCGTTTCCCCAGGGTGCCTACCTTCCTCGTCGTCACTGCTGCTGTGAACCGACAAGTTATGTGGCACCCATGTTGGGTCACCCTCCTCTTCGCCCCCAGATATGTCAGACCCAGGGCTGACATGTGGTGGTCTGAGGGAAACATCTGACATGGAGCCGCTAGCCTGGCTCCGCTGTCCCCTCACCGACGCCTGGGTCTGACTAGGTGTGGGTGTTTCCTGCACAAAAACACCAGCACCACTTAGAAGGGATGTCTCTGGGATACTGACAGCAGGTACCCCATCCTCCTCCTCCATCAACCCTTCAAAAAGGTCCTGACCATCAGGACAGAACTGCATGTCTGCCTGATGCAGGGCCTCCCCCAAGATATCCCTCTCACTGTCGCTGTCAAACAGCAAGAGGCTGGACCCTTGGGGGCTGGGGGTGCGTCCTAAAGGCACCGGTGTACTGGTGGTGCTACTAGAAGTCGGGACTGACGACTCAGTGGCACTGCTGTGCCCCATATACTCCACCACTAGTGGAGCCTGAGAAGGCAATATCGGGCGGCTGCCCGAGGGAAAAAAATCCCGGATGAGGCGGACTCCCCTTCCACCTGATCCACTACCACTAGTAGGGGCGCGAGAGGTACCCCATGCTGGCAGCGACCCAGCACTGGGAGTAAATCTCTTACCTCTGCTGCCACGGCCACGTATGCTGCTCATACTTGCTGATGTGGGGGGGGGTAAACTTTATTGGGGGGGGGGGGAATGTGAGAAAGGAGTGGTTTTTTTTTGCAAGACAGGCACGCAGACAAAGACGCAGACAAAGACAAAGACGTACTAGACAGCGACTAAACTAGAATAAAACTACTACACCTACAAGTTTTTTTTTTTTTTACACTGAGGGACTCAGACAAGGACGAGGACTACAAATACTAAAATAATATGCACTAAACAATAAATCTGCTTACACAAACTTATATGACTAAACTAAAACTAAATTATTTTTTGTTTTGTTTTTTGTTTTGTTTTTACACTGACTGACAAGGACAAAGAAGAGGAATAGAAATACTAATCTAATATGCAACACTAACTATGCTTACACAAACTTATATGACTTAACTAAAGCTAATTTTTTTTTTTTTTTTTTTTTTTATACACTAAACACACACTAAACTAAGCTACCTTAAAGAAATGTACAATTACACTAAGTAAGTACACAGAAGTCTATCTAACACTAAGCTACACTAATCTGGAAAACAACAACACAAATCTGAGCTTTTAAAAAAGCTGTTTGGTCTTTTGCTTTGAAAAAAGCAGTTTAGAAGTTAGAACTAGAAGCAGCCAGGAACCACAGAACTGCAAGAACTTTAGGAAGCCCGCAGACCCCCACAACCACCGGGCGCCCTTGCCCCATCAACATGGGGACATCCTTCCCATGTAGAGGGCATGTGGCCTGGTGCGGTTCAGGAGGGGGGGTCGCTCTCTTGACGCCCCTCTTTTCTTCGGCCGGCCAGGTTGCGTGCTCGGATAAGGGGTCTGGTGTGGATTTTTGGGAGAACTCCACGCCATTTTTTTAAAATTTGGGGTGGAGTTCCCCTTTAAATACACACCAGACCTGAAGGGTCTGGAATGGATCTTTGGGGGGAACCCCACGTAATTTTTTTTCTAAATTGACGGTGGGAATACCCTTAATATCCATACCAGACCTGAAGGGCCTGGTAATTGAATGTTTTTTTAATGAATTAATTCTCTCTGAATTGCCAGGAGCCGACAATTCATTATAGCCGCGAGTGATTTTTAAATTACTTTTTTTCCTTCAGAAATTACACTTTGTGCAGAGACAGTTCTAAGTACGGGAAACATGCGCTATTTCACAGGCATACTTTACACCCCCATGTACAACTTCGCAGTGAGAAAGGGCCTGCAGATTGACCTACGTGATGACCTGACCCCTGAACCAGACAATCCCCCCCTAACCAAGGTTACCCCGTCTTCTGAGGGAAGAGCAGCCAGGAGACAGCTCACATTAGGCATCTTTGCACGTTAAACACACACATTAATCATGGCACAATGAGAATGCATGCATGCACACCAATGTGGTCCCTAGCACACACACCCCACATCCTCATCAAATTGGATTGGCACCAGTCCACCATGCAGGACTTGTGAGCAGCAACGCCACGCCAAGGCTCCAATTATGTCACTGTACATTCATACACCATTCACACGGACCTGGGGATCACTTCTTCCTGGTCCTGGGGAACCCTTCTCCACCAAAATTGAGGGTGACACCCCTTTTCCGGCAGGAATGTCACCCCCACATTCAAACAGCATTCACAACCCAAAAAAAAAAAAATTACCAGCAAAATCAAAAAATTACCGGCAAAAAAAAAAGCCCCCAAAAAAATGGGAAAAACAAATTAGTGCCCTTGACGTGAGCCACGCCTGGGGCGCCCCCGCCCACGGCCCCGGCTCCCCAGGGGAGACTCATGGGGAGGGGGGGGGTAAACCGGGGAAGGAGGAGCAGCCCCTGGTCTCTGCCCACCTGGCGGCCTGCCCTCCAAGGCCACGGCTATTCTGTCCAGGGCAGCACCTAGTGTTGCTGTGTTGGCCTGGATAGCCTGGGTGAGGGCCCTCACATCCTGCCCAACGCCTGCTGATGTAGTCTGCAGGTCGTTAAGGCAGTTTGTGAAAGCCCAGGAGTGGCAGTCCAGGTTCCCAAGCGTATCCTTGATGGAGGACAGGCTCTCCTCCATCCGCACCAATGTCTGGCTGACCTGTCTCAGATGGCGGGTCTGGAGGAACTGGTCCCTTCTCAGAGTGGCGGGCAGGAGATCGACCACCCCCCTGGTCTTCTGGGTCACCTTCCTGCCTCCAGCTGATGCTTGTGGCCGGGGAGAAGGGGAGGCCCTTGGGAGGGGAGCCATGTTGGGGGAAGAGGGGGGGTCCCCCTTAGGGAGGGCTGGCTGCTGCCAGCCAGAGGGGAACAGTCCTCCAAGAACAATAGGCCAGTGCCTGACATGGACTCCACCTCCTCCTCTTCAACCTCCTCCGCAGACTACGGCCTTGTCGGGGGGGCCTCATTAGGCTGCTGTCCTGGGGATGGTGCGGTCAGGCCAAATGGCCCAGCACCCTCCTGCACATCTGTGGATGACACAAAACATTCACAGGTTGGAGGATCCACACACTTGCCACATATTCCCTTTCACCCCCTCCCCCACACATGCTACACACCTGATCGAAAAAAAAACCTTACCTGGCATCAAGTCTTCATGACTTGAGTCAAAGCCGGGCAGGCCCTCCACTTCTTGCCTATGAAAGGTCTGGGCCACCGCACTCTCCTCCGCTGTCAGCCTAACAGGGCATGGTGGGCCCCCTCCTGTGCCCCTGGCATGGGCAAGCATTCTGGCCAGCTTCTTTTTGACCAGACGCCGGAGGTCATTTATCTTTTTCTCAATCCCAGACCGGTTCCGTGTCTCCCCCCCTGAATTCACCTGGTCAGTGATTATGTCCAAAATCTCTCTCCTCCTGGCCGGGGTGGTGTTGGCACTGTCCGGGCCATGGAGGAAACGCCCATAATCGGAAATGGCCCGGGCAAGAATTTGTTTCTCCCTCAAAGAATTTTCGCTTCCTCTCAGTCATACTCTGACCAAAAATCACTCCCAGTCAACAAAAATCACTCACAAAAACAAGCACGACCAATCAAGCAAGAAAACAAACAAACAGAAAAATATCAAACAAAATATCTCACAAACACTTATCAAAAATCACTCACAAAAACAAACAGGAACAATCAAGCAAGAAAACAAACAAACAGAAAAATATCAAACAAAATATCTCACAAACACTTAGCAAAAATCACTTTCAAATGTCTTCTAACAAACACAAGATCACACAGTACACAAATCTGACAAATACAAATCACAACGCAACTAACAACGGAACAAAAGCACCTTGCTGTATAGGGAGGGATACAAAGGGATGTACTTTTGCAATGGAAGTGCGTTTGTGTGTGTCTATTTATGCTGTCTGCGTAGTTCATGATTTTGCCATAGTCCATTTCCAATTTCACTGATTGCGCCGTTCCCGAGTTGTGAGCATGCGCACAGAGGTGCTGACATGGTCTGCTTCAAGCCGGCCGGCTCACGTCAAGGGCACTAATTTGTTTTTCCCCTTTTTTTTGGGGGCTTTTTTTTTTTTGCTGGACATTTTTTGATTTTGCTGGTAATTTTTTATTTTTTTGGGGGTTGTGAATGCTGTTTGAATGTGGGGGTGACATTCCTGCCGGAAAAGGGGTGTCACCCTCAATTTTGGTGGAGAAGGGTTCCCCAGGACCAGGGAGAAGTGATTCCCAGGTCCGTGTGAATGGTGTATGAATGTACAGTGACATAATTGGAGCCTTGGCGTGGCATTGCTGCTCACAAGTCCTGCATGGTGGACTGGTGCCAATCCAATTTGATGAGGATGTGGGGTGTGTATGCTAGGGACCACATTGGTGTGCATGCATGCATTCTCATTGTGCCATGATTAATGTGTGTGTTTAACGTGCAAAGATGCCTAATGTAAGCTGTCTCCTGGCTGCTCTTCTCTCAGAAGACGGGGTAACCTCGGTTAGGGGGGGATTGTCTGGTTCAGGGGTCAGGTCATCACGTAGGTCAATCTGCAGGCCCTTTCTCACTGCAAAGTTGTGCAGCAGGCAACAGGCACCGATGATATGGCACACAAAGTTTGGGGAATACAAGAGGGTACCACTTATCCAGGCATCGGAAACGTGACTTCAGGAGGCCAAAGGTGCATTCCACCACTGCACGTGTTTGGGCGTGGGCTTGATTGTATCTTTCTTCTCCTGGGGTTTGGGGGTTCCGGAAAGGAGTCATGAGATGGGGTCCCAGTGGATATGCAGAGTCACCTGTAAGGGAAAAGACAGGAGGATGTTAGTCATGCATGTGCCCCTTGTGATGTGTGCATGATGGGGGGGTACCGTCATGCCTGCCACCCATGTCACTCACCAACCAGCCAGGTGTCCCCATACACGTTCTGATCGAATTCCAATCGGATCGGGCTCTGATTGTATATGTAGCTGTCATGGCTGGACCCTGGGTGTTTGGCACGGACGTGCCATATGAGGCCTTGGGCATCGACTATCACCTGTACGTTGATGGAGTGCCAATGCTTCCGATTGCGGTATATGTGCTCTGTCTCCTGGGGGGGCTGAAGTGCCACATGTGTGCAATCAATGGCCCCCACGGTGAGTGGGAATCTGGCAATTCTGTAGAAATCTGTCATTGCCTTCAGCCGTAGGTCCTCAGTGGTGGGTTTGATGATTTGGTTGGCCATGCGTCTGAGGATTGCAGGGACAACCTGGTGCACACATCTGCTCACGAAGGATTGTGACATCCCAGCCACCACTCCACTTGTACGCTGAAAAGAGCCACTGGCAAGGAAATAGAGTGTTGCCAGGACCTTGACCAGTGGCTGCACTGCATGTGAGCGGTGTGTTCGGCTGGTGATGTCCTCCTGCAAGGTTGTGGTTAATTCCAGGATGTCGTGCCATCCTCCGTGCCCTCCTCCTTCTTTGCTCATCTAAAGTCAGTAGTATAGCTATGCGCGACGATGCCCCTGGCATGTTGGCATACAGATTGTTGTGCAACACGTGTGACTGCTGAGCTCCTCACTAACAGTGTTGCTTTATCTGACATGTAGACGATTTTTCTCTTTTTAGACCAGCTTTTATATGGTCTAATTTTAGACAGGACATTTTGCTGTTGCGCACACTGCGTAGCCTGCGCTGCCCCAACGTTATTTTGTGGATCCCCGTAAGTCCCTCATTAGCATATTTGACTAGCAAATCAATGGTCTGTCTAGCGCAGTTTTGCGCGGACGGATGCGCCTGTCTAACGAAATTACGCTGGACAAAAAAAAGTAGATTTCTTGCGTATCTCGTTTTGGGGATGCCGTGCATCGAAACGCACGTGCACATTTAGACTTACGCCGCGCATCTCCTGTTACGCAGGCGTAATTGCTCTGTGAATCTGGCCCAATGTCAGCATCTTGGGCATATTTGTGTCATGTGGGTCTACATCTTGGGCAGCTTTGTGTCATGTAGCTCCCTAAGTCATTTGCAGGGTGGCTTTTTGGTCTTTTATGTACACGTTTATGTCCCATTACTGTGTTGAACCAGCTGCCCTATCTTCAGTTAATTTGGGTTTACAAGTACTGTCGGTTGACGGTGTTAAACTTTATTTGCGCAACATTTTGCCCACCTGATTGTGTACTGCAATTTATTTCCCACGCGTATGCTGCCATTGATTCTCTCAGGAGAACTGAAAATACTTACCGTTATTTCCCTTTTCCTGATAGACTCCATGGCAGCAAGAGTTCCCTCCCAAATGACTGGAGTAGGCTAGTTATGGAACACGCCCGCAGGCCTGGAGCAAAGATTTATGGGAGAGAGATCCTATGGGGGAGGAGTGGAGGCGGGGTTAATCCACATATATGCTGCCATGGAGTCTATTAGTAAAGGAAAATGACGGTAAGTATTTTCAGTTCTCCTGAGAGACTCAATGGCTGCATACGCGTAGGAAATAAATAAGGCATATTCTAAAGCTTTAATGTTTGCAATATTCATAAGTATTTACATGCTATAGACCCAATTAGTGTGGCAAAGTGTTTGCCAAACCTCTTTTTACGACTACAATATACCTTTGTGAACACAGTTCATTTCTACAGCTTACAAATTAGATTAGTATATATTAACCCCGCCTCCACTCCTCCCCCATAGTTCATTTCTACAGCTTACAAATTAGATTAGTATATATATATATATATATATATATATATATATATATATTTTTTATTATATATTTTTCTGTTCTGTTCTAGTGTTTTTCTATTCTTTTCTATTCAAATTCAAATTCATTCTATACAAAATTCGAACTTTTGAAGCCATCTTTCGAAATTCGAATTTGAATAGAAAAGATTAGAATCGAATAGAAAAAAAATAGCATAGAAAAACAATAGAACAGAATAATTTTTTTTATATATATATATATATATATATATATATATATATATATATATATATATATATATATATATATATAACATTTCTATGCCATTCTTTTCTATTCTTTTGTATTCTTTTCGTTTCTAATTCTATACAAAATTAAAATTTTGGAAGAAAGCTTCAGAAGTTTGAATTTTGTATAGAATGAATTTTAATTATAATAGAAACGATTTGAATAGAAAATAATATAAAAGAATAGACTAGAAAAACAATAGAACAAAAGCGAATAAAATAATATATTTATTTCTATTCTGTTCTATTGTTTATATGTAATGTTATATGTAAAAAAAAAAAAAATCGAATATGGTAGTTTTTTCAAATTTAGTAGATTTTTTTCAAATGTGGTAGTTTTTTCTAATTCGGTCGATTTTTTTCAAATGCGGTAGAATTTTTTCGAATGCAGTAGATTATTTTCTAATCTAATAAAAAATTTCAAATTTGATCGACTTTTTAGGAATTCAGTCAAATTTTTTTCAAATTCTAATATGAAACAAACCTTATAATCTTTTCTATTCAAATTCGATTTCACTCAATAAAAAAAATTTAATTTTTTATAAAATGAATTCAAATTCAAATAGAAAAGATTAGAATGTAATAGAAAAGAAAAACAAGAGAATATAATATATATTATAATTGATTCTATTCTGTTCTATTGTTTTTCTATTCCTTTTATATTTTAGTTTCCATAAATTTTAATTATTTTCCAATCTATTCTAGAATTCAAATGTATACTACTCGAATTTCGGAAGACTGTCATGTTCTATTTTATTACATTCTATTAACTTATATTCTATTCTTTTTGATTCTATTGCTTTATTGTTTTATATTCTATTGTATTGTAGTTTTTAGAAAATCTATTTCTTTTTTCTTCAAATGCGATTCAAATTTGTTTTCGAATTCGATTCAAATTCGATTCGAATTTGCATTTTTTTTTTTATTTGTTTAAATTCGTTAATTTTGTAATTCGTTAATTCGGATGCATCCGAATTTCCGAATAATGAAAAATTCATCCGAATTCGAATTCGTAACGAAACAAAATGCACGTGTCTATTCGTAAATCAGTATAAACCAGATGGGCTTATTTGTCTGATTCTATTCTGTTGTTTTAAGTTGTGTCATCAGAAATAAAGTCAATGGACTAGATTCAAGTATCTCGGCGCATCTTTATGCGGGCATAGCGTCCATTCCCTGGTCCATACCTTTGCATGGGTTGCGCCTCCTATATGAATAACTTTACGCCGGACGTAACCCTTACGCAAATTGCTTAAAACAATGAATCTGCGTATCTCCCTCATTTCCATATCTGAATCAAAACTTCCATATACATCCAGCGTAAATATGCGCCCACGATACGCCGGCGGTCGGAAGAAGCATATTTTTCACCGTAACTTTGTTTGTGGGTCCAGCGCATAGATACGACGGAGCACATTTGTACTTACGCGGCGTATCTGTAGATACGTCGGCGTAAGTGCTACGTGAATCCGGCCCAATGTTGTTAGATGAAGACTGTAGTTGTGTAACATTGAAAAACATTACAGATTGAAGAGATGAGCCCCAGAACTCACATTCGTGCATGAACCCCTGAGTCCACCCTTGGTTAAACCATATAACATTTAAGCTTTTTACCTGCCAAAGGAATTGCAACTTTGTTTAGCCAGTCCTGTGATTAAGTAAACCCTGCCACACAGCCAGGAAAGTATCAATTTTATTTTGGCCTTGGTTTTGCATTTTCTAGTCTCACTTCTCCACTTGCAGCTTGCTCAGTGGACAAAATCAACATAACGTCCTGTCCACATCTTTGTAAATATGACTAAGGAAAATACATGGTGATATATACTATATTGTCAAAAGTAATGGGATACCTGCCTTTAGGCTCCATTCACATCTGAGCGACAAAACGCCGGACGCCCGTCGCGCTTGTCGCTCGAGATGTGAAATAACATTGCGGTCTATGGAGACTGTTCACATCTCCACGCCTGTCGCCTGAAAAAAAGTCCCGGACCCTTTTTTTCAGGCGACATTGGCGTTCGCTCATAGACCGCAATGTTAAAGAAAAAAAAAAAAAAAAAGTTTCATCTACAGGCGGCAAGATAAGCCGCGTACGCGGCATATCTTGTCGCCTAGGTGTGAATGCAGCCTAACATGTACAGTATGTGAACTTTAATAACATTCCAGTCTTAGACCCTTGGGTTCAATAATGAGTTGGACCATCCTTTGCAGCTATAACAGCTTCTATTAGTTCTGCAACTGACGATACCAGTTTGCAAAAATCAGAGGGAAGTTTTACGTTTCCTGAAGATTCAACTGGTAGTCTACCCTCTCCGATTTCAAGAAGTGTGTTTGAAAAAAATTGAGCATTCTCATCCCTTGGAAGTACTCTCATATTTTCTTTTAACCATGGCAAATGGGGGTGGGTAAGGGTTAAACCACCTATCCTATGTTTGTTGCTGACATATAAGTAACATGTGTGCCAAGTTTCATGTTAATATCTTTAGCCGTTTGGACGTGATGCTGGAACATATATACACACACACACACACACACACACACACACGTGGAGTTTTATATATATAGATATATAGTAAGAAGAATTGTTTTCTCGCCTTCACTTAAAGTGGTTGTAAACCCTTACATATATCAAGTAAAGTGACTAGCCTCAGGTGATACACAGATAATAAATAAATCCTTCTATATAATCTGTACCTTTTTATCCCCAGCCCTCTCTCCCCTATAGCCATTCAAAGTGCAGAATTTACAGAGCTTTAGCGGGATTCAGAATGGTTTTTACATCGGCGTATCTCCAGATACGCTGCCGTAATTTCAAATTTGTGCCGTCGCATCTTTGCGCCGATTCACAAAGCGAGATACGTCCAAAAACATGGCTTTAGCCGTCCGACGTAACTTGCCTATGCAGGCGTATCGTGGGCATATAGTTACGCTGGACGCATTCGGCGTTCCCATTATAAATATGCAAATGAGTAAGATACGCCAATTCACGAATGTAGATGCGCCCGGCTGCTTTATATACGCGATTTGCGTAAGGCTTACATCCGGCGTAAAGTTACCCCTGCTATAACAGGCGCAGCTAATGCAAAGGTATGGGCCAGGGAACGACGCCGTTAAATTTTACGTCGTGTACGCCGTTTACGTAGTACTACGTGAATAGGGCTGTGCGTAAGTGACGTTCACATCGTAGGCATTGCGCCGACGTCTCTTAGGGAGTATATGCGACGTGATTCTGAGCATGCGCGCGCATTCCCAGTTCGACCGGCCATTCATTAGCATGGGGTCACGCTTAATTTAAATAGATGACGCCCACCTCCTTCCTACTTTGAATTACGCAGGCTTACGCCGGCCAATTTACGCTACGCTGCCGCAACTTACGTAGCAAGTGCTTTGTGAATACTGTACTTGCCTCTTTAAGTTGCGGTGGCGTAGCGTAAAGAAGATACGCTACGCCCGCACAAAGATACGCCTCTCTACATGAATCCGGGCCCTTGTCTGAGCTTTCAGAATGCAGGGGAAGGGAGCTGAAGTTACACTCTACAGAACTCAAGGATAGATGATTGGAGGGAAGGGACACACCATCTTCACATAGCACCTAGAAACAGAGTGGAGCATGTTAATAACAGGCTGTGTGCTAGAGCTCCCTCCCCCATCACCTTTTTTACCTTTTGGTGTCAGGAAAATTTGTCAGAAGTGACTTATACAGATAGTAGAGGGATGATTCAGCAGACATAAATGCAACTTAGTGCTCTGGATTGAGATGAGTACATACTATAGAGGGATTTAGGTAGTTAGTTTTAGAATCACAGTATTACATTTGGTTATTGCTTGATAAGCAGTGTTGTAGGCTTATGAAATTTGATATGTTTGTTGCATCCTATTAAAGTGGTTGTAAACCCTCTGATCATACTTTCACCTACAGGTAAACCTACATTAAGGCTTACCTGTAGGTGCTTGCAATATCTCCTTAACCTACATGATTAGGGAGATATTTGCAGAAAATCGGGCACCAATGTCTACGGGGCATGCAGTTTGTGCGCATACGCAGGAATCGTGCCGGAGCGGCGATTCCCAGAAGTAACCTCCGGGGAGAAATGGCTGCAGCTGGAGGGGAAGACGAGAACGGCTTCGGGGGCTTCGATCTAAGGTAACTAATACATAATGAGGTAGTATGCTAGTCATACTAGCTCAATATGCCTTTGTCTTGCAGTTTTTTTATTTTTTTATTTGGGTTTATAACTGCTTTAAACGCTGATCTTTGTATTAGCAGCATGATAATGTGTTGAATCTACTACTTGCAATGTGCAAGGTATTAGACATGTGCACACTGAAATATTTTGTTTTGTAATTTCGTTTCCGTCCAAAAAATACATTTATTTAGTTACTCCCGAAATGTGTTTTTATTTATTTAATTTTTCGTATAAAAAAAGCATTCGTCCGAATATCCAAATTAAGGTCAAATCTGTCATTGAAGGCTTATGGTGTCTGTCGAATGTTCTAAGAAAAAAAAAAAAGAAGATTCGACAGAATCTTTAAAAAATCTCTATGTCGAATCTTCATGTCTTTCTATGTCGAATCTTCATATCTCTCTATGTCAAATCTGTCATTGAAGGCTTATGGTGTCTGTCGAATGTTCTAAGAAAAAAATAAAAAATTGGACAGAATCTTAAAAAAATAAAATAAATTGGACTCTTCATATCTCTCAATGTCGAATCTTCATGTCGAATCTTTTCTCTCTATGTCGAATCTTTTCTCTCTATGTCAAATCTTTTCTCTCTATGTCAAATCTTTTCTCTCTATGTAGAATAATATTGTACTAATAGAGTTAAGGTTAGGCACATTCGGCCGCAACAAAAACGAAAATAAAGCATTTGTTTATGTCGGATCTTTCATTTTTCGCTTTCTGTGCTTTCGTTATCGTTTGTTAAAATGATAACAAAAATACCTGAAATTCGGACGAAAATGCATTCGGATGAAAACTAATGCACATGTCTACAAGGTATAAACATTTTTTTTACTTGTAATATTTTACTTGTAGATTTTTCTGATTACAGGTGTATCTTTGTTCACAAATGGTATGGCCAGTTATGCCCTGCCTAGCTGTGACTGACTTTGTGCAAGTTGCACAGGAGCAGTCTGGGAGATGTGGTCTCGGAGGAGGATTTAAATTATACCTGTCCCTGGACTGCAACTACAAGGCCCATAAAGAAGAACCAGATATAAGCAAAAGTCCGGGAAGGAGCCAGGGCAGTTGGAGGAAGCATGCTAACCAGAGAGGAGTAGAGAGAGTTGTCCTGTGCCGAGCTGTGCTATTCCCAGAGAGAGTTGGTTTGTTGTTCTTAATTTGGATGCTTAGACCAGGGACTGACCGGGAGAGTGGCCTGCTGCAACAAAGTATATTCATATCTACTAAGCCCAAGTTGTATAATATACTGCTTTTAAACAACATCCTTTGATTCATCCTCATCGCTCTCCCTGTCAACTGCCTAAAGGACCCCAACGTAGCTGGCAGAAGTTCATCATAAAAGACTTGGTTGAGTTACTCTGTTCCTGAAGGCAGAACTTTGATTTTATTACAGAGTGTCAATTTGAAGGTCTAAGCCTAGCCTCAAGTGACTAAAGCAGCGTACACACGATTAGTCCATCCAATGAAGCTTACTGATGGTCCATCGCACCCACACACCATCGGTTAAAAAAACGATCGTGTCAGAACGCGGTAATGTAAAACACAATGACGTGCTGAAAAAAATGAAGTTCAATGCTTCCAAGCATGCGTCGACTTGATTCTGAGCATGCGTGGTTCGTGCCTACTAACGATTATTTTTGACCTATCGGTTAGGAATTCATAGGTTAAATTTAAAGCAAGTTGGCTTTTTTTAACCAATGGTTAAATAACCGATGGAGCCCACACACGATCGTTTTTTTACCGATGAAAGCGGTTCATCAGACCATTCTCATCGGTTTAACCGATCGTGTGTACGCGGCCTTAGCCTGTTTCACTGCTTTGTATTTCTTGTTTGGTCACTCGATGTGTAACATCTCATGTGGAGAGCTACTGTTTACACTCTTATATTACAGTATGAGCTGAGTCTTGACTCTAGAGGCACTTCTATGAAGTATACCATACCCTTTACTGTGTACTGATTTATATGTACCAATCTGCTTTGTTATATTAGTGATTTTAATCTGCCAATACAGTCTGCTTATCTTTTTAAAGAGTGATGTACATAATTCTTGTGTGCCTGTCAGGCATTTTCAGACAAGGTATTCTGATGGTGTCAGTGAAGATGAGCCCTCACATTGGGCTAAACCAGAACATAGGACCCAAAGCTAACAGTGACTCCTGTGGGGGTAGTGCTGCATTAGCATTTGGAAACAAGACACAGACAACAACCTTCATGCATAAATGGCAATTGTATTACATCCCAATGCCAAATGCAAATATTAATCATGTTGTGCAGTAATGTAACTTCATCATCAGTTATGAATGATGACCTATGTCAAAACAATCCCCTCTCTTTTTGCTACTCCCATTGCTAATGACATTTCCCTTTCTCTTTACAATAGTTTTTATTGAATTTTTTTTCAAAGTGCAAACAAGAAAAAACAGAGGCATTCCCAGGAAATAATAGGGAAAATTGAACAACCTGGACAGTCATACGAACACAAGCAATCATTTTAAGCATTAGCTGATAGCCAATACACAAATCATTGAGGTAACAAAACCAGGAGGGCACTAGGTCCGCCACCAACATATGACAAAGCCTCAACCAGGATTGTAGGAGAGTATACTGGGAAGGCAAGGTGTAGTAGAGGGGAAGAGAAAGGGGAAGAAAGAGGGAATAGAGGGAAAGGAAGAGTGGACAAGGAGAAGGGATGGATAACCATAAGAGCACTATAAACATGGTCCTACAAAGGCATTTTGCTTAAAACACATAATAAAGGAACCAAATATAAATGAAGACAAGTCAATTCTACTGTAAGTTGAACCATTCCGCCCAGGGCTTCTACAGCTTATAGAACCTATCTCTCCTACCCTCCCTGTTTGCCAGCAAGGTCTCAAAGGTGTAGTTAGTTTGAGTAATCTTGAAGACCTCCGTAATGCTAGGGACCTTATTGGATTTCCAGTTTCTAGCCAGCAGCAGTCTAGCAGCTAGTAGAATATGGGTGTCTACAATCCGAAACTCCGGGGGAAATCCCTCTATACCCAGGTTCAGTAGCGCCAATTCAGGGGTAGGGGGCGTTAGTATACCTGTTATACGTGAGATGCATCTAAACACACCTCTCCAGAAGCTCGTAAGGTTCTTTCAGAGCCAGAAGACATGGAAAATGTTACCTACAGCACCGCAGTCCCTCCAGCAAAGCGGAGAGGCTGAAGGGCAAAACTTAGCTATACGATATGGGGTAAGGTACCATCTCTGGGCTATTTTCTGAGAGAGCTCCCAGTGATTGACACACCTGGAGGCTTTATATATAAGTTTGAATGAGTACTGCCACTGGTTCGGTGCAAATGTTTTACCCAGATCTACTTCCCACTTGCGGAGGGGGGACGACACCGTGAAGTGTAATTTATCCTGGAAAAGGTCATAAAAGAGGGAATATCCTTTAGGGGATGGGGTCACTTTAGAATAGAATTGCCAAATGTCATCTTGTATCATTATGTGTCGGGACTTCAATGTTCTGAGAAAGTGAGAAGCTTGAGCATGTTTAAAGTAATCTGTATGCGGCAGATCATATTCTGCTGCAAGCATGTCAAATGATTTGAGCTCACCATAGCAATACAGATCTTCAATCCAAGTGATGCCCCTAGCCGCCCAATCTGAATAAGAGGTGTATGGTATAACACATGCCAGGGTCTCAATGGGAGTAGGGACAGGAACAGTGTTGAGAGATATAGACGCCAGATTGCACAACTCCCTCCATGCTAGTAAGGATACTTGGAACGTCAACGGCAGTTGACGCATGGAAAGAGGTTGCCAAGTATCAAGGATCAGGATACTACGAACATCTGCAGTCGGACTAAGGGCCTGTTCTATGCCACAACACAAAATATCAGGGGTTGGTGATATCCAGCGTCTAAGTTGAGTTAGTATGGCTGCTCGATGGTAGTCCTTAATATCAACTAAGCCTGTGCCCCCTACAGATCTATGCTTAATCAGCAGGGATCTAGCACATCTAGGATGCTTGGAGCCCCATATGTGACAGTGAAGAACGATATTTAAGGATTGGAGATGACTAAGTTTCAATGGGATAGGTAGTGTGCGGAAAATATATAGAATTTGGGGGAGAAGTAACATTTTAAAAGAAGCTAAGTGTCCCGACCATGTCAGTTTGACTTTGGCTAAGCGAGTAGCTTCCTTAGAGATTTTGTCTACCAATGGGATATAATTAGCATCAGCCAGCTTAGATAGGTTAGCTGTAATTTGGAGCCCTAGATACGGTATACTAGAAGCGGCCCAGGAATAGGGGAAGGAGACTTGCAAGTGAGATTGGAGGCGAGGGGAGAGATTGAGACCTAGTATAAGGGATTTTGTGTAGTTAATTTTATAGTAAGAAATGCGACTGAACTCTGTAAGAATGTCATGTGCCTGGGGCAGGGAAGAGTGTGGCGAGGTCAAGAAAAGAATGATGTCGTCTGCGAACAAACTTATGCTGTGAGACCGACCCAATAATAAAAAGCCAGGAGTCCCCGGATGAGATCTCATTTTTTCCGCTAGGGGCTCTATGAGAAGGTTAAAAATGGAGGGGGACAGAGGACACCCCTGTCTGGTGCCATTCGTTATATTAAAAGTGGAGGAGAGCATATTGGAGGTGTAGACCTGCGCACATGGGGAGGAATACAGCGCCAGAATCGCTGATAGGATGGGGCCAGAAAACCCGAATTTCTCAAGAACCCGGACCATGTAACCCCAGTATACCCTGTCGAACGCCTTCTCCGCATCCAGAGAGAGGAGCAGAGAGCGTCCGACAGGCCCCAGCATGATGCACCAAATCAATGACCCTCCTAGTCACATGAGATGATTGTCTGCCCGAGGTAAACCCTGTCTGGTCCGGGTTAATCAGAGATGGCAGAATTGGGAGCAATCTAAATGCTAAAATTTTGGCATACAATTTCACGTCAATGTTCAACAGGGAGATAGGTCGGAAATTGGCAGGCGTAGTAGGTGCCTTCCCCGGCTTTGGAATAGTCACAATAAAGGCTTTACACATTTAATCCGGGAAAGAGGCAGAGAGCATTGCTTCTGAAAACACTTTGCCTAACATGGGGGTCAAGAGGGAGTTAAAGGTCTTATAATAACTATTGGGGAGTCCATCCGGACCCGGTGACTTCCCGTTAGAGAGAGTTTTAATAGCCCTCAGACTCCGTAACCGGCAGATTAAGGGAATCTAGCTGAGAGGGGGACAATGTAGGCAGTGCTAAATCAGCCAGGAAGGATCGGATGATGTCTTCCGTAGGTTGGGGGGTGGAGGGGTCCTCCCTGAGATTATAAAGGGAGGAGTAAATCTCTGCAAAAGAGTTAGCTATGTCCTGAGGATTGTAAAGTTTACCACCATCTGAGTTTCTTATAAGGAAGGGGATAGTAGTTTTCACTCTGCGATTTTTCAATCGCTGAGCCAAAAATGTACCTGCGCGGTTACCTGACGCATAGTGAGTCAGTCTAAGGCCTCGTACACACGATCAAATCTGTCTGCTGGAAACGGTCGGCCCGACCGTCCCAGCAAACAGATTCGACCGTGTGTACGGGCAAGCCGACGGATTTGGCCACCCCACAGATTTCAAAGCATGCTTTGAAATCTATCGGCTGGGAACCCGTCCGCCCGACATGTCTGCTGGTTAGTATGCTAACCAGCAGACATGTCTTCTCGCACACGCGCCGAATGATTTCGACGCATGCGCGGAAGTGTTTTACTTCCTGGTGCGGTGACGTGGCGGCGTCAACATCACCGCCACGTCACTGACACTTCAGCCCGCAGTCTGCTGGCGGGGATTTTGGTTTGCTCGTGTGTACACGCGAGCAAACCAAAATGCCAGCAGACAGATTTGTTCAAATCGGTCGGACAGACCGTTTTGAACAAATCGATTGCCTCGTGTGTACGAGGTCTAAGAGACTGCACATGTTTGTCATAACGCTCAAGCAGCAATCTCCTGAGGTCCGAGCGCAACCCAAATAATTTAGCAGCTGTCGAGGCGTCAGGAGTCTGCTTATTCTGCGCTTCTAGGGTACTAATTTCAGAAAGGATAGACTCCAGCTTCTGTGCTCTCTGCCTCTTTACCCGTGCACCAAGCTGAATCAAAATACCCCTGATATAGGCCTTATAGGCACACCATACAGAGAATCGATTAGCAAAAGACCCAGAGTTCACAGAGAATTCCTTCAGGTGAGTAGACAGGTAAGATATCTGAGAGGGCTGCTGGATCAGGTAAGATTCGGCCCTCCAGACATAGGACGAGGAGACCGGGGCTCCCCCGTCCACCACCACAGACACCGGTGCGTGGTCAGACCACGTGATGTCATGAATGGTGGACAAGGAGACCCTTTGTAACAAAATCTTATCTACCAGAATCAAGTCTATGGGTGAATATGAGTTATGTCTGGAGGAATGGAAGGAATAGTCTCTCTCACTGGAGTGCTGGCATCTCCAGACATCGAATATATTCTCAGCATGCAGCAGAGGTTGAAGCACAGGTTGAAGCCGCTTGGAGTCGGATGTGGTGTCCATCTTGAAGTCAACTGTCAAGTTAAAGTCACCACACATGATCAAGGCGCCTTTTCTTATCTTATTAATTTTGCAAAAGAGTCTCCTCAAGAAGTGAAGCTGGTGGGTTTTGGGGAGCATAAAGGTTGACCAGTGTGTATAATTTGTTGTTGAAAATTCCAACCAAGACCAGGAATCTACCATCGGGATCAACCAGCGACTCCTGGAGACAAAAATTCACAGAGACGCACCAGACGCCGGCAGGTGGGTTTTCTGCAGGCAAAGGATGTCCGAGCGTAGCTTTAGAGCTTCCTTCCACACAGAGGCCCGCTTGACCGGGTGGTTCAAGCCTCTGACATTAAAGGAAGTTATCGTGAGGGGCCATAAGTGATAACAAAAGAGAAAGATAACAGTACCTCACAGCACTGCCGTCGATCTTCCAGATTCAGTAAGGCCCAGGCGGTGAATGTAGGCGATGAGCGGGATGTCTTCAGTAGAAACAGCACAGTATCCATCTCGAACGAAGCAAGGAAAGGGAAAAAATAAGGTAAGAACTGAAAGTAGTAGAGTCAAAACATAAACAAAAAACGGTGGGGATAAAAAGGAAGATTCCTTTCGGAACCTGAATGCAGGGCAGCTGCACATATTTGAAGGAGGGGAAATACGTGGGGAGAGAGATCCATAGAAGTCAGGGAACTTATGAAACTAAAAAAGCTGTATTCCTGAGGCACAGGGGCTTTATGGCTTCTTTTTGTTGGTACGTTTGTGCGACACCAGTGCCCAGTCATCTTGAGTCTGAACATTGGAGGTGGAAGAGGAAGCTGCTCTTATAGGGGGGTGTTCAGGCAGGATATCCCATTTGTGCAAAAGTGCAAGCCCCTCTTCCAGGTTTTTAACTACACCATCTTTGGTGGTTGGCCCCACTTGTAAATGATTTTGTGGTTGCAGTGCGCCTTTGTGACAGGCAGGAGGGACCTGCGTCTCTCCATAGTGTACTGCGAGAGGTCAACAAACACTTGTAGATTCGAATAGCGATCAGATGGCTGGGAATCCTTTGGGGAAGGCTAGCATTAATGGATCCTTCACATGGTAAAAATGCACCCGCATCAGGACATCTCTAGGTACATTGTCCGGGAGGTGTGCAGGTTTGAGCAGGCGATGGATCCTATCAACCACTAGCTCAGACTCTGGCGTGGAGGTCAGAATTGACCCCAAGAGTTCTCAGGCATATTGATGGAGCTGGGCAGGCAGGACAGTTTTAGGGACACCACACAGTTTAATGTTGTTCCTGCAAGATCTACAGTATCTTCGAGATCTGTGACTTTAGCCCTGAGCCATGCGACTTCATCTGACTGATCATTGTGAGAGTCCACTAGAGAATTATAAGAGGAAGCATATTCGCCCATTTTCTTTTCCACATGGTTTACCCTGCCACCCAGCTCCCCCATCTCCATCTTAAAGCTCCTCATGCATTCCATCAGGTCTGAATGTAGGGAGCTGCGCAGGGAGACCAGCATTTCCTTTAATGTGGTGTCTGAGACAGGCAGGTTGGAAGTGGGGAATGTATTGATAGGAGCAGCAAGCTCACGTGTATCCTCCATAGACCCCTGCAGCACACTAGCCGTGCAGTTCAGCAGACAAGCGGGGCCTCGACTTCACCGGGCTGCAGGAGAGGGGAGTAGAAGCCTCTGGAGAGTGGAGGTGTGACCCTTCCCTCGATCCAGGGCTCGGTGTGCAGGCAGATGATTCTCCCGTGGAGGCTGGAGATCCGCCGCCGATGCCATCTTGGGACACACTGCTGGGCTTAGGGGAGAAGAAATCCTACAGTTTCGCCGCGTGAGCGGCGGATTTTCGCTTCTTAGTCATCCCTGGGTGTCAATCGGGAAGTTAGCCGTCCGTAGGTGTAGTTTGGAACAGCCCTCGGTGCCTTAGATAGCTGATTTCCCTGACGCTGAACCGGAGCTCTGGTCTCAGCCATCCATTCAGCTGCGCGGTAGCCACGCCCCGACAGCTCCCTTTCTGACTGCATAACGTCAATGAACTGGTTAGGGATGGTAGCTGATGTAATTTACCAACTATAATAATTTAGGATACCTGTTAGCTTGTTTATAATTTAAAAAAAAAATCTGTCAGACAGCTGAAAGCTGCCATTTATTGGTGGCAGTAATACCACTAGTAAATACATGACTTGACTACCACTAAATAAATTACTCCAGGTTTGAGTGAGCTGGTGAACTGTCCAAATCTGGCCATTATGTTCACCTCTCGGTCACCTGGGAGCAGCTTGGCTTCAGTCAAACGCAAAGCTCTTCCTTGCTAAATATTCCAACCCAAACACTGTGCTTATGGGTTAAGATTGCTCAGTCACTAAAAGAAAGTTTTGCCAAATTTTGTTTGCACTATTTCTTTAACCAAAAGTCTGTGTATCTCCTGCAACTACAAATTATTTTTATAGGACATATCACAATATGCAACAGTATATTTGTAAAGAAAACAAAAACTCAAAGACTGATTTTAAATGATAACAAGTGAACTCCAGAGAAGTGTCAATACTATGAGTAATATATAAGATGACTTTGTATTTTGCTTGTAGAAGAAGGGAATGTTTTCTTTGTCTCCTCTCCCCTAGTGATTAGATCACAATATTATAACTTTGTAGACAGTCACAAGGTGAGAAGTTTCAACAGAAGGCTGGTCTGTGTGAAACACAAAGTGTACACAAAGCCCAGAACAGAAAATGGATCAGAATTTCCATGACCCTATAACACGGGTCTCCAAACTTTTCAAACAAAGTACCAGTCTACTGTCCTTCATATTTTAGGAGGGCCAGATCATGACCAGTGGGAGTAGAAAATGTCCCAGGCCCAGCATCAGTGAGAATAAATATGGCCTCAGGTTTGGTGGTCAGTAGGAGGGGTAGTGCCCCATTATTGATATTAGTAGGACGCAGTGGCAGCTGGTGCTCAAAAAAACATCAAATGCAGCCACTGTGCCCATCACACGCAGCCACTGTGCCCATAAAACGCAGCCACTGTGCCCATCAAACACAGCCACTGTGCACATCAAATGCAACCACTGTGCCCATCAACCACAGCCACTGTGCCACTAAATGCAGCCACTGTATCCATAAATTTGCACCACTGTGCCATAAAACGCAGCTACTGTACCCATCACCATTAGCGCATATGGCTCTATTCATGATGCCTATTAGAGCCCTCCGCTCTAATCAGGCGCTTTGAAAAACACCTCCGCCGCTGTCATTCGAATGCCCAGCACCTGACCAGGGGCCGGACAATTAAATAGGGTGGGGCAGTGGCGACCATAGATAGATTCATGCTATAACTACAGGTGCTACACATTACTTTGCATGCATGCAATTAATATTAAAAATATACAGTATGTGAAACTAGTTCAGCTTTAATGACACCTTTGTCATTCACAAGGATTTTTCTAGTCCAAAGATCTTGTATAGACTTGAAAAGTGACCATGCTTTTTTAAGACAAACTGTCCTTGTGTTTTGGATTTCATTGACATCCAGCAATTTATCAACATGTCCTGCTGATGATCGTTCATATATTCACCTGATTGTGTGAGTCCTGGACGTCTTTCTGATGTTGATGACTTTGGAATTTTTCTTGACCTGTTCATCAAGTTTGAAGTGTTGCATTCACCACTGACCTCTTGCATTATATGATTACAACGCATTTTCTCATATATTTCTGGTAAGCAGATTCATAGCACAGTGGTGTGGTGTACTTTTCCCTTGCACATTGAAGTTTGGTGGCAGTTCTAATTTGCTTCATCTTATATTGACATTTCACATGGACTATCATATATTAATTTTTATTTATCATTTTCACTGAAGCGCTGCATTTCTGGACTTTAAAACTCACAATTCTACCACACTATCACAATGCAAAGGTGCAAATCCATCCTAAGTGCCAGTTTACACCAGGAATTGCTCTGCTTTCTTGGGTGATTTCTGTGTGATTCAGTGTGATGAGATTTTTAGCCCTTTCACAGCCCATTATGCACACACGATCACTTTTTGTGATGAAAAAAAAACGACGTTTTCAAAAACATCATTTAAAATGATCGTGTGTGGGCAAAATGTTGTTTTATGTCTTCAAAAAAACAACCAAAAAAAAATTTGAATATGCTTGAATTTTTTGTGTCGTTTTTCAAAACGTTGTTTTTTGTGTCACAAAAAGTGACGGTGTGTGGGCAAAACGATGTTGAAAACAACGTTTTTAAACCCGTGCATGCTCAGAAGCAAGTTATGAGATGGAGCTGCAATGGAACAGAGTGCCGTCGAATGTGGTGTACGTCACCATGCTTTTCTAGAGCATTTTAGAAAAACAATGGTGTGTATGCAACGTCGTTTTGGAAAATGAAGTTTGAAAAACGTTGTTTTGTTTCGTCACATAAAACGTCGTTTTTTTTCATCACAAAAAGTGATCGTGTGTACGCGGCATTACACCGCATGCACTACTTTTGAAAACACACTGCAAGTACCACAGTACCTTGAAATCCAGTACAGGCAAACGCAATGTATTTGACATCTGTGTTTGAGGAGTCATTGGGAATCTATTAATACCACAGAAGATGCGTTTGGAATGCAGTGCAGAAAACATGCATCAAACGTGGATTTCCTGCAACACATTGTATTATGAACTGGTGCTAAAAGCACAATTTTATAAAATGTGAAGTGAGGTAAATCAATCCTGGGTTTGATTTTCTAAAGTTGTGATGAAGTGTTAATTTAAAACTTTAATGATGAAGAAATTAAAGAGAGTTTTTTTGTACACAACAGAAAAAAAAGTGCCTGAGAGCCATACGTGTCTTTCAAGCTATGTGTTTGGAACTTCTGTTGTTTGACCCCCACCCCACTCCATTTAACTACAATAGCATTAATAAATAAATACAGACTGACTAACTGTATTTTTTTTATTTATTAGCAGATATTTTCTCATATGGAACAAAATCGGGTTTCTTAAGAAAAACAATAAAAAATAAAAATGATACACTGGGCCAAAAGTCAAGCAAATACCACTAGCTGACAAATTCATCAAACTTTGTACATCCTTATATTAAATCTCAAAATGTGAGCTTTTCAAGTAGCCAACTCAGCTATTCAGACAGCTGTGAATAATCAAATCTAGCATAGTGTTACTGGAAACTGAAACAGATGCAATGCAATAAATATTGACCTGTGTAAACGTGTCCTTCGCGCTACTAAGGGTGAACAATAAATGAACCAAAGTAACAGAAAAAGTGATAATCTTAAATAAAAAACAGCATCAAAACCTAGTAGTGTTCACAGTACACAAAATATAAATAAATATAACAGGTGATCTAATCCAGGTGATGTGTTATCACTAGGGTTGATCGAACCCGAACTGTAAAGTTCGGGTTCGTACCGAACTTTTGTTTTTTTTTGGACCCGAACCCGAATAGTTTGCTGAAAGTTCGGGTTCGGGTTCAGCGTTCGGAAATGTAATGGCGCGCTGCACAGCAGCCAATCGCCATTTGTTTTACTTGTGTGACCTAGAAGCCATCACAACCATGCCTACTAATGGCATGGCTGTGATTGGCCAGTGCAGCATGTGACCCAGCATGTGACCCAGCCTCTATATAAGCTATAGGCACACAGCGCAGCTCGTCACTCTGCACTCTGCTTTAGTGAGGTTAGGGAAAGGTTCCGATTGAATTTGTAGGGAGAGATTTAGATAGGAATCAGACTGTCCTGCTTCAGAATCACCAACACTGCATATGTTACTCTGAGATACTCTGCAAGATAGGTTAGGGAAAGGTTCCCGATTGAATTTGTAGGGAGAGATTTAGATAGGAGTCACACTGTCTTGTCCTGCTTCAGAAACACCAGCACTGCATATGTTACTCTCAGGCCACGTACACACGATCAGACTGGTCTGATGAAACTGGTCCGACGGACCGTTTTAATCGGACCAGGCTGAAGTGGTCTGATGTGTGTACACACCATTGGACCAAAAATCTGATCAGACCAGAACGCGGTGACGTAGAACACACCAACATGCTGAAAAAAGGAAGTTCAATGCTTCCAAGCATGCGTCGACTTGATTCTGAGCATGCGCAGGTTTTTGGTCCGATGCTTTGGCGTACTAACAATCGAATCTGTCCGACGAACAGGTTCCGTCAGACAGATTTTGAAGCAAGTTTTAAAACTTTGGTCCAACGGACAACGGTCCGATAGGCCGTGCACACCGTCGAATTGGTCCGATGAAACTGGTCTGCAGACCAGTTTCATCGGACCAGTATGATCGTGTGTACGCGGCCTGAGATACTCTGCAAGATAGGTTAGGGCAACGTTTCTCAACCAGTGTGCCGCGGCACACTGGTGTGCCGTAAAAGAGCCCCCTGGTGTACTGCGGCAAAATGACCCCCAATATAGGCAGCTATGGCTGCTATCTGATGTAACAGCTACTGCTGGGCACTTTGTTATTATTCGCCTTTACAGCGGTGCCGGTCCGCTGTGTAAAACTCACTTCCCGACACTCGGGAAGCTGTGCTAGCTGTGCGGGCCTCCTGACCACGTCTTGCCAACCGAATACTTAATCGGTTGCTATGGGAGGGTCGGGCTCACGCACTGTTACGTGCGACGTGAGAGCTGCGGGTACAGGAGTAGACTCTGCCTGGCGCGCTTTTCCATGAGGGGGAGGAAGAACGAGAGAGTAATAGAGGTGAAAGTATTTGTACCTGTCACTATGAATGTGAATGTGAATAGTATTATTGCAGGCATGGTGTGTGTAAAAAAAAAAAAAAAACGACGTAACACTTGGCACTTTCACAGTGACTCACTTGATTGCAGGCATGGTGATTTATTTTATGTTCAATAGATTTATTTTTGTTCAATGGGCTATGTGGTTAAATTATTTCATGAAACATAAACATGCATGAAAGGCTACATGTAACTTCAATACTGCCCAGTTTGACCGACAGTGCAGGTGTAGCGCAAAGTATTGTACCTGCGATGTGTTTTCAGTGTAAGGTCTTTCTCAGACTTATATTATGTCTCCTCAGTTTCTTGGGATATGCCTTCAGATAATATGGGTAGGATATTCCAGGGCAAAATGGTAATGGACATAATATGAAGTTTATGAGAACGATCCCACACTGGTCGTTCCAACTAAATAGATGGTCCTATCTCCCACGCCCCTACATAGTCCCCTGGGCGCTGCAGCCAATACTTGCCTAGCCCTACGTTTGAAGTATACAATTTATCATTAATCAATTGTAATAACCCAAGGTCTACATAATTATATAAAAACAAAATATTAAATCACCATGTCTGAAACAATGGAATGAGTCAATGTAATAAGTGTAACAAGTGTTATGTAGTTTTTTTTTAAAACATTTGAACCATTTAAATCCCACTGGTCAAGAGCCACACTCCCTCCAAATTACAGATCTTTGTCTAATTATTGATTTGCCTGGGGTTATGGCTGAAGATATCAGGAGCCCATAACACTTCATGGTATTGTCCTTTTTTACAGATGCAGTGGCTGGCTTTCTCATGAAATACATGTATTTGTACCGTAGCAAGCCTCTTATATTGAGCCACTGGAGGGGTTGTACGATTTCCAGCCTAAGGATGTCGGGTAGCTAGGAGACATGACCCCCCCTCCCACCGTTCTCGCCTGGGGAGGGAAATGTCAATACCAATGGAGAGGATGCCATGGCTGGATCTAGTCCAAGAGGCAATGAAAGAGCCTAGATCCCCCTTAAGAGTGAGTCCGGAGCCAAGCGGCAAATGGCTGGGCACTTCCACAGGATCGTTCCTCTCCCTCCAACAGGCTGCCAAGCCGATACCGGGGAACATCTTTGGGGGGTTACCATTAAGGAGCAGTTCTTTGGTAAAGCAAGAAGATTGGTAAGGCATCTGGATAAAAAAATCTTTTGCCTTTTAAAGGTAAAGGAGAGAGTCGGATTCCACCCCGAGGTCTTTCTATTTGAGTCTTGGTCATGATGTCTTTTCTGAAGCCCCCTATAATAGAGCACCTGTCATGCCCTTAGTATCACTATTCGGGTGACGAAGGGATTTAGTATTACATCGGGAGGGACCGTGGTAATAGGAGGATACAAGTGAGCTATTATGGAGGTATTTGTATTTTCTGCATCTTAAGTTTTTTTCCTGAAGCGTCCTAGGGACAGTCCTAGAACCAAAGGTCAATAAAAATGTAACCATTATCCTTCCAAGTTATTAATATCTGAATTAGATTGTGCATTTAGTTATTTTTAAGCACCCGTGGGCCCCATCCCGTACGCAAGTTACATAGCCAGCCCTAAGGGTTGCACACCGCTCCTATCCATACTAATATTGTTGAATCACAAATAGGTTTGGGACAAATCCTTCCACACATGTAGATTCGGGAATCACCAGTGTGATTTGGTAGTAGCGAAGTAGTAGTCTTGTAGATGTCGTGACCCAGCTGTCCTGCGTTTGATTATTTCCAAAAGGCGTCTTTTGCCCTTTAGGTTAAAGGAACCCTGGAAAGATTTAAAAAACACTGGGTAAGGGAAGGGAGGTTCCTAAATACGTATTGAATTTGTAGGGCAGAGATATTAGCATCTTAGGTTAGGGGAAGCTGCCAATCTTCTCCAAGTAATTGAGTGGGCTTTTCTGTTTAGGAGAATTCAGGAAATGTATATTAGGTTTAAAGGTCTCTGTCTTATTAGGCGTCTAAAGTTATCCCCAAGTAAGTTATTCATCCCAGCACGTACTGCATATTGTTGTACACCGCCTGAGTGCAGATCTACTCCTGTTCAAGTGATACTTTGTCTTTCTTATAATGACACCCTGAAAAGTCTTGTATATCACAAAACTGAGCAGCCTCCAACGACTTTAGGGCAACGTCCGACAAGTTAATTTTGCAGTATAACGTTTCCTCCAGCGAATGGCTTTTGCCGTGTTTCCTTGGTCCATATCTGTACAGTCCAGTGAGATAAACACTTGGGGGTAGCTACTGTTCTTATGCTAGTGGCTGGGGTTTCTCATTCAAAAAACACCCATTTAGGGCAAATATTTTGGGAGTGAGATAGTGGGCTCCCACGAGTCCATTGGTGACTCAAAAGGAGCCGAGAGATCGCACTAAATAATATACCTGGGCTGACGGACTGATATGTGCTAGTTGAACAATATCATAAAGAATAACCCGTTGTAAATCACAAAATTCTGCAACACTCCCGCCAAATCCAATAAACTGAAGTGAAAAAGTTCATAACAGAAGGTGATCTCCACAAGTGCCAATAAATCAACTGGAAGAAAAGTTCCTCTGGTCTGACAAGATGATGACCTCCACCGATTAATCACAAGAAGCGCTCTAGTACGTCAAAAATCAATGATCTCCCTTAGTGATACCCGGACTGATGTATCTAGGAAAGGACTGGTAGTAGGACGCTAGTCGTTGTAGCATCAGTTTAGCATAAATTTTTACATCGCGCGCATGTTTAGCGCGCATATTGGCCTGGAATTTTGCAGTAATACTGTGCTTTCCCTGAAGGCCAATGTGCCTTGCGCATTCTGCGCGCACAATGAGGAGGACGCAGCATCAGAACACCAACCGAGAGATGTGGGCAGACCTGGCGCACTATCCCCAGTGTAACGCATGCGCGGGTGCCGGCGGGACGAGCAGCCCGCACAAGTCGTCACCGGGGCGTTCCTTGACCCTTCCTTGTGTGAGTTGGGGGAGATCATATTTATTAAGGGGTTGAGATTGCGACTCTGATTACCGGGCTGGGAACTGCTGACCGGTCTTTGAGATTATACATCGGTTCCTGAATATCGGCTGATGCCCGTATCTGCTATCACCATGTGTTAGATTCCTGTTTGACCACCTGGTGTTAGGTTCTAAAATGTGTGACTGGGATCTTCTATGACCCTTCACTTTGCCAGGAGTTCCAGCCCTGCTTAAACCACTTGTATAATAGTTTACCTCCTGCTGCCTGTCCTCAAGCCTAACGAAGTTCCGTACGGCCTGTGAGATCCTATTTGATAAGGAAGAGGACCCATTGCCTTCTGTCTCGTTTCAATCCTTTGGGATACTTCGCTGCAGTCTGCTTGCTGCCTCTCCCTCTTAACTTGCCCCCATCCATAGATTCCCCTCTGCAAAAGCTCCTAGCGCATTCCACAGGGTCATCCGAACTTGCCCCTAGGTTGGAGTTCCCCTTTAACTTCAATTCAATACCAGGCTCTTGTCGGACTTCCACACCACCTTAGCCCTGGTGACCGACTGCTCCCCCACTGCAAGCTCATCTCGGGGCGTCCGACCAGGTGCTGCCCTCCCTTTTAGCATCCAGCGGTACTTGCAAGCATAACAACGATCTATCTGGCACCAAAATCGTGTCAATCCTCCTATAAGAGCCATGGGCTGTGGAACTTTTTCATTTGCGTTGAGGCATCTCCATGTATTACACATGAGAGCCGCTCAGCGAGGGGTTCTGGGGTTCTTAGGAGATTCAAGGGAGGCCGACCTCTTCACATCAGACTCCTACCAGGTACGTGACAGGAGATCATATAAAGCATGATAGGGTCTGAAAATAGTCAGTGTCAATCAATGAGAAGGTCCAACAGACAGCCTGGATCTTTGAGTATCTCCCGATGGGTCATCCACAGGTGCATAGAAAACAAATGCCTCACATAGCATAAAACCTTCATTTATTTGATAAAATATATAGACTTTTCAAAATTGTCGCTCTATTTTTGTTTATAGCCAAAAAATAAAAACCGCAGAGATGATCAAATACCACCAAAAGAAAGCTCTATTTGTGGGGAAAAAAGGATGCCAATTTTGTTTGGGAGCCATGTCGCACGACCGCGCAATTGTTAGTTAAATCGACGCAGTGCCGAATCACAAAAAGTGCTCTGGTCATTGGACAGCAATATGGTCCGGGGGTAAAGTGGTTAAGAAAGGCCAGTCTGTTGTAGTACCACAACTTTGGGACATATACCTTCCCTGTTGCTGCTCTTGACCTCTGAGGCCTCGTACACACGATCGGACATATCCGATGAAAACGGTCCGCGGACCATTTCCATCGGATATGTCCGATCGGGAGTTTGATCCGATGGCGTGTACACACCATCGGATCAAATTCCCCGCCGCCGGACGGCGCGGTGACGTGGCGGTGACGCGGCGGTGACGTTGACACCGCCACGTCACCGCCACGTCACCGCACCAGGAAGTTAAACACTTCCGCGCATGCGCCGAATCCATTCGGCGGCGGCGCGGCGGCGGTGGGGGACGACATGTCTGCTGGTAAGTGTACTAACCAGCAGACATGTCGGGCGGACAGATTCCCACCGGATAGATTTCAAAGCATGCTTTGAAATCTGTCGGGTGGAGAAATCTGTCCGCTAGCCCATACACACGAGCGGAGATGTCTGCTGAAACGGTCCATCGGACCGTTTTCAGCGGACATATCCCCTCGTGTGTACGAGGCCTGAGAAGCCAGAACCTCAAAGCACTCACTTCTGTATGTGTATTTTAGTATTCAGCTATTCGATGGTTGCGTGGGGCATGCGTGTGTGCACAAATGGGAGCAGGGTCTCCAGCACTGCTTTCCTTACCCCTCTTTTTTTTATGTATGGGGTTTTTTGTCTCCCAAAGAGCTGGCAGCTCCCTTAATCTATCTATGAATTCAATAAAAAAATCTTTCTCAAGAAATGGATTCATTATTTCTGCAAGACAACACACAAGACAAAAATACTAATGTCAATCACAGTCTAAACACTTTATCCCCATATAGGCCTCATCCTCTATGCAGTATAGGCCACTGATGTTCCAAGTTAAAATCATACCTTCGGGCAGATGTTCGGCGTTTACTCCTTCCTCCGCACACAGAGCGTAGGTACGACACATGTGTGTTAGCTTTATATACACTACGAATGCGTGACACTCCGCACGCGTCGCCCGCCCATGACGTTCTTTCTTGAATTTTCCCCGCCCTTTCTCTTTCGGCGCGTAGACAACATGGCAGAGTCTGAGCAGGTGTCTGATAATTCGTCTAATAACGAGGTCACAAGCCCTGAGTGTCACGAACAAGGAGGAGATACACGGCATCTAACATGTCCTTCGCGAAAATGGCGGAAATTGAGAAAGTCGGATTATGATGGCAAGCATGGGCCATATGTCCACCCTAATCTAACGAAGACAAAAATAATGAAGAAAGTTGTCAAAAGTCTGAAGAGACATTTTGGGGTGAAAAGATCAAATGAGCAGCTTAGAAAGAGGTGGTCTGACCTCAAATTCAGGGAGCCTGAGAAGTTAAGGAGTATTAAGAGAATGCTTGAAAAAAGTAAGTACTTCTCCTGTGTCCCTATTATTGTATTTCAGAACTTGCATGTTGCTCCATGTTGTTGCTTTTTCCTATTGGACCTTAGAAAATGTCATCTTAAAAAACTGTGGCCACACTTTTTGCAAATAATTGTGCAGAATGCAGCAGCAAAATACTAGGTAGTTTCTTTTATACTCCGCCATGTGGATAGAAGTAAGAAATAGACAGAACAGCCTCTTCTCCGGGGTGAGGATCCTCTGGGGGAAAGGCCTTTTGAGATGTGATCCCAATCCAAAGACTTCATCAGCCAGAAACACAAAGGGGAGTTCTTCAACATTCCCTGCATCCGGTGGCAATGCAAGGTCATCACTCTGAAGACGAAGAGCAAACTCCATCTGACTAAAGGCTCCCCCATCCAACATCCGGCCGTTCTTTCTCACATCAACATAGAGGAATTCATACTGTGCTGACACCAACGCCATCAACACAATTCTATGAAACCCCTTGTAATTAAAATAATAAGAACCTGAACGGGGTGGTGGCATGATGCGGACGTGCTTCCCATTGATTGGCCCTCTGTAGTTGGGGAAGTCCCACCGCGTGGCAAACTTGGATGCCACAGTCTGCCATTCCTGTGGCGTGGAAGTAAGCTGTGGAGTCAAACAAGATAAAAACATATTAATACTTTTGCACATAACCTTGCAAGCAGATTATACAAAAACATTATTGACCAACATCATGCATGGGGACAAAGGGGAGATTCATAGCATATTACAATCATGGTAATTAGGGAAGGATGAAAGAAATACAATAAATTAGCATACATTAAATACATTGGGCCAGATTCAGGTAGATGGGCGCTTCTTTACTTTGGAGTAACGTTTCTCATTTACGTTACTCCGCCAACACTTTCGGCGCAAGTACTGTTATTCACATAGCAGTTGCGCGTAAACTTGCACCAGAGTAACGATAATGCGCTGGCGTAATCCGACGCAAGTGGAAGTGGGTGTGATCATATGTAAATGATGGGCGGAGCCCAGCGCAGAGGCTTATGTTCAGCGCATCATCCACGGAGCATGCGCAGTAAGTGAGGCTTCACTCGGCCCCCTGTGCGCATGCTCACAACTTCCGTCGGCACCACTTCACGTGAAACGCCAGCGCAATGTGTTCCGTTGCGCGTATAAAAGCGCTAGCAGAAACGCCATTCCGGCGCAAAAGTATATCCGTTTCCCCCCACCCCAGGGAAGATACTTTTGCACTGTCATGGCTGCTCCCGCTACCCCTAAAGAGAGGAGGAACCTCAACTTTAATGCCCAGGAGGTCTCTGTGGTCATCTCGGCTATGGAGACGTTTAATGATTTTCTCCACGGCAAAAAAAGTAGGAAGACCAGCCGGGAGAGGAAGCAGGGCATCCTGGAGACCATTGCTGCCAGGGTCAATGTGTTGGGGTATTCCACCCGGACTGCTGGGGATATTCAAAAAAAAATAAATGATCTGCGGCGCAAGGTCCGGGGCAAGGTGGCCACCATTAGGAGCCATGAGAGGGGCACAGGTGGAGGTCCACCATGTCCGGTCAGCCTGACCACAGAGGAGGAGGTGGTCGCCCGCTGCCTGGACAGGGAGCAGTTGGGGGGGTACCAGGCTTTGATTGTGTGGAGGAAGGCTCCAGGACAGGTAAGTGTTTTTTATCCCCTATTTGGTGTTTTGCATGTGGGGGGGGGGGTACATGTGCCAAGTGTGTGGGACCACCAACATGTGTCTGCTTTGTGTCATCCACAGATGACGGAGCTGGGCCATCATCTGTCGGCGGCCAGTCCACCCCATCCCCCCATCGGCACCCAGTGCCTGTGCCCCTGCGTGGTGAAGACACCGAGGTGGAGGAGGAGAGTGGCCACACCACACATGCAGAGGTCATTGAGGAGGAGCCTGTTGGGCAGAGCAGGACTGTGTTTTATTGTTAGAGGAATCCTCCTCTTCTGCTGGACCCTCTCAGATCCCCTCCCCCATTATAGGAAGCCCCTCAAGGGCGACTCCATCCCCCCGGGGACAAACATCTACTGGCCCCAGGAAGACCACCCATAAGACCAGGGGGGTGTCTGATCTGGTCCAGGACCATGTGGCGAGGGATCACGCCAGACAGACCCAGCAAATGGGGGAGATTGCTGGGCACCTGGACAGAGTGGCTGACAGCCTGTGCTCCGTGGCCCAGATGTCTTCGGCAGTGCAGGATGTGAGCTGCAACTGCGCTGCAGTGGTGACCAGTCTGGGGGAGGTGCAGGGTGAGCTAAGGGACCTCACTGAAGCCGTCCAGGCAAACAGTGCTGCCATCCGGGACCAGGGGAGGCTGAGTCGGCAGGCCCAGCATTATCAGGTCACCCGGCAGCTCAGGATGCAGGCCCAGCAGCTCAGGGTGCAGGCCCAGACCAGTTCTTACCTTGGCCGGATTGCCGTGGCCTTGGAGGGCAGGCAGGCCACACCTGCCAGGAGTGGCCCACCCGGGGATCAGCCACCTCCAGATGCCACCCCACCCCCACCCACTCCTTCCAGGCAGCTGAGGAGCCAGAGAGGGGCCGCCAGAAGAAGCCCCCGGCATCCCAGATAATTTTTCTTTTTAGTTTTTTTTTGGATGCTCAGGACATGAGTTTTTTTTATATTTTTTTGTGAATGCTCAGGTTATGAGATTTTTATTTTATTATTAATACTCAAGTTATGAGTTATTTTCTTTGTGATTATGCTCAGGTTATGAGATTTTTATTTTTTTATACTGCACACGTTGCAGTGTGAATGGTGTGTGAATGTGAGAGGGTGGCACTCCTGCCAGTAAGGGGTGTCACCCTCGGCCGTGGTGGTGAAGTTAACCCCACGGCTGTATTAATGACGTGTGAAAGGTGTATGAATGGACAGTGACATCATTGGGGCCTTGACGCTGGCGTTGCTGCTCCCAAGTCCTACATGCTGGACTTGGGCTAATCCAATGTGATGTGGATGTGGTGTGTGTGATCTAGGGACATCAGTGGTGTGCATGCATGCATTGTCCGTGTGATCAATGTTTTGGTTTATTGTTCAAAGATGCCTACGGCGAGGACCCTCCTGACTGCTCTTCCATCAGCAGACTGGTTCTCCTCTGGCAGGTGGGGACTGTGTGGGTCGGGGGTCAGGTCATCACGTATGTCAATCTGCAGGCCTTTTCTCATAGCAAAGTTGTGCAGAATGCAACATGCACCGATGATCTGACACACAAAGGTAGGGGAATACAATAGGGTCCCCCCGGACTTATCCAGGCAGCGGAAACGGGACTTCAGGAGCCCAAATGTTTGCTCCACCACTGCACGGGTTTTGATGTGTGCTTCATTGTATTTTCTCTCTCCTCTGGTTTGGGGGTTCCGGAAAGGAGTCATGAGATGGGGTCCCAGTGCATATGCAGAGTCACCTGTAAGGGAAAAGACAGGAGGATGTTAGTCATGCATGTGCCACTTCTGATGTGCATCACGGGAGGGGATAGTCATGCCTGCCACCCATGTCACTCACCAACCAGCCAGCTGTCCCCATACATGTTCTGCTCGAATTCTGCTGGGATGGGGCTCTGACGGTATATGAAGCTGTCATGGCTGGACCCTGGGTGTTTGGCACGGACGTGCCATATGAGGCGTTGGGCATCAGCTATCACCTGTACGTTGATGGAATGCCAATGCTTCCGATTGCGGTATATGTGCTCTGTGGCACTGGGGGGCTGTAGGGCCACATGTGTGCAATCAATGGCCCCCACAGTGCGTGGGAATCTGGCAATGCTATAGTAATCTGTCATTGCCTTCAGCCGCAGCTCCTCAGTGGTGGGTCTGATGAACTGGTTGGACATGCGTCTGAGGATTGCGGGGACAACCTGGTGCACACATCTGCTCATGGAGGATTGTGACATCCCAGCCACCACTCCACTTGTACGCTGGAATGATCCACTGGCAAGGAAATGAAGTGTTGCCAGGACCTTCACCAGTGGCTGCACTGCTTGTGAGCGGTGTGTTTTGCTGGTGATGTCACCCTGCAGGGTTGTGGTTAGTTCAAGTATTGCATCTGGGCTGAATCTGAAGAGGCGATACACCTCCTCATCCCCCATGCCAAAGAGGCTCATGCGCGTGCGGTATATCCTTTCACGTGCCCGCCTACTCCGTTCCGGGGGACCCAGTACTAGTGCTAGGACCGCGACTGCCCCTGGCATGTTGGCACACAGAGGTGTTGTCCTTGCAAGTGTGGTTGTTCAGCTTGCTAGTTTCGTCGGTAACGCTGCTGCTGTAGCTGCTCTCCTGCTGACCTGAGGCCGTCTGGAGTAAAGATAAAGCAGCTTTTTGTAGAAATAACTTTGCGCCGGATGGACGAGATACGCGCGGCGCATGTAGCCAGCGTATGGTGCTAATCCGTTCGTGAATCAGGAAATTTCCCTCATTTGCATATTTGCAGGGGAAATCAATAGGCGCGACTGATGCGCCAAACGAAATTATGCGCTGACGAGACTCCGGCGTCTGAAAGTTAAGCCGATCGGAAATGGCCCGTTTTCTGTCGCATCTAGTTTGGTGGGTACGGCCACATAGAAACGACGGCGCATCTTCACAGTTCCGCGGCGCATATCGAATTACTCCAGCGCAACTCTACCTGAATCTGGCCCATAGAATGTGATGTTTTAAAGGAGAAAACTTACCCTCATAGGGCCAGATTCAGGTAGAGTTAGGCTGGAGTATCAGTGATACTCCAGCCTAACTGTCACTTTAAGCCGGCGTTTCTGTTTTCTGTAACCAGAAAACAAGAAACGCCGGGTTGGAGTTCCGATGCGAGCGGCGTAATTGAATTTCGCCATCGCATCGCAACTTTAATTTAAAAATGGCACTGGGGGCGTTCCCGCTGATTAACGCCGAAAAAATATGTTAATCAGCAGGAATCAGCAATTTACGATTGTATTCGGGCGCGACGCAGTGACTTTCCGACGTTTCCGTAAGAGATAGGCGGCGTAAATAAATACATGCCACCCTAGGTGAAGTATCCTATGTTAAGTATAGCCGTCGTCATCGCGTCGAAAAAAAAAAAATGTGCGTCGCTTGCGTAAAACGTCCATGAATGGGGATTTGACGTCATTGACGTTCACTGACAGAATTTGGAGCATGCGCACTGGGATGCATTGACAGTCGACGCATGCGCAGTACGTTCGCCGCGGGATCGCACTTAGTTTAAATAATACACGCCCCGTACCCGCCCAATTTGAATTCCGCCGGCTCATTTTCGATACGCCGCCGCAACTTTAGGAGCAAGTGCTATGTGAATAACAGTACTTGCTCCTAAAATTTCGCCGGAGTAACGTAAATGAGAAACGTTACTCCAACTTAAAGATTCGCCCATCTACCTGAATCTGGCCCATATAGTCCTCCTGCAGGACTTGGATGATAGCAGAACAGGTTTCTGGGATAATGAGTCCCAGAGCCTGGGGGGAGATGCCTGTCGTGAACTTCAGGTCCTGCCAGCTTCTCCCAGTCGCCAGATATCGTAACTTAGCGACTAGCCTCTGCTCAGCTGTGATAGCTTCCTGCATACAGGTGTCCTTCCTGGTAATATAGGGGGACACCAAAGCTAACAGATGCTGAAAAACAGGGTCAGACATCCTAAGAAAGTTCATGTAGTCATCAGGATTATTCTCTGTTATTCTTGTTTTCTCATGCTTTTACTTTCAAAGTATTTTATTTTATATAAAGAAGTTACAAAAACGCAGCTTTCAAAAGCTCAATAATGACAGGATTTACAAACAGAGAGACAAAGAATCCTATGTATAGAAAATATCAGCCCAGAAGCCCAGGAAGGCATCAATATATAGGGTTAGTTCAATACCATATAAAATTTCCATAAAAAATACTATCATTAAGAGAGAACACCCAAAACCGGAGTCCACCGTCATCCACACCCCTAAAGGGATCAAACTGTGTGGATGACAAGAACTCAACGGAACAGTTTCAATTATAGACAAAAGGGCTGTTCTGAATGCACAAAATCTCAGTCAAATAAAAAAACAGAAAATAAACATCCTGACTTAGACCACACAAAAGAAGAAAAAAAGAAAAAATATGGAAGGAGGAAGGAACAGACAGAAGAGGGAAAGGAAAGGGGAGTAAAGCGTCAGGGAAAGAAAGGGAGAGAAGAAAAGAGAACCAAAAAAGAAGCACCTCCGCCGGACCAACTATCACAAAATACAACAAAAGAGCCTCCTCCAAAGATATCAAGGGTTCAGATAAGTGATCCAAGGCTCCCAAGTCTCCTCAAACCGCTGAGATGTATCTAAAAGAAAACTCGCCAGCTTCTCCTGTGACATAATCTAAGAAATTTTTTGTTTCGTGGCCCGAAGAGAAACCAAGGAGAGCTTCCAAGATTTTGCAATGGTGAGCTTAACTCCTAAAAATATAAAAAATATCAGCTTCTGTGTGCATTTGGGAATCTTGGGAATTCGGAAATTCAAAAGAGCAATCGAAGGAGACTCCGGAACCCTGACACCCGTAACCTTAAAAATCATATTAAAAATTCTATGCCAGTAGACCCTAATCCTAGGGCAAGACCACCAGAAATGCAGCATGGTTCCCTCCAACTGACATCCCCTAAAACACAAGGGAGAAGTTGAAGGGAAGATTCTGGACAGTCTGGACGGCGTCAAATACCATCTCGTTATAACTTTAAGGCAGGCCTCCGTTAGAGAAATGTTAAGTATACCCTTATAAGAGCGAAAGAAGGCTACATTCCAATCCTCAACATCCCAGCTGCCCTGTAGCTCAGTCTCCCAAGCAGTCATATAACCAGTTTTCACATCAGAATGGGCGAGCGACAAATAGATTATTGACATCCCACGCCTCTGCTCCATAGCCTGACCACACCATATCTCATATGGGGGAAAACGGGGCGGGCAAGGCTTAGATTTCCAAATTGAATGCAAAAAGTGAGAAATTTGGGAAAATCGAAAATGTTCAGAAACAGGGAGATCATATTTTTGAATGCATGTTGCAAGGGAAATCGGGCCTGAAGAGGTGAAAAAGTGACCGATTGTCATGGTCGTGGTCGACCACCAGGTGGCGCTAGCGGTGTAACGGCGCGCACAGGGGCGCCGGGAGCGCGCATTCGCGGCACTTCGACGTGCACACGCACGGGCACGCGCACGTGCGGCACATCGGCGCGCACGGGAGCGCGCATTCGCGGCAGCGGCGCGCGGGCACGTGAGGACGCCATTTTGGCGCCAGTTCAGGCTATTTAAGGGAGCTCTTCCCATGGCCTCTTGCTGCTCGATCATCAGCGTTCCTGATACCTGCCTGAAGACCCGTTACCTGATTGACCCCTGTTCCTGTGATTCCGGCTTGTCTTGACCCTTCTGATTGCTGCCCGCCCCGACCTCGGACTGTCCGACGCTGCCTCTGCCTTGCCCTGTACCAGTGACCGCCTGCCTGTTGCCGACCCGACTTGAATCACGACTCTGCTGCTGCCTTATCCCTGAACCTGATCCGTCTGCATCTGTACTACAGGACACCTTCCTCCTGCTGTCTGCCAGTCACCTGCACCAGCTCCAGTTGCCTGCCAGCATCCGTACTACAGGACACCTTCCTCCTGCTGTCTGCCAGTCACCTGCACCAGCTCCAGTTGCCTGCCAGCATCCGTACTACAGGACACCTTCCTCCTGCTGTCTGCCAGTCACCTGCACCAGCTCCAGTTGCCTGCCAGCATCCGTACTACAGAACACCTTCCCCCTGCTATCTGCCAGACATCTGCACTAGCTCCAGTTACCTGTCGGCGTCGGTGCTACAGCACACCTCCAGTTAGACTGATACCGTGTCTGCACGACATCCCCGCCAGGCGCTAGTGTGACTCTAGACTCCAGTACCTCCTGTCTGCACTACCAGGGGTTCCGGGGTCAGAGGAGCAAGAGTGGCCACTCCCGCACGTCAGGCTCTGCTCAGCACCAGGTACGTGACACCGATGCGGAATAATCGCTTATTCAACCACCAGCTAAAAGCCTTTATCTCCATACCTGGGGGAAAGTCTGGGTTGTGGAACAAATGAGCAAGGGGTTTGTAAGGAGAAACCAAGGAGGAGGGCCGTTTGAGTTTATCCCAGAAGGCCAGAGTATGAGAGAGGGACGGTGATAAAATTGGAGGACGAGATTTAGGAGAACACCAAGGGAGATAATCAAGTGTAAATGAAGGAACAGACCATCTCTCCATGTCCACCAAGTCAGGTCTACCCCGCTTTAAATATATTGTGGACAATTGCGCTAGACGTGCAGCCTGAAAGTACCAAAAAAGGTTAGGCAATCCTAGGCCTCCTGCTTTCCTCAGCCGAAATAAAGCATGTTTAGAAAATCTATATCCCTTGCCACCCCAAATAAACTTGAGAATACGACTTTGGAGAGAATTCAATTGATCTTTCCTAATCAAAAGTGGGAGGGACCGGAAGAAATACAGCAACCTGGGGAGAAGGGTCATCTTGATTGAATTTATCCTCCCCAGCCAGGAGAGCTCAGTGTTAGACCAATTATTTAAATCTGCCTGCAATTTCCGAAAAAGCTGTTCAAATGCAGGAGTGAGATTTATTCCCAAGTATCTAATATAAGTGTCAGACCATTGGAAACTGAACGATTCCTTCAGCAGAGTCACTAGGGAAGGTTGGAGCGAAACATTAAGAGCCTGGGATTTAGAAAAGTAGTCCAGACAGCTTGTAGAAGTCATCTAGCAATTTGCAAATAACAGGGAGGGTTGTGATAGGAGAAGTGATAAATAAAATAAGATCGTCAGCAAAGAGGCCACATTTATGAGTATTGGGACCTCACCTAACCCCTGCAATGTCCGGATTAGAACGGATGGCTATCGCCAAGGATTCTATTGCGATAGCACAAATTAACGGCGACAACGGATATCCTTGGTGAGTGCCCCTAGCTATCCTAATTGGGTTGGAATAAAGGCCCTGTAAACGGACCCTAGCCACTGGGGAAGAGTAAAGGGAATTAATGAGACCCATAAATCTGGGACCGAAGCCCCAGCGGTCCAAAAGGGAAAACAGATAGGGCCATGACAAAAGCTTTTTGTAAGTCGAGGGACAATAACATACCTGCCTGTTTAGGACCGCCATCCCAACCAGATTGTAAAAGCGAGACAATGTCTATAGCTCTCCGAATTTGGTCCAGCCCTTGCCTATGTGGGATAAAGCCCACCTGATCTCTATGGATATAAATGCTTATGAAGGAGGCCAGCCGGTTAGCCATCACTTTGGTCATGATCTTCAGATCATTATTGATCAGGGAGATTGGCCTATAATTGCTCACTTCAGAAGAGTCTTTATCCGGTTTGGGTATGACGGTGATAAACGCAAAGTTAAATTTTTCCTCTAATGGGGCACCTCTAGTAGTATGGTTAAAGAATCTAGCCAAAAAGGGGGCTACCGTGACACCGAAGGTCTTGTAATAAGCCACAGAGAATCCGTCTGGCCCCGGGTCAGAATTCGCCTTCAGATGTTTAATTACTTCTAAAACCTCTTCCGAAGAGAAAGGAGCTTCAAGCCTATCCCTATGTTCTGGGGACAGACTAGGAACTTGGATATTATCAAAAAATAAAACTCTGTAGTGGGGAACTTGCTCCTTCGTGGGAGCTATATAAATTCTCATAGAATCTATGGAATTCTTCCATAATGTTAACAGGATTAGAGGACAAATGACCCCCCCCTTAACCTGATTTTAGGGAAAACACGAGATTTGTATCTAGGAGTAAGTTTAGAGGCCAAGAGCGAACCCACCTTGTTTCTCTGATGATAGAACCTTGCTCCATTCCAACGAATGTTCTTTTCTGCAGAAGCTGTTAGCGCTAGGTTCAAATCTAAACAAGCTTTATCTAAAAGGGCTATAGGCACGTGGGAGGGGTCTTTCTTGTGCGCTCTCTGAAGGGACAAAAAGGATTTCTCAAGTTTATCCACCTCAAGTCTTCTAGATTTTTTAAGCCAAGATGAGATTTGGATAAGTTTACCTCTTATGGTGGCCTTGTGCGCCGCCCACAGCGAATCTGCAGAAATCTCCTCAGTATCGTTAAGAGCGAAGTACTCAGAAATAGCTTCTTCAACCTCAGTCTTAATGGAGGGGTCAGAAAGGATAGACTCGTTAAGTTTCCAATGGAATTGCGTGTTGGAGTTCACAGTCAGCCTGTCGACAGATAAACCTACTATGGAATGGTCTGACCAAACCGTGTAGACAATGTACGCTTTAAGAACTCTGGGGATCAGTGCGCTAGGGACCAGGATATGGTCAATCCTAGCATAGGATAAATGAGCATGGGAAAAATGGGTATAATCAACCATAGAAGGATTCATTTCCCTCCAAATGTCTACCAGACCCTGCTGAAAAATCAACTTAGCAACCTTAGAACTGATCTTGGCTGGGCGAACAGATTGGGCATGCAGAGGCTTAGATTTATCTATACCACGGTCACCGTATGGAGGATCTCACACTCTCCAATAGAAATAAATCTGATTTAGCGATCAAAATATGGGCTGACTGGTTTGCCTTCAAATTTACTACTACGTATGCCAACCTTATGTCCTAAATTATGAGATTCCATTGCTCTATTTCATTTGATATGTTTATTTTACCTGCATATGCCTGGTGGTTACCTGAGGCGGACTTCCCTTTCCCCCCCCTAGCCCCCCCCACCCCTCCCCAACCTTCTCTTTATCTTCCGCTTCCTTGCCTTCTTCTGTTTCTCTCTTCTCCTTTTCTCCTGCCTCTTTGCATTCCAATGTTGATTACTTTATTTTCAGCATTTTGGTTCAAGTACAATCTCATAGAGATACTGAGAAGGGGTAACTTTCAGTAGAGACATGTCGACGATGTTTAATATGTTATGACTGTATGACATCAGAAAGGTCTCGGTACCTTGTCATAGCCGGACCACAATCTCTGCCCCCCCCCCTTTTTTTTTCTCTTTACTTGATCTTATTTGGTCGTATTGTGCTTGATTTGCTACATGTTCTACATTTTGGAATGGTTTTCCTTTATCTTTTGCCTTTGTACTTGTATATCTTGTATACTTAATAATAAATAAAAATGTATTGAACAAAAAAAGCCAGATTAGAATCCCCACCAAAGATAACTGTTCCCTCTATATGGGGATCAAGGATCCGAAAGAGATTCTGAAAAAATTTGGATTGGCCTGAGTTAGGGGCATAATATAACACAAAGTAATAAAGGTGACCATCTATCGTTCCTTTCACTAAAATAAATCTGCCCTCTTCATCCCCATATTCAGCCTTCAGAGAGAACCTGCATCGTTTCGAAAAGAGAACTGCCACCCCCTTAGTTTTGTCCTCAGCATTAGAGGTTCAAAACAAAGGAAAATGAGCGTGAAGAAATGGAGGTTTATAGCTGGCCGGGAAGTGAGTTTCCTGGAGAAAAAGGACATCTATTTTATGGGAATTCATAAAATCGAGAACTTTTCTGCGCTTGATAGGTGAATTTAGGCCTTGAGCATTATGGGACGCCACTCTCAGTGGAGAGGTACAATCAGGGGGTTTAGCCATGGAGCACAAGAACTAGAACCATCAACAAAACATTGTCACTTACCCTTTGGAAGACCATCTGACCACTCGGACACTCAGCCACAAGAAGAAGAACAATTCCCTGGGAGAAGAACCTTGTTAAAGGAGACCGGCGGAGGGCTGCAAAAGAGAAAACAGTAAGAAAGAGAGCAAAAAAAAAAAGACAAGAGGAAAAATCCCAGAACTTTCACAGTCCTGGAGGAACCCCGGGGGGGAAAAACCCTGGGGTCCTTAACTAACCACAAAAACACCACACCCCAAAAAGGGGGTAGTAACCCAGTCCACAGAAAGAGAAAAACTCTGACCATGGAGTAGGTGGAGGCACAGCAGAACTGCCGTGACAACAGGCCGCCTAAATAAGAACGGGAGCTAATTAAAAACTGTTCTATGGGGAACTAGAGTATAACACCTATGGAAAACAAAACAGCATAACATTGGAAAATTCTAGATACTGCAAAACCAAAAACTGTCCCAAAAGATCAACAAAAAAAAAGAGAAAAACAAAGGGGGGGGGGGGGAGACCATGCAGAGAAATTAGTCATCTTGGAGGTTCCCTAAAAAACAAAGTAGCACCAATCTTCCAAGCCGTAAAGAATCAAGGCGGACGGGTGTCTTTGGATCTCTTGGTCTTGGGTTTGTTCCAGACACTGGAGAGAGGACTCACAGGTGAAGGGCGTTTAGCAGAACCAGGATTGGAGTTTGACAAGTCCATCACCGTGTCTTGTGAAATGAGATGGAGGTCCAGCAGAAGACGTTCTCCTTCCTGGAGGCTGCGGAAAGAATAAGACTTGTCCTTGAAGTCAAACTTCAGAGCAAACGGGAATGCCCACTTGTATTTAATCTCTCGGCGTTGCAGGACAGACAACAGGGGTTTCAGGGATCGCCTCTTTTGAATCGTCGATGGTGATAGATCGGCAAAAACCTGAATTTCATGACCACGGCAAGAAAGGTTTGGTAGAGAGCGACTCAGTTTCATCACTTCCTCCTTGACAGAGAAGAAATGAGGTTTCACCACTATGTCCCTAGGGAGGCCATCCTTCCGTAGAGGCCCCAAGGAACTATGCACTCTGTCAATCTCCAATTTTTGAGGGGGGATATTAGGTATCAGTTGTTTAAGAAAATCCTGTACTACAGAAACAGTGTCTTTGACCGACTCAGGGATGCCCCTAATACAAAAATGTTCCCTCCTGGACCTGTTCTCAAGGTCATCTATTTTAGATAACGCTATGTCCAACTGATCTTGAAGTACCTGAATATGATCAGAATTTTGGATGGTTCTAGAAACCGTCATATCCTACTTGTTTTTAATGTTCTCCATTCTTACCCCCAGCATTTGAAAATCCTTCCTGATATCCCCTGTTATCTGGGCAGCAGTGTTTGTTAGGCCTTTGTCTAGTAAAGCAGTAAAGTGGGAGAGAAGATCAGACACTGTGAGTGCAGCAGCCTGAGGCAGTACTATAGAAGCAGGCCTGTCTGCTGCCTGAGCTCGTGTAGGCCCCAGAGGGGAGTCTGATAAATCCTCCATCGTCTGCTCCTGGAGCGATTCCATAGAAGCAGGGGAATGAGCTCCAACTAGGGGGTTACTCACGGGATTGGATGGAGGGTAAAACAGTGTCGCAGGAGCCAGGAGCTGCCGAGGGCCGATCGTGACCCCAGGGCTTGTCGCGTATTGTGCTGCAGCGCCCGCCATCTTGGATTCGGTTTCTACGAGCCAAGTCTGAAGACATCGGGAGAGACCCTGGTCGTCACGCAGGCTGCCAATGTCCGGGAGGAGCAGTGGATTGTTCTGAGTTCCCCGCTATGCGACCCTATCAGCCACGGCAGAGCGGAGCTCTGGGATCAGGTGACCATTCTGGGGCCCGCCGCGAATGCGCCTCTTTCTCATACTTTTAGATGCTATTTTAAATATTGTCTCAGACATTTTTCTTGAAGATTTAATTATATTTTTTCACTGTTATGGACTTTTAGATATTTCATATTTTTGAACTTTATTCAAATAACAAATTTTTGGGGATTTTGATTATTTAGTGTTCTAGTGATAACACATCACCTGCGCGAGATCACGTGTTATATTTAATAACTACTGACCACTCTTATAATTTTGTCCAAGAATTTAAAAGGGCAACTGGATGATAGAGGTGTGATTTTTTTAGTATATTATTTTAAAGAAATTACTAAATTGAGATAGCTGACCATCATTTGTGTACACTGCACACATACGCCACAATTTCTGTGCCCATGAAATATGCCTTATGCACTATGCCATAATAAAGACTCATAAAAGGCACAAATAAACCTATAAACATGTTATTATTAGAAATGGCTCAGGCGTGTTTGGGATCCCACCACACATGGCTAATCACAGGCAGTAAGACTTTTGCCGATAAACAGCTGCACACATCGAGAAATGTTTTACTGCCTGTGATTAGCTGTGTGCAATGTCGGCTTCCTAATGGGATCAGGAAGGTGGGATCCCGAACATGCCCGAGCCCCATTTCTAGTGATGATTAAAAAAAACTGATGGAAATGTTAGCTTTGCTTTTCTGCACACATATTACAGACATTATAGATATTTTGACAGAAACCATTTTGTCAAAAAATGTATTGGAGTCATCGGGTAAAGTGAAATTGGTGGTTTTTGGTGATGTTTTCTACTTTAAGGCTGGGTTCACACTATTGCGAATTGGGCACAGGAAATCTTGACCGGCTCTCTATGGAGCCAGTTCAAATATCTCAGCTGCGGCTCCAGTGCAAATTCGTACAGGGGCCCTGTGCGCCTTTTGGTCCATTTTAGGTCTGAATTCAGACAAAAATTCAAGTTGAAATCAGACCTGAAATGGTGAATGGGGACACACCAGACCCCTGCTGTGAGCCGCATTCGAAGATAGTGTGAACCCTACTTTTTTTCTAGCAAATTTTCCTACAGTAAATAGCTCAGTGAGTTTTTAAAATAATTTTAATGAAGTGTCTACAGGCAAAATTGTTAATTTTACAGTAAAATTTATTTAAATGAAATTACTCTGGTGATCCCTAGTCCAAGCTTATGTTACTGTAAACAAGAACTTAAAGTGGTTGTAAACCCACTTTGTCAACTTGCACCTACTGGCAAGACTAGATTAAGGCTTACCTGTAGGTGCAAGAAATATCTCCTTAACCAACAGGGTTAGGGAGATATATGCAGAAAACACTGCACCAATGTCCAAGCATTCTGAATGGGATAATGCCGGGATTATGCCAGTCCCACGCACACATTGTAATATACAACATAGCCAATAAAGTACAGTGCTCAGGAAATTTTAACATGCAGCACAACTTACAGAATTAAGTGATCATGAGTAAGTAATATACAATACAACTTACAGAATGTGGATGTATGCAGAGACTGTAATATACTGTACAGCACAAATTACATTAAGTGAAGTGGTCTGGAAAAGTAAGAACAATTTACAGATTACCGCTGTCCAGAGTATCAGAAGTGTGTAACATGCTCAGTGGAAAGAAAAAATACTGCCATATACAATGGTCATCACTTATCAATGGGAGGAGGACTGATTTTTGTGGTGAATAGGGGAGTAAAGTTCCAGTCAGTAAGAGAAAGTTTGCCTCAACATTGATGCCATTAAAAGAAGAATATACCAGCACTGACAAGCTCTTATGCCCTGTACACACAATCAGTTTTTCCGACAGGAAAACCGTTTTTTTTTTTCAGCGTCTCAAACTTGTCTTGTCTGAAATTCTGAACGTCAAGAATGCGGTGACGTAAAACAAGTACGACGGGCTGAGATCCATGAAGTTCAATAGGCAGTTTGGCGCTTCTGCTTGATTCTGAGCATGCATGTTTTTTTTTGCATCGTAATAGCATACAGACGACCACAATTCCCAATAGGATTTTTTTCTGTCACATAAATTTAGATCCTGCTCTCAAACTTTTGTTGACAGGAATTCTCAAAGAAAACGTGTGATGGAGCATACACAGAGCACAGTCTGCATTTTGGTAGGTATCATAACTCAGGTGCCTGGGTTTAGAAACGCTGCTGGTCCTGCATGGCGGGGCAACATAAAGGTGCATCCTGTAGTGGTCCTGATCTATAATCCTTTTCACATACTTAATATATTTATAACTGCTCTTATATATCATGGACTGAAGAGAGCCAGTTGGAAAGCAAACATAATATGTGTGTCATGGAAGATAGATAGATAGATAGATAGATAGATAGATAGAGATAGATAGATAGATAGATAGATAGATAGATAGATAGATAGATAGATAGATAGATAGATAGATAGATAGATAGATAGATAGATAGATAGATAGATAGATAGAGATTGATAGATAGATAGATAGATAGATAGATAGATAGATAGATAGATAGATAGATAGATAGATAGATAGATAGATATTGATAGATAGATAGATAGATAGATAGATAGATAGATAGATAGATAGATAGATAGATAGATAGATAGAGATTGATAGATAGATAGATAGATAGATAGATAGATAGATAGATAGATAGATAGATAGATAGATAGATAGATAGATATTGATAGATAGATAGATAGATAGATAGATAGATAGATAGATAGATAGATAGATAGATAGATAGATAGAGATTGATAGATAGATAGATAGATAGATAGATAGATAGATAGATAGATAGATAGATAGATAGATAGATAGATAGATAGATAGATACATGGACACATACTGTAGATACATAGATCAGTATACTAACACTAATTCTGAGGCCGCATACACACGATCAGTCCATCAGATGAGTACGGTCCGATGGTTAACCGATGAAGCTGACTGATTGTCTGATGTGCCTACACACCATCGATCCACTACAAAACGATCGTGTTAGTAATGCGGTGACGTTTACGTATTTTAACACAACGACGTGCTGAAAAAAACAAAGCTCAATGTTTCCAAGCATGCGTCGACTTGATTCTGAGCATGTGCGGGCTTTTGCATACTAACGATCGGTTTTGACCCATCGGTCAGGGGTCCATTGGTCAAATTTTAAAGAAAGTTCTCTTTTTTTTTAATCGAAGGATAACTGACCGATGGGGCCCACACTCGATCTGTTTGGACCAATGAAACAGTCCTTCGGTCCGTTTTCATCGTTTTTGACCGATCGTGTGTACACGGCCTAATAGGTTTACCTTTAGTAACATGTTACACTTGAATAAGGGGTGAAACAAGTCAGCCGTGACAGCGAGCAAGGGTTTCTTTCCCCCATATTTGCTGTCTGTCACATTTTTAAATCAGTAGGGTCGGCTGTGCAGGTAGAGAGATCTGTAAATGATTAAAGCACAAGTCCCATCTGCCACCACAGCAGATGGCTTTTAGTTATGAATGCACTATGAGGGTGCTGATGAGCACCCTGATTGTCCATTCACTCTTCCAACAGCTCTGAAACTGACAGCCCATATGGAGGTTTGGGCACAGTGTTGTATGGAAGAGAAAGCAGGAGCCCAACATTGCACCAGCGATCTACTGTTTGCAAGTGCAATGCTCTGCAGGCTCCTGAGAAAAATAATAAATGCACATTTTTTCACCAAAATATGTACATTTATTATTTTATTAAAGGTGAACTTAGCCTTTAATTTTGTTTTTTTAACAATCTAGACCTCTTAAGGTTAACCACCTCCCTCCCACTGTATTGTAATATGACAGCCGCAAAGTAGCTCTCTCATTCTCAGGGCCGGATTTGCTCTCCCTGCCACCCCAAGGCCAGGTTCCCCGCCAACCAAACCCCCCCTCAAATCAACGGAGAATGGCAACGGGTTAGTTCAAATATTTTTTTTTCTTTGTTATCACTTTTTTTTAATTTGTATAATTTTCTTATTTATTTTATTATTATTTTCCTTATTCTTTACTTTTGAATGACTTTTTTATTTTAATAATTTTATTATTATTTCTTATTTTTTTTTTTTATCAATTTGTTTTCACTTAAATTTATTGCTATCACACAGGAGAAAGCAAATCCCTGTGTGATAGGAATTGGAGGTGACAGGTTCTCCCCGGCCCTAATCTGTATAGAAAATCTTTTTGACACTAAAATGTTACTTGTGTAGCGGTTGGATGCTACGAGTTACAACATCCACACATTCCACCCTGCGGCCAGACATCCATTAGACACACTCATTTAGTCAATGAACAGTCTCTTGCTTGTTTTTGTTATTTTATTAGGTGATTGAACTTGGTTGGGGAAAGGGACATGGTATGCCCATAGAACAAATTAGTACTTTTAAGTATATAGTAACTGTGTCACACTTCTCAAAAAGGACAAGATGGCTGACCCCAAACTTGACAGACTTTTACCTCAGAACACTTCTTCCTGTCACAGTCTTAGTAATCCTATCATGCCATCAGAATATGACTAGGCCTCACTCTGAATAAGTACTAGTTAATTTACTTGATGACCTTTTGTAGGCCAGGGTCTGCAGTACTCCTTTATGGCAGCAACTGTTTACTTGAGCAGATTAAATGGTTATTACTACTGATCCCAGCAAGTCCAAGTTGCACATCTTGTCCACCCTCATGGCTGCATCAATTTAACACAAACTCCACAGTATCTCCCTCTGGCTCTACATCCAGCTCCCCTGGCATGTGTCTTCCAGATTTCTCCACTGTGCTTTCACTCTCCGACACCTGCCGTGGATCCTTCCTGAAGGACTTACTCCGAGGTGCAGACCAACTGTCTCTTCCACCTCCTGTTCCGATACACCTCTCCATGACCATGTAAGGAGTGGCTCCCTCCCAGCTCTCAAGCTCTTCCGCCTGAGGTCCACGCCCCAGATGGTGGTTCCCCTTAGGCATGACAGTCGACAACTCCTCCCCCAGTAGTCTGACTATGGGTTTATGTAGGAAGCCTGCCCCCTGACAATCCTAGTTGGGGATTGGTCAGAGCTTTTTTGCCCCACTGTATCTCCCACTGGATCAGGACGTTTCTGACACCGGGCTTTCCTCCTGGTTACTGCTATTATCATGCACCTGCTGTGTCTCCACCATGTTCCTCTCCCACTGCGACAAAAGAGAATGGATGGGGAATATACTAGAAAGAACGTCAGGGACAGGTGACGTGTGTGGAGGTTCACGCATGCACAGTCTATAAAAGCATGTGCCATACCTACATTTTGTGTGCAGATGAAGGAGTAATGGAAGCGCCGTTCTTTCTAATGAAGGTAACATTTTAACTTGGGGCATCAGTGGCCTCTACTGATTCTAGATTGAGGTCTATATTGGGATAAGATTGGGAGAGTTCAGCCTGTTTTTGTCTTGTGTTTTGTCTTGCAGAAAATATGAAATATTTTAAGGACCCTGATTTCATGGTCCAGTTCATAGACAGGAACAGAAATCTGAGCAATTTGTGGGAGATTAAAAAACCCTTATATACAAATAAACCAGCTAGGAAGGCAGCGCTGGAGAAACTGCTGGAATTTGTGAAGACACGGGTCCCCGACACAGACATTGGCTTTTTGGAAAATAAAATTGGTAGCTTGAGAAGCACGTATAAGAAGGAGCATAACAAGGTCCTGGCATCCCAGAAATCAGGAGCAGCAGCAAAAGACATGTGTGTACCCAGTCTTTGGTACTACAAAAGAATGTAGTTTCTGGATGACGAGCCTGAAGTCAGGGAATCACTTTCCACACTTTTTTCCCCCCTTCCCTCGACCCTTCCCTCAACCCCACCTGAGGCTTCCGAGGAACAAACTGGGCTTTCCATCCAGGAAGAAGTGGAGGAGCCCAGCTGGAGCCAGGTATAGTATTTTTCTACATATTTATTATCCTACAATTATTGATGTTAACTAGATGTTATTATTGATAGGAAAATTAATGATTTAAAAGTGTTTGACATATCAATAGACAGTAGTGGCCAAAAACTATGTCCCTATTTTATACACAGGAACACCTCAGCCAGGACAAGGCTCTGGAATTCGGCAGCCAGGAGGAGGTGGGGGTCAGTGTCAGCCAGGAGGTGGCCGGGTCAAGTAGCCTCACACAATCTCAGGTGTCTCCCCTCCGCCTTACACAAAAAAGGCCCAGGAAGGGGAGTAACATGGAGGAGGCAGCACTGGGCCTTGTTAGGGAGGCTAATGCAGCCCTGAACCTCCCCCGATGCTGATGAGTCCAATGACTGCTATGTAGCTGCTTAATTGCAGAAAATGGAGGAGAGCCAATGCCTTATCTGTGAGGATATTATTTTTCACTTATGTGAGCTCGCCCATCCTCCTCCTCCTCCTGCCACAAATCCACCACCAGAGCCACAGCCGTCAAGGAAGCATGTAGGGAAGGCTGCAGGAAAGGCTTCAGGGAAGCCTGCAGGGAAGACAAGAAAGTGATGGCCTGGGTTCAGTCTGGTCTGACAGAAGACACAGGCTGTTGTAGTACCACAGACTGGGGACATATATGTCATCTGCTGCTGTTCCTGATCTCTTGGAGTCCAGGACCAGAGTGTGTACCCTATTATATGGACTTCTCAAGCTACCAATTTTGTTTTGCAAATAGTTGATGTCTGCCCGGGGTCCAAAGGTTTCGCAAATTCCAGCAGTTTCTCCAGCATTGGCTTCCTCTTTTTCTTTTGTTATGAGCCAGAATAAATGGATATTTTTTTTTCTGAAAATACTTGCCTATGTGTTTTTTTTCAAATAGGACAGTTTGTTTGTGAGTAGGCAAGTACATTTCAAAAATACAATGTCAAATTAACAAGGGACACCAACCAACCTCCTTGAGGTTAAACCATACAAGATAATAATATTGTTGTGGTAACTTGACACACAAAAAAATGGAGATCACTAGAAAATAATGTTAAAATAATAAGAGCTCTTGATTAAAATTTAAAAAAGGAAAAAAGATTACTTTAAAATACAATTATTATGGAGATCTGGCTTTAAAAAAAATAAAGATTATCCATGAGATCACAAGAAATAATAAAGAAATAAGTTTGTTTGAACTCTGTGTGAATATCAGCAGCAAAACAACTTCATTATTCTAGCATTATAAAGAAGAAAAGAATGTGCTGCATTAAAAGATCCAAAAATTTGCAGCGTGACAAATGTGATATCTCCATTACAAAAGCTAGTTTTACCAGACCGAGCGCTTCCGTCTCGTACTTGATTCTGAGCATGCATGTTTTTTTTTGCGCGTCGGAATTGCATACCGATGATCAGATTTTCAAATAGGAATTTTTTTCCCTCTGAAAATTTGAGAACCAGCTCTCAATCTTTGGTTGGCGGAAATTCCCACAGCAAAAGTCCGATGGAGCATACACACGGTCTGAATTCCCGTCAAAAAGCTCACATCGGTCTTTTCTTGTCGGAATTTCCGATCGTGTGTATGCAGCATTACACTAAGCACCTACCTAAGGTAGAGGGTGCTACACTATCTTTCAGTATAGCAAAATAATAATAATTAGAAAGATTTTTGTCCAATAAAAATGTTATTCCACATCTTGGATAAACAAATATGGCAGAAAAATCTAACTAATATTGAGTAGAATATCAAAACACTGTGTAATGACTTTTGACTTTTGTAACAAAAATTTACAATTTAGTCAGGAGACTTAACTTGATTCTAGAGACAGAGGGCTAGATTCAGGAACACTTATGATGGGCGTATCAGTAGATACGCCATCGTAAGTCCTAATCTGAGCCAGTGCAACTTTAAGCGTATGCTCATAGTGAGATACGCTCAAATGTTGCTAAGATACGAGCGGCGTAAGGCACTTACACCGTTGTATCTTAGTTGCATATTTACGCTGGACGCTAGGTGGCGTTCCCGTCTAAAATATGCAAATGAGATAGATATGCCGATTCCTAAACGTACGCCCGTCCTGTGCTTTTTTTTTACGTCGTTCGCGTAAGCGTAACTCCAGTGTAATGTTACCCTTGCTATATGAGGCGCAGCCAATGTTAAGTATGGACGGCGTGCCGGCGTATTTTTTCACGTTGTTTACGTCGTTTGGGTAAAACGTTCGCGAATAGGGCTTTGCGTAAGTGCCATTCACGCCGTTTTCATTGAGAATTTGCGACGTGATTTGGAGCATGCGCACTGGGATAAATTCATGACCGGCGCATGCGCAGTACGTTCGGCGCGGGATCGCGCGTAATTTAAATAATACACGCCCCTACCTGCCCAATTTGACTTACGACGGGCCATTTACACTACGCCGCCGCAACTTTACAGGCAAGTGCTTTGTGAATACAGCACTTGCCTGTAAAAGTTGCGGCAGCGTAGTGTAAACAGCATACACTACGCCGGAGTGAAGATACGCTGCACCTACCTGAATCTAGCCCAGATAGTTCTTATAGCATAGCTTAAATTCATAGACTTCGTTTCAGTACTCACATTTAACACTTTAATACTTTTTGACTATCATAGAGAAAGAAAGGTATTTTTTGGCAGGGGGTCGCATAATAAATATAGACTAAATCTGGCAAAATAACACTTTATGCTGCAGTAAGTAAGTTAAACAACCAGTCACAATAGAACCACAGAACTTTATAATTTAAACATTTGCATTTCTACAAAGAATTCTTTCATAATGGGATCTCATAACAAAGATGGACATCTGAGACATTATTAAATATCTTGCTGTAATTAGATATAAATACAATATTATGAGACAGATGTAGAATTATTAGGAAATACTCTATAAAGAAGCAATTATTTTAGGATATAAAATGAAAATAAAAGAGAACTCAGAGTTTAATACTTCATATATTTACCAGCACATATTTTTAACTTGAGCTGGCCCAGTGAATATTTTAATAACATTCTTTAAACAATGATATCTGTTTCAAAAAGTTTTATTGTAGTTAAAGATAGCAACACAGCAGGTAATATACAGGGAGCAGGGATTACATGGAAACACATTTGCGGACGCAGCCGCCACTAAGTATGCATAGATTGAACAAGAAATACAGGGAGTTGTACAGTATAACAATTGAAAGAAACATCGTAGGGCAGGTGCCCACTTAAGCTATGAGATGGTGAGGGGATAATAGAACCAAAGGAAACATCTATTGGGGTGGGTGCTCGTTTTAAACGGTGGAAATAGATAAGACTGTGTACAGATAGCTTGATGAGAGGGAATTGAGACGTAATAGTATGAGAGAAGTGTAGGAATGTGGGGACATTGAGACATATATATCGAGGAGAGCCTAGTATGGGATAGGGCAAAGCGGTTGCCGTCAAGGAGGGAAAGGGGGAAGGGGAGATATCCAGAGAGGGGGATTAGACATCGCAATCGTGAGGTGTGAGAGTTCCTGCCACAGCTCTCGGACAGCCGTCAGGCCATTATCCGCTTATATTCGTCTGTCGAGGTGAAGTGTATGCAGCAGGCCCACGATTGTGTGTAGGAAGAGGGAGTGTCATGTGCTTGGTGGATCAGGTCTTCCATTTCTGAAATCTTATTAATGCGTTTGAACCATTCGGTCACAGTTGGAGGTTCTGGGGATCTCCATTTCGCAGGAATGCAGAGTTTAGCTGCGTTTATTAAATGCATCGCTAAAGAGCGAAAGTAGACCCTTGGGGGTGTGTTGGAGTGGTGGAGCAAAAACTGCGCTGGCACAAAATCTAGGTTAAAGGTCGTTACAGAGTTGGTGATGCGGTGGACTTCAGTCCAGAAGGAGTGTAGTTTGGAACACGACCACCAGATATGTAACAGGGAGCCCGGTTCAGCTCCACATTTCCAACAGACCGGCGAAACAGAGGGGAAGATGGTGTGTAGTCGTAAGGGTGTCTTGTACCATCTCGAGAAGAGTTTAAAGGTGTTTTCTTGGGTGTGTACATTTACCGTTCCCCTATGAATGCAGGAGTACACTGCAGCCCAATTTCGGTCTGATAAGTCAATTGAAAGATCATTTTCCAATTTCCTACAGGCCCAGTTGTCTTTAGGTTTGCAGTCGGGGGGAACAACAAAGTATAGGTAGAGGAAATAAGGTGGGATACAGGGTCGAGACTCGAGCAGAGAGTTTCAAAGGGAGTGAGCTGACGGGACCAGGCTGGTTTCGGGCGCGGTTTATCAAAGAAATGCCTGATTTGGACATACGTCCAGAACGGTAACGATTGGTTCATCATCCTGGAACGCAGGGCTTCAAGGGGGAGCAGTTGATCATTCTCAAAAAAGTGTTGTGCTCTCACCTGGGGATGGGGCCAAGCCTCCGACAAAAATGTGGGGGAGAGACCCGGAGTAAAGTCCGGGTTGCTTCTAAGTGGGGTCATAGGGCCTAGTTGAGATGATATTCGGTATTTCGAACAGGCTAGTTTAAAAGAGGTCAACATCGGGGAGATGAGAGGGTGAGTACGGTACGAGGAAGGGACAGTGTCAGGTGAAATCCACGAAGTCAGGGACAGCGGAGTGGGCGAGAACAAATGTTCCAGTTTCACCCACGCTTTGGACTTGAGGTGGACGTTCCAATCTATAATTCTAGATATTGAACAATGATATCTGATCAATTTGATTTTATGTACCTCCTCTATATGTCTAAGGTAGGTTGAGGATCACCTACACATATGCTATCTGTGTTATTAGTTGTCCACACTGACCACTTGAAAAATGGTTTATTTTTTTCAGTGCTGTAGTATAGTATATATCTTTAGTATTTTTTATTTTATGTGCCCATTTTCTATTGATTCTATTGTCCATCTACTGTCACTTGGCTAGAAAGTGTTAGCAAACACATTTTCCTGTGCCCAAAAACATTACCCACATATATAAAATTACATAAGGTGTAAATGAATGCTTATTGAGTTAATTTTTGTATAATTCTAATTAGAGGAAGCATTACATTTTCCCTACATATATGTACAGTACATTGTAGTACATCATCACATGCATGTAATGCTCGCCATACACGGTTAGAAAATTGTTCGGAAAAAACATTTGCAATTTAAAAAATCTATCGAACGTGCATCCGAGAACACCATCATTGTATCAATAGATGCCACACAATATTCAACATATTATAGATCGATAACAACATAAACAGTACATCTGTCCCCAATGTGCTCAGCAGAAAATATGTAACAAATATTTGACTTTTGGGAATCCTCCCACTGAAACCCGTCATATATCGTTACAGTGCATGACACATCTGTCATTGGAGATGTCGTTATAGTGGTGTCAGCATAGTCGTGGAATGTGGTCCAGCTATGGATGCTCAGAGGATGGGGAAGCTAGCAATTGCTATGCTGGCAATAATGATATTGGATAAGGAGGTAACAAAAAAAGAAGAAAAGCAAGATTTTGGAGCAAAGATTGGCTTCTGAGGAAAGAATTGTCCCATATGCCCTTGCTAACCAACTTGGATCTTGGATCCTGTGTCCAGGAACTATTTTCTTGTCCCTGGCCTGGCATTCTTCTTTGACATGTGTTTTCTGCCTGTGAGTGGAAGGGCATGTTTACATTGTGTTGCCATGTGGGTTGTGGTTGTGATTGGGAGTGCATACTGCATTGGCCAGCATTTATCCTGCATGTAGCAGGACGTGCGCGGGCTTAGATACATTTTTTACATTTTTATTTTGTTTGGCGCGACGCGCGTGCGCACCTTTGGTCTCGGGCGCGCGCATTGCCACTGACGCTCAGATTGACGTCACTATGTGTTTACACCGATACCTATAAAGGGGGATGACCCGGTGTGTCACCCGTGCCCCATGATTAAGCGACTTTTCGCGAAACCGGTCGGGCGGGATATTGTGTTTCACCGGTTCATCCCCCGCTGTGTACCTCTTCCCATTCCTCATTTTGGACGGGTCAAGTGTTTGCATGGATTGCTTCCGGCCGGAGTCCCAGCATACCACTGACATGCCTGTTTGCATTGATTTTATGTAAGTGTGTTTTTGGCTTTTTAATAAATTCTTTATATGACGTTATTACACTATTGTGGCCTTTTTTGTTTTTCCCTGGAAACTGGTTCCGAGTCTCTAGTCTGAAGGGGATTGACAACTCACCTGGCCTACTACCTCCCTCCAGTGGTTATATATACGCAATCTGGGGTCTTCTTTTCATTAAGAGACCACCGGATTTCTGGTAAGCAGTTAATGTTGCCTGCAAGGTGGAGGATCTACTATCAGTACTTTACATTGAATGTCACCACGTTTATTGTTATTATCACACTTTTTCACTGGTGTTTTTTCAAGAATATACCACGAGACTCACTCTGGTCCGGTTAGGATCAGTTGGACATTAACCTTTTGTTCACCACTTATGGACATTAATTTAGTTTGTTTCACCAAGATTACCATCTATGGACAATAATCTTGTATGTTTGTTTATATATGTTAGCGCATCCTGTTTTTTTGCCATTTTGTTTTTCTGTGTTTGTTACTACAGTCAGGTGCAGCTTCTTTTGAGTTTTCAGTTACTCTAGATCACCAGCACTTTGTTGCTTTGTTCATTATTGTTCCTTTGTTCACCTTAGCGCAGTTGATTCTCTCCTTTTTCTATTACTGCATACTGCATTGCCATGTGGGTTCAGGCTGAGTTTGGGAGGGCATATGCATATTAGTTTTCCAAGCGCTTTCAGGTGGTGAAGGGGTGTGTATATGTCGTTGCCATGTTGGTTCCGCCAACGTTCTGTTTTGATTTTGCACTGGCACGGTTAATTATGTGCGGAGATGCAGCAGAATTAATACCTGCAATATGGGTGTTAAATGTAGCTTGCTTCATCTGTCCAATGCTTAGTAGTTGGTACATTAAAGGCTCAATAATTTGTCGTTGCTGGGGAGACATCATATGAAATCTTGCAGCAACCAGATTTCCAAAGATATCACAGTCATCTGCTTCTTTACCAAGTGCTTCAGATGCTTCCCTGAGAAACCTTTTGGTATCATACTCATCTGCTTTTCTCTTTTTGCCATGTCGAGGTGGTCTGGCCTGTTGTGTTTGGGATGCTTAGGAGTATTATGCTCCTAGGGGAACAGAAAATCATGATGAATGCATAAACAATACAAGAAAAATTACATAGCATAACCATATTTTTGTTTTTTTTTGTTTTTCAGTTTGAAACTTGCCCTGAGGATTGGCATGGAATAGCAAAAGATTTTATGGATAGGTGGAACTTTCCTAACTGTAGTGGAGCCATCGACAGCAAACATATCCATATTATGCTGCCAGCACACTCAGGTTCATACTACTTTAATTATAAAGGCTACTTCAGCATCATACTCCTGGAAATTTGCAATGTCAAATATGAGTTCAGCTATTTGGATATTGGGAGTAATGTCCGGAATTCCAATGGTGGAGTTTTTGACAAAACATAATTCCGAAGACATTACATTTACCACCTGAAGAAGAGAATGTGGATGGGCTAAAATTTGGTTGTGGCTGATGGAGCATTCCCTCTGCTGGATAATATTCTAAAGCCATACCCTATGCGGAACCTAACCCAACAACAAAAAATATACAACTACAGAGTCTCAAGAGCAAGGCCTGTGGTGGAGAATGGTGGAGAATGTCAAATAGGTTCCACATTTTTCATATAGTCATTAATCTGAGTTTTCACAAGATTGATGTGATAGTGGAATGCTGTTGTGTGCTGCACAACTTCCTGCATCGGCAAAGCAGCAACAGAGAGGACCTATTGACAGGAACCCTAATCACTAGAGAGTGGAGATCAGAGAGTGATGCATTGGCAAAACCTAGCACTTGAATGGCCTTGTTTGCCAACAATTCAGCTCGCCAAAATAGGGAGAGCTACTTGGATTTTTTTGGGGGAAAGGGGGCTGTTTCATGGCAAAACAATGCCTGTTTCCTGCTTAATATATTCTGGCAATTAATTTTGATTAGCATAAATTTCAAATATTTTAAAAAATTGGTTGCCATTGCTGTAGTAGGTAAATGTAAAAACACAATACTAGTCATGTCACATAACCGCATAATACCAAAACACTATGTACGTACGTATCAGTAGATACACCGTCATAAGTCCTAATCTGAGCCCGTGCAAATTTAAGCATATGGTCATAATGAGATACACTTAAATGTTGCTAAGATACGAGAGGCGTAAGGCACTTACACCGCCGTAGCTTAGTTGCATATTTACGCTGGCCGGTAGGTGGCGTTCCCATCATAAATTATGCAAATGTGCAAATACGCCGATTCCCGAACGTGCGTCCGGCCAGCGTATCTGTTTAGGCCGTTTACGTAAGAATTAAGAGAATATTTGTGGAAAGGAAATGGACTTTGTAGGCATCAAATATAGAAAAAATAATTTTAATTTAATATAAAAATAGTATAAATAGCTACAGGTCATCAACACCACATATGTTGATGTGTCATGTAGATCTAAAACAACATATTCACATTTGTACAGAAAAAAGCAATATCAAGACAATAAATAACACAGTAGATTTGTATTGGGATACCCAAGACAACGCAGATAGAGGGGGTTTTTTTGCAAACCAAGAAAATAGCTGCTGTGTGTATCGGAGAAAGATGTTTTTTTCAAGTCTTGACATTCATATGCTTCCTTTCAAAAAGCTCTACATGTTTCATGGTATAGACCACTTCATCGGGAGCATGAGGAAGATAAACTGCATAAATGAAACACAGATTATAATAAACAATTTAACATACAATGTACTATATATATAAATGCACATTATACTTCCATCATTGGATGGGCAGAGCAATGTGCTTAGTAAACTTACCAGAAAAAAGACATTTAGTTATTTATGGGGGCAAGGGCCTCTTCCCCACATTCCTGGGTGGTAGTTGTGGGGTCTTTGGATGGGGAGCTTATTGGAATCCCACCCCCTGATGTGAATGAGTAGGGGTATATGTACCCCTACTCATTCACAAAAAAAGTGTCAAAAAATAAATAAATGCACACTCACAGTTTGACAATTCCTTTATTAAAAATAATAAAAATGTCCTCTGTTGTAGAAACATTGTCAATCATGACACCAGCACATCCAAGAAAAAAAGAAAAAAAAAGCTCTGCCCGCAACCAAATGGAGAATGGTTAGTATGAGGCCCCGTACACACGACCGAGCTTCTCGCTGGGAGAAGCTCGCTGGGATTCATATTCTGCCGAGAAGCTCGATCGTGTGTACGTTTTCGCCGAGCAAACTGACGAGCGAGGCGTCGAGCCAAAATAGAGAGCAGGTTCTCTATTTCCTCGACGGGCCATCAGGACTAATGGTTCGATGCCTTTTTCGACAGCCTGGTCGACGAACTCGACGGCCGCCCGAGAACCTCGTCGGGCGGAACGATGAGTTTAGCCCGACGAGGTTCTCGTACGTGTGAACGCGGCCTGAGCGCTTCTGTTGAAGAGTCCTCCAGGTGTTATATACATTCAGGATCATCCAAGGTAGCAGGATTGGGAGCGCTCAAGCAGCACTTACAGTAAAAAAAAGGCGCTTCTAAGTGCAGTATGTCAGCGATTTTATTAAATGGCAATGGTTCAAGCCACTTACAGGAATGCAGTGTAAACAGGCTCATCACTGTATAAAGTCCTCCTGAGATGGTAATCCCATGGCACTGTGCTGGCCAGCAGCTGCTGGAACTGAGGGCCTGGAGGAGCAAGATGGCTGCCGCACTTTCTGAAACCATTGTGAAATACAGGGGTCAAAAGTGACATCATCAAGGGACGGTGACTAGTTTCAGAGAATGCTTAAAGGCGCCTTCTTCAAAATCTCTCATTCTAGCAGCTGCTGGCCAGCACAGTGACATGGAAATACCATCTCAGGGGGACTTCATACAGTGATGAGCCTGTTTACTCTGTAATCCTGTAAATGTTTTTAACCATTGCCTTTTAATAAAATTGCTGACATACTGCACTTAAGTGCCTTTCTCCACATATCCATCAGCAACAAAGGCTACCACCGTCTGCCTGCTCCACTATCTGACAGTTCCTAAATAGCTAAGGGGTGGGGCCACCTACCAATGTACCCCTACTCATTTACATAGTGGGGGCTGTGATCTGCAGGTTTCCAGATTCCGAAAAGCCTGCAGACCCCACAACCACTAGAAGATTGGGTGTCCTGTGTTAGCCAGTCAACTATGTCCTCAGAACTTTTCGAGTTCAGGGTACGTGACCTCTGAACACTGGGCATTATTCTAGGGCCAAAGGGAATCACAGCACCACGACAGCCCCTGCGGGGGGCCTGCCTCTGCCTGTAATTTTTTTTAGATTAGTTTAGTTGTACTATGCGTCTATGCGTGCAAGCTACTGTGACACCAGATATGAGTGGCACTGTGCACTGGCAGAAGTTGGCAGAGTAGACGCTGTAGGCCTGACACACATGCTTGCAGAAAACTAACTGATATTCTATTACAGTAAAAAATTTGTTTTTAATGTAATCTACAGTAGGTGACCGCGATATTGTGTCAATCTTGCTCCCTTTCTCGGCGAGATTGACCACCTACGAGCCCCATCGCGGGAGCCAGCGCCGAGCTGGCTTGCCGCAATGGAGACAAAGCAGTCATAGATGCGACGGGGATCCGACTTGGATTCCCGCCAAATCTACACTCGGCGTTTGGTATGAATCATGAGGGGGAACTCCAAGCCAAATTTTAAATAAAAATCCGGCGTGGGTTCCCCCCCAGGAGGCATACCAGGCCCTTAGGTCTGCTATGGATTGTAAGGAGAACCCCCCCTACGCCGAAAAAAAACGGCGTGGGGGTTCCCCCACAATCCATACCAGACCCGTATCCAAAGTATGCCACCCGGCCGGTCAGGTAAGGAGGGGGGACGAACGAGCGCCCCCCATTCTGAGCCGTACCAGGCCGCATTTCATCAACATGGGGGGGTCAGGTGCTCTGGGGCAGGGGGGCGCACTGCGGGCCCCCCCACCCCAGAGCACCCTGTCCCTATGTTGATAAGGACAGGGCCTCTTCCCGACAACCCTGGCCGTTGGTTGTCGGGGTCTGCGGGCGTTGGGGTTATCGGAATCTGAGAGCCCCCTTTAATAAGGGGGCCCCCAAATACCAGCCCCCCACCCTAAGTGAATAAATATGGGGTACATCGTACCCCTACCCATTCACCTGGAGGCAAAGTGTAAAAATAAACAACATAGATTTTTTAAAGTATTTTATTAGTCAGCTCCGGGGGGCCCCCCTCTTCTTTAGCTCTTTTACCAGGGGGGGCCTTCTTCTTCTGCTCTCCGGGGTCTTCTCCGCTCTCCGGGGGTCTTCTCCGCTCTCCGGGGGTCTTCTCCGCTCTCCGGGGGTCTTCTCTGTTCTCTGCTATTGACTCGGCGCTGACAGATCAAGTGAAGCAGCTGTGGTGCTAGTGTTGGTGGGAATCCAAGTCGGATCTTACGCGCTTGCTAGAATGTGCTTTTTCTATTCCAGCGAGTGCAAGATGTCAGCACCCTGTCGCCGAGAATCAGTGCGATGCTGTCGTGCTGGAAACACATTCTCGGTGACAGGTACTGTACTGTGACACCAGATATGAGTTGCACTGGTGACACTGCACTTGCAGGGCCTGAAACACACACGCTTGCAGGCAACTAACTGATATTCTATTACAGTCAAATTAGTTTTTTTTTTTTTTTTTATGTAATCTACTGTGACACTAGAAATGAGTTGCACTGGTGACACTGTGCACTTGCAGGGCCTGAAACACACACGCTTGCAGGCAACTGACTGCTATTCTATTGCAGTCAATTTTTTTATTTTTTATGTAATCTACTGTGACACCACATATGAGTGGTGGCACTGGGCAGTGGCGTAACCAGAGTTATGGGCGCCCGGGGCAGAACTTTTTTTTTCGCCGCCCCCCCCCCCCGGCGCTAGCGCATGACCACATACGCCCAATCACAGGGCGCCATGCCATCAAATGCAGCCACTGTGCCATCAATTGTCACCACTGTGCCATGCCATCAATTGTCACCACTGTGCCATCAATCGTCACCACTGTGAAACCAATTGTCACCACTGTGCCACCAATCCTCACCACTGTGCCACCAATCCTCACCACTGTGCCACCAATCGTCACCACTGTGCCACCAATTGTCACCACTGTGCCACCAATCGTCACCACTGTGCCACCAATTGTCACCACTGTGCCACCAATTGTCACTGTCCAGACATCTATCCACCTTGGAGCTTTATATTATAACCTGCTGGGACTTGTAGTTCTCCATCGTCTCCTGGGGCTCAGGTGCATGCAATCCACCATCTTTGTTCAGTTTTTCTTACTGCTGGGACTTGTAGTCCCATAGATGGTGGATCGCATGCAAAAAAAAAAAAAAATACAAGTCCCAGCAGATTATAATATAAGGCTCCTAGGTGGATGGGTGTCCGGACATCCATCCACCTCGGAGTCTTATATTAAAACCTGCTGGGACTTGTAGTTTTCCATCTTCTCCTGGGGCTCAGGTGCATGCAATCCACACCCATCCACCTCAGAGCCTTATTGTATGTATAACCTGCTGGGACTTGTAGTTCTCCAATCTCCATGAGCCCCAGGAGAAGATGAAGAACTACAAGTCCCAGCAGTCTTACTAAAATGACAGGCTCTGAGGTGGAGATCAGGCAGAGCACCCCTTTAGATTTACACCACCCCCCCTTACCTTGCTGGAGATGGAGAAACTTGCTGACGCCGCGCTGTAAACACATGTTCCAGGCCAATCAGCGCCCTTCTACCTGGTTGGCTGGCGCTTCCCGCCACTCCCACATCAAGGGAGACAGACAGTTCCACCAGCCAACCAGGCGCGCCGCCGCCGGGTGTACCAAGATGGCCGACAGCTCCAGAGCTAGGCCAAAGCCGCGGCCTTTCCTAAGGCGGCGGCGGCGGCGCATTCCGCGGACGCCAAGATTTCGCCCCCAGCAATCTTTCGCCCGGTGCAGGAGCCCCCCCTGCCCCCCCCCCCGCTACGCCAGTGCCGAACATCACATATGTTTGCCCACCACGGCGAACGCAAACAAGCTATGTTCGCCGGGAACTGTTCGCCGGCGAATAGTTCGGGACATCTCTATCCATCCCTTGATTGTGATAGAGACAGAGTTACCTACATTGCTCCCATTTGTCTGCCATGCTTTGTTGTTGGATTTCCCTGTGTATGACCTGGATCAGATATTGGACTATTCCCTGAACTCAGCCTGCCTGTCATGAATCAGATGTGATCAGAACTGTGTGGACTGCAACAGAGGGAACCCAGACGTGTTTTAAGTGAAAATATGGTTTAATAAGGATAGTGAAAAATTATATTAAAATAACAACCTCCAAAAACACTCCAACCAACACCAACAGGAACCACAAATAATAACAGTAATATACCAATATGTACAAGTAATAGGGACAAACCGGAATCACAACAGGGCCAGGCCAGGATCGTCAATGGGAGGTCAGTAGCTGGGGAAACGGAGGACAAACAGGACAAGGAGAGGATGGATGAATGGATAACAGGGGGAACAGGTAAAGGTACAAGCACCGGATTCAGGGTTCCAGGTTCCAGGTTCCAGGTTCAGGTTCAGGTTCAGGTTACAAGAGAGATATCAAGGGAAGCCAGATTGTCAGAGCCAGGTATTTATACACATCCCTGCAATCAGGCTCAGGTGACACCTGATCGCAGGAGATGTCGGCCCCACACTGCCAAGAACCCCCACACTGCCAAGAACCCCCCACTGGTGAATGCCAGTACTGCGGCCCAAAGATCATATAATACCACCAAGGGAGAGCTCCCCTGGCAGTTCCAGACTGCCAGGAGACACCTGGTGGTGGACCACAGTACTGCACGGCACAAATCAGGCAGAACCACCAGCGGTAGGAACCTTTCCCGACAGTGCCTTTTACCTGGACTGTCATAGGACCACACTAAATTTCAAGTAGTCTGTTGTTTGCTTTGTTCTTGTCTGCCTAGTGTGGTGGCCAGGCACTATAACATTGTGTATAAGCTCTGGGGGAACCAAATACCGGTAGCCCTGCTTGCTTTAAGTAGACATGTGCAGACTGGAATATTTTGTTTAGTTTTTTTCGTTTGGAAAATGAATTTATTTAGTTACTCCCGAAAATAGTTTTGATTTATTTTGTTTTTCATTGGGGAATAGCTTTCGTCCGAAAATCCAATAATACTTGGTTTCTGTCGAATGGTCAAAGAATATTCGACGGAACTTCGAAACTTTACGCCGAATCTTACATTTCCGGTCGAATATTCCGCCTACAAGAATTCTAATGTTGTATGACTAGTAATAATAATAATAAATAATTATATTATTATTACTAGTCATAGTCAACCAACATTAGAATGTTTCTATAGCTTATGGGCGGAGCATTAAAATGTACGAGTGCAGTATATCTTCTCCGTCGAATGTCGAATCTATTATTTATATAGTGTCGAATCTTTTCTCTATAATGTCGAAAAGTACCGTATGTGTGTGTATATCAGGTTCGATAGACAGATTGCTATTCTGTATTCAGTCAGCGTCATGTCGAATCTCTCTGTATCGAATTTTTACCGCAACGAAAACGAAAATAAAGCATTTTTTATGTCGGATCTTTCGGTTTTCGTTTCTTGCGCTTTCGTTATTGTTTGTTAAAGCGATAACGAAAAAAACTGATTTTCAGACGAAAATGCATTCTAACTAAAACGAATGCACATGTCTAGCCTTAAAGTAAAGGGGGCTGCTATGGGTGAAGCACACAGTAGATAGTTATAGTTTCTGTCCACCTGCATTAGGGTAGACATAATATTTGTGACATTATCACAAGCCTTTGACAAAACAAATCTGTCTAGAAGGACATCAGGAACTGTCTGTGCATGTAAACGCACCTCCAGCAGTAACGTAGGAGCCAGAGTCTAAAGTTAACCCGCCTTACCGTTTTTCTGGTGACCCCCATGTGTTTTCTAACTTTAAAAATAGTTGTATGCTATACTTTTAAGCTCAAGCCACACTCCTCTGGTTCTGAAGCACAGCGGGTCAGCTTGATTATTACATGGTGGCAGGGGGATCCACAGTCTTGGGTGTTTAGCCCCTTTTCAAAGCCTTTGGTTTACTATATGATGATCCTGACCGTGCCCATTCAGTTGAAGCTAACCTTAGGTCATTATGTCAGGATAAACTCACCGCTGAGCAATATTGTTCTGATTTCCACCGCTGGGCACCTGACTCAGGGTGACCCAGCTCTAATAAGCCAGTTTAGGTTAGGCTTATCAGACTCCATTAAAGACTCGTTAGTACACTACCCTGAACCAAAGTAATTAAATGAAGCCATGCAAGTAGCCATCCGTATTGACAGTCGTTTACAGGAAAGGCGTACAGAGAGGTTTGTTTGTTTGCCCTCCAGTACGCTGCTCACCTCTTCTTCTTTTTTCTGAGGCCTCTCAACCTCTCCAGGAGGATGAGTCAATGCAAATTGGTGCTACCCATTTATCCCCTGGAGAAAAAGCTACAAGAAGATCTCAGAGACTTTGCTTATATTGTGGCATCCATGGCCACTTTGTTGACAACTGTCCTAATAAGCAGAGAAAAGCCAAGCATCTAGTGTGGGTGGGGTCCACTTCTATTGATCATACTGTGTCTGTTTCCCTCAGAGATAAATTATTTGTTCCTGCAAAACTTAACTCTGCCATTTTTTCTCATCACCTCTCAGCTTTCATTGATTCTGGCACTCCTATTAATTTCATTGATAGGAACCTAGCACAATGTCTACAGATTCTGGTGACTAAGGTGCACAGACCCTAAAATGTATTACCCAGCTATATCAAGACAGCCTCTTAAAAACTTTTCAGGAACTTAGAGACCAATTTGCATTACCAAATAAATACCTTTTTTAGGTATCTACAGGTTAGGCATTCATTAGAGGAACAGTTTAGACGGCAGGCTCTAGAATGGACCACAATTACAGTACTCCAAAATATACCAACGCTGAAACAGGGAAAGGCTTAAACTCGAAAATATACCCACATTTAAATAAAGTGGAAATGAGAGGGATAGAGGTCCCCAAGTACAAGAGCAATTGGGAAAAAGATGTGGGTTTCATCTCTGAAATATAGTGGAATAAAATTGTGGAACTCACCCCACTGGTGTCAGTGTCCCCCTCTCAGAGGATGTCACATCTGTTTCTATTATATAGAACCTACTATACTCCACGTAAACTTTTTCAGTCTGGCCGTAGCTCAGATGCAAGTTGCTCTAGGTGTGGGGATATAGAGGGGGACATGCTCCACATGTTTTGGAGATACCCCAAGCTGTTCCGCTACTGGACGGAGGTGATAGGGACCATTGAAATTTCCAGTTCCAGTTCGAAACTTCTACAGAGCTAGAAGCAAAGCACAGTTTCCTGGGATTAGTGGAAGGAGTGGGGAACCCAGGGAACACCTGAGTCGCAGTTCTGAGATGCCTATTTCAGACAAGAAAGCTGGTCGCCTGAGATGGCAGTCTGTTTCACCTCCGTCTAGTAGAGAATGGGTAAATAGCATGAATGCGGTAATTCTTAAAGAAAAATTGGTTTATGTAAACTAAGGGGCCTTAGAAAAATATAATAACACCTGGAAACTCTGGTGGGAAGCAAGAGTGATTAACATCTGAATACTAATAGAGTAGAAAAGCACTCAAATGATGAGAGGTGACCTAACAGAACCTAGATTAAGATAAAGGAGAGTGTAGCAGATTGGATGAGTAAGTTAAAGGGAAGTTGATGAGAGGGAGCAATGAGTGTGAAGGAATGAAGACTTAACTGAAACATTAGACAGGACCACCTACTTGACCCTAACCCCCACCCACTTCTCATCAACGACTATAACATTTTTATAATCCTTGTTTTTTATGGGGGTGGGAATAATGGGAGACGGGAGGGGGTCTATGCAGGGATGACTGTTTTGTTGTATTTTGTAAAAATATGAGAACAACTGCACGGGGGGCACATGCACATAGGCTCCTAAGATGGCGGTATAAGCAATACAATGGTCACAGCAGCGGGGAAACACCCGCCAGGAGCTACCTTAAAAATGGGAGGTGGCAGCGGATACTGCTGGGCACCTTGCTCCTTCCCTGCCTCTGGACCTGGGCTCCCCCCCTTCTTCCTCAGGATGTGAGTACTCTGCATCTCTATCTAAAGCAGACTTAGATGCCAGTTTAGAGACGATGTATAACCGTCTGGCTTCTAAATTTCAATCAGAGCTGCATACAACCTCTCATGCTCTGTCTCAGGCATAGGTGTGCGCAGCTTATTGCATTAGGGTGTGCACCCAAAAATCGACACACATAAAACGCCACCTGCTGCCACATGGAGGAGGCGCCGATGGTGGGAGACAATTATTGGGACATATTATTCTACACTTTAAATACAAGTGTAGTGTGTTCCTCTAGTTGAACCTAGCCTTTAACCACTTAACCCCCGGACCATATTGCTGCCCAATGACTAGAGCACTTTTTGTGATTCGGCACTGCGTTGTTTTAACTGACAATTGCGCGGTCGTGCGACGTGGCTCCCAAACAAAATTGGCATCCTTTTTTTCCCACAAATAGAGCTTTCTTTTGGTGGTATTTGATCATCTCTGCAGTTTTTTTTTTTTGCGCTATAAAAAATAGAGCGACTATTTTGAAAAAAAAAAGCTATATTTTTTACTTTTTGCTATTATAAAAAAAAAAAAAAAAACATATTTTTTTTCCTCAGGTTAGGCTGATACGTATTCTTCTACATATTTTTCGTAAAAAAAATCGCAATAAGCGTTTATTGATTGGTTTGCGCAAAAGTTATAGCGTTTACAAAATAGGGGGTAGTTTTATGGCATTTTTATTCTTTTTTTTTTTTACTAGTAATGGTGGCGATCAGCGTTTTTTTTAAGTACTGCGACATTATGGCAGACACTTTGGACACTTTTGACACATTTTTGGGACCATTGGCATTTTTTTGGCGATTAATGCTATAAAAATGCATTGGATCACTATAAAAATGCCATTGGCAGTGAAGGGGTTAACACTAGGGGGCAGGGGAGGGGTTAAGTATGTTCCTGGGTGTGTTCTAACTGTATGGGGGGGTGGACTCACTAGGGGAAATCACTGATCTTCTGTTCATACATTGTATGAACAGAAGATCAGCATTTCCCCCGCTGACAGGACCACGCGCACGGGACTTGGGGGCGAGCAGGGGATGTGCGCGCCGGCCTCCGGCGGCACGCACGCGCCCCCTAGTGGCCGCTGAATAGCCGACGTAGAGCTATGGGCTCTCGCCCAGGAGAGCCGACCTGCCGCAGTAAAATGATGGCGGCAGGTCGGCAAGCAGTTAATATAATGGGAGCATTTACACCGACCACTGGTGCCAATTCTTGATAATGCTAATCCACATGGGGTGATTAGGGTGTGCCCAGGCACACCCAGCACACCCTGTGCGCACACCTATGGTCACAGGAGATAACTTCCCTGGGCACTCAAACTGATAAACTGGAAACTAAGCATGACAAGCTGGCTCTAGCTTATAACGATCTTAGCAGGGAACATGAAAACCTGACCAGAGCCTTTAATCAGATCCAGGCACAGGTCGAGGACTCGACAACAGAAACAGACGCAATAATTTGCCCCTGCGAGGATTCCCAAGAGATTTAATCCCTAATGTTATCAGGTTGTTTAAGTCTCTCTTGCCTGAATGTGAGTCTGCGTCCTTTACCTGTGACAGAATCCACAGAGCCCTTAGGCCCAAACCACCAGCGAATAAACCACCGTGTGATTTAATTCTCTGCATGAAGGATTTTTTAACAAAAGAGGAAATCCTGAGAGCTGCAAGAAACATCCAGAGAATCAAATTAGATGATTTCACAGTCCAGATATACCCGGACATTTCGCCAGCCACTCTAGATAGAGGCAGAGTTATGAAGGAAGTCATCACCGCCCTGAACACTGCTCGTATCCGTTATAGATGGGGATTTCCCTTCAAGCTAATGATTCCTCATAACGGCTCCACATATTCTGCCACATCTGTCTCAGAAGGTCAGGAAATTCTAGTGAAATTGGGCCTACTAGATGCCGAAGCCATACGCTGCCCTCCCCTGAATCTCAGGCCCTCTCAAATATAGCACACACCTCCTACTAGACAGGAAAGGAAAAAAGAATCAGGTATGATAAAGCTTCCCCAAGGATTTGATCTGCGGTTCTCTGACAACTTTGTTTACCCTGTGACTTGATATACCTAAGTGACAGACATGCACCTCCATGTTCTAACTACCCACACAGAAAGGAGCCTGTTTTTGCAACCTCATCCTACTACCTGTGGATCTTTTTATTACGAGATCAATGATGCTGCTGGGTTTGAGACGTGTATATCTCAGTTCTTCCTTGTTATTATCAGGATTCAAAATGTTCCTGATCCATATTTTCTCATTTTTCTTTTTCTTTTGTTTTAATTTTTGTTAGACTTGGTTCTCTCAGGTATAAATATGGACCCCAGAACTGTTCCATCTTACCCAACTATGCCTTACTATTAACATAAGGATCTTTGACCCCAAATTTTTTTCTTATGTATAAGTTAATCTAATGTCTTTCATACCCGGTATGGCAGTGCCTGATACTACGGGGAGACCTATGAGAACGGACCCGCTTTTTGGGTACTTCCTCTGAATGGGTGCCTTTCCCCTTTCTTGGCGTTATTCACCACTAAGTTGTTATGGCTATTAATTGTGTTTCACATAATGTCAAAGGCTTTAACTCCCCTATAAAAAGAAGTAAGGTCTTCTCTCACTATAAACAACGTGGAGCCAAAATGTTGCTAATGCGGGAGACTCACTCACTTACAATTTTTCCATAGAGCTTACCCTCAAGGTTTCTATACTCCCCATTCCTGTAAAAGCAGGGGGGCTGACATATTCTTGCAGGCATCTCTTCCTATGGAGATTTGTCAGAGTTATAGAGATAAGGAAAGTCGTTTTGTCATTATCAAAAGAAATTATTCATAATAGGGAACATACTATTGCAAGTGACTATGCCTCTAATTATTCTACTGTCTCCTTCTTCATGTCCTTCCTGACTATATTGGAAACAACTTTAATCTCCCCATATGATTGTTGGAAGAGAGTTCAACATGGTCGCTAACCTCATTCTAGACAGAAGCCATGTTTCTTTAACATCCAAAGCCTTCCCCAAATTCCTCTCACGTAAGCCGATTGATAGACACTTGGTGTGCGCATAACTTGGAGCAAGAGAATTTACTTTCTTTTCCAAAAAAGCTCTGCGGTGGTCCAAGGCCAGATTTCTACTCTATAGTAACACAGCCTCCACCATGTTCGCTAGAAAGATGAACCAGTCTATCCGTTCCCCTCATATATATATAAATTGGCCTCCTCTTTGGGTGGGTTTGTGTCTCACCCCCAGGAAGTCCTAAACATTTTCAAGGATTTTTATTATTCATTATGAGTGCCCCAACACGCTTCCCCCTCGGAGGAGGCCAAGGAATGGTTTGATAACCTCCCACTTCCCACACTGACCTCCTCACAATTAGACATCAGTAACCAACCAACCTATGTCTTGAATGTTATTAAATCCATAAATAACAGCTCCTCCCCTGGGCTGGATGGTTTCTCGGCCATCTACTATAAAAAATTCTCCACCCTACTCTCTCCTAGACTGGTTCGGCTCTTTAATTCTGTCTTGTATGGTGAAGGTTTCCCTGAGGAAATGCTTTTAGCTAATATGTCCCTCATTCCCAAACCAAACAGGGATCACACAATACCTCAGAACTTTAGACCTATTTAGTTATCAATAATGACTTACATTTTTTTAGTGGAATCCTAGGTGACAGGCTGGGGAGCATAATCTCATCGTTGATCTACCTTTATCAATCAGGGTTTATCCCTCATCGCCTCATCACAGATAACATACGCCTAGTTACGAATATTGTTCAAGATGCTACCCTTTCTTCCAGGAAACTGTTTATGTTAAGCCTAAATATTCATAAAGCTTTTGACAGTGTTTCTTGGAGCTATGTGTCTTTCCTTCTACAACGTTATGGTTTTCAGGGTGAATTTTCAGGCCCTTTATCAGAATCCCAGTACACAGGGTTAAAATCCCTGGATGTGATTCTGAGTTCTTCTGACTTGGTAGGGGCACCAGACAGGGATGTCCACTTTCACCTTTAATTTTTGCCCTAGCCATTGACCCTCTTGCCATAGCAATACTGCTATACCCTGACATTTCCGGCTACAGTAAAGCCACGACCACGTACAAATTTTGCATGTATGCGGAGGATGTCCTCCTTTTCCTCACCAACCCTAGGATCACCATACCAAATCTCCTTCATACTCTCTCCACATTTGCAAATACTTCAGGCCTTTCGGTCAATGTCTCCAAATCGCTGGCCCTCCCTGTTGGGTTCCCCCCTGCTGAGCTTGAAGTTCTAAAACAATCCTTCTTATTCTCCTTGGCCCAATCCTCCTTCCCTTATTTAGGGGTTAAGCTATGTGGGAACTACAACAATTAATTTCACCAAAATTTCTCCCTCCGATTGCCAATTTAAAACACCTACTGAAGACTTGGTCCTCATATAATATATCCTTCCTTGGTATGATAACTGCAGTGAAAATGACTATCCTATCAAAATTGTTATACTTATTTCGTGCCCTGCCCCTCCTGATCCCCAAAGCATAGCTCCTTAAGTCTCAATTTCATTTAAATAGATTCATATGGTGAGACAAACCCTCTAGGTTCTCTATGGGAGTACTATATCGACCCTATAGACTCAAAGGTCTGGGAGTTCCCCAAAGGTCTGGGAGTTCCCCAAATTTGTCTATATTACGTAGCGAGTAGACTCTCTCAACAAGCCCAATGTAACATTAAGAACCCTAAAGTCCCTTGGGTTGGATTCGAGCAAGTTTCTATTGCTAATTTTTACCTACCATGACTATTGTGGTCTTCCAGACCACAGGCTTCAGAGCTAGGTACTAAAGACCTTTTGGTAATTCAGGGGTTGAAACTTTGGAGCCGCCATAAATCTTCTCTAGCTTTGGTCTCAGAGATTCCCACAGGAGCTTCTTTACTGGGAGATCCTAGACTACCTTCTGCCTTTTCAAAAATGATTGCCCCAAACTCAAACACATGACTCAGTAGGAGTCTGAATTAGACCTAGACTATGAACAGAAATATTGGGAGACAAACAGGGGTTAAGCTGTTACCCCCCTTGGTATTACACCCTCCCAGCGCTTGAATCAGATTTTCCCACAATCCTACCCACTATTTTAGCGGCTGTGCTAACCCGGGCTCCTTCCTACACATATTCTGGAAATGTGAGAAGATTCTACCCACCTGGAGGGAGGCCCTAGACCTTATAGATAAATTAGCAGAGAGACGCATTGCTCTGATACACAGGCACTGTCTACTATTTGGAAAGATCCCTGAAACCCTTAAACCTTTACGGCAACTGTTGCACATCATTTGTATCGTCCTGCACTGGGCTATTGCCTTGAACTGGAAGTTGTCTACAGTTCCATTTGCCCAAGTCCTTACTAGGATTGATCAAATAGGGTTTTCCGCAAAAAATATTCCACATGCTACATGTCACCATGCCCATCCATGATGCCAAATGGAACCCATGGTGGCTGTTGTATCTTCAAGAGCGACCTGAGACTGTTGTTTTATATTTGTTTTCTCTTTGTTTTTCCCTTTTCTCTTTAGTTTGGTTTACTGATATAGTTTTGTGAATCTACTTTTTCATGCAGTCAACAGCCTTCAGATGTGTAATATAGACATCTACCAGACTTCAACATACCGGATACCATTTGAGTTATATAACCAAGTTCTGGACTATCACCCTCTTTTTTCTTGTTGCTTAGCAATATACTGCACTAGCTGTTATGATATGCACAGTTATTTTGTATTTTGAAAACCTAAGTTCTTCTTTTCTTCAATAAAACCTTTTAAGCAGAAAAAAAATATTGCAGATCACCGCCATTACTAGAAAATAAAATAATAATAAAAATGCCATAAATCTTTCCCATAATTTGTTGACGCTATAACGTTTGCACAAACCAAGCAATATACGCGTATTGCAATTTTTGTTACCAAAAATATGTAGAAGAAGATATATTGGCCTAAACTGATGAAGAAATGTGTTTTTAAAAAAATGGCGATATTTATTATAGTAAAAAGTAAAAAATATAGTTGTTTTTTTTCAAAATGTACACTTTTTTTTTATAGCGCAAAAAATTATAACCGCAGGGGTGATCAAATGCCACCAAAAGAAAGCTCTATTTGTGGGGGAAAATTAACGCACATTTAGTTTGGTTACAGTGTCGAAAAAACTCTGCAATTGTCATCTAAAGTGATGCAGTGCCAAATTGTAAAAAGTGCTCTAGTCAGGAAGGGGATAAAATCTTTTGGGGCTGAAGCGGTTAAGGTGAAACATGTACAGTACATAGGTTCTCTAAAATGCCTTTGGTCTATGTAAATTTTGTGCTTACTAACTTAGACAAACACATCTTAAGCCTCGTACACACGGTCAGACATCCAACAAACTTTCCCTTGGATTTTTGTCCAAAGGGAGTTATCCGGTCACACCCAAAGCATGCACACGCTCTGACTTTTTCGGCAACAAACACAAACGTAGTGACATTTCAACGTACTGACGAGAGTTTAAGAGAGGAAGTTCAATTCTCCAGCATCAACTTTTGCGCTCCTTCTGCTAATTGAGAGTTAGTAGAGGTTTCGTCTGTGTGCTTTCATGATTTTCAGTTTTGTGCAATTTTGTTTGTTTCTGAACGTCCGTTCGTCAGGCAGACATGCTGTTTTTGAAGTTTGTTGGCAAAAAGTCTGACCGTGTGTACGGGCCTTTACACTTACACATATCTCAGTGGAAGTCTATGGACAACTCTGACTGTAACCATTCATTAAAACTATGAATATGCCATTTCACAAAATTGTTCCTGGTCAGGTTACCCACAGCCTGGAATACAACAGGGTGTCTGGTTTGTTAACAGTTTTCTTTGACTGAATTGCCAGCAACCATTCCAATTGCACTTACAGATCAATGTACCCTCTGGCATGTAAACTTGTACTTGACATAAATTATGCCAAGAAATCACAAAAGGCAAAAAAGAATGTAAAAAATCAGATTAGATAAATATTGCATCAACAGTACAATATCAATACGTAACAAAAATAAATGCTTTAAAAAAAATCAAATTATATAAGTGTATATATTTTGCAATTGTATTATTTACATATATGAATTGACATTGGCCCTCTTTAGTTTACTGTATATTTCAAATCAAAGAACCACGCAAGACTGATTTTAAACTATTCAATATTCTGTAAAGTTATTAAAGTTATTAAATGATTTCTGTAAGTTATTAAATTATTGCCGGTGAATGCCATCAGATAATTTAATGCCACAGTTATGCTATTAAGTACAGATCCATAAATTATTAGGAAATGACACCTTCCTTTTTCATAATTTTTTTAAAGCAGATTTAAAAGCATATTGCTGTTTGTGCTCAGCAAGAAATAATGATCCATTATCATGAAGGCAAAGGAGTTGGAAGCAACACATAAATAAAGAGGCACTGGGCCATCTGTTGTGCTATAGTCAAAAAGCTAGGAGGATGTGAGGAGAGTCTTACACTTCTGGCCATCTGCCCTGACGTTATCAATTACAGTTAAATTATGCTGCATGTTTTGAGGCTGGCAGATATGGATTGTAGATTATAGCACCTGAAAAATATCGAAGAAAATACATATGTCAGGAAACAGCTGTTTATTTACACGTCTGCTGACATTTTTCCTCACTTGCCTTTTTGAAGCTTCCTAGAGATTTCAATTTGGTGCGAACTTGAAGAAAATTAGGTGCAACAGCATAGCACCGCATGTTTAATGTCTCAGGTCTTCTTTTCAGTCTGCATTGCTGGGAAGCAGAAATACGGCAAACTGAACAGATTTTAAATAAAAAAAAAAAGTAGTTGTGAACACATCTGGGGCCTGCCAGTCCAGAACGTTTTGTTTATACAACATGTGTGAACAGTAGGGCGAGGAACGCTATATACTTTTTTTTTCAGCTGCATTATGAATAGAAATTCAGCAAGTATGATGATGACTGGAAGTGTTTATGAAATCTTAGGTAGTGAAAAGGGCTGGGGAAGTTAGGGTTATGCAGACATTGCCCTAATAGTGATCGCTCAGACTTCTTACCACATCCCATAGGAATGTAGCTCAGTGGCAACAAGGGACTCATTTTATTGTACGAGTTTTCATTTTCCAACCTGTTTGATGGATGAATGCCAGCTGTGCCTAGTGGAATTTGGCGTTTGGCTAATGGTATTTGACTATCAAGAGAGAAATGAACACTTCGGAATTGTTTGTTTTCTGCAGTGTAGAGGGAACAAGAATGATGTCTAAACAAACAGAATTTACTACCTTATTCCCTTATTCAGCATTTTTTCTTTTTACCATTCCACACAACAGTGACAGGAAAAAAATATGTTAATATGTTTCTGTGAAGAGAATGCAAATTAAGTTATAAAATGTGTGTATATATATATATATATATATATATATATATATATTATATTGTCAAAAGCATTGGTATGCCTGCCTTTACATGCACATGAACTGAACTTTAATGACATCCCAGTCTTAGACCATATGGTTCATTATTGATTTGGCCCACCCTTTGCAGCTATAACAGCTTCAATTATTGTAAGAAAACTGTCCACAAGGAATGTTTGACCATTCTTCCAGAAGTACATTTGTGAAGTCATGCACTGATGTGGACAAGAAGGCCAGACTCACAGTCTCTGCTCCAATTCATCCCAAAGGTGTTCTATAGGGTTGAGTTTAGGACTCAAGCCAGGTAGGCCAGTCAAGTTCCTACGCCCCAAACTCGCTCATCCATGTCTTTATGGACCTTGCTTTGTGCACTGGTGCACAGTCATATTGGAACAGGAAGGGGCCGTCCCCAAACTGTTGGCAGCATGAAATTGTCCAAAATGTCTTGGTATGCTGACGCCTTAAGATTTCCCTTCACTGGAACTAAGGGGCCAATCCCAACCCCTAAAAAACAACCATCACCATAATCCCCCTCACTAAATGATTTGGACCAGTGCACAAAGCAAGGTCCATAAAGACACAGAGAGAACGTTTGGGGTGGAGGAACTTGACTGGCCTGCACAGAGTCCTGACCTCAACCCGATAGAATACTTTTTGGATGAATTAGAGCAGAGACTGTGAGCCAGGCCTTTTCGTCCACATCATTGCTTGACCTTTACAAATGTGCTTCTGGTCAAACATTCCCATAGACACACTTATAAACCCTGAGCAGCCTTCCCAGAAGAGTTGAAATTGGCAAAGCTGCAAAAGGTGGGCCAACTCAATATTGAACCCTCTGGACTAAGACTGGGATGCCTTTCAAGTTCATGTACATGTACATGTAAAGGTAGGTGTCCCGATACTTGTGGTAATATATATATATATATATATATATATATATATATATATATATATATATATATATATATATATATATATATATATATATATATATATATATGCAGTATATAAAAAATCAATCAACCATTAAGTCATTTTATTTATTTGTTCAAATAATGTATTTGTTTTTACTTAGAAAATGTACATAACTGCAGAAATAGCCAGCATGGCCCAGAATTTGCCTCACTTTCACAATTTTTAAAACTACTGACTTTAGGTTAGACAGTAGGAAACAGTTGTATAAAAAAAAAAAAAATAGTATGCCCTGCATACTTTTAGGCCGCGTACACACGATCAAATCTGTCTGCTGGAAACGGTCTGCCAGACCGTTTCAGCAGACAGATTCGATAGTGTGTACGGTCAAACAGACGGATTTGGCCAGCCGACAGATTTGAAAGCATGCTTTCAAATCTGTCGGCTGGGAACCCGTCCGCCTGACATGTGTGCTGGTTAGTATGCTAACCAGCAGACATATCTGCTCGCACACACGTCGAATGGTTTTGACGCATTCGCGGAAGTGTTTTACTGCCTAATGCGGTGACGTGGCAGCGTCCACGTCACCGACACGTCAGCGAGCTGTCTGCCGGCGGGGATTTTGGTTTGATCGTGTATACACGATCAAACCAATACATCCCAGCAGACAGATTTGTTCAAATCGGTCTGTCCGACCGATTTGAACAAATCTATTTGCTCGTGTGTAGGGGGCCTTAGATAAAAAAAGAAGACCAACTCCTAGCGCAGTATTTTTTTTTCTTTACACCCCGCCCTGTCTCAGACACAAACCTAAACCAATTATTGATTTTGCTGGCTGTTTGAAGACTATTATTCCAATCTTGCAACCTATAGGAAATGTATTCTTGCTTTAATATATTGGTTTACTTAACAAATTATTGTGCAGAATTGCAAAAAGTGAAATTGCAAATCTTTAATATTGTTTGATCTTGGGGACGCTACAATAACAGGTTTTTAGCTTGATATAACCAAACAAAACAGTCCATTCATTACATTATATTAATCCAAATTTGTCTAGAACCATGGCAAATATACCAAGGTAAATGATTACACAGATAATAAACCACATATGAAATTTTTATGAGAGTGAGTAGTGAAATAATATGTAATCTTTCTATCTGTAATTCTAATTATCTCCTTCCGTACCCTACGTCCAGACACACAAAAGCCTTGTGGGAGCAGTTCAAGTCAAAGTTAAACAAGGACAATGATGCACTACTCATCTTTATTTCCTGGTTCAGTATTCTAAGTACAATATACTGTACATAACAGAATATGACCGGGAAATGTTTCCGTTAAACCAATAGAGAATGTCCATCTACAGTTGACCCTGGGTGGTATACTATATTTAGGAAAGAAATGAAGAGGGTATGATAGTGGACACTATAGGTGTAGTACATCCCCTTAAGGGCCACAAGTAACTGGGATCCACAGTTTTTTTTTGTGTTTTATTGAGGGATATAACTTGGATAGAGATGTGAGGTTATGGGATTCCTACTTGACTTCAAATAAACTTCAGGGACAACTCTTCCTATATACAGTCCTACTGTATATACAGCTCCAATTCGTCCTGCAGCAAACGCTTGCTTGCAGAACCCAGCTATGTCACCCTGTAGTAATTTTGTAGCAAAGGCTCATTACAGGCAGGTATTCACAGCCGCTATACTTGAAGAGCAGATATGTTGACACAGCTCACACTTTTCCAGCTTTTCCCCTCTGTGGTCACTGATCCCACAACCACCTCTTCAGGCAATGCCAACCTGTCTGGCTGCAGCTGCCCCTTTCCCTAGCCCTCCAGGCTAGCTTTGCCCCACAGTCCTCCAGACTAACACTCTCTCTACAGTCCTCAAGACTGAAATTCACCAGCCCACCTGGCTGACTCTCATGGGATCTCCCAGATGTTCTGACCTGCTTACGCTGTCCTCCTCTTGTTCCCATGCCTCCAGGAAGGGCTTTCTATGTGTGTTTTGGTGAATCCCTTCAGCACCCGAGCCCCAGATCCAAGGTCACACCCCCAAGACAAGGGGCACCCTGCAAGGGACTCCGACAGCCTCCTCAGCACTCCATCTTCCACCCAACTGCCCCTGCTGGCACTAACTCTTGCCTATTTATATTGTCCCCTTTCAGACCTTTTTTTGCTGGGGATTGGTTGAGGCCCTCTTAAATATTCCAAACAGCTATCATGTGGGGGGCGTGGTTACCGCGCATCTACATGGACGGTTAAAACAAAAACTCCCTAGAATCGCAGAACAAGTGGACTCCTGATGGCCTGAAGGCTGCCAAATTGTTTGGGTTGCGTTTAGACCTCAGGAGACCGCTACTTGAAAGCCTACTTGAACGAATGACAAACATGTTCAGTCTCTTAGACTGACTCATTATGCGTCTGGTAACCGAGCAGGCAAATTTTTAGCTCAGCGATTGAAAAACCGCAAAGTGAAAGCTACTATTCCCTTTCTTATAAGTAACTCAGATGGCGGTAAAGTTTACAATCCACATGATATAGCTAATTATTTTGCTGATTTCTACTCCTCTCTATATAATCTCTGGGAGGACTCCTCTACCCCCCCAACCTACGGTAGCTGTCATTCAATCTTTTCTGGCTGATCTCGCGCTTCCTACATTGTCCCAGTCTCAGCTGGAATCTCTTAATATGCTGATTACGGAGCCTGAGATCCTGAGGGAAATCAGAACTCTCCCTAATGGGAAGTCACCTGGTCCAGATGGACTCCCCAATAGTTATTATAAGACCTTTGACTCCCTTTTGGCCCCCACGTTAGATAAAGTGTTTTCGGAAGCAATGCTCTCTGCCTCTTTCCCTGATGAAATGCTTAAAGCCTATATTGTAACTATCCCAAAACTGGGGAAGATACCCACTACGCCTACCAATTTTCGGCCCATCTCTCTGTTAAATACAGACATCAAATTGTATGCCAAGAGTTTAGCGTATAGCGACTACTCCCAATCCTGCCGACTTTGATTAACCCAGACCAAACAGGGTTTACCTCAGGTAGACAGTCATCTGATGTGACTAGGAGGGTCATTGATATTGTGCATTATGCTGGGGCCTGTCGGACACCTTCCCTGCTCCTTTATTTGGATGTGGAGAAGGCGTTTGACAGGGTACACTGGGGCTATATGGGTCGGGATCTTGAGAGAGGTTTTCTGGTCCCATCTTGTCGGCAATCTTAGCATCTTTAGGTCAACCGGAAGTGACGTGACACCCTGACCGTCCGACCGGAAGTGCCGTTGTTGGCGTTTTTATTCTTTATTTTGTAAGTGAATTTACCCATTAAACTGTTTCCAGTTTTTACTTAATTCACGATGAGAGCTTCATTTTTTCCATTTTATGCATTTGCCTAACCCACGGTGAGCGGACCCTGATTATGCCTGGATGCGGACAGCTCAACTATCCAAGATGGAATCCAACAACAAGATCTAGGATTGAGTTGAGGCCCTTTTCTCTCCGTTGGGAGGTAAGCGCTCTTTGAGCACAGATATCTTGGAAGACGTCTCTGGATTTTCCGATTGCTTAAAGTGATAGAAGCTATAGAATTGTTTGACACGATTATTGCTTTTTTTCACCTTTTGGACTGGTTTCTGTGTCCATCCTACACAGTTGTGATTTATCACCATCACTGGACTTTTGTTTATTTATTTTCAATATATTTTGTGGTTGGAATGTGCACTATTTACACTTTTTTGCCTAGGGGCGCTATTTGCGCCTTTTAGTTTAGTTTAGATTTGCGCTCATCACTTTCCTTTTATATTCAATCTTAGCATTGTATTCCTCCCCATGTGCACAAGTTTATACCTCTAATATGCTCTCTCTCCCCTTCAACATAACAAATGGCACCAGACAGGGGTGCCCTCTGTCCCCATCTATTTTTAACCTCCTTATAGAACTTCTGGCGGAAAAGATTAGGTCTCATGCTGGAACCCCTGGCTTCATGTTGTCGGGCAGGTCACATAATATAAGTCTGTTTGCGGATTATATCATTATTTTCTTGACCTCGCCACAATCTTCCCTGCTCTAGGCACACAATATTCTCATAGAGTTTAGCCGCATCTCCTATTACAAAATTAATTTCACAAAATCTCTTATATTAGGTCTCAATCTCTCCCCCGCCTCCAATCTCACTTGCAAGTCTCCTTCCCTTATTCTTGGGCCATATCTAGTATACCATACATAGGGCTTCAAATTACAGCTGACTTATCTAAGCTGGCGGATGCTAATTACATCCCCTTGGTAGACAAAATATCTAGGGAAGCTGTTCGCTTAGCTAAAGTTGAATTGACATGGTCAGGTCATTTAACTTCATTTAAAATGCTACTACTTCCTCAAATTCTGTATATTTTTCGCACACTACCCATCCCATTGAAAAATAGTCATCTTAATTCTTTAAACTTCATTCTGAAACATTACATATGGGGTTCCAAGCGTCCTAGATGCACTAAATCCCTCCTGATTAAACACAGATCAGTGGGGGGCATGGGTCTAGTCGATATTAGGGACTACCATCGAGCAGCCATACTCACTCAACTTAGGCACTGGATATCCCCATCCTCTAAAATTGTATGGTGTGGTATTGAACAGGCCCTTAGTCCGACCACAGACCTCCGTAGTTTCTTTATCCTCGATGCATGGCAGCCTTTTTACCTGCGTCAGCTACCGTTGACGTTCCAGGCTTTCTTATTAGCATGGAGGTGTCCAACTCCCCCAACACTGTAGCTGTCCCTATTCCCACTGAGACTCTGTCAAGCGCTATTGCGCTATTCCAAACACTTCTTATTCTAATTGGGTTGCTAGTGGCATCACATGGATTGACGATCTGTATTGGTACAATGCGCTCAAACCATTTGAAACACTCACAGCACAATATAATTGAACCCCCACAGATTGTTTTAAACATACAGGGCCAGATTCAGGTAGATGGGAGCATCTTTGCTCCAGAGTAACGCTTCTCATTTACGTTACTCTGAAGACCCTTTCAGCGCAAGTACTGTTATTCACATAGCAGTTGCGCGTAAACTTGCGCCAGAGTAACGATAATGCGCTGGCGTAACCCGACGCAAGTGGAAGTGGGTGTGATCATATGTAAATTATGGGCGGAGCCCATCGCAGAGGCTTACGTTCAGCGCATCATCCACGGAGCATGCGCAGTGAGTGCGGCTCCACTCGCCCCCTTGTGCGCATGCTCACAACTTCCGTCGGCACCACTTCCCGGGAAACGTCAGCGCAATGCGTTCCGCTGGGCGCTTAAAAGCGCAGGCGGAAACGCCATTCCGGCGCAAAAGTATATCCATTTCCCCCCACCCCAGGGAAGATACTTTTGCTCTGTAATGGCTGCTCCCGCTACCCCCAGAGAGAGGAGGAACCTTAATTTTAATTCCCAGGAGGTCTCGGTTATCATCTCAGCGATGGAGTCTGTGAATGATTTGCTTCATGGGAAAAAAAGCCGCAAGACCAGCCGGGAAAGGAAGCAGGGCATCCTGGAGTCCATTGCTGCCAGGGTGAATGTCTTGGGGTATTCCACCCGGACTGCTGGGGACATTCAGAAAAAAATAAACGACTTGCGGCGCAAGGTCAAGGGCAAGGTGTCCACCATCAGGAGGCATGAGAGGGGCACAGGTGGTGGTCCCCCATGTCCTGTCACCCTGACCGCGGAGGAGGAGGTGGTCGCACGCTGCCTGGAAAAGAAGCAGGTGGAGGGGGTCCCAGGCTATGACTCCATGGAGGAAGGCTCCAGGACAGGTAAGTGTTTTTTATCCCCTATTTGATTTGTTGCATTTGGGGGGGAGGGTACATGTGCCAAGTGTGTGGGACCACCAACATGTGTCTGCTTTGTGTCATCCACAGATGACGGAGCTGGGCCATCATCGGTCAGCGTCCATTCCACCCCATCCCCCCCACGCCATCGTGTGCCCGAGCCCCTGGGTGGTGAAGAGGTGGAGGAGGAGAGTGGCCACACCACACCTGCCGAGGTGGTTGTGGAGGATCCTGCTGTGGCAGAGCAGGACTTTACTTTAGTTTTGGAGGTCTCCTCCCCTTCTCCTGGGCCGTCTGTTATCCCCTCCCCCATCCTTGGAAGCCCCTCAAGGGTGACTCCTTCCCCCCTGGGGACAACCATCTTCTGGCCCCAGGAAGGCGACCCAGAAGACCAGGGGGGTGTCTGATGTTGTCCAGGACCAGTTGGCGAGGGATCACGCCAGACAGACTGAACAAATGGGGGCCATAGTTGGCCACTTACAGAAAGTGTCTGACAGCCTGGGCTCCGTTGCCCAGATAAGCAACGCAGTCCAGGATGTCAGCTGTAATTGCGCTGCAGTGGTCACCAGTTTGGGGGAGGTGCATGGTGAAATTACGCAACTCACTGCAGCCGTCCAGGCCAACACTGCTGCCATCCAGGGTAACAGTGCTGCCATCCGGGACCAGGGGAGGCTGAGTCGGCGGGCCCAGCATTACCAGGTCACCCGTCAGCTCCGGATGCAGGCCCAGACGAACTCATACCTCGGCCGGATAGCCATGGCCTTGGAGGGCATACAGGCCACACCTGCCAGGAGTGGCCCACCTGGGGATCAGCCACCTCCAGATGCCCCCCCACCCCCACCCACTCCATCCAGGCAGCAGGAGGCAGACAGGGGCCCCCAGAAGAAGCCCCCGGCATCCCCGATGAGGCTTTTTTTTTGTTTTGGTTTCTATGATTTGTTTAAAAATACTCAGGTCATGAGTTTTTGTTTATTTTTTATTCTTTATTTTATACTCAGGTCATGAGTTTTTGTTTATTTTTTATTCTTTATTTTATACTCAGGTCATGAGTTTTTGTTTATTTTTTTTCTCAGGTTATGAGATTTTGTATTTCTTTTTTTACTGCACACGGTCAGGAGTGCAGGGGACAGTGTGAATGGTGTGTGAATGTGAGAGGGTGGCACTCCTGACAGTAAGGGGTGTCACCCTCGGCCGTGGTGGTGAAGTTAACCCCACGGCTGTATGAATGACGTGTGAAAGGTGTATGAATGGACAGTGACATCATTGGGGCCTTGACGCTGGCGTTGCTGCTCCCAAGTCCTACATGCTGGACTTGGGCTAATCCAATGCGATGTGTATGTGGTGTGTGTGATCTAGGGACATCAGTGGTGTACACGCGTGCACTGTCTGTGTTATTAATGTTTTGGTTTAGTGTCCAAAGATGCCTACGGCGAGGACCCTCCTGACTGCTCTTCCATCAGCAGACTGGGTGTCCTCTGGCAGGTGGGGACTGTGTGCGTCGGGGGTCAGGTCATCACGTATGTCAATCTGCAGGCCTTTTCTCATAGCAAAGTTGTGCAGAATGCAACATGCACCGATGATCTGACACACAAAGGTAGGGGAATACAATAGGGCACCCCCAGACTTATCCAGGCAGCGGAAACGGGACTTCAGGAGCCCAAATGTTTGCTCCACTACTGCACGGGTTTTGATGTGTGCTTCATTGTATTTTCTCTCTCCTCTGGTTTGGGGGTTCCGGAAAGGAGTCATTAGATGGGGTCCTAGTGCATATGCAGAGTCACCTGTAAGGTAAAAGACAGGAGAATGTTAGTCATGCATGTGCCACTTCTGTTGTGCATCACGGGAGGGGATAGTCATGCCTGACTCCCATGTCACTCACCAACCAGCCAGCTGTCCCCATACATGTTCTGGTTAAATTCTGCTGGGATGGGGCTCTGATTGTATATGAAACTGTCATGGCTGGACCCGGGGTAATTGGCACGGACGTGCCATATGAGGCGTTGGGCATCGGCTATCACCTGTACGTTGATGGAATGCCAATGCTTCCGATTGCGGTATATGTGCTCTGTGGCACTGGGGGGCTGTAGGGCCACATGTGTGCAATCAATGGCCCCCACAGTGCGTGGGAATCTGGCAATGTTGTAGAAATCTGTCATTGCCTTCTGCCGCAGCTCCTCAGTGGTGGGTCTGATGAACTGGTTGGACATGCGTCTGAGGATTGCAGGGACAACCTGGTGCACACATCTGCTTATGGAGGACTGTGACATCCCAGCCACCACTCCACTTGTACGCTGGAATGATCCAGTTGCAAGGAAATGAAGTGTTGCCAGTACCTTCACCAGTGGCTGCACTGCTTGTGAGCGGTGTGTCTTGCTGGTGATGTCACCCTGCAGGGTTGTGGTTAGTTCAAGTATTGCATCTGGGCTGAATCTGAAGAGGCGATACACCTCCTCATCCCCCATGCCAAAGAGGCTCATACGAGTGCGGTATATCCTCTCACGTGCCCGCCTCCTTCGTTCCGGGGGACCCATCAGTAGTTCGAGGACCACAATTGCTCCTGGCATGTTGGCACACAGAGGTGTTGTCCTTGCAAGTGTGGTTGTTCAGCTAGCTCCTATCGTCGGTAACGCTGCTGTAGCTGCTTTCCTGCTGACCTCTGACCGTCTGGAGTAAAGATAAAGCAGCCTTTTTTAGAAATAACTTTGCGCCGGCCGGACGAGATACGCGCGGCGCATGTAGCCAGCGTATGGTGCTTATCCGTTCGCGAATCGGGAAATCTCCCTCATTTGCATATTTGCAGGGGAAATCAATAGGCGCGACTGATGCGTCAAACGAAATTATGCGCTGACGATACTCTGGCGTCGGAACGTTCCGCCGGTCGCAAATGCCGCGTCTTCGGGCGCATCTAGTTTGGTGGGTACGGGCACATAGAAACGACGGCGCATCTTCACAGTTACGCGGCGCATATCGAAATACTCCAGCGCATGTGTTGCTGAATCTGGCCCACAGTATTCAAGCCTCTCATTTCCTTAGAACATTGGAGTCCTGGCATATACTAATACAGGATACCCTTTGGCAATTCTATACTAAGTTGACTCCATCCCCTAAGGGAATCTCCTTCTTTTATAACCTTTTCCAGGATAAATAAAATTTTAATGTTTCATCCCCCCTCCACAGGTGGGAAGTAAAACATTTACACTGCATCAACGGCAATATTCGTTTAAAATAATGTATAAAGCCTCCAGGTGTGTTAATCACTGGGAGCTCTCTCAGAAGATAGCTCAGAGATGGTACCTCACCCCATATCGAATAGCTAAATTTTTCCCCTCAGCCTCTCCGCTTTGCTGGAGAAATTGTGGCACTGTATGTAACATTTTTTTATATCTTATGGCTCTGTAAGAATCTTACAAGCTTTTGGAGAAGTGTGTTTAGGTGAATTGGCACTGCTGAATCTGGGAATCAAGGGATTTCCCCCGAATTTTCAGATTGTGGTTACTCATATTTTACTGGCCGCTAGTTCACTGATAACTAGAAATTGGAAATCCAATAAGGTCCCCAGTGTCTCAGAGGCCCTCGAGATCACACAAACCAATTACACCTTTGAGACTTTGCTGGCAAACAGGGAAGACAGGAGAGTTAATTTCGATAAGCAGTGGAGACCCTGGGTGGAATGGTTTGACTTGCAGTAGATTCAACTTGTCTTCGTTTGCATTCTGTTCTCTCATGATGTGTCTTAAGCAAAATGCCTTTATATGATCATGTTTAAGGTGTTTCTTACAGCTATCCATCCCTTTCCAATTCTCTTTCTTCCCCTCCCCCTTTCCCCTATACCCTTTATTTCACCTTTGCTTTTCCAGTGTGCTCTTCCATTATACCGGTCTATACTTTGTCAATTGTTAGTGGTGGGCTTAGTGTCCTCTCAGATTTACTGCCTTGATACTTCCTGTATTAGCTTGCTAGCTGCTGTTTATGGTGTTCATCTGGAATTTGTATAATTGTTCATGATGCGCAACTTTCCTTATTGTACCTTGGGAAACGCTTGTGCTTTATTTGTGCTTTTATTCTGAAAAATGTTCAATAAAACTATTGTGTAAAAAAAAAAAAAATCCAAACAGCCCTTCCTGGTCTCCACCTACTACATCTACTACCTTCTTCAAGGTTCCAGAAAACAGGGGAGGCACCAGAAGAGCTGTCTGAATCAGTCATCTAGCCACACTGAGTCACTAAACCCTGACTCAAGCCTCATACACACGTTCGGTTTACTCGGCAAGAACCAGCAAGAAAACTACTGGCAGAGCTTTCTTGACGAGTATACCGTGCGTGTGTACGAGGCTTTCAGGTTTCTCATCAAGAAAACTGCCTAAAATCTCAATGAGAAATGTCGCCATGGAAACAACGTCTAAATGACTTTGACGTATGTGTGGTAGCTTTCTAGGCATAGGCAGGGTACAGCAAGATGGCGGCAACGGCATTGAATGTGACAAGCGCATGCTCGTCATACACGATGACCTCACCGCGTTTTTGCCATTCAAAAGAACTGCGGTTCTTTTGAATGGAGTGCCCATACACTCGGGTGGCAAGAGATTCTTGCCAAGAATCTCGTCAGGAAAAACAACTTTTTTTTCCTGACGAGATTCTGTCCCGTGTGTACAGGGCTTCAGATTCCCAATCCGGGGCTGGCTCTCAGCCAAGCCAATTTGCCTACTCTAACAACTAACCTATTTACATCTAGCACACTAAATATGGGTGTAACATGTAACACGTTCAGAAAGGTGAATCTATCCTTTAAAGGTAATGTGCCCTCTTTTTCAAATATTTTAATACGTTTATTTTTTGTATGATTTAACATGCAAAAAAGGAATATAAAGCTGTATCCTCATCTCATAACAATAGGGCTGTGAGCATGTGCTAAGACACTTGCCCATATGCCCAAATGCATAAGACAAAAACACCAATATAAACAACAGATGTGTTTGCCCACAAACATTGATTGGCTGGTTTTGGATAGATCAAGTCTTGATGTTTTTGACATGTTTTTATTTGTTACTTATAAATGTTTGTTACATTCTTATCTTCTGTTTTCAAAAAGTTTAATCAAGCATAACAAAAGATACAAAGAAAATATTACCAAAAGCTTAAAAGACAATGACAATGTATACAACCAAAGGGTAGAACTGGGCCGTGGGCCCCGGGCTTTAAACATAGCAACGTAACTATTATTATTTATTAACACAGAGTTCAAGGGGAACCCAACTTGATAAAGTGCACATAAAGAGTCAATCTCTGTATCCAAGGGTCACACAAGTTACTAACAAAATAACAAGTAAAAGAAACCAGCAGAAATCAAGGGAAAAGAAAAAAGAGGAAAAAGAGACAAAAAAGGGAAATTAGAGTCGCACGAAAGGTACAGAAGAAGCTCAGTGAACTGAGGTCAGTCGTTCTTGTAGTCTAAACAAGAACCAGGGATTCCATTTTGCATCATAAGCTGGAACAGAGTCGTGTAGTGTATGAAATATTTTTTCTGACAACATCATCTGATCAACACGTGACATTATTGGGGGGAGAGGGACCGATTGTGTTTTCCAATGAAATGCTATCGCCCAGTGGACCGCTATGCAGATTGAGTGAATCAACTGCATAGTACAACTAGGGACCTCTGGTTGGGATTGAAAGAGGAGGCAGTTTTTATACGATAAATTGACTGGTTCAGTTGCCAAGCTGTCTATCAAATCCAAAACCGCCTGCCATGTAGGTCGAATCTTCTCGCAATCCCAAAACAGGTGAAAAAATGAGCCCGGCTGTGTACACCCTCAAAAGCAGGCAGGGGAGGCCTGTGGGTAAATTTTACTGAGACAAAGAGGGGTATAATACCATCTAGTAAGTAGCTTAACCACAGTCTCCCTGGCCGTCAATGATTTTGTGCATTTGCGCATGTTTTGCCAGCCGCCCACCCAGTCCAGGTCCCCCTCTTCTAAATGTAATTCTCTTTGCCATTGTAGTCTATAACCCATAGAGCCAGAGTCATCAGCTGAGTCCATGAGTTTACAGACCAATGAAATAAGACCCTTCTGCCTAGGGGCTGAGTAACAAATGTTTTCAAATGAGGAACTGAGGCCTGCAATGGAGAAGGTGTAATGGCTCTGAAAAAAGTGTCTAATCTGCAGGAACCGGAAAAACTCATTTGAGGGGAGAGGGTGGAGAGACTGCAAATGAGCAAAGGTAACAAAATTATCGTTCTCTAAGAAGTTCTTCAATCGTGTTAAGCCTGAGCCCCTCCATAACTCATATGAAGCCGGATGGTCAAAAGCAGAGGGAAATCTAGGGTCCCCCAAAAAGGAAGCACCCAATGGAGTGGAGGATACCAGCTTAAATTTGTCCCTGTAATCTACCCATAGCTTCAGATTGGCATCCACAATGGAGTTTTTAGAGTGTAGACCCGTCCAGGAGCGGTTAGAGGACCATAACAGCCCCGAGAGGTGGTAGGGGGAGACCGAGTCCCCCTCAAACCGGACTCAGGGTACCCTGGAGTTAGTTATGTTCCATTGTGCTAGTTGCGTAAACCTACTGGCCAAGTAGTAGAGCCAGATTTGGGGGACGCCCAAGCCACCGTTAGAAGTTGGGCGATACAAGACATCTCTGGAAAACCTTGGTGGCTTACCACGCCATATAAATTTATTAAAATGGGACTGAAGTTTTAAAATGTAGGATTTTGATAACCGGATAGGGAGGGAACGGAACAAATATAGCAATTTAGGGAGGATTGTCATTTTGAGGGCTGTAATCCTACCCAGAAAGGAGATGTGGAGTGGGGTCCAAAATTGTAGGAGTTGTTTAAGTTTGGCCACCAGTTTAGGGTAGTTAGCGTTAAACAGTTCACGGAAGTCTCCAGTTAGTTCAATGCCCAAATACGGAAGAGATTTCACTGCCCAAGTGAATCGATAAGAGTGTTTCAGAAGATCCACCTCAGCGGGTGTGAATCCCACAGGTAGGGCTACAGATTTAGAGATATTGATTGACAAACCGGAGACCTCCGCAAAACATGACAACGTCTTAAGCAGACTGGGTAAAGTGAGTAGTGGACAGAAGAACATCAAAACGTCATCTGCATACATACAACATTTGTATTCAAAGAAGCCCTTAAGATATCCCCTAATATCAGGATCGTTTAAGATAGCAATGGCCAGAGGTTCTAGGGCTAGAGCGAAGATAAGGGGGGAAAGCGGGCAGCCCTGTCTTGTACCTCTACCTAGACTAAAAAATTCAGAGCTGCATCCAGGGATCCTAATGCGGGTCTGTGGACTTCGGTATAGGGCCTGGAAGGCGTGAAAAAATTCACCGCAGAGACCCATACGAGGCAAGAGCACTGACAGGTAGTTCCAGGACACACTGTCAAATGCCTTATGGATATCTAGGCCTAGCAAAAATAGTTTACGCGAGAATAGATTGGCATCTTGAATTATGTTTGAAGCTAAACAAATGTTGTCAGTGATGAGTCTATGTGGAATAAACCGTACTGGAAAGGGGAGATCAAAGAGGAGATCACACCCGCTAGCCTGTCCGCCATTATCCTAGAAAATATTTTTAAGTCATTATTGATGACAGAGATGGGCCTATAATTCTGGGGGAGAGAATGTTTTTTGTTATGTTTAGGGATCAGGGACATATTGGCCAACAGCATCTCGGCCGGAAATTCCGCACCCTGTAACACCGAGTTGAACAACTGTACTAGTCTAGAGGAGAGAGGGGCCGCAATCTTTTTATAATATGCCGACGAATATCCATCTGGTCCAGGTGCTGGACCTGCTTTCAATGACTTAATGACCCCCAACACCTCCGTTGGCGTTACAGGGGTATTAAGTTTCTCCTGTTGTGAGGGGGAAAGGGAAGGAATAGGGAGGGCTCGGAGCCAGGCATTGTCATAGGCAGGTGGCTCCGGGCATCTTGCCGCTAATAGAGAAGAATAAAATTGAGTGAAATGTCGGAGAACCTCCTGGGGGTGGGAAGAGGTGCCAGTCGGACCCATAGCCAGCCTATAGACATGAGGGGGGCGCGTCTGCTGATTCAGCTTCCTCGCAAACATGGAAGAGGCCGCGTTCCCATGAAGTAGGAAACGCGCTCTCGACCGCCGTAGAGCCTTCTCGGCCTTATTTGAAAGCAGTGTGTCTAGCTCTAGTCTCTTCTGATCTATGGCCTGTCTAGTAGAGTCTAGGTGTAGCGTGTCCGTTTTTTTATAGAGAAGATCTAAGTCAGCTGAGAGAGACAGAATTCACTATCTATTGAGTTTATTACGAGCAGAACCAATAGCTATCAATTTTCCACGAATCACTGCTTTATGAGCAGTCCATACTGTGGATATAGGGGTATCAGGTACGGCATTAAGTGTGAAATACTCGTCTATGGCAGCAGCAACCTCCGATTCGACCAATGTGTCTGAGAGGAGCGCCTCATTCAGTCTCCATGAATAAGAAGCCGGGGCTAACCCGATGAAATTTGTTGTAAAAGAAACCACATGGTGGTCCGACCAGACACAGGGGCGTATTTTGGAGGACACGGAGTTAGCTAAAACAATAGGAGAGGTGTATATATAATCCAATCTTTCTGAGCTATTGTGAGGATGTGAATAAAAGGTATATTCCCGAACCCCAACATTGTGTGCCCTCCAGGAGTCCACCAATTGGAGATCCAGCAAGCGCCTAGCCAGGGTCTTAGGAAAGGCCCTAGCTGACGCCGACGATGTACATCTGTCCAAGGTAGCATTGGCCACCATGTTAAAGTCGCCCCCGATTATCATAAGCGGGGATTGATACTTAACAAGGAGGTCAAAGAAGGAGGTAAAGAAAGTGGCAGGGGCATCGTTAGGAGCATATATACTGGCAATTGTAAGTTCCTTATTGTTAATCCTTCCCTTGATAATCACATATCTACTTTCCGGGTCCTTAACAACCTGAGTTACCTCCATAGGGAAGGAGGAGTGTAAAAAGATGGCAGCGCCCCTGCATTTGGCATAGTGGAGAGAATAGAACGCCCGGGGGAATTGTCTGTGAAAATATGTCGTATGAGAGGCGTGGGCGAAATGGGTCTCCTGTATCAGAAGAATCTTGGCTCCAATCTGTTTATAGAGATCAAAAGCCTTGCGCCTCTTAACCGGGGAATTAAAGCCCTTCACGTTATGGGAGATACAGGAAATGAGAAGGGGAAGAGTTTACTATCAACAGAGGGGGCCAAACCACAGAGCATGTGTAAAACTTAATGTCAAAAATAACCACCGCAAGGGGCGCTGCCATCTCCACAATGCCACCCCAGGAAAGTAAAAAAAAAACGCCCAATTCAACATCAGCAGAGCAGTAACAGAGATTCCCGGGTAAGGGCCAACTGACCCGAACAAGCATAGTAGACCTGCAAAAAAAATTGATCAAAAACCATACCAAAACAAAGCAAACATGAAGTCTTATAAGATAGCATCTGCGACCAAGTTCTAAAAAAAAAACAACCAAAAAAAAAGGAAAAAATTGAAAAAGGGGATCAGGCAGACAGGAATTCAACCTGATAACAAGAACGACAAAAAAACTAGACATCTAGGTCTCAAACCCAGCTGTCCTGAACAGGAGAGTTCCACTTGTACTGTCGCCTGTAATCAACTCCAAAGAGGCAATCAATGCTGGGTGGGAGCATGTATGTTGAAGAAAAAAAACAAAAAACAAAAATCGAATAAAAAATCAAAAATAAAAATTATGCAAATGTGTAGTAGCAGCCGAAGAAAAGTGAGCAGGGGGATGGAGAACTAATCTCTAAAGGCGGATCAGTTATTATTGCGGTCGTATCGAATCCTTCTACGATCCCTGAGGGGAGGCGGTGTTTGCCAAATAGGAGCCGGTCTAGGTGTTGATGGAGGGCGGCGGACTGCTCCGGCATCTAGGAGGCCAAGTTTGACCAGGATTTCCTGACCTTCCAGGAGAGAGGTGGCCGTATAGGTCGACCCGTTGTGTGGGATTGATAGTTTAAAGGGGAATCCCCATTTATAGCGAATCCGGGCGGATTGGAGGACCGAAGTCACTTCTTTCATACCCCGGCGTCTGTCGAGAGTGGCAGGGGATAGATCCGGGTAGATCTGCACCACTTGATCATCTAGTAAAATCTGCTGTTTCAAGCTCGCTGCCCTGAGGATCTCCTCCTTCACCAGAAAGTCTTTCATGCAGAGGACGATATCTCTTGGGGGTTTATCTGCCAGAGGTTTTGGTCTGAGCGCTCTATGGATCCGGTCACATTTAAAGTTAGCCGAGTCACAGTCCGGGAGAAGGGACTTAAAGAGTCTGATGATTGTGGGGATAAGTTTGGTTTCTGACTCAGGAATACCACGCAGACGTAGATTATTGCGTCTGTTCCTGTTGTCAAGATCCTCTAATTGAGCTTGTACTTGGGAAAAGGCCGAGGAAAGAGACTCATATTCCCTGCTTAAGCTAGGGCTAACTCGTCGTGCTTCGTTTCCAGGAGATCGGTTCTCGATCCGAGGGCCGCGATCTCCTGTGAGAGCGTATGGGAGGTCTTGTGGAGCTCCGTCTGGAATTTAGTGGCCAATTTTTCATACATGGATTCCAGACTTGCATCCAGATCAGCCTTGGATAAGGAGGAATGGTACTCACGGTTGGGAGCCTGATCCCAGGCAGAGGACAGGAGAGGTGGTACGGCCTGTGACGGAGGGCTCGCTCCATCTGCGGCGCCATCTTGGGACATGTTCTCCCGCTCACGTGTGCGAAGAAGATAGTGAGTTAGAGTGTGTTGAGCCGGGCCCTTAGATCTCTTCTTCTTCGACGGCATGCAATAGTCCAATGTAGGTCGAGGGGAGTTAAATTTGTTGCGATATGAGCTGTTAATGACCCTCTAGAGGCTATAGTGGTCCCGGGTGGAGCGGAGCTACTTCTCTAAGCGTCCATCACGTTCAGCGCCGCGCATGCGCCCCCCTACATTCTTATCTCCATTGTCATTGTTCTCATTATTGTCGTGGCAAAAATTTACAGATCCCAGTGTTTGGCATCTTATATAATGCTCCAGATCATGCCGGGGTCAACAGAAGCTGTCATGTTGCCACATAAATAGACCAGATGCAGTTATCAAGCAATCTATTTCTTTCTCTCTCTTGTCTGATATCCAAACAGCATAGGATCGTTACATTGTTGTTTCTTCCCATATCAAAGTGGCAAATCACAACCATTTAAAAAATAAATTGCATTTTAAAATAAAAATGTTAAATAAATAAATAAATTAAAAATAAAGAGAATAGCAGAAAAAAATATTTACATTTATAAAACAAGTATTTGTGATTTATGAAATATTTACGTTTTCTGTCTGATTTGTATGGAAACTTCCCCCAACCCCCATCCAGATTCTTGAAAATCTAATTTACATGGAGACAGCCTTGTTTGATGAGTTTATAAATGGATCATAGACAGTCGGGATACAGCAACTTTGCAAGACACTGTTTAAAGATCTTGGACATCTGAGAGAGTCACAGAATCCAATAATCCCACTTTCAAAACTGCAGGATGTCCTCTGAGATCAATCTAATATCGAAACATCACATAAAGAGAGTGCAGTGCCTAGACTTTGTTCTATTGAATAAATAGCACTAGGCATACAAGCTAAATAATCTTTGCCAGTGGGAAAGAAAAATCAGAAATGTTTGCCACTGATTAAAGCTATGTTCCAGAATCTGTTACATTATAAATGAAACAGAAATACATCACTGCACAACATTCATTTAAAATAAAATTGTTGAGAAATTAAATTTAATAGGTTTAAAGTGCTATGTGTGGCCGTCTGGAAAATGCTTGTAAATGCACATCAAACATATTGTTTTTCCCCTGTGAATTAGAAAGATTAAAGAGAAATACTACCAACCTTTTCAGAGCTAAAATAAATAGCTTGTGGGAAAAAAAAATTACCCTTACACAGACCATTCAGGGAGGAAGAATAAAATGTCCAATCCATTGTGTTTTGCATAATCACCAGTATTTCTATTGCTAGTTAATATTATTATTATTATTATTTGTGCTTGAATTTTTTTTAAAGATGCCCCTTACTGAATTTAGCCATTTTTAAAGTGCGCCTGCGCCATAAACATTGGTGCATGTGCTGTAGACTCTATTGTAAATATCTTCCAGCACCTACAGATAAGCCAAAAGCTCAACCCTCCACTCCTGCAAATCGTAACCCTCCCCCCTCCGGTGTCACATTTGACACCTTTCAGGGGGAGGGGGGTGCAGATACCTGTCTAAAGACAGGTATTGGAACCCACTTCCAGCCACACAGTCTGCGGGTAGACTGTGGGCAGGATGTCAGATCCCCCACCCCCCCCCCGTTTTGTGTTCTGGGAAACACACAGCTCCCAGAACACAGCGGGAGCCAGTCAGCATGGCGCACGACTCGCGCATGCGCCATAGGGAACCGGGCAGTGAAGCCGTAGCGCTTCACTTCCTGGTTCCCTCACCGAGGATGGTGGTGGGGGCAGCAGAGTGACGAGTGATCGCTCGTCCTCTGCTGCGGATGGCGCTGGACTCCAGGACAGGTAAGTGTGCTGATATTAAAAGTCAGCAGCTGCAGTATTTGTAGCTGCTGGCTTTTAATATTTTTTTTTTCAGGGGACATCCGCTTTAAGCTCAGTAGTAGAAGCATTTTTCTTCATAGTAATCAGAACTATGGTTTTTAGGGCTTGCCAACCCACTTTAACTACTTCGTGCAAACTGACGTCATTGTATGTTGGTACTTTGACATTGTATTTTCTGAAATGGCAGGTGGTCCTTTTTAAGTTAAAAGTGGTCTCTGTGGCAGATTTGGCGCAAGATCACTTTTAGCTGTGACTCCCCCTCCTGCCATGCTCCGGTCGTCGCTTACTGGACCTGCCGATAGAGGCAGAGAGAAGGAAAGATGCCCTTCACTCTGCTCCATAACCTTGGATGACGTCAAATGTCATGTCTGCCCAATGGTCTTTAAGGTAAATTAAAAAAAAATACTTAAGTGTAATGTTGTGTTGCACTTACAAACATGCAGTAAAAAATGCATCAAAACTGATGTGCCGGCCAGTACACAAATTCCCAGACACTCGTCCACTGGGGGAGCTCTTGGGTGATGACAGCGCGCCGCTCCGCCCTACGTCCGTTTTGTAAAATATTACTTCTTCCAGGGGCATGGGCCATAGGGCGGAGCGGCGTGCTGTTGTCACCCAAGAGCTCCAAACATTCCCTCAGTGGACGGGTGTCTGGGAGTTTGTGTACCGGCCGGCACATCAGATTTCGAGGTATTTTTTACTGCATGTTTGTAAGTGCAACACAACTTTTAATAAATCTTTTTTTACTCATTTAATGCGCTATGTGGAGGTGTTATTGTTTTTTACATGGTGGGCATTGATGTTGGTGAAGTTTAATCACTTGTGGGTGAGACCCAATGTTAAGGATCAATGTTAAGGATCATATCTGTTTGAACTGCAAGACTGGGAGCGACTACCTATTACATGGGTCTTCAAACTACGGCCCTCCAGTTGTTCAGGAACTACAATTCCCATCATGCCTAGTCATGTCTGTGAATGTCAGAGTTTTACAATGCCTCATGGGATGTGTAGTTCCACAACAGCTGGAGGGCCGTAGTTTGAGGATCCCTGACCTATTATATGCTGTTCATGATCCCCTGTCATAAGGGATGATGGTGATTTGGTAAGGAGCCATTTTTAACTGATTTTGGAATTTGGCACAGAGCACGGGCATTTGGCATTTCATGTGTTAAACATTTAAGGACTTTATTTCTACAATATTTGTTTTATTTATACAGTATGTCCATATATATTTTTATTTTTGGTTAATATTTATTGATCTAATGATATGATCTAAAATCTTTATTTTATTTTTGATGTTAATTAACACCATGGGATCCTGGGCATCTGGGCTGGGACTACAAGCCCCAGCATGCACTGCAGAGCTGCTCCTCTCATCCAGGGGAAGAAACCAGGAACACAGGTGGTGGTAAAATTCATATTATATTATAACGGATAGTGGTTGCCGGTACTTTACTTCCACTCCTCACATGCCCCCCTTTAATAGCCTGAAAGACAATTTTTGAGAACCGTGAGAGAATCGTGATCTTCATTCTAAGCAAAAGAATCGCGATTCTCATTTTTCCCAAAATCGTGCAGCCCTAGTATCTATTAAATTTGGGTAATAAACCCCCCCATCATGTCTGGGAGGTCAACAAGGAGAAGCAGCAGCTTATGTGTCCACAGGCAAAGATGGACATGGTCCGTTCACAGGCAGGGCATAATGTTTAGTGACTAAACCATCCTTATCATCCTCGTCCTCTCTATCACCTAAGCATAGACTAGTGTGCAGTCCACCACAGCTGCCAGAGTGGCATATTAATGCCTCCTTGTCCACAACTACTTGAAAATGCACAGACATTACTTAATTCAGGGGTTGGTTCTGAGCTTGAGGAGAATAGGAACATGCGCCTACAGAGAGGAGAGAACACTGAAAAACAACAAATTGGCACCAGCCACTCCATTCCCCCAGCCACAGCATATTGCCAAGTTGGCTCCAGCGATGAAAAGGATGGAGGGGATGATGATGATGAGATCACTGACATGATTTGGGTGTTGGATAGAGCAGAGGAGGAAAGTGAGGGTGAGGCACAACCCAAACAAGGTAGGATATCCTCCAGAGGTAGCCATCATAGAAGAGTAAAGAGCAGCCACCCTAATCCCGACCCACTTCCCCCAGCTCAGCTGTCTTGGCCCTTTTTAGCATGTGTAGCCAATCACACTGTTGCAATTTGCAATCTTTGTCTCAAGTAGATCAAGCATGGCAAAAACACCAGCCATTTGGATACCACATGCTTGACAAGGCATTTAACCTCCCACCACTCAGCATGTTGCCAGGAGCAGCTAAAAGCCGCAATTCTTCTCCTCCTCACTGCTTACCTTTCAGGTCTACCCCCGCTATATCTCATGACCTCTCAGCAGCCTCCACTGACAGGTATCATGGTATAGCAAAGGGTGTCACAGGTCCTTGCAGAACATCTTCCAGCAGCACACCCCAGCTGTAGAGTATAGCAGACACATTTCTCTGACCCAGATGCTGCAACAATAAAAAAAAATACAGTCCCTGCCACCCACATGCCCAACGTTTAAATTCTAGGTTGTCCAAATTTCTGGCTTTACAACTCCTGCCTTTCCATCTGGTGGATTCTGCCCCCTTCCGTGAATTTGCAGAATGTGCTGTACCACAATAGCAGATGCCCAATTGCTATTTCTTTGCACATAAGGCCATTCCAGCTCTGTACCATAATGTGGAAGGCAATGTTCCAGCATCGTTGGGTGCGGTAGTCAGCAGCAAGGTCTACTGCTGACATGTGGTCCAGCAAGCATGGTCAAGGAACATATGCTTTGTTAACAGCACACTGGGTAACTCTGCTTGTAACTCGGAAGTATGCAAGACAGGGCTCAATGCTGGAGTTTGTTTTGCTGTCACGTCTCTATACAGCTGGTGGTGATGATGCAAGATATGTCAGTTCCACTGCTCCTCCTCCTCCTCCCCCATGTCGTCCGTCCTCTCCTGAACCACCAGTACATCCTAGGAGTCAAATGGGCTATTCAATGAGTCAGGCTAAAAGATGCCATGTAGTGCTTAAGCTGGTCTGTCTAGGGGACAGGAGCCACACCAGAGCAGAGATTCTTTCAGCTCTGCAGGGGCAGACCCAGAGGTGGTTCACACCATGCTAGCTTGAGCCAGGAATGGTGGTGTGGGATAACCTCTCTCAAGGCCTTCCTTTTGCAGACACCATTCTTGCAACGCCACATAACACACAAAAGGAGAGGGAGGAGGAGGGTTCTGAGAAGTTCAAAGGCATTAAAGCAGAGGATGACATGCATTAATCTTTAAGAGGTGATTTTCAGTCCCCAGAAATCTTGGGAGTAGTATGTGGCTGGGAGGAGGCAGTTCCAGATAGTTTAATCCTCGTGACCCTGAGGACTTTGCTTCTCATGCCTTCACAAACTTGCGGTGCATGGGCTCACTTATTCTTCAAAACCTGCAAAAGGACCCAAGAATTTGTGGCATCAAGGAGAAGGACTAGTATTGGCTGGCAAACCTCCTTGACCAGGAGAAGTCTGGAAACCCACCCTGCCCTCGCAGAGGGAGCACAGGAGGGCCAGGAGGGCCATCCTACAGAAATGGATTTCCACGGGCTGCCCAACCACCTCTCAAGTCCAGAAGGAACTATTGCAGTTATTATACAAGGACAAGCTCAACACGGATCTGACCCATGAACGGAGCAAAACTCGCTTCTATCATATATGGCAACCTTTCATGATGTACACTCTCACCCCCACGGAGAGGTTGAACTTTGAGAAGATGTCCTTTTTCTACCTAGATCCCCCGCGGGACTGATGTCCCCCCCCCACCCCCCTCCTTCCTCCCCCTCTTATATTTTGGACGTGCCTTACGAGGCTCCCCCCCCATGTCACATGGGGTGCGCAGTCTCCCCCCCTCCACCTGGTCGGAGTACAGTATCAACCCTATTGGACTCCTACGTACATAATTTCTTTTTGTTTTTCTTTCTGTATGATCCCTCCATTCCTGCTTTCTATGCTTAACGTCCTTAAAACATTCTCATATGTTCTGTTTTTTTTGTCATACCATGTTCTGTAACTTTTTCAATAAGAACATATTTTAAAAAAAAGCACATACATAAAATGTGCATACATACATGTAAACACACACACATATAAAAACACACACATATATATAAATGCACATATGCACACACATATAAACCAGTGGCGGCTGTTGCTCAAAATTTTTAGGGGGTGCAAGCAAACTGAAAAAAAAAACATCAATTGCAGCCACTGTGCCCATCATTTGCAGCCACTGTGCCCATCAAAAGCTGCCACTGTGCCATCAAACACCACCACTGTTTCCATCAAATGCCGCCACTGTGTCCATCAAATGCTGCCACTGTGCTCATTGAAACTCTGCCACTGTGCCATCAAAAGCTGCCACTGTGTCCATCAAATGCTGCCACTGTGCCCATCAAATGCCACCACGGTGGCCATCAAATTCTGCCACTGTGCCCATCAAATGCCACCACGATGCCCGTTTGGGGTGCCTTGGAGGGGGAGGAGACCATTCCACTTGTTTTAACCAAACGACATAACCCGCCGCCAATCTGATAGTTGAAAACTTGTTCAGTACTACATTTGTATGTATCCAAACGTCGCTACACGACGTACAATGTTTGACTTGTACTTTATACTTGCAAAATTAATAAAAATTATTGAAACAAAATGCCACCACGGTGTCCATCAAATTCTGCCACTGTGCCTATCAAATGCTGCCACTGTGCCCATCAAACTCTGCCACTGTGCCCATTAAATGCTGCTAGTGTGCCCAAATGCTGATGTACCCAATAAATGCTGCCAGTGTGCCATCAAATGCTGCAACTGTGCCATCGAATGCCACCACTGTGAATCCCCCCCACCCGCTCGCCCGGCACTTACCATGTCTCGGTGGGGCAGCAGGTGACGGCCACGAGCGGGGTCCTCCATGCATCTCCTGCCGTACTCATCTCCCATCCTCTCCTACTGATAGGCATGGTGGAATTTAATGAGCCTATCATTTCAGCTAATCAGGTGACGGTTAACAGACGGGCACACCTGATTGCTGATTGCTGGAGAGGTGGTTCAGTGTTAGGAAAGTGAATATTAGTTTGCCTTTCTAACACATCTGGGTGGACTGTGAGTGCCCAGCATGGCTCTCGCAGTTCACCTATTTTGAAGCCTTTTAGAGCCTATGGCTCTAATAAGGTGCTAAAAAAAACTCTGTAATTCAGGAGCATGGTGCCCAAAAAGGGGCTGGACACCTAAATATGGGGGTGGCAGCAGTGGCCATGGATGGATTCATGCTATGCACCCATGGACCCATGCACCCTTATGGACACACCGCCACTATTAAACACATGCACACTTACATACATATGTACACACACACATGCACATATAAACACACATACAGTAGATAGATAGTCATAAAAGAATGGCAGACTTTTACCTTGGCTCCTCCTTCCGGGTACTGCACTCTAGGAGGAGACAAAGAGCACAGCACACACTACTTTCACTTTAGGTAATGTGACAAGCTCCCTGCACAGTTCTGCTGACGATCGGGGAGCTCAACTCAGTCGCCCCTGCCGCTCCTCCTATCGAGAGTACAGGGGGCCCTCAAGGGCCAGTAAAAAATAAAAATAACATAGTTTATTCCTCCCCATCTATCCAAAACTATAAAACAGTTTTTGGCTTGACATAAGATTTAATCCTAGACCCCAAAATGTCATCCAAATTTTTTCCACTGACTCCCCTCCAGACAGCATAATGAATGCATATTTTATCTGCACATCTAAAACTTCAAAAATGTGTCTATAATGAACTGCATTAGCAATGAAGCTGTCCTATTGGCCAAGGGGTAACAGCTTCACTGTATTTTTGGAGAAATTTGTTAAACTCTGTTCACAATGTTAGGTTGTGTGTATATTTTCTATTGTGTAGTAAGGGTACCTTTTATAGTGTTGAAGCAAAACAAATTAAAACATAATTGTATTCACAATATTTATTATGAATTTGTGGTTTTGCATTCTGCATATGGCTACATTTGTGTCTTTTTAAGGACAATTTGCCATTTAAATAAGAACAGCATTTTAATATACTTAGGGCCAGATTCAGGTAGAGTTAGGCTGGAGTATCTGTGATACTCCAGCCTAACTGTCACTTTAAGCCGGCGTTTCTGTTTTCTGTAACCAGAAAACAAGAAACGCCGGGTTGGTGTTCCGATGCGATCGGCGCAATTGAATTTCGCCATCGCATCGCAACTTTAATTTAAAAATGGTGCCGGGGGCGTTCCCGCTGATTTACGCTGAAAAAATATGTTAATCAGCGGGAATCGGCAATTCACGATCGTATTCGGGCACGACGCAGTGACTTTCCGACGTTTCCGTAAGCGATACGCGGCGTAAAGATAAAGCAGCCCCCTAGTGGAGTATCCTATGTTAAGTATAGGCGTCGTCATCGCGTCGGAAAAAAAAAAACGCATTGCTTGCGTAAAACTTTCATGAATGGGGATGTGACGTCATTGACGTTCACTGACAGAATTTGGAGCATGCGCACTGGGATGCATTGACACTCGACGCATGCGCAGTACGTTCGCCGCGGGATCGCGCTTAGTTTAAATAATACACGCCCCGTACCCGCCCAATTTGAATTCCGCCAGCTCATTTGCGATGCGCTGCCGCAACTTTAGGAGCAAGTGCTTTGTGAATAACAGCACTTGCTCCTAAAATTTCGGCAGCGTAACATAAATGAGAAGCGTTACTCCAGAGCAAAGATGCTCCCATCTACCTGAATCTGGCCCTTAGTTGCTTTCCTTTTTCTGTGTTTCTCTTAAAAAAAAAAGAAAGAGGGAACACGTCCAAACAGTTGTGGCTTATTAATCAATGCTACCGATTGTGTTTCTAATTAATTATTTATTAAATAGATCTTAACATATAATAGCTGGCTATAATGATCTAATTTAAGCTCTAATGTACCAGTCTGTTTCTTTACAAGTGCCTCACTTTGTGGTTGCTGTAAAATAGCATAAAATCATAACTATAGCTCTTTAGGTAAATTTGATTAAAATACATGTAGACCCAATGTCAAAATGTTCAATATTTATAAATCATGCACTGCAGACATTTTAAACAAATGTCCAGGAGATCCGCAGTGCTTATGTGCAACAAAGGTTATAAAAAGATGAAATCAATATAATCAAGAAGAACATCTGGCAATTATTTATGATACACAGGGAGAGATTTACTAAAACTGAAGCAAATGTAGCAGTTCCCTCTTGAGGGCTGCTAATAGACTCTGTACCCCAATGGTTACCTTGACTCTGCAAATCCTCTCTTACCTTTGATGCCTTGGGTTGCATCCTGTCATAGCTGTGATAGTAAATATGGACTCACACAATATCAATGAAACAAATCAAATATGTTTACTGAGATGCAAGAAACACATATGCTACCATGCATGAATACTTAACATAGACCCAATACAAGACCTATGTGAACAGGTAAACAGAGGAGTAAATACCCAAAACTATAGGTCACGTGTCAGATCTCTCCCCTCTGTGTCCTCAACACACAGATTAGCAAACTGTAAAATATCAACAACAGTATAAACCCTCATAATATTCTATAGGTTGGCTCCCTATAGTAGTTCAATGCAATGTATGCAACAAAGTATAAGGCAGTTGTGCACAAAAGAGAGGACATAAGAATTGTTCATTTAGTTCCAGTTATCTTCAGCTAGCCTGCGTTCTTTGTATTTCAGTTAATTGTAATCCAAGATGTAAAAGGTAATGAGAATGAACTAAACTGCACCTTATCCAAAGAAATGATAACCGGTGTATGCTCCTCCTTTACCTGTAACAAAGAAGTTTTCATAATACTGATTCTCAAGCCCAATGGGTGTATTGTCCCCAAGCGCCTGCTGTGGGTGGCATGTGTAGAAATAGATTCACATGCGTGGAACTACAAGTATCACCAATCAGTCTGTATCAGTATTACTCAGCAGTACTGTTGTGATGACCGGGGAGGGGGAGCCCCACGGCCACGCACATACGCTTAATGGTTAGCTACTTAATTCTTGGGGCTAGGAGCCCAGGGTCTGGTGGTATTAACCCTTAGTGAGGGTCGGATGGTATTAACCCTCTCTGTCACGTGACGCCACTGTAGTCTTGGTATACCCCAGGAAACTACAGCTCCGGGGGCCTCTGTATCCCCGCTAGCTAGGGTGGTAATAACACAGTCCACAACAGAGGTCAATATAACGAAGGCTTTACTGGCATGAAGACAGATGTCAAAATCTTCACAGCGTTCACACAAAGTGTCGCAAAGGTTCCACAGACAGTCTCTAGAGGACCACACAGCTGATAATGCTTGGGCTTGGCTTATCATATATCCTCGGCTTTTGCGGCCGGATTAGTAATACTGGGCCTATGCTTGACTAGGCTAAGGAATAGATGCACTTACTGAAGTGTCGGTAGACTTGAGGCTTTTCGTCGGAATGACGGATTGATCCGATAATTGCGCTGAAGTACTGATTCTATAGTATTTAGGGGTACTCCGCAATTTGCTGTACTTTCTCCTGAACGGGAGGTCTCTGGCCTGCACTGATTCTCCTCTGACTGAAATCTGCTCTGACCTGCCAGAAACTGTGTGCAGCGCCAGACTCTCCCAAACAGGAACCCCCACCCCTCACACAGACGTGAGGAGACTGAAGCCCACTGGCCGAGAGCTGAGGGAGACCGAAGCCCATTGGCTGAGAGCTGCGGATCACAGAGTCCCATCTGCATTCCCCCCGGAACTCAGATCCAAAGTCTGCCACAAGCCAAAGCACAACACAACACCATAAGGTCTTGTCCAGCACCCAATCCCACCAACTCCCACACACTCCGACCAAACACAAAATCGCGGACCAAAACCCTTAAAGCTATACGCACCCAACAAATGTACCATCAACCATAACAGTATAAATCACATCATGACTAGCTGAGTCCCTGCAGGGGAGGCCCCACAAGCCGAGGGTCTTAATCTGACAGGGCCTACAGCAAATACCTGTACTGGGACACCACAAACCCCACCACTAAACAGAAGTCGTCCTCGACGATTGAGGCACTGACGGATTGAGGAACGAGGTGACCTTGGGGCCACTAGAAGTCCTGAGGCACTTGTACACCAGTATCCATTCCAGGTTCTTTGGGAAAAATAAACATATATGAACAGGATCATAGGATAAGTCCTGAGGCATTATACACACAAATGTCCCTTACAGGATTTTTAGATACAGTGAGATCATCATTTTGTACAGGGTAAGTGATTATCTGGGTCCCAGACAGAATATAGACCTATTAAACATTACCACTCAGTTTTGAACAGGATTTACGTCTATGGACACTATTTGTACTATCCTAGGCATACTACAACAGAATTTTATTGTTAGATTACACTTTGACTATGAAACCGGTATACACATATATACACTGATAAAGCTTTTCTACGCACTCTCTATTATTAGACTATGCATGTGATACACTCTACACCTTTTTCATATTTATCTAGACAATTTTATATAAGCTTATATTACTTTACTGTACACTATAGTATCACATTTTATGTACAGGAAACACACTTTTAAGACTGACCAGGTTTTGGATTGGGCTGCCAGAGGCTTTCTACCCAATGCCTTGGCTACTGGGGCCCTTAGGCTATTAGCTCTTCTCCCCAGAACACACTTTAATATTTGCTAGACATTTTTATTCTATGCCTGAAGTACACAATTGGACACATTTTTTTTTTTTTGTTAGAGGATACCCTTTTCTTTTTGTAGTGCTTAAGTGAGGGATAGGAGACTTACTGGCCAGGTATGTTCCTATGCACTAAATAGGGTAAATAGGTAGCTAGTGACATATTAGATACCTCTACAGTGAGTTAGTAATGACGCATACTTGATATGTATACTAACTGAAGTGTATGTAGTCTATCTACATATATTGCATGTATAATTATTAGATTAATCCCTATATCTTGCTGGGGGATGTCCGAAATTAGATCTGGTGGATCTACGCAAAACCATTTCCGAGCTTCCTGGAGCACTGTTTTCTCCTTGAACACTTGCTTCTTCTAGACTGACAGCTGCGCCTTCATCTTGGACAATGGGGGCAAGTGATGGCTCTTGACTTATGGAGCTTTCTCCCACACTAGAAAGTTCTAATGGGATTGAAGTAGGTGGGCGGATGGCTGGAGTAAACTCTGGAGCTTCTGGTGCCAAGACTGAGGTTGATGGAATGGAACTGACTGGCACATAACCAAAGAAGACGTTTTGATCAGAAGGGAAGAGAGGATCATCTTCGAACATCAGTAGTGGCCTTTCAGGCTCAACTGGCTTGGTGGGCTGCACTTGTGCTGGCTGAACTGGAGGTGGAAGACTTGGTGGTGCAGAAGGAGGCACCAACCCAGGCAGGTCCCCTTTGTGACACAGTTTGATCCGGTTTCGGTGGACAACTTGTGGTTCATATCCGGCTTTTTGAACTGAGTAGACATCAGAGTCCGGATAAGGGATGGAAATCACTGTGTATGGTTCAGTTTCCCGAAGGGAGTCCAACTTATGGGTCCTCTGATGCTTCTTCAGCCAGACTTTATCACCAACTTGCAACGGCTGGGCGGAGGCATGGCGGTTGTAGTCCTGTTGCTGCCTATAGTGTGCCTCGCCCATCTTTTTGCTGACTATCTCTCTCGCTTCCTGAATCCTTTTCTGATGTTCAGAGACCCACTCTGAAGAGGCTTGGGGTGAGTGGTTGAAAGGTGCTTGAAGTCCAAAGAGTCGGCCCATCATGAGGTAAAATGGAGTATAACCAGTGGAACAGTGGACGGTATTGTTGTAGATTTCCAACAATTCGGGCATTAGTTGAGGCCACTCTTCAGGTCGGGATACAGAGGCCGCTCTCAGCATGTGGATAAAGACCTGGTTGATCCTCTCACAGAGTCCATTCCCTTGCGGGTGATAAGCAGTGGTCCTGAGTTTCTTACAAGAATGGAACTGGCACAATTCTTGAAACAGTTGGGTCTCAAAGGCCGGACCTCGGTCGGACAAGACAGTTTCCGGACATCCAAGTATCTGTACCCAATGGGTGTAGAACATCTGGGCTGTTGTCTTGGCTGTTAAGTCTTTGACTGGCACAACCACTACCCACTTGGAATAGTGATCCACCATAGTGAGAGCATATGAATACCCGGACCGGGTAGGCGACAGCTTGACATGATCCAAGGCGACCAATTGGTTAGGCCTCTCGCTCTGGATGGAATGGAGAGGCGCTCGCGCATTCTTGCGGCCATTCTTGGTGATATTGCAGACTGCACACTCACTGCACCACTTTTCAACGTCGCTCCTCATTCCAATCCAGTAGAACCGGCGTCGGATGGTGGCTTCTGTTTTATGGACCCCAAAGTGTCCTGACTGGTCGTGGTAGGCATTCAATACCATGGCAGTGTCTCTCCGAGGGATCAGAATCTGATGTAGCCTTTCACCTTACACTGGGTCCAAGAAGTTCCTGTACACCATTCCTTTGTGCACAAATAGTCTTTTCCTCTGACGCCACAATCGCTTCAATTCGTAGTCCTTCTGACCCCGTCGTAACCGGGGAGGTACTCTCCTGGTCAATAAATACTCCTGCAGATCTCCCATAGTCTGACTTTCTTCCTGTAGGTTCCTCCAGGTATACAGGTCTTCCTGGATTGCTTTAGACCCAGATTCATTCCCCTCGCGGGTGACAACCACATCCTGATTCACAAATCTTTGATAGAAGGGAGGCATCTCCACATCTTCCCACCTGTCCTCCACTGGGGGATCTTCGCCCGGAGCCATGCGTGATAGTACATCCGCATTAATATTAGACTTGCCACTTCGATACTTGATAGAGAAGTCATAGTTGGCCAGTCTGGTGGCCCATCTTTGCTCAAGGGCACCTAGTTTAGCGGTGTTCAGGTGAGCCAGGGGGTTGTTATCGGTGTAGACCGTGAAGGAGGTTGCTGACAAATAGTCCTTAAATTTTTCGGTGACTGCCCACATGAGGGCCAGGAGTTCTAACTTGAAGGAACTGTAGTTAGAATCATTCTTCTCAGCTCCTCGCAGATTCCGGCTGGTGTAAGTGATCACCCTCTCTTGTTTTCCCTGCGTCTGGGACAACACGGCACCAAGTCCTTCGAAACTGGCATCTGTATACAGTCGGAAAGGCTGAGTATAATCCGGATAGGCCAGGATGGGAGGCTCTGTCAATAGATGTTTTAGAGCTTGGAAGGCCACCTCTTGCTCTTTGGCCCATTCCACAGGCAGCTTCCCATTATAGTTCCCCTTGGCCGTGCCTCGCAGGAGAGAGGTCAATGGCTCGGCAATTTGTGCAAAATGAGGAATAAAGCGGCGGTAATATCCCGCAAATCCTAAGAAGCTCCGAATATCCTTAACGGTGCGTGGGGTAGGCCAATTCTTGACAACTTCGACTTTAGCTGGATCAGGTTGGACCCCCTCGGTACTGACGACGTGGCCCAGGTAATGTACTTGTGGCTTGAGTAGGTGGCACTTGGAGGGTTTAACTTTCAGACCATGCTGGATCAGTACTTGGAAGACATTGGACAGGTGAGTCAAACGTTCCTGATAGGATTTGGAATACACAATCACGTCATCCAGGTAGAGTAGGACACTCTGGAAGTTAAGGTGTCCCAGACATCTCTCCATCAGCCGTTGAAAGGTAGCCGGGGCATTGCAAAGCCCAAAGGCCATACTTTTAAATTTGAAAAGAACCATGGGGGTGACAAAAGCTGTTTTCTCCCTGTCTTCGTTGGCCATGGGCACCTGCCAGTATCCGCTGGTCAAATCCAATGTAGAGAAGTAGGCCGCAAAACCCAGCGCAGTGAGTGACTCCTCAATCCGGGGGAGAGGGTATGCGTCTTTATGGGTGATGTCGTTCAATTTCCTGTAATCAACACAGAAACGGATGGTCCCATCCTTCTTCTTAACTAACACCATGGGTGCTGCCCAGGGACTCTGGCTCTCTTGTATTACATCCGCCTTCTGCATGTCGGTTAACAGTTTCTTGACGGTTTGGTACATGCCTGGTGCCACAGGCCGATGCCTTTCCTTGATGGGGGGCTTGTCGCCGGTCAGGATTCGATGCTTAATCATGGAGGTCTTTCCAAAATCGGTTGGGTGTTTGCTGAAGGCACTCTGGTACCTCTTCGCCACCTCGATGACCCCTTCGACTTGTTCTGGTGGGGTGAGAGATCCTCCTATTTGCAGCTGGTGCCACCAAGGTTCTGGAGAGTTTTCGGTAGCCCCTGACAGGGTTTGGGCACTCAGCTGTTGGACCGCCTTCCGTGAAGAGAGTATGTCACTGGAATCCAAGAAAACCAGTTGGGCCACTGGAGTGTACTTTGGCAAGGTGGTGGCTATGCCAGACAAATTAACTAGGCGAACTGGGACCCGTCCATTCAACACCGTCTATTTATTAGGCATTATCATTTATTCTTGTTTATTTTTATTTTCAGTATACCATTTTTAAAACACTCCTGATGAATGGCTGTAATGCCAGGAAACGCGTAGAGTGCCACTAGATGCCAATAATCACCTGTTCATATCTCATACGTTTTCTAATTGATCTATTTTATTATGTATATCTGCCATGTCTGTTTTTTATTTGTGTATTGCATGCTATGTAGCAGCATATTTAGAGTAAGTCTTGTGACTACCTATCTATTTGATACAAAATATTTGACATGTATAGATTGTAACCAATAAATCATGTACTGTAAATCAAATTTTATGTCATTTTTCCCTTTGACATGGCGCTCCCTCATTTAAAGTCCCACAAACTCCTCTCCTTTCTATACCAAATTAGGGATGGAGGCCGCCATGTGTTCTATTAGTGTGTGTGTCAGGTCACATCCATTCACTATATAAAGACTTTAATATTACTTTAAAAACCTTGCTTTTATATATAGTTTTTAGTGATATGTAGAAATAGCAGTCATTTTCTCATTAAACATACATGTTGTAACTCTTGTTGATATAATAATAATAATCCTATCTCAGTAGTTACTTAGAAAGGATAGTGATTGCAGTGTCTGGCATAAAGGCACTGGACTTTAAAAATCTGTTTATGTTTTTAAACTATTACAACTATGTATACCAAGCAAGTAAAACATTAGAAAATGCATACCAAAAATTGTAATGTTTGTAAAGTCTTGTTTAAAAAAAATTACAAGCATGTTATACTTACTTCCTCTGTGCAGTTGGTTTTGCACAAAGCAACACAGATCCTCCTCTTCTCGGGTCCCTCTTCGCTGCTCCTGGCCCCTTGCTCCTGTCGAGTGCCCCCACAGCAAGCAGCTTGCTATGGGGACACCCGAGCCGAGTCACAGCTCTGTGTGTCCATTTAGACATGGAGCTACATCTCGGTCCCACCCCTCTCTCGTCTGATTGGCTAACCAACATTGATTGACAGCCATGGAAGACACTGCTGTGTCTTAGCCAATCAAGAGGAGAGTCCTGGATGGCTAAGACACTCATAGACATCACTGGAGAGAAATGGGGCTCAGGTAAGTAATTCGGGGGTGCTGGGGAGGCTGCTACACACAGAAGGTTTTTTATTTTAATGCATAGAATGCATTACGAAAAAAAAACTTCTGCATTTATAACTCCTTTAACCACTTGCCGACCTCCCACCGTTGTTTGACAGTGGAAGTATGGCACTCCTGTGCGAATTGCTGTAGCTGTACAGTGAGCGCTTTAGAGAGTATAGGGGGCACGCCCGCCTATTATGTAGAAGCCAATGCATGTGACCGGTGGCCGCAATGGCCGCCAGCTACCCGTGGTTGCTCCTGGGAAGGACAGATTGTAGATTGTAGATCTGTAAATTTTAAATAAATAAACAGATCTCCGTTTTGTCAGGGGTAAAGAGACAGATTGTCTGCCACTTGTCCTTAGCAGCGATGGGTCTCCTCCCCCAGTCAGTCCCATCCCCCACAGTTAGAAACACACTGAGGGAACACACTTAACCCCTTGATTGCCCCCTAGTATTAACACCTTCCCTGGCACTGACATTTATACAGTAATCAGTGCCTATTTTTAGCTCTGATTGCTCTATAAGTGTCAATAGTCCCAAAATACTGTCAAAAGTGTCGGATCTGTCTGCCGCAATGTTGCAGTCCTGATAAAAATCGCAGATCAATGCCATTACTAGTAAAAAAAAAGTAATAAAAATGACATAATTGTATCCCCTATTTTGTAGATTCTATAACTTTTTTGCAAACCAATAAATAAACGCTTATTGCGATATTTTTTTTACCAAAAATATGTAGAAGAATACATATCGAAAAGAAAAAATTGCGCCAATAAACAAATATAAAGTCCTTAAATATTGAATAAATAATAAAGTCCACAAAAGTGCATATATTGAATGACACCCAAGTGATTGATACGATCCAGTGAACCGCCACCTTATGGACAGAGGCTTACCAGCAAGCAGTGGGTAAACAGCATATCACAGCTCCACAGCTGTTCACTATATGCACTTTTGTGGACTTTATTATTTATTCAATATTTAAGGACTTTATATTTGTTTATTGGCGCAATTTTTTCTTTTCTATATGTTACTGTGATATACACGCTTATTGCTGCCTTTGTTTTTTTGATATCACCATCACCTGTATTCTTTGGTTAGCGCAATTTTCTTTTTCTATAAGAATACATATCGGCCTAAAAACACAAAGGTGATCAAATACCACCAAAATAAATCTCTATTTGTGGGCAAAAAAGTTTGGGTACACGTCGCATGACCACGCAATTGTTAGTGCCGTATCGCAAAAGATGGCTTGGTCAGGAAGTAGGTAAATCATTCCAGGGCTAAAGTGGTTAAGCTATATTTTACAAACCTTATGAAAGCTAGAATTACTCTGGAGTTTTATTATATATTTGCTAAGATAACTATTTATCAATAAATTGTATACTGTACTGTATTGTGTAACTAGATTTTTCTGACTTGTATAGTAATAGTTATCTGTAGTAGTGTTTTTACATATTACTAATAATGAACAATCACAATTGGAATAAATATTGCATATTATCTACACATTGACCCTACAATTATATTTTCTTACCTAACAAATGTTTTACCATGGCAAAATAATTTTGTGAGCATGTTAAAAACAGGTCTAATACATTTAGCTGTTCCTTTATAATATGTTACAGGTGCTAAATTAATTGAGCTGTTGATTTTATTACATAACTAAAAATATACAAAGCCCTGAGCAATTGTAAAAAATAAATCAATAAATATATTTAGTAGACTCTGCAAATCCATGGTTCACTAATTTACTAAGTGTGTGGCATGTATGTGCAAATGAGAGTATTAACTGATCTTAGACTGAATTGTGAATTGTCGGTATATATGTAAAATTACTATTTATGAACGTGTATTCAAATAAAAAAAATTGAATAGTATATTGGTAAGAAAAAAAAAAAAAACATGCAGCATGTAATACCTACAAAGAAAGTTTAGACATCTATAAAGAACCCCTTCCTAAATACACAGCAAACCTGCAGATGTTTTAGTAATAACAATTAACTACAGGTCCCAGTAAATCTGCACATCCTATGATCACAAACATTTTTGTTGATCACTGCAGGTGTATTTACAGGGGTCACAGGGGTTGCCCATGCAGCACTGCCGGGTTTCCCTCTTCAACTTCCCATTGGCTGCTGTGGGGGATCTGTCAGGATGGAGAGTAGGGAAGGAGCCAGACCCTTCCTAGTTTTAATGAATAGAGTCAGAGATAGGTACTGATCTTTTCAAGTAGACATGTGCATTTGTTTTTGTTAGAATGCATTTTCGTCTGAAAATCTGGTATTTTCGTTATCGTTTTAACGAACAAAACGAAAGCGCAAGAAACGAAAACCGAAAGATCCGACATAAAAAATGCTTTATTTTCGTTTTCGTTCAGATCCGACGATTTTCGATGCTTTGTCGAATTTCTGTCGTTCAATTTGACAAAGCATCGAAAATCGTCGTTCTGAATACAGTGAATAGGTAGGAAGTTCCTACCTATCAATTCCTACCTATTCACTGTATTCAGAACGACGATTTTCGATGCTTTGTCGAAGTTCCATCGTACAATTTCACAAAGTCATCGAAAATCGTCGTTCTGAATACAGTGAATAGGTAGGAATTCAATTCCTACCTATTCACTGTATTCAGAACGACGATTTTCGATGTTTTGTCGAATTTCCGTCATTCAATTCGACAAAGTCATCGAAAATCGTTGTTTTCGAACGAAAACTTTCCCGACGAAAACGAAATAAATCAAAACGATTTTCAGGAGTAACTAAATAAATGTATTTTTCAGACGAAAACGAAAAAACTAAACAAAATATTCCAGTCTGCACATGTCTAGTTTCAAGTTCATTCATAGCTGGGGCATAGTAAACTGTTTACTATGCCTCATTTTATGAATGAACAGGAGATCTCTGCACAGAGAAATTGCTGTTTGTTTATTATGTGCAGCTGAGGCTACAGAGAAAGGGTCTGATAAATCTGTCCTCTGTCCTTGTCTCTGTCTCAAAAGTGAGACATTGTGGGTCTATTTAGACCCCTGAGATTTGAGCAAAGCACACCCCCAACAGGGGTCCTAAAAAGAATTGAAATAAATGAAATGGTAAAAAAAAATACAATAATAAAAAATAAAATAAAAAACAACTACTGACACAAGTGGTGGAACTACCAGGGCTCTAGCATTCTGCCACCGTGGAGAGGCTGGGGGAAGGTGGCCTGATAAAGGGTCCCACAATGGAGTAAAGGGCCTCAGGATCAGTGTGAAGGGCCCTGGTCAGGGACCAGGGGGGCCTTTATGACTTCTTGCACCCGGGCCCTAAAGGTTCTAGTTACACCTCTGCATCATAGATTAAAATCTTAATACATCACAGCTTCTCATGTATACTATATGTATCACAATTTATATGACAAACTTCCAAAGGTGTCATGGACTGAAGGTGCATCAGGGTATTGTCCTGGCACATTGCATACCAACATTTGTGTTTAGGACATGAAGTGGTAGATTATTATAGCAATATCTTTAAACCATTGTTGGTTCTAGAAAATACTGATACCATATGCGAGTTACAATATGTTTAGAGGCCCTTTTACTTTTGGCTTTACATGTATCCCTGCACAGTGGAAATTCTTTATTACCATATATTCTGATAAATTTGCTAAAAATGTGTGCAGTGGCTTCTCCATCTTTTCAGTTTTTAATAATAAAAAATCTGTATATGTTAAAATCCCCCAAAAATCGTGGTTGGTTTAATATTTTTTCCAGAATCAATTAACATAAATTATCATTATACAGAGTATTTCAGCCAAACAGCAGGGCTCATGATTTCAAGTCCTGAGCTGCTAGCCAGGCTGTAAGAGTTACTTGCCAATGGAACCTATGACAGCAGTCACTCACGACTTCTTATTACAATTCTCAAAGATATGGGATCTGTGGAAAACTTCTCATTTTAACTCAGAAGCAACTCACCACATTCCTGACCCAATATTATCCTCTTAATCTATTTATTAATCTAAGATCCTTCCCCTACTCCCACCCATATAGTAACTGATTTATTAAAAACCATGGTGTACCACCCACCAAGGGCGGATCCAGAGTCTAGTCTCGGGGGGGGCACTGCCAGAAAATAAGGTGTTGCTTACAGAACTCAATTAGGTGTCCGATGTGTCCGCTGCAATGTTGCAGTACTGCTAAAAAATCAATGATCCCCGCCATTACTAGTAAGACATATTTAAATATGAATGCCATAAATCTATCCCATGGTTTGTAGACGATTGTCAGGGACTGCAGACGTGGTACAAGAGATGGTCAGAGACTGCAGACATGGTACAAGAGGTGGTCAGAGAATGCAGATATGGTACAAGAGATGGTCAGAGACTGCAGACGTGGTACAGGAGATGGTCAGACTACAGACGTGGTACAAGGAGATGGTCAGAGACTGCAGACTTGGTACAAGGAGATGGTCAGAGACTGCAGACGTGGTACAAGAGATGGTCAGGAAAACCGCAGACGTGGTACAAGAGATGGTCAGAAAACTGCAGACGTGGTACAAGGGATGGTCAGAGACTGCAGACGTGGTACAGGAGATGGTGAGAGACTGCAGGCATGGTACAAGAGATGGTCAGAGACTGCAGACGTGGTACAAGGAGATGGTCAGAGACTGCAGACGTGGTACAAGAGATGGTCAGAGACTGCAGACGTGGTACAGGAGATGGTCAGAGACTGCAGACGTGGTACAAGGGATGGTCAGAGACTGCAGACGTGGTACAAGGGATGGTCAGAGACTGCAGACGTGGTACAAGAGATGGTCAGAGACTGCAGACGTGGTACAAGGGATGGTCAGAGACTGCAGACGTGGTACAGGAGATGGTGAGAGACTGCAGGCATGGTACAAGAGATGGTCAGAGACTGCAGACGTGGTACAAGGAGATGGTCAGAGACTGCAGACGTGGTACAAGAGATGGTCAGAGACTGCAGACGTGGTACAAGAGATGGTCAGAGACTGCAGACGTGGTACAAGGGATGGTCAGAGACTGCAGACGTGGTACAAGGGATGGTCAGAGACTGCAGACGTGGTACAAGAGATGGTCAGAGACTGCAGACGTGGTACAAGGGATGGTCAGAGACTCAGACGTGGTACAAGAGATGGCCAGAGACTGCAGACGTGGTACAAGGGATGGTCAGAGACTGAAGACATGGTACAAGAGATCATTGCAGCCTCACTGTGCATATGAACGCAGCCCCACCTTTGTATATCAATGCAGTCCCACTTTTGTATATCAATGCAACCCCACTTTTGCATATCAATGCATCCCCACTTTTGCATATCAATGCAATCCCACTTTTGTCTATCAATGCACCCCCGCTTTTGTCTATGAATGCAGCCACACTGTGCACGGCACTCACCATGGCATTGCCTCGATCACACACAGCAGGCATCTCCTCTCCCGACGTGTGTCATGGAACAAACAGGAGCTGAAGGTCTGTGTTCGGTAGGCCAGTGTGCTCTAGCAAGGTCCCCCCCTAGACAGGCTTGTGTGATAGACAAAACACTGATTGTCAGGAAAGGTCCCCCCGCTGGTGATTTTGCCTGTTATTTGGGCTGCAGTACTGGCCTCCACCAGCGGGGAGTTATTGGCAGTATGGAGCACACAGCCCTTCCTGCGTTCAGGTGTGACCTAAATGCAATCAGCACGCCTCTATAATACCCGGCGTGTGTAATCACTCCTCGCCCTGGTATCTGTCTACTAACCTGATCCTGAGCCTGATATCTGACCCTGAGCTTGCTGTCCCCTTTCTTGACTTCTGATCTGATCCGACCTGACCTGATCCCTCTCCTGGACATTCCCTTCCTGCCCATTCCCTGTCTGCAGCTTCTTCTGTGATCTCCTGGTATATGACCTCGGCTTGGCTTTTGGTTTATGATTACGGCATTTCCCCTTCACTTATATATGCTTTGTTGTTATTTGTGCACTGTTTGTCTTCACCTGTTTTGTTCACCTTGTAAATAAACACCTTTTATTTCACTGCATACAGTGTTGGTCTCCTCTGTGTAGGCACACAGTACTGGTCTATTTAGAATCCCTGACACTGATTCAATCAGTGTTCCATCTCCATCTACTATCACACGAGCAGGTCTAGCACAGGCAGCACAGCCGAACACAGATCCAGCTCACACACACAGCCAGAGATGCCCGATGTCAGCAGGAGAGAGGAGAGTGCTGCAGTCAGCTACAGCTCAAAGCAGCCTCAGGACAGGCAGCCTACCAGCCCTGGTGATGGGAGAGAGAGAGAGAGAGAGAGTGACAGACTCGGCAGCAGCAGCTGCAGGCCGACCGCAAAGCAGTTTAAAAAAATGATAAAAAAAAGTTATAAAACATAAATAAAACAATATATAAAAAAATATAAAAAAAAACATTTATTAAAAAAAGGGGGTTTGACACATGGGGCCCTGGGGACCTCTGAGCCCTTTAATAAAAATATATCTATATATAAAAAAAGAGAAAAAAATAAATAAAATATAAAAAATTTATAAAAAAAAGGAGGGTTGTCCTCCGGGGCCCTGGGGACCTCTTTGCCCTTTAATAATAATACTAACAATAATAATAATAATAATAATTTATATATATATATATATATATATATATATATATATATATATATATATATATATACACATTTAATAAAAAAAGGGGGGTGGTCATCTGGGGCCCTGGGGATCTCTGGGCCCCTGGGGACCTCCAGACCCCTAAAAAAAAGGGGGGGTTGCCATACGGGGCCCTGGCGGCCTCTGGGACCATGGGGACCTCCGGACTTCTAATAAAAAAATATGTTAAAAAAATATTTTTTTTTATAAAAAAATAAATGAAAAAAGAGGGGTTTGCCATCTGGGGCCCTGGTGGCCTCCGGGCCCCTGGGGACCTCCGGACCCCTAAAAAAAAAAAAAAAAAAAAAAAAAAAAAAATTTTTTTTTTTTTTTTTTTTTTTTTAAAGCCAATGTGACATGATTGCCTCGGGGGGGGCAATTGCCCCGTTGCCCCCCCCCCCTGGATCCGCCGTTGCCACCCACTTTGTTTTGTCCTCTTTTATTTTGTTGGTACCTTACAACAGCCCTCAAAATTTCCACTCGTCTACTAGCATTTGGCGAGTGGATTTAAGCTGAGGGCGAGTGATGACAAGGCTACATGACCAATCTCCCTCCAATCTGTGCCTACACACTTAGAGTCCCAATGAGATTGGCGACCAAAGAGGAAAGGTGCATGCTCGGGAAAAGTAGTCAGGTGAGCCGCGCACAGGCAGAGCAGTACACAGGTGCTCTCCTTACAATTCTCATTAAGCCATGGGACCTAACAGTATGACCTCTCTGAGCCTGCCCCCCTCCCCCGACCAATGTGTCTGGAGAGCAGAAAGTAATGAGTGAGGTGAAGGATTGCGAAAATTACCACTCCGGTGCAGCACTCACTGAAAGTTGCCCTGACATGAGGGCGGCAGCCTTCCAGTTTTTGCAGTTTTCTTCTCCTTGTGCTCTATGAAAGTGTCCAACAGTTCTGCCTGAGCACTGTGAACAGACTGGTCTCAATGTGTGCTGTGCGGTGTCAGTGTGTGCTGTGCTATGGTGTCAATGGCTTTGCAGTTGTGTGGATCTCAGCGCTGGATTGTACTCCCTCCCGCTGCAGCTCCTCTCCTCACTGCCAGCCTGAATAAAAGGGGGAAGTGGGGACATGCAAGCGTGGAGCAGCACACACAGGCTCCTGATGATGAGTAAATGGGAGAGAGAGAGGGTGGATGTGAGTTGCAGAGGAGACAGCAAGAGAATGAGGAAGAGACCAAGTTCTAGTGCCCTGTCCCTCTGGTCTGACCCTAGTGCCCTGTCCCTCTGGTCTTACCCCAGTGCCCTGTCCATCTGGTCTGACCCCAGTGCCCTGTCCCATTTTGTTAAAGTTGTTGTTGTTAATATTTAATTTTGTAACTTGATTCTGCATAAAACATTTAACAGTGTCATTCCATAAGATAATCTACGAGTGCGTGTTTAAGGGTGCAATTAGGCGCAGGGCAGTGTATGAATTAGGTGAGGTAACTGGTGGCGAGTATCTCTTGAGGCCTGGCTAGTAGCTCAGGACTTGAAATTTTGAGCCCTGCCTTACAATGTTTCAGGTTCTTATTATGTTATATCTCACTGGCCTACAATAGAGCCACAATAGGGTTATCATATATCCCCCCCTGCAGGCATCATTCAGATATTCCCACTGAAAGTCCAGGATGTCATATGACGTCCTTGGGCGGGAAGGGGTTAACCCCCGCTAGCGGCCGTAAAGGGGTTAATACCGCCCACAATGCGCCTCTATAGAGGCACATTGCGGGCGGTATTGCCATGGTTTCCCATTGTTTTCAATGGGAAGGAGTGGTGAAGGAGCGGTATACACGCCGCTCCTCTCACCTCTCCAAAGATGCTGCTGACAGGGGATTTTTTTATCTCCCACCAGCTCATCGCCTCAGCCCTCAGGCTTTCACATTGAGGATGCAGTGAAGGAGTTTTTCAGGCGGTATAGCAGCGCTATTTTTAGCGCTGTACCGTCTGAAAAACTCCTCAATGTGAAAGGGGCCTTACCTGCTCTCTACCTTTGCTTGGGTGTATAGTATGCCTGTGAAGTAGCGCTTGTTTCCTGTGCTAAGAACTATCCCTGCACAAAATGCAATTTCTGAAGGAAGAAACCACTCAGGGCTATAATGAATTGTCGGCTCTCGGCAATACAGAGAAAAGTCATTGATAAAAAAAATGTGTGTGGGTCCCCCCAAATTCAATTACCAGGCCCTTCAGGTCTGGTATGGATATTAGGGGGAACCCTGTGTCAAATAAAAAAAAAAAAGTGTGGGGTTCCCCCCAAATATCCATACCAGACCCTTTAGGTCTGGTATGGATTTTAAGGGGAACTCCACCCCAAATTTTTAAAACAATGGCGTGGAGTTCCCAAGATATTCCCCCCCCCCCCTCCTGAACCGTACCAGGCCACATGCCCTTAACATGGAGGATGCTTTGAGGGTCTGTGATGGGACAAGGGCCTCATCCCCATAACACTCGCCAGATGGTTGTGGGGGTCTGCAGGCGGGGGCTTATCAGAATCTGGAAGACCCCTTTAATAAAGGAGACCCTCAGATCCCCCCCCCCCCCTGTAAATTAGTAATGGGGCCATTTCACAAAGAAAGTGTAACAAATTGTAAAAAAAAGACCCACAGACACCGTTGGCAAAGTCCTTTATTAAAAAAAAAAAAAAAAGATTCCAGCGGTGGTAATCCACTCTCGGTCTCCGCTCCAACGCTGTTGGTATCCTGCGATGGATGATCTCCTCTCCGGGGTCCATCGATGAGATGATCTCCTCTTCATCCGGGTCCAGGATCCAATGATGAAATGTCCATAGCGCAGCGCATCCTGCCTCCACTGACACCCTGGGAATGATGCGGCAAGAGCCAGTGACAGCTCTTATGTAGCTGAGGATGGGGCCACCCGTCACATGACCCTGTCCCCCTCTGACACAAGGCTTTTCCAGTAATGTGCGGGTGACCCTGCCCCCTCTGATGCAATGGGAAACCTGTGTTACATCAGAGGGGGGTGGGGTCACCCACACGTCACTGGGAAAGCCTGGGTTTCCCCTTGTGTCAGAGGGGGACAGGGTCATGTGACGGGTGGCCCCATCCTCAGCTACATAAGAGCTGTCACTGGCTCTCACCGCATCATTCCTGGGGTGTCTCCAGTGGAGACAGGATGCGCTGCGGACTTCTCATCATTGGATCCTGGACCTGGATGAACTGGAGGTCATCTCATCGCTGGATACCGACAGCATTGGAGCGGAGACCGAAAGTGGATTACCACCGCTGGAAACTTTTTTTAATTTTTTTTATTTTAACCCCTTCCATACAGGGCATTTTCACCCCCTTCCTGCCCAGACCAATTTTTAGTTTTCAGCGCTGTTGCACTTTGAATGACAATTGCGCGGTCATGCAACACTGTACCCAAATTAAATCATTATATTTTTTTCCCCACACAAATAGAGCTTTCGTTTGGTGGTATTTGATCATCTCTGCGGTTTTTATTTTTTGCATATAAACAAAAGAGCGACAATTTAAAAAAACACAATATTTTTTACTATTTTATTTAATACATATCACAATTTTTTTTTAAAAAAAAATATTTTTTTCCTCAGTTTAGACCGATACGTATTCTTCTACGTATTTTTGGTAAAAAAAAAAACGCAATAATCGTATATTGATTGGTTTGCGCAAAAGTTATAGCGTCTACAAAATAGGTGATAGATTTATGGCATTTTTATTTTATTTATTTTACTAGTAATGGCGGCGATCTGCGTTTTTTTTTTTTGTGACCGTGACATTGCGGCGACATATGGGACACTTTTGACACGTTTTTGGGACCATTCACATTTACACAGCAATTAGTGCTATAAAACTGCACTGATTACTGTGTAAATGTGACTGGCAGGGAAGGGGTTAACACTAGCGGGCGCTGAAGGGGTTAAAATGTTTCCTAAAGTATGTTCTAACTGTAGGGGGAAGGGGACTCACAGGGGGAGGAGACCGATGTGTGTTCCTCTGTACTGGGAAGTGGTGCGCGCGCCCTAGAACGCCGTGAAGAAAGGACGTTGTGTAACGTTCAGTCTCATTTTTTTTTACAATTTGTTACACTTTCTTTGTGAAATGGTTGGGGTACAATGTACAATGTGCAGCGCGGCAATCAGAGGTGTTGTGAGTCAGTCTGACACACTGCATCTCCAATGTATGGAGCCTCTGACGGAGGTATCCTTACCATGTGATCAGCTGTGACCAATCAAAGCTGATTATCGCATTAACCAGGAAGTGCCGGTAAATGGCATTCCTCAGTTCGTGCTGACAGGGAGAGCCGATCGGACGCTCTCCCTGTTAGATGGGAGGGTCTGTTCTAAAAATCAGCACATTGATTATCAGCACAGCCCCATCAGATCTGCAAATACGTGCCCATCAGCTGCCAGTCAGTGGCAATCAGTGCCCACCACAGTGCCAATCGGTGCCCAACACATTGCCAATCAATGCCTAACAGTAACACCTGTCAGTATCTCATCAGTACCTCATCATCAGTGCTGCCCATCAGTACCACCTGTCAGTGCCAATCAGTGTTGCCTGTCAGTGCCCATCACAGCTGCCTGTCAGTGCCCATCAGTGCCACCTATCAGTGCCTATTAGTTCTGCCTATTGGTGCCCATCAGTGCTGCATATCAGTGCCGCCTATTAGTGCCCATCAATTCTACATATCAGTGCCTGCTCATCTGTGCCAATCAGTGCCAACTCATCAGTGGCCATCAGTGCCGCCTCATCAGTGCCTCTCAGTGAAGGAGAAAACAACATTTTATAACTGAAGCAAAGAATTTTTTTTTTTTTTTTACATTTACTTTTTTAGTTTGTTTAGAAAAAAAATAAAAACCCCAGTGGTGATCAAATACCCACAAGAGAAAGCTCTATTTGTGGAAATAAAATGAAGAAAATGTTGTTTGGGTGCAGTGTTTTAACCACTTAAAGACCCCCGCACGCACATATACGGCCACAACATGGCTCGTACAGGCACAAGGGCGTAAATTTACGTCCCCGCCTGAGTGCGGTTCGGGGGTCCCATCGGGACCCCCTCCGCGGCGTGCGGGGGTCTCCCTACCTCTGGGAGCGATCCGGGATCTGCGGGCGGATGTCCGTGATATCCGCCCCCCCCGCGATCGCTCCCAGCCAATGGGAGCGTGCTCCCAGCCTGTCACTTCCTCCTCCTGTGTTTACACAGGAAGGAGGAAATGATGTATTCTCTCATCGCAGCGCTGTTTCCCAGCGCTGCTGATGAGAGAAGACATCACAAGTAAGTGTGCACCAACACAACACTGACACACACTCACATAGGCATATTAACCCCTTGTGATCGCCCCCCCCCACCCCCCCCTGTCACAGTGTTACTGAATGCAGTGATTTAATCACTGCATTTAGTGTCAGTGTGACAGGCACTGTAAAAAACAGTTAGTGTCAGGTTCAGGATAGCCCCCCCACCCCCCCTAATAAAGTTTTAACCCCCTGATCACCGCCCTAGTTAACCCTTTCACTCCCTATTGCCAGCGTCACTAAGCGATCATTTTTCTGATCGCTGTATTAGTGTCGCTGTTCCCGCTAGGTAGCTATTTTTTTTTATTGCGATTTTTTTTTTTTACTAAAGACATGTGGCTAAATAAATTTTGGCCTAAATGTTTGACTAAAATTTAGTTTATTTGATTTTTTTTTAACAAAAAGTAAAAAATAGTGTTTTTTTTTCAAAAATGTCGCTCTATTTTTGTATATAGCGCAAAAAATAAAAATCGCAGAGGTGATCAAATACCACCAAAAGAAAGCTCTATTTGTGGGAAGAAAAGGACGCAAATTTTGTTTGGGAGCCACGTCGCACGACCGCGCAATTGTCTGTTAAAGCAACGCAGTGCCGAATCGCAAAAACACCTTGGGTCATTTACCAGCGTATTGGTCCGGGTCTTAAGTGGTTAAGACCGCGCAATTGTCATTTGAATTGCAACAGCACTGAAAGCTGAAAATTTACCTGGCCAGGAAGGGGCGAAAGTATGTACAAGGGACACAGCTTTGGCCAATTATGGCTCTCCGTTTTTTGCACTCAACTCGAATTTGGCGCAAACGGCCCAAAACGTTCATAATTCGACGAACGATCGAACATACGATGTTCGAGGCGAACATGAGTTTGACTCGAATACAAAGCTCATCCCTACACTGGACCTGTCATTCAGCAAAGGGGAAGCAATAGAACTGAACATGTATCAGCGAAAGGTTTTTTTTTTTCTTGAGGAGAGAGGGCAAGCATCAGCATCATGACTGACGTGGATTTGGACAATGTATCACTGACAATGTGATTTATGATGTTTGTACATCATGGGAATTTCCTATTTAAAAGCCTTGTAAAGAACTGTGCATGCATTTATTTTCTATGAATAAGTAGAAGTACTATGTACCCCATTAACATATGGGGGGACCGGTATCTGGGTGCCCTCTTAAAGGAGATCTGCAGTTTTTGATAAGAATCTCAACTACAGATGCGCCTATCACGGGGCCTAGAGTTGTGTTGAAGAGGACATTGTCCTCATCAACATGGGGACAATGTTATTGGGGAGGACCTTGATTTTTGCTTGGGTTTGCCCTTGACAATTCAAACCAGACCTGATGGTTTCAAACTTTATTTTTATTTTTTAACTATCCCTGACTCCTTTGTCATGGCCAGTGATATCAGGTTTTGTAAGTGAATGGGGATGGTGATATCACTGGTTGTTAATAAATTAGCAGTGCCTTCACCCATCAGCATCCTTAACAACTACTGACAGCAGGAAACTGTGATGTAGTAATAACGCTATTATACCATTGTAATTATGGCCATTCTTCCTAACACCTGAAGAGCCACAGATCAGTTTGACCTTGTGCTCAGACTGAACCTTTAAGGAGTTGAAAAGGAAAAAAAATGTTTTGCTGAAACTGTTTACAGGGTATAGGGCAGGGCCGGACTGGGAGTAAAAACCAGCCCTGGAAAAAATGTCATACCAGCCCCATAGCATTATTATGCCAGCCCAACAGCATTATTTTCTTGTTCATAAAATGGAAAATCGTGCATTTTAAAGCACAGTTTAAAGCGGAGCTCCAGCCGCGGAAATTTTTTTTTTTAAAGTCAGCAGCTACTAACAGTGTAGCTGCTGACTTTAAATAAGGACACTTACCTGTCCTAGGCGCCCGCGCTGACGGCCCCCCCCCCCGATGCCGGTCCCACGATCGCTCCGGGTCCCGCGCCGCCATTCACACTATGGGAAACAGGCAGTGAAGCCGTACGGCTTCACTGCCCATTTCCTACTGCGCCTGCGTGAGTCTCATGCTGGCTTGTGAATGGGCGCGCTGCTCTCTGAGAACACACACAGTTCCCAGGAAGCAGCGCGCCCCATTCACAAGGAGAAGAAGAAAAAGAAAACACACCGCGGTTCAGGAAGAGGCAGATTACGGACTTCCGCATAGCAACAGCTATTTCGGGTGAGTATTTTTTTTTTTTTTTTCAGTTTTTTTTTTTCAAACAACATTGTAAAATGTTGTTATCCTGGGTGGAGCTCCGCTTTAAGAGTGTATTATTTATAGATAAGACCGATATGAAAGCACATAGGGCTAGGGATATATAACAGCAAATTACAGTTAAAAGTGGTAAAAGTGGAGCAATCTTCAAGGGGGACACCTCACATCAACTCCCCCTTACATCAATGACCCCCCCCCCCTCAGACTGGCCTGGCGGTGCTGTCACTGACCACCTCTCAGGTGCACTATGCAGGGATCAGTCAGTCGGCTCCCGGTTGGTGGCTCTGGTTTTCCTATAGTCTCCTCTCCACAGTCCAGACAAGTCTGACTTCTCTCATGACCCCCATCCCAGCAGTGCTCCCACCTTTGACTCCTCTCCAGACTGCAGACATGATACAAAGCAAGAGATGGTCAGAGGTTTCAGATAGGATACAGGAGATGTCAGAGGCTGTGGACATGGTACAGGAGATGTCAGAGGCTGTTGGCATGGTACAGAAGATGGTCAGAGGCTGTTGGAATGGTACAGGAGATGGTCAGAGGCTGTTGGCATGGTACAGGAGATGGTCAGAGGCTGTTGGCATGGTACAGTAGATGGTCAGAGGCTGCGGACATGGTACAGGAGATGGTCAGAGGCTGTGGGCATGGTACAGGAGATGGTCAGAGGCTGTGGACATGGTACAGGAGATGGTCAGAGGCTGCGGACATGGTACAGGAGATGGTCAGAGGCTGCGGGCATGTTACAGGAGATGGTCAGAGGCTGCAGGCATGTTACAGGAGATGGTCAGAGGCTGTGGGCATGGTACAGGAGATGGTCAGAGGCTGTGGGCATGGTACAGGAGATGGTCAGAGGCTGTGGGCATGGTACAGGAGATGGTCAGAGGCTGTGGGCATGGTACAGGAGATGGTCAGAGGCTGTGGACATGGTACAGGAGATGGTCAGAGGCTGTGGACATGGTACAGGAGATGGTCAGAGGCTGTGGGTATAGTACAGAAGATGTCAGAGGCTGTGGGCATGGTACAGAAGATGTCAAGATGGCAGAGGCTGTGGGCATGATACAGGAGATGTCAGAGGCAGCGGGCATGGTACAGGAGATGCCAGAGGCTCCAAGAATAATAAAGGAGATGTCAGAGGCTGTTGGCATGGTAAGGAGATGCCAGGGGCTGCAGCATGATACAGGAGATGTCAGAGGCTGTGGGCATGGTACAGGAGGTTCCAGGGGCTGCGGGCATGGTACAGGAGGTGCCAGGGGCTGCGGGCATGGTACAGGAGATGGTCAGAGTCTGTGGACATGGTACAGGAGATGGTCAGAGGCTGTGGGTATAGTACAGAAGATGTCAGAGGCTGCGGGCATGGTACAGGAGATGCCAGGGGCTGCAGGCATGGTGCAAGAGATGCCAGGGGCTGCAGGCATGGTACAGGAGGTGCCAGGGGCTGCAGGCATGGTACAGGAGGTGCCAGGGGCTGTGGGCATGGTACAAGAGGTGCCAGGGGCTGCGGGCATGATACAGGTGATGTCAGAGGCTGCGGGCATGGTACAGGAGATGCCAGGGGCTGCGGGCATGGTACAGGAGATGCCAGGGGCTGCGGGCATGGTACAGGAGATGCCAGAGGCTGCGGGCATGGTACAGGAGGTGCCAGGGGCTGTGGGCATGGTACAGAAGGTGCCAGGGGCTGCGGGCATGGTACAGGAGATGCCAGGGGCTGCAGGCATGGTACAGGAGATGTCAGAGGCTGCGGGCATGGTACAGGAGATGTCAGTGGCTGCGGGCATTGTACGGGAGGTGCCAGGGGCTGCGGGCATGGTACAGGAGGTGCCAGGGGCTGCAGGCATGGTACAGGAGATTTCAGAGGCTGCGGGCATGGTACAGGAGATGCCAGGGGCTGCGGACATGGTACAGGAGATGCCAGGGGCTGCGGGCATTGTACAGGAGGTGCCAGGGGCTGCGGGCATGGTACAGGAGATGTCAGAGGTTGTGGTCAGCAAACAAGGCCTACTAGCCTGTGCTATACATATACATAGGCTGGCAGAGCATGCTGGGGCTTGTAGTGCACCACACTAGGGAAACCCTAGTGGGCTGCTGTGATGGTTGAGGGACTATGGAAGTTAAAACACACTCTGTTCAGCCCCATCAATGACTGACCCACTGTGTGCTGCTTTCTTTTCAATCACTAAGAACTTTAAAGTTTCATTAGGAAGCAAGGATTTTAGCTGACCTGGAGAGCTGTGGATCCTCTGTGGACTGTTGCAGCATCCATAGTACAAGCTGGCTATCACTCCACTTCCACTATATACCTGCAGGCTGCTGGAGTTTCTCTTTGGGAAGCATGGAGGAGCTGCCGAGGATTGGAATGTGGGCGGGGACACGGGACACACACACGAGGGGGCTGAGAGGAGAAGATCCTGCTACGGTATCTGTATCTTTTTTTCTCTCTGTCCGACGTCCGTGCGAGTAGGGGGGGGGGGCTGTCAGTGCGGGGTCCGAGCAGTGTTGTGACAGAGAACGTAAAAGACACTGCTCATGACAGAAGCCAGCAACCCTGAAGCCACATTACTAGCTCCCTCCTCCTAGACAAGATTTTGTCTGCTGTTGGGGGGGGGACTTTTCAATCAGCAGCGTGGCCAAAGTTTTCACACTCGCAGCTCGCAGACACACAGCGGGAGATGCCCGCTGAGCGCTGACTCTGTGTGATGTGTAGTGGAGGAGGGAGCGGAGCACTGCGCTGCAGCCACAGCTTAGCCCAAAGCAGCCTCAGGGAAGGCAGCCTGCCGGGAGATTTCCCGGTCTCCCGGTTGGCCAGTCCGGCCCTGGTATAGGGACATAAAAGTTAACTGATTCCTTTTAAAAATTATTAAAAATTAATCATATAATGTGCCTGCAGTTTCAGTTTCGTTTTTCATCTAGTTTCATGCTTCTGTGAAGAACAGAGACACAGAGCCAATACAGGGCAGTGTTTGTTTTTAAAATGAAACTAATTGGTTCTGAGGGGTTTTAGACACACAATAATCACTGTTCTATACAGCAATATACTGCAAAGGTGCTGGGTTTATAAGCCTAGGCAAACATTGTAGACTTATGACCAACTAATAGTATATATCTCCATTTGTCTTGTTGTTATGCATATACTTATTATGGAATAGCGCAAGCTGGGAGGAGAATGTGGGGGACACCTAAGTGGTACTAACATATAAATGAATGGGTATGTATGAATCAGAGTCTCCCCTAAGCATTTACTGACTGGTTCCTGAACAGATATGGACCTCACACAGCCCTCACCCCGTCGGGTGTGTAAGGAGCTCCAGACTTTATTGGGTGAAACATACGAAATGACAATGCTTAAATGCAGAATCTCTTTAATCTCTCAAACAGCTGTTAACACATGGATATATGCTTTTTCTTATTTTTTTATTGTTTTATTTTTTATTTTTTTATTTCTGTGAAATTGTTTGTTTTCTTTTGTCCCTTGTGAATCCACTCAGGTATAGTTATGTCCTCCACCCTAAAAAAGCATGCATTTCAGTAATGACATTTGTAACAAAAAGACTATTAAAGAAAATCCCAGAGTTTCTCTCTTCCCTGTCTTATTTACACTGGTGCATTTTTACAAGCCATAGTGTTCACGTTGCTAAGGAGGTGGACAGTCTCTTAACTCTGCAGGTGTAAACACTGATGCTTTACAGATATCTGCCTCATGTTACATCACAGCTTGTAATTCCAAGCTCCAATTTAACTTAGCAATTTTACATCCTCCCTGAAGAAAAAAAGCACCAACCTTTTACCCCCATAAAATTATTTTGCAACATAAAACTAGAAACACCTCTTCTTTTTCAGGCTGGTCTCACAGTACACCCATATTTGAGTCTGCAAAGACTCACAAAGCCTATAACGTTATCCACAAATGTCAAAAACATCTCATTTTAAACATACATTCTTTGTTTGAACCAATTATGATCATCAATAAGCTTTGCATTATTGCTTAAAAAACAAAAAGGGTTAAAGTTAAGGCAACTTTCTAAATAGGGCTAGACATCCTAAATTATTACTTCTATAAAACTAATTTTGATATTTTAATGATAGGTTTCAGTACAGATATCAGAAATGATTATATTACAAATAAAAGCAGTAGCATTATGGTGAAAATTTCTTCTGCATAATTTACTACCGCTAGAACAGGGGTTCTTAACCTTTTTTACGATTAGATACATGCACATACTATCTTTATTAAACTGTTGAAAGCATCAACATCACCTGATACCAATATGACTTCAAAAGATATCAATGGCTTAGTTTTACTTTACCAATGCATATCTAAAAGAATAATAATTGTATCATATTTATTAATGAAAAAAAATGACAAAAAAAAATTGCTAAACCCTGTAAGATTTTTGCTGTTGTTTTTGTGTAACCAAAACATAGAATTCAGGTACAGCTACTGACAATGAAACTCACATTTGACAAATCAAGTTATAATCTCCTTCTGATTGCAGGTTCAATGATGCAACAAAAAAAAAAATGTTTTAATTTAAAAAAAATCAAAGATTCAGTGCCAGCCCATCATTTGGTTCCTATACCCCAAACAGCTATGTTAGAGTACAAGCTCAAATTAGAAAAGCTTCAGGTTCTGAATTTTATTAGTGTAATTGTATCTTGTATGAATGTTCTTTTAAATCAGGGATCTCAAACTGACTGTCCTCCAGTTGTTGTGAAACTACAAATCCCATCATGTCTCTGCATGTAGGCAGGGCTGCCATCAGGGGGTACAGGCATTACACCTGTAAGGGGCCCGGAGGCCACCAGGGCCCCAGATGGCAACCCCCTCTTTTTTATTTATTTTTTTTATAAAAAAAATATATTTTTTATATATTTTTTTTTACAAAAAAAAATATTTTTTATATATATATTTTTCTTTTATTTTTTATTAAAGGGCCAATTGTTTTTCTTTTCTTTTTTTAGAGGTCCCGAGGTCCCCAGGGGCCCGGAGACCACCAGGGCCCCAGATGGTAACCCCCTCTTTTTTTATTTATTTTTTTATAAAAAAAAATATTTTTTTTATATATTTATTTATATATAAAAACAAATGTATATATATTTTTCTTTTATTTTTTATTAAAGGGCCAATTTTTTTTTCTTTTATTTTTTTAGAGGTCCAGAGGTCCCCACGGGCCTGGAGGCCACCAGGGCCTCAGATGGCAACTCCCTCTTTTTTTATTTATTTTTTATAAAAAAATATATATTTTTTTATATATTTTTATTTTATTTTTATTAAAGGGCCAATTTTTTTCTTTTTTCTTTTTAAGAGATCCGGATGTCCCCAGGGGCCCGGAGGCCCACAGGGCCCCGGATGGCAACCCCCCCTTTTTTATTTATTAAAAAATATATTTTTTAAATATATTTTTACTTTATTTTTTATTGAAGGGTCATTTTTTTAGGGGTCTGGAGGTCCCCAGGGGCCTGGAGATCCCCAGGGCCCCAGATGACAACCCCCCTTTTTTTATTAAAAAAATATTTTTTAAATATATATATTTTTTATATATATATATATATATATATATATATATATAATTAATATTATTAAAGGGCCCAGAGGTCCCCAGGGCCCCCGGGTGACAGCCCTCTTTTTTTTATATTTTATTTCTTTTTTTTTCTGTTTTTTATATATATATATATATATATTTTTTTTTTTATTAAAGGGCTCAGAGGTCCCCAGGGCCCCATGTGTCAAACCCCCTTTTTTTTTATTTTTGTTTATATATTTTATTTTTAATTTTTTTATTAAGCACTTAAGACCCGGGCCAATACGCTGGTAAATGACCCAAGGGGTTTTTACAATTCGGCACTGCGTCGCTTTAACAGATAATTGCGCGGTCGTGCGACGTGGCTCCCAAACACAATTTGCATCCTTTTCTTCCCACAAATAGAGCTTTCTTTTGGTGGTATTTTTTGCGCTATATATAAAAATAGAGCGACATTTTTGAAAAAAATATCAATGTTTTTTACTTTTTGTTATTAGAAAAATCAAATAAACTAAATTTTAGTCAAAAATTTAGGCCAAAATGTATTTAGCCACATGTCTTTAGTAAAAAAAAAGTCGCAATAAAAAAAAATAGCTACCTAGCGGGAACAGCGACACTAATACAGCGATTAGAAAAATGATCGCTTAGTGAAGCTGGCAATAGGGAGTGAAAGGGTTAACTAGGGCGGTGACAAGGGGTTAAAACTTTATTAGGCGGGTACAGGGGCTACCTTGAACCTAACACTAACTAACTGTCACACTGACACTAAATACAGTAATCATACATATATGATCACTGCATTCAGTGACACTGTGACAGGGGGAGGGGTAATCGCAAGGGGTTAATGTGCCTGTGTGTCCTGGTGTCAGTGTAGTGTTGTGCAGACTTACTGTGTGATGTGATCTCTCCTCAGCGGTGGATGAAAAAACGCTGTGAGCAGAGATCACATCACTTCCTCCTTCCTGTGTTTACACAGGAGGAGGAAGTGACACTGCAGGGGAGTGCGCGCATTGGCTGGGAGCGATCCGGAGGGGGCGGACAAAAACGAATAGCCGCCCCCTCATTCCGGATCGCTCGTACAGCCACGGGGACCGCCGCATGTACCAGGGGGGGTCCCGATCGGACCCCCGTCCCACGTCAAGGCAGCAACGTATATATACGTTAATGTGCCTGCCTGTGACATTCTGCCAACGTAAATGTACATGCGGCGGTCCATAAGGGGTTAAAGGGCCCAGAGTTTTTTAATAAATGTTTTTTCCTTTTTTCTTCTTTATTTCTTCTTTTTGTAAAGAGCCCCCTCGCTTCTCAATTCGCGGCAGCTCCCCCTGCGCTTCTCAATTTCAAGGGGCAGCAAACCCCCCCCCCCCCCAGTTCTCTACTCCAGGGGGCCCATGCCTGAAGCTGTGTAAGGGGCCCCAAAATTCCTGATGGCGGCCCTGCATGCTTGTAACTGTCAGCCTTGCAATGCCTCATGGGACTTGTAGTTTTGCAACAGGTGGGGGGGCACAGGTTTGAGATCCCCGTTTTAAAAGAAACATTTCCTGGAACAAATGTTGGAACTGTAATTTTTTGGAACTGTAATTTTTCTTTACCTCCTGAAAATGCATGTTTTATCTGGCTGTAGGTAAATAGGAAATGATAAAACCGGCACTCAATCCTAGTTCCAGTTAATTACAACTATTCATATAGTCACTAACGTCTATAGAAAGTGTTTCCTAATGCACAATAAGTTCACTTACCCTCCAAGGGCTCCACGATCCAGGAGGATCACCACAACATGTCCTACAAGTGAAAGGAATACCATCAGCCTCAGAAGCTGACGACATTCTTTACACAGCCTCCAAGCAGACGAAGCCAAGATGGCGCCCATTGCTCTGGACATGCTACAAGAGGCTCATATACAGACCTCCAGGCTGCAGATGCTTATGAAACAATCTCATCAAGAGATGTAGCAGATCTCTCCCCCTCCCCCCAACTTCTTCTGCCAGCAACAGCCCAGATAAATCGACAATATGCCTGGATTGTGATCCACCCAGTGCTGAGGTGAGCCCTCCATTAGACCTTACTCCATTACAGTCAGCACAACCATCACCTATAGCATAATTTCCTACTTTAAATCAACCAGTGCTCTATACCACAATGAAAGAGATGCTAATCTCGCTCCAAAGTTCCCTCCACACTGCTATCTCTTCTATGTGCACTAAATTTACCTCAGAAATCCACTCACTGGGGAAAAAAGTACACCTTATAGAAAATGAAATGGGTGACATGACAGAGACAGTTAAGGATTTAGTGAATGCTCATGAGCACACACGGGATGAACAGCAAAGGTTGAGAGCCAAGATAATGGACCTAAAAGATAACTCCCACCGCAACAATGTGAAGACACGGGGCATATCTGAAACTATCCTCCCATCCAATCTTAATGCCTAATTGCCTATGCTAGACAACTCATTCCTGCACTGCTCCCAGAGATTTCTCCCCTGGAAACCATTATAGATTGCATCCACCGCCTGCCTAAACCTCCTCAGCTCCCCAAGGAAACCCCCCCATGATGTATTAATGAGAATACACTTTTACCACAAAAAGGAGCAACTCCTGACAAAAACTAGACACCTTGATCAGCTTCCAGCCCTGCACACCAAACTACAATTGTACGCTGACATATCACTATACACCCGCCAGGTAAGACTCCAGCTAAATACCATTACCAAGCCCCCAAACATACACAAGATTCCCTACCAGTGGGGGTTCCCCATGGGAAGAAACATACCATCTATACAGTTGAAGAGGGTATCCAACTACTCCATTCATGGGGAATTATCCCCGAACCACCAGTTCAAGCCCAAGCTAACTACAGTGGTAACAACTCGTCTTTATCTAGATGCCATTACACTAACGCCAATGCACCTGCACTAAAGTGAGTGTTTCCAATTTTTACAGTTCTACATTCCGGTTCGGTACTCTGCACATATCTTAGCAGCTCTTGATCTCTGCTGATTTTCTTTGTTTTTTTCCTTTTGTTTTTGTTCATTGTTTAGTTTTGGTTTTGCTTCCTGTATACAGGAGTTATACAGGCATACCCCACTTTTAAGTACACAATGGGGTTTATTCACTAAAGCTGGAAAGTGCAAAACCCGTCTCACTTCTGCATAGAAACCAAGGAGCTTCCATGTTTTATTACTATAGCTTAATTGAACAAGTTGGGGTTAGAAGGTCATTGGTTTCTACGCAGAAGTGAGCCTGATTTTGCGATTTCCAGCTTTAGTAAATAAACCCTGTTGTGTACTTAAAAGTGGGGTATGCCTGTAGTGTACTACAACTTACAGTTTACATTTAAATAATAACTTTTATTCCTTTTTGTTTACCACTTACTCCCCTGAGAGCACACAAAGTCCTCAAGCCAGACATACCTCAATGGAACTTCAGAAATACCAAAAATCTCAGCCATGATCGAATAACTGTTCCAAGTTAACCCCAATCATATCTCCGTCCAACCGTAAGTAAGCACTCCAACAACCACAACTACATTTGATACAATCCCGAAGTTCCTGTCCCTCAACACTAAGGGATTAAATCACCCAGGAAAGAGATACTCATTATGGTGTACTGCCCAAGAGTCTCAGGCGGCGTACACACGAGGGGATATCTCCGCTCGTGTGTATGGGCTAGCGGACAGATTTCTCCACCCGACAGATTTCAAAGCAAGCTTTGAAATCTATTCGGTGGGAATCTGTCCGCCCGACATGTCTGCTGGTTAGTACACTTACCAGCAGACATGTCGGCCCCCACCGCCGCCGCGCCGCTGCCGAATGGATTTGGCGCATGCGCGGAAGTGTTTTACTTCCTGGTGCGGTGACGCGGCGGCGTCAACGTCACCGCCACGTCACCGCGCCGTCCGGCGGCGGGGAATTTGATCCGATGGTGTGTACACGCCATCGGATCAAACTCCCGATCGGACATATCCGATGGAAATGGTCCGCGGACCGTTTTCATCGGATATGTCCGATCGTGTGTACGCCGCCTCACAGTGATGTCTTGTGTATACAAGAGACACACTTTAAAATCAATTAAAGAACCTCATTGCTCTAACAAAAATGTCCCATATATCTTTTTTTTTTTTTTTTCACAATCCAAAGTTTATTAGAACATATGTAATATTGTACAGAGATCAACATAAGGTAATAATCATATGAAGTATACATTAATTATTCGTGAAGAAAACATAAGTCGGTTCATATTTTTAAGCAAATTTGTATATAACAGGAATTTAAAGGTAAGGAAAAGAAAAAGAGGTAACATATAAGGCAGGGGGTAAGTGGTTGGGAGGAGGGAAAGGGGTAGGGAGGAGAGGGAAAGGGGTAGGGAGGAGAGGGAAAGGGGGTAGGTGGGAGGGATATCATAGTGGACATCAGTGGTGAGCGGAATACGCCATATTCGATTTTGCGATATTTCACGAATATATAGAAGAATATTCGCGAAATATTCGTTAATATCGAATATTCGTGATATTTTATAAAAAAAAAAAAAGTTTGCGAAATTTCGCTAATGCGAATGCGAAATTTCGCTAATGCAAATGCGAAATTTCACAAATGCAAATGCGAAATTTCACGAATGCAAAATTGATTGCGAAATTCTCGTCTGCGCATGCGCGCGAACAACACGCGAAAACGGAGATCATTTCCTATAGGAAGCACAATGCTAAGCTCTAAGATCGCAATACACAGGTCTGATGCAAAAGAAGGGCAGAGAAAGTATTTGCGAATATTCGTAATACGAATATTCGCATTGCGAATATTCGGCAACATAAAAGGATCGCCTCAGCTACTCGGCCCAGGGTCTCTAATCATACCAGCAATGCTTTTAGACGTCGATGGAGATCAGATCACTAGGATGTGATCTGTTTTAAAAATAAATTTGAAAAAATACGAATATTCGCCGCGATATTCGAGTTATTCGCGAATATTTGAATATGCAATATTCGTAATGAATATTCGCAATGCGAATATTCGTGAGCAACACTAGTGGACATCATCATTTCACAATCAGATTCCTTAGTAGATATCATGTTCCGCATTAGTCAAGGAACAAAGCTTACAATAACAGGGCCTCGAGGCCAAGGTCCCTAACAACCAGATTAACAAGGAGAGAGTGATTCATACTCTTTTGAATATGTGAAAGCCACCCATAGAGACCATATCTCAATGAATGCAGAACTCTGTTCATTTTTCATGGCCACTAGTTCCTCCATCTTGTAAATGTATCTCACTCTACTCAGCCAATCTCTGACCCCTGGGACTTTATCTGATTTCCAGTATAATGGAATCAAGGATTTTGCCGCTGTGAGCAGGTGTCTGGTTAGGGATGTTTTGTAGCGCTTAATTGAAAAGGGATTGATGTGTAACAAACATGCTGCAGCATCTAGAGTAAGTTTCGTGTCAGTTATGTGCTTGATCCATGTGGATACATCATCCCAAAAACTGCGGATCAGGGGGCATCCCCACCAAATGTGAAGGAAGGTGCCTGTGTCTGTTTAACAGCGCCAGCAGGTGTCAGAATTCGCCGGGGACCATGCATGGGCATTCACAGGGGTAATATACCATTGCGTAAGGACTTTGTAGGAAGTTTCCTGGTGTTTGGTGCTTAAAGAGCATTTGTGTGCGAATATGCAGGCCCTTTCACATTGTCGATCAGTGATTTGTCTATCTAGATCTCTCTCCCATCTCTCCCTGTGCCCACTTGCACCCAGAGAGTCCCATGATATCAGCCATTTGTATGCCATGGAGGTAGTCTTAGTGACAGGTGATCTCTTGAGGCATAGTTCTTCTAGAGGTGTTAGCCTCTGAGTGTAGGAAGTTTTGTGGCTGCTGTTCACAAGGAATCTCCGGAGCTGCAAGTAGAACCACGGAGTTGGTGCAGAATCACCAAATTCGGACTGGAGGGAGGTTAGAGATGTAACCGAATTGCCCGACATGCAATGGGTGGTCAGGAATCTGTTGGAGGGAGTAGGGAGTGGAAGTGACCTTTGATTTTGTCCCGGGGGAAAGTCAGGGTTCCGCATGATTGGTGTCAGGGGGCCGGGGATCGAAGCTAAGTTGTATGTGCCGGCCAGTTTGTGCCAGATTTTTAAAGTGGTAGCTATTAGGGGGTTGGTGGTGTTTTTGAGGGATTTAGAGTGTATGGTCCAGGGGTAGTAAAGGAGAGGTTGTGTGGAGGAGGACAATTCTAGCTGTACCCATTCTTTATTGGAACCATTACAGTGCCAATCTATTACCCTAGTGATATGAGAAGCGAAATGATATTTTTTAAAGTCTGGTAGGCCCAGGCCTCCACTGCCCTTGGGGAATTGAAGAGTTTTCAGTGAGATTCTTGATTTTTTGTTTGACCAAAGAAATCCCCGTTGAGCCGATTGTAGCTTGGCAAAAAAGGAGTTTGGGATATGAATTGGGAGAGCATTGAAGAGGTACAGTAAGCGAGGAAGAACCACCATCTTCAAGATGGCCGCCCTTCCGAACCAGGAGAAGAATTTAGAGTTCCACTTCTTCAGGTCTCCGGAGATCAAATTTAATAGTGGTAAGAAGTTAGTCTTAAACAAGGAGTTTAAGTCAGGTGTGAGTTTGATTCCTATGTATCTCATTGAGTCTTTTCCCCATTTGAATTTGAAATTCTGTTTAAGTGAGTTGAGTTTGTCTGGTGGTAGGGTAAGGTTCAATGCCTCGGATTTGGTTGAAATAGAAATGTGTGGTTGGGTTATAAAGAATAGAAGGTCGTCAGCGTATGCTGCCAATTTAAATTCTCTATCCCCAATTGTGAGGCCTCTGACGTCAGGGGAGAGGTTAACGGTCCGGATTAGGGGTTCCAAAGATAAAATAAAAAGAAGAGGAGACAAGGGCCAACCTTGGCGGGTGCCATTTCGTATATTAATGGGGTCGGATAAGATAGAGTTAACTTTAATCTGAGCGGTTGGGTTTTGGTAGAGAGCCTTAATCCAATTCGCGATACACCCATTAAGACCTATGTGTGAGCATATCGCGAATAGGTAGTCCCATGAAATCCTATCAAAGGCCTTCTCCACGTCGGTAGACAGGAAAAGGCCTTCGGTCTTCGAGACATGTGTGTAATGGATTAAATTCAAGGACTTAGTTATGTTGTCTCTCGCCTCTCTACCAGGCATGAAACCAACTTGTTCAGGGCTTATGATTTTGGATAGGAGGGGTTTGAGTCGGTTGGCCAGAATTTTTGCCAAGATTTTTATGTCCAAATTCAAGAGGGAGATGGGCCAGTAGTTTGCGGCTTCAGTATGGTCCTTGTCTGGTTTTGGTATTACAGCTATGTGGGCTGAAAGTAAAGATCTAGAGTCGTGCGTTTGCGTTGCCAGGTGGTTTAGGGCTTTAAGCAAGGGATCAGTAAGGATGGGAGAATACGTTTTGTAATATTGTGACGTGTAACCGTCGGGCCCCGGACTCTTCCCCGGCTTCAGGTCCTTAATTGATTGATGTAATGGGTTCATTCAGAATGGAAATTTCTGCGGGGGAGAGTGAAGGGAGTTTGCTATCAGTCAAAAATTGTCGTATCGTATCTTCTTTGGAGGAGTGAATGTGAGTTGGTTTGTGTTGAGGTGGGAGATCATATAGGCCTGCGTAAAAATCATGAAAGATCGTGGCTATTTTTTCGGAGGAAGGTTCGAGGGTGTTAGAACTATTTCGGATCGAGAAAATTTGATTCGCCAACGTGGCATCCTTAAGGGCCCTGGCCAATTGTCCCCCCCCCTTATCTCCCTTTTCATAAAAGATGCTTCTTTTGAAGAACAGAGATTTTTTGGTTTGGAAAGTCAGTATTTGTGTGAGGGATTTCCTATGTCTGGTCAGGTCGTCTAAAACTGCGTCAGAAAGTGATTTCTTGTGGAGTGTCTCAAGTGAGGCTATGGTGTTTGAAAGGCGTGTGATCTCATCTGTCCATTCTTTTTTGCGTCTCGCTCCCCAACTGGTGAGCTCACCTCTTATAACACTTTTGTGTGCCTCCCAGTTGTTGAGTGGGTTCGTATCAGAGTCTTTGTTTAATCTGAAGTATGTGTCAATAGAGTCCTTAATGTTTTCATGAATAACCTGATCGGTAAGTAAGGAGGCATTAAGCCTCCAGTTAAACTGCGATCTTTGTTTGGTTCCTAGTGTTAACGTAGCAGCAACTGGGGCATGGTCGGAGAATGCGATGACGCCTATTTCGGCCTTTAAAAGTGCCGAAAGATTCCTTTGAGAAACAAAGATCAGGTCTAATCTGGAGTATTTCTTGTGGGGGAGGAGAATAGAAGGAGTAATCTTTGTCTGTGGGGTGAAGGAGTCTCCAAGAGTCTACGAGTTTGAGTGACTGAAGTAAGGTCTTGATCCTTCTCAGGACCCTGTAGGACACATGGGAGTGGCCATTAGAGGAGTCCAGAGAGAGGGATAATGGAACATTAAAGTCTCCGCCAAGCACAATACAACCCTCCGCGAACCATTTGAGTTCTGAAATAATTTTGGTGCAGAATGTAATGTGGGCAGAATTAGGGAAGTATACATTTGCCAGGGTAACTGGCGTACCTCCCCAGGAACCCTTGAGGAAGAGAAACCTGCCTTCTGGGTCAGACAGTTGGCTGGAGACTTCAAATGGGGCCCATTTATTCAGTATAATAGATACTCCTTTAGATTTTGCTAGGGGGTTTGTGGCGTGGAATGCTTTGGTAAAGAAGTTATCAGTAAGTTTAGGGGGGTTTGGCCCCTTGAAGAGGATTTCCTGGAGGAAGATTACTGCTGGGTTTGTTTTTTTGAGTTCTCTCAGAAGTGTTGTCCTTTTCTCGGGTACGTTGAGGCCGTTAACGTTGTGGGAAATGATCGTAGGAGCCTTGCCTAAGTGGGAGTATGACATCTTGAAAGAGGGAAAGGTAAAGAAATTAGTGAAAGATGTCAGCAGGAATGTACGGTATGGGGGTTAGGTCTGGGTGGGATGGGGGGGTCAGGTAGGGGGGGGAAGGGGAGAGGAGAGATGCGTGTAAATTAGCCAAAAGAGGCTTGCAGAAAAAATAGAGATCTCGCTCTGGATATCGCTTGTGGAAGCGCAGAGATATCAGGTGTCACTAAATGTGCACCTTTGGTGTCTCTAGTGGGGGAAGGTGGGAGGTGTCAAAGTGGATATTTAGAGTTGAAAGTGTCTATTAGCGAGTATTTCAAGGAACATGAAGTTCCAGGGAGAAAGTATTAGCATCTACTTTAAGCAAGTATGCATTACAACTCAATGTATGTGCATCAAACAGAATCATTATAGGAAACTACTGTATTGAATCAAGGCAGCATGGAGAGTAAATAAACATTAACATTAACATTTCCCCAGGGGTAACCGTATGGATGGCCACCCCAGATCTGCGTCTTAAGATAACTACCATCTGAATTTAGGAGCAAAATAACCAATCCGTGTCAGTGGTAATATAACAAAGTGTAAAACAACTTATCTGCTCTAGAAAAATGTCTAAGAAAGAAAAAAAAAAAGGAACCCAGGGTAGCAGTGATCTTCTCACACGTGGAGACAGTTTGAGTTCCTTCCCGATCTCCGTGGACCTGTGAAAGTAAAAGATTAGTTGGACAAACAGGATGAGTCCAAGATCAATCTGGTGGCAGGATCTGTAGTGATTCAGTGATGGGCAAGAGAGTTATGGGGTTTACAGTGGTGGCATAGTTCCACAAGTCGATGTATCGATAGAGGGTGGGAGACATGCAGGGAATGAGCACATATGGCGAATAGGTGAGCTGTGAGCTGATATAGTATCGAATCAGCTCAGTTCTGCGGTTGTGGAAAAGGGTAATTGATGAGCAAAGATCCTCAGCTATTGGATAGTCAGTTTACACCAAGACTCTGTCCATGTAGACCAGTCCTGGTCATGGTCTATGCTGCTGTGCATAAACGGGGAATAAGAGGACTGTGGTTTCGCTGTCTCAGACGCCATTGGGCGCTGCAGATAGATCTGTGGGTTTGCGCCCGTGTCCTTCTCATCTGATTGGGAACGTTAGGTGATCTGCATGGAGGCATTGTCCGTGGAACATCGTGCTTCGTGAGAGATCGTAGCAAGATCAGCATGTTTGCCATACCACTATCACCTGGCCGGGAGAACTCAAATCCTCTTAGGAAGTGTATAATTGCGACATTGCAAACAAAGGATCAGAGCAGGTTATAAAGAACCAAAAACGTGAGGCAGATCTGTGGAGCCCAACGGGAACTGTCCTGGGGAAGCAGGGAAAGAAAGGAGTGATCATGGTTGAGAGCTAGGGGTTATCCCCATGGCCGTCACATCCTGGGGCTTTTAGCAGCTGGGGAGTTATATCCATTCCATCCTGCACTCCTCCTGGGGGTACCTTGCCTGTAGGGGGATTTAGCGGGGGACGGGCCCTGTTTGGCCGGGTGGTTGTTGATTTCTGGTGGTAAGCGAAATTCCGCATACCAGTCAGGCAGCTCCACAGGTGCAATTTGCACAGATTCACAGAATTTCTGAAGCTCGTCAGGGGTCTTAAGCAGGTATTGTCTGCCATTGTACGAGGTTTGTAGTGCAAACGGGAACTTCCATCTATATGGCAGACCTTTCCCTCTTAGAGCCTCCAGCAATGGGCGCAGGGCTCTCCTATTCTGCAGCGTTATGGGAGACAAGTCTTGGAAAAGCTGTATGGTGGATTCATTAAAGTTAATTTGGTCATTCTGTCTAGACTTCCGCAGAATGTCTTCTTTCAGATTGTAGTTTGGCATGCAGCAAATTATGTCACGCGGAGGGTTGTCATCTGGAGCTTTAGGCCTCAGAGCCCTGTGCGCCCTATCAAACTCAATGGGTGAGGCCTCGGGCCTATCCAGGAGGCTATTGAAGATAGATGTAAGGGTGGGTTTGATTTGGTCAGGGGTGACGGACTCGTGGACCCCCCTCACCCTAATATTATTCCTGCGTCCCCTGTTATCTAAATCTTCTAATTGCCTATTCATGGTTATTAGATGAGTGGAATGAGCCGTTGATATGTCATCTAACCGCACTAAGGCCCTGTCCCTATCATTTATCGCCATCTGTTCTGAGAGTCTTATGAGTTCAGACTTAATGTCCGTAATGGCCGCTGCAAAAGATTGTTTAATGTCCGCCGATATGTCGGTCATGATGGCGTAGTTCAGCGGGTGATCGTTAGGTATGTTACCTCGTGACGATCATTCAGAGGCCGGGAGCGAAATCTCATCATCCTCCTCGATAAACTCTCTGTCTCCTCTGTGCTCCGGGCTGTGGTCCGGCGCCATATTGGGATTCTTGCCGCCCCCGCCGAAGCTAAATCTGACCAGATTCGCTTGGGTAAGTTTCCCCTTCGGGCTGCCTTTTGAGCGCAGGGAACGACCGTAGTGCCCCTTCTTCGTAAAGGCTGGACATTTTAGCTGAAAAATCGGGTTGCAATGAGGCTTCCTTTCTCCCTGGAAGACAGAGCTCCTCTAGAACGCAGCCATCCACCTCGCGCGCCAAGCCACACCCAATATCTTTAGGGCTTATGGCTCAACAAAGAAAAATGGAGTACTAATAGCGATTACAAGTACAATATCCTTCTGCCAAAACTATTGAAATTATTCCACAAATTACGGCATAGTTATCTCATTATGTGTGGTGATTTCAACATGGTACCAGATAACTTACTTGACACTTCCTCCCGTTCCAGTAGACTTCTCTCCCTAATGGACACCCTCTTAACGAATAAGACTTATATGATGTTTGGAAATGTCACCACACCACCGATCATGACTACACCTTTTTCTCCCACTCTCACAACCCATATACCCAAATTGTTTAAATTAAATGGCTATTGCCCAACATCACCGAGTCTTCAATTTCTACAATTACCTGGTCAGACCACCCATAACTATTAACATTGACGCTTTACTATCTGTCTCCACTACACAAATTTGGAAAGCCAATTAATCAATTCTGCAATTGTCCACATATGCCACGTACTTACAGGAACAGCTAGAAGAATACTTCACCCTCAACAAAGGATCTACATCTGACCACGCCACAGTATGGAACAGCTCGACTCCACAATAACCAAAAGATTGAGATTGACACCCTACTATGGAAAATTAAACAATTTCTCCAGAACAGCTTTCCCAGCTAAATCCCCCATTTACGAGCCAAGAGCTAATAGAGGTACTGTAATCACAAATCTACCTTCAAATAAATCCCCAGGTCCAGACAGACTCACTGGAGAAAACTATAAACAATTTAAGAAAATACTAGAACCTTTTTTGGTACAAACTATGCAAAAACACTGCTTCCTCTTCCTCTCTTCCTCCATAAATGCTTAAAGCTCTTATCATTACCTTATCAAAGCCAGGGAAGGAACCTATCTCACCACAAACCTCTCTAGACCCATATCTCTATTCAATATTGACACAAACATGTATGCCAAATTACTAGCCACTAGACTGATGAATAGTATACCCTCCCTGATACATCCCAATTTACAACAGGACGTCAAACAGTTGACGCTACATGAAGGATTATTAATATCATCCACAATGCTAAAAGTACTTGAACTCCTTCTCTGCTCCTATCATTGGATGCAGAGAAGGCGTTCGATAGAGTACACTGTACATACCTTCAGGCTACACTTTGCAAGTTTGGTTTTCAGGTACGTATCCTCTCAGCCATTATGGCCCTCTACATAGCCCCATCAGCTCAAGTGTATACATTAGAAATGCTATCCCAACCATTTCATACAGCCAATGAAATATGCCAAGGCCGCCCCCTATCTCCACTTATATTTCATATATTGATGGAATCTCTTACAGAGCATGTCAGATCACAGTCCAACATGTCTGGTGTCCAAATTTGTTTCAAAATGCATAAAATTTACTTATTCACAGATGACGTAATATTATTGCTCAGACCCAGAAAACAAAAATCTTCACCTTTACACATAAGGCCTAGTTAGCCACCAGATATCAGGAAGGGGGCTATAAGACTCTAACCAGATGGTACAAAACTCCCTCCGTCCTAAAACGCTGTTTTCCAGAAGTATCAGATTGGTGTTGGCGGTGTGGAGACGAGGAGGGCACAATACTACATATTTTTTGGCAGTGCGTAAAAATAAAAGAATTTTGGGAAATGATCACGAGCACGGTAAAAGAAATTACAGAGGTAGAATTAGGAGTAAACCCCGCTATGTATCTACTATTAGATCTCCCAATCTCAACGGTAAAATTCAGAAACTCATTGCTTAGACATCTCCTAACAGCGGCAAGGTCCTGTATTCCAATCCATTGGAAAAGCTCAGAGACGCCTACTAAACAACAATGGTTAACCAGAGTTACGGACATTCAGCTGATGGAGAAGCTAACGATGGGAATAAGAGAACAGGAGGAGAAGTATAGACATATTTGGAACCCATATATAAAATATAGAGAGCAGGAGTCCTGAGGGGGGATGGGGGGACACCTGGGGAGCAGAGGGAGAATTTCCCTTTTTTTTTTTTTGGGGGGGGGGAGGGGTGGTAAGGATAGGGATGTTCAGGGGGGAAGAGGGGAATACATAATAATGTCATAGATGGTAAAAATGCGACCAGGAAAACGGACAGTTGGTTAAGAATAACAAGGTCGAGATTACCGTAAAAAAACGATATATTGTGTAGCTGTTTGTGTAATCCCACGCAGTGCTTTAAGTGGGCCAAAAGAGGTGCCGGTACTCTATTAGGCGCCGGTGTCTCCCCCCTGCCCCCCCCCCCCGGGGGAGAATGTTTTATTTCGCCCCTCCGGGGCAGAACGTGTTTTTTCGCCCCCCCTCCGGCGCTAGCGCATGACCACATACGCCCAATCACATGGCGCCATGCCATCAAATGCAGCCACTGTGTCATCAATTGTCACCACTGTGCCATGCCATCAAACGCAGCCACTGTGTCATCAATTGTCACCACTGTGCCATGCCATCAAACGCAGCCACTGTGTCATGCCATCAAATGCAGCCACTGTACCATCAATTGTCACCACTGTGCCATGCCAACAAACGCAACCACTGTGCCATCAATTGTCACCACTGTGCCATGCCAAACACAACCACTGTGCCATGCCATCAAATGCAGCCACTGTGCCATCAATTGTCACCACTGTGCCATGCCAACAAACGCAACCACTGTGCCATGCCATCAAATGCAATCACTGTACCATGCCAATTGTCACCACTGTGCCAGCAATCGTCACCACTGTGCCACCAAATGTCACCACTGTGCCACCAATTGTCACTGTCCAGACATCTATCCACCTCAGAGCCTGTCATTTTAGTAAGACTGCTGGGACTTGTAGTTCTCCATCTTCTCCTGGGGCTCATGGAGATTGGAGAACTACAAGTCCCAGCAGGTTATACATACAATAAGGCTCTGAGGTGGATGGGTGTGGATTGCATGCACCTGAGCCCCAGGAGAAGATGGAGAACTACAAGTCCCAGCAGGTTATAATATAAGGCTCCGAGATGGATGGGTGTCCGGACATCCATCCACCTCGGAGCCTTATATTATAACCTGCTGGGACTTGTAGTTCTCCATCTTCTCCTGGGGCTCAGGTGCATGCAATCCACACCCATCCACCTCAGAGCCTTATTGTATGTATAACCTGCTGGGACTTGTAGTTCTCCAATCTCCATGAGCCCCAGGAGAAGATGGAGAACTACAAGTCCCAGCAGTCTTACTAAAATGACAGGCTCTGAGGTGGATAGGTGGGGATCAGGCAGTGCACCCCTTTAGATTTACACGGACCCCCCCCCTTCTCTCTCTCCCCTGTGGTACAGGAGAGTGTTTTGCTTACCTTGCTGGAGATGGAGAAACTTGCCGCCGCCGCGCTGTAAACACATGTTCCAACTTCCAGGCCAATCAGCGCAGCACAGAGGTACAGCGCCTCCCACTCCACCGCCCGCCAATCTCCTGCGCCGTTATCTGTTTTTTTTTAGCCCTTCTGCCTAGTTGGCTGGTGTTTCCCGCCACTCCCACATCAAGGGAGACAGACAGTTCCACCAGCCAACCAGGCGGAAGGGCTGAAAAAAAAACTCATCGCGCGCCGCCGCCGGGTGTACCAAGATGGCCGATAGCCCCAGAGTTAGGCCAAAGCCGCGGCCTTTCCTAAGGCGGCGGCGGTGGCGGCGGCGGCGGCGCATTCTGCGGACACCAGGATTTTGCCCCCCTGCAATTTTTCGCCCGGTGCAGGAGCCCCCCCCGCTACGCCAGTGCGTTCCGGTACGGGAAACCCACGTACTGGGCGCACGGAGAGGTGCTGGTACTCTCCAGGGCCATTTTTGGAAGTGGCTGTACTGAGTACCGCCGCGTTCCGGCCCACTTAAAGCACTGACCCCACGGGAATGTAGATTGTCAGATTAGAGATATAAGTTTGGCTGATATAATTGTAAGGAATTGTTATGGTGTGTAACTGCATGTGCAAACTCTTTTTGATTTATGAATTGGCCGAATGTTGTTGGCTATCTGCTTGAAAAACAAAAATAAAGAATTTAAAAAAAAAAGAAAGCGGAAATGTCAGCGCGGCTGCATAGGCTGAGCTGTGTGTGAGAGAGACACACAGCTCAGCCCATGCAGCCGCAAGTTCCGCCAGAGATGACAGGTATGGCCGCATTGCAGTAGGCGAGCGGCAGCCGCGGCCTGTGTTAACCCTGTCCAGGTCGCGGTCGACAATTAACTCCCAGTGTGTGGCCTGATCAGCAGCACAGAGTGGGTGCCCCCCGACCCACTGGGCATTTGCCCAGTCTGCCCTATGGCCAGTCTGGGCCTGTTCATACTAGACCCTGGCTTAGGTGCCATTACCATACATATTTGCAACATGTATCCTCATTCATGGGCAGACAAGGGTATCTCCTATCTGGGAATTGCACATAATAAGTCCACAAAATGCCTTTTTGACAGAAACTACACAGAAGTCAAACATATGCTCACTCAAGAACTGTAAAAACTCTCTAAATTTGAATTTACCTGGCCTAGAAGACTGTCTGCCTTCAAGATAATGCTTTTCTTCCAATTTTAGTGAATAGCAGTGTGTCTTTTTAAATTCCCTTTCGCTGAAAAGTTGTATCCCTATTGTGGGGTCACCAGTACAGTATTTGTACATTAAATATTTGTACATTTATGAATTTTTCAGCCTCTCACAGTCAGTGTGCATGAGGTCTAAGGCTCCATTCACACATAGGCAATGTAAACCACGGGTGGAATTGCTGGGATTCTGCCTGCAATCCCAGAATCGCTGCAAACCACAAGATACATTTGCAATTCCATTATTTCTCAATGGCACCCTAGACGTGATTTGATTTTTCCGCAGTTGTGTGACCAATCGCACAAACAAAATCACAGGACGCGTGTCGCCCAAAAGAAGTTCTGTATCTTCCCGTATTTAGGCTGCCATTCTGGAATCACGGGCAGAATCACATTGATTACGCCCGCGATTCAAAAATCAAATGTATAGTCAAATGTATAAATATTAGTAGAAAGTACCTGCATTATCCAGGCCATAAGTGAGTGATTGACCTCCAGAAAAATTGATCAATTTTTACAGTGTGCAGGATATATTTTTGTGCAGGCAGTTATTAACACCACCCAAACAACTGTGTACTCCAACCAAAACATCACAGAAATACTTAAATAGCTGAAACAGACAAAAGGGTTGATTTTGCACTTTGCAAAGGAATTATCCTTTATATATATATAGATAGATAGTGTGTGTGCAGTAAGTATATAATTTTTTTGTTTAAAATTGTATTTATTTTTTTACAGAAGTTTTCTATTGATTTTATTGAACCTCCCTGCTGCCTTTGACACAGTGGACCACCCCCTCTTTCTCAGAAAACTCCACTTCTTTGGTCTCCATGAGTGTACTCTTTACTGGTTCTCATCTTGTCTATCCCACCGCACCTTCAGTGTCACTTACAACTGTACTTCCTCCTCTCCTCTTAATTTTTACATCAGGGACCCTCAAGGTTCTGTTTGTGGATCTCTCCTATTCTCAGTCTACACCTCCTCTCTAGGTCAGTTGATTTCCTCACATAACTTTCAATACCACTTCTATGCCGATGAAGCCCAAATCTATCTCTCTATCCCTCAGCTCACTCCATCAGTCTCCTCACGCTTTACCAACTTACTAACAGACATATTAGCCTGGATGTCACATCACTTCCTTGAAGTCAATCTATTCAAAACCAAGCTCATAATATCTCCTCCCTCTTATGCCTCTTCCCCTTATTTCTCTGTCAAAATCAATGGCTAGTGAGGTTTTGGAGAATGGGGCACATGTGCCTATCTGGTGGATGTGCCCGATCGTTTTGGAAAGACATTTTCATAATATTGTCCACCCTGCTAATCAGGCTGGCCACTACTGACACAGCTTTTTCCTTGCTGAACCAATGTCCACCTGACCTAAACTAAGACCCAATCAAAACTAGCAATATACCGTACATCATTACAGCTTCTAAACAGACTATCGTGAGGGCCTGGAAATCCTCACCTCTCTGCTCGGTAGAGACTAAGAATAGGGTCACCCAAGCTATAGTACGATTGAGAAAACCATCTTAGATAAGATTCCATGGCCCCTGAAAATTTGGCAACCATGTGTGGATCATTTCCTCCCTCCACATTTTGAATCCCAGGCTCCTGTAAGGTTAACCTTAAGGTTGTGAGACCAATCTCCTACTCTAGTTAATGCCCTGCCCTGATGCAGAACCAGGTGGCCTCTCCCTCCTCCCTTGTCATCTCACCCCTTTTTTGTTGTCTTTTTACGCTCTTCCTTCTCCTTCTTTTTGTCTTATCTTTTCCTTTCTCCCCCTTCAGATGTTATCTGAAGACATGTGGTCAGGGCCTACTGGGGTAGTCCTCTAAAGCCCTCTCCATTGTCATTACACTCCTTTGTAAATGATTGCAATATATTACCCGTGCCACGTACATCAAATAGGAATTACTCGCTCCTACATTTTTTCTACTTATGATGTAATGTTATCATAATAGTTACCAGTAAGTTTGTAGGCTACCTTAGATGAATACACATTCTATATTATCATAATATTTAAATCAATAATACTGTTATCCACATTCTCATTTCTGATATTATTTGCATTTTCGTCCGGTTCTACAACATTAGAACCAGCCCTTTAATTCCCTCTAAATATAACCTCTTGCAATATTTGTTGCTATTTCCCTGATTCAGTGTCACACCTCTTATTTGTAATCATTTGATCACAACCATACTTGCTTTTATATGCTCCGCGGTAGGACACACAGTCTTCGCAAGATCCTCGAACCTCCCCCCCTGACCCAGCTACACCAAGCCTTACACCATGGCTGGCTTGTGACGGAGAATCCTGGTGACCCTTGTCAGCATTCATTGTAGAGGTACGATGGTGTACTCTGATTATATGCATATGTGGGAAGTGGCAGTGGACTTGAACAGACCCAAATGTACATTTTTTGATCACACAATATGATTTTTTTTTTATTTTCTTTCCTTTATTGTAACTATGTACATTTCTTGTGATATTATTCCACTATGTTTGCGACATTGCTGTAGGCATGTTAAGCTCACATGATGATGGTAATGTTGTCTTCAATATAGTTTGCTTTGACTATTCTGTATCTTATGATATTTACATTTCTGTTTTTCTATTTTTGTAAATTGTTATTTATATATATTTGTCCCTGAGGAAGCCTGAATAGGCGAAACATGTCGGACCTCATATATACACCGATATGGTGAAACACAATCTCTTATATGATCAAATTTTATACTATGTTTGTATTTAATGTGATAATGTATTAAAATATATTTTTTATATATACAAGCTTTGTCTGTAGTGGATGATCCCTGTGGCTTCAGAGTCAACAATATTATAATTTTCTACTTATTATTTTTTCAATACGATGCAACCAACTCACATTCGTATAGTCCCACGCCCCATCCCTTAATTGGGAATACATATCAGTTATCATCTGGTTGATATGTATGAATATACTGTTTCAATGTACTACTTATTCATTATCTCTCATGTAATGCTTGTTATTACCTACTTCCAATAAAAAATATTGAACAAGAAAATCAATAGCTCAACTATCATCCCATCCCCTATGCCAAGGTGTAATCCTGAACTATCCTTAAGGCCCCACATCCAATTACTGTTTTCACAGAGTGGCCCCGAACCTTGTCTTCTGGGGACCCTCGCAAGGACTCAACACCTTAATGCGAGCGAGCATGGTGTTGAGTCTTTGCGGGCGCACTCCAGTGATACAGCCGGCGACTATAGCTGCCGAATGTATCACTCAGCCCTGCCCCCCGACACGCAGCATCATTGGATGTGATTGACAGCAGCTCGAGCCAATGGCTGCGCTGCCTTCAATCAACCAATGACAGAGCCGGGAAGATGGCTGAGAAGCCTGCGCGTTCATGGCATGGGACTTTCGAGGGGTCAGGTAAGTAAAGGGGGGGTTCCGGGGCCTCTAATCAACAGATGTTTTTTCAACTTAATGCATAGAATGGATTAAGGTGAAAAAACTTTTACCTTTACAACCCCTTTAACTTATATGGCTGATGGCTGATGGCTGAGAAGCCTGCGCGTTCATGGCATGGGACTTTCGAGGGGTCAGGTAAGTAAAGGGGGGTTCCGGGGCCTCTAATCAACAGATGTTTTTTCACCTTAATGCATAGAATGCATTAAGGTGAAAAAACTTTTACCTTTACAACCCCTTTAACTTATATTGCTGATACTACTGTAGCGGGGTCTTCCTGTCAGAGTCTAATGACAGGCCATCCCCACTAGGACTTTATTCACATCTGTAAATATGTACATTACCTTTAAGGAGCTATGCATTGTAGGATTGCAAGTAGCAGGAGATATGGACTCCATTGACTCTTACTAGAAACAGACTACATTTCCCACAGTTCCCTGCCCTGTTGGAGCATGTGACGTCTCCGCACAGACTTGTGGGGGAGGTTACTTAAGCAGAGGTAGTGGCGCCTTTTCGCTCTCTCGGGACCAGCCTCTTTTCCTCTGCGGAAATGCTGACAGAGACAGCCGTGCTGCTAGGCCCAGAAGCCTGGGAATGGATTTCCCGAGAGACCAGCCATCTGGAAGGAGGCAAGACTCCTGTATCCAGCCTGTATACCCAGATACCGGAGAGGAAGCCCAGCTGACAACTGAAACAGTGGAACACCCTCGTCCGGGATCTTTGTGCTGTGGAGCAGTGATTCACCAACGCGTTTTCTGAGAGGAATTCAGGCGGATCGGCCTTTTCGGGTGAGAGGACACATGCTCAGCTCTTAGTTCTTTCTTTAGACAGACACTTTAGTGCCATCTCACAGGCCTCCCGCCCCTGTTTGGCCATTAGCCTGAACTTATACCCTTTTCACTGTTTATAGTGGTTATGCAGAAGTGACTGACGCTGGCTAGCGATCAGATCACCAACATTTGATGTTCACCATACTTTGTTGGATTAACTTCCCCTTATCTTTTATTACTTGTGGATTACAAATTTAACGTGCACCATCTGGCGGCAACGTGGACTTTGGGCTGTTTGCAGGATCGCTCGATAAAGGGAGCTCGCGAGCACAGACTGTTCACTAGTTTAGCCGAATGGTACCATTCTTTAGGATAGATTTGTTTCATTCATAAATGCCATTTGTGGATTTCTGCAAGGGCCCTTGCAAAATCATTTGGTGTTACTGCATGACAACCATTCACTTGATGATGTAAACTTATGTGTGTTCCTTCGAGTACTTATTAAGTAAACTCACTCTATTTGATTTAAATATACTACTGTGTGGATTGTAGACATGTGCACAGAATTTTTTTTCGTTTTTTTTTGTTCCGTTTCGTATGGTCCCGTCTGTTCGTTTCCGTTCGTTTTTCGTAAGACGCACGTTTTCCCGTTCGTTCCCGTTCGTTTCTCGTACGACGTGATTTTTTCGTATTCTGATCGTTTCGTATTTCCGTTACCGTTTTATTTTCGTACATGCGGGATGATTCGTTATTCTGTTTAATTCATGTTCGTTTCTTGTTAGACAATAATTATCGTGAATTTTCGTCAATTTGCATTCTGTGTATCTTGAATGCTTTTCTTTTGTTAGTGTCAGTTGTTTGTTCATTGTTCAATGACATCTATAACAAAAGAATTTCATTATGTATATTGAATGAATTCCTTTTTCTGTTTTCTGTGTATTCAAAATACTGAAGGCAAATTTTTTGTTATAGGTGTCATATCAACATACGAAAATAACAAAAGAAACGTGTTCAAATGCAAATCTTTTGTTTATGTTTTTTTTTAATGGCCAGAGAGTTAGGCTGGCCATACATGATACAATTTTCTGTGCAATTTTCTTTAGATTTACCTTCAACTATGTAGTGCAAGGGCCTGCCTGATTGCATACAATTGAAAGTGTTGTTTAGTTTGACCTCATATATGGTTTTTGGTAAATCTAAAAGAAAATTGTACAAGAAAATTGAACATGTATGGCCAGCCTCAGTGACTAAAAGCAGCTTCTCTTTTGTGCAGAATAGTGAGTACACTTGTACAGTAAAGCCTAATAAACTTTTCTGTGGATTTTCATCTGAAGGGAGATCAGTTGGCCAGACTTTTGAACCCAAAAATGGTTTTCTGATGCAGTTTAAAAACAAACACATTTTCTGAGAACGATCGGAAAACTATCGTTTTTATGTTTGTTGTTAAAATAGTCTGACCAAGTGTATGGGGCTTAACAATACTATACAACAAACTGATCTCCCTTCAGATGAAAATCCACAGAAAAGTTTATTAGGCTTTACTGTACAAGTGTACTCACTATTCTGCACAAAAGAGAAGCTGCTTTCAGTCACTGAGGCTGGCCATACATGTTCAATTTTCTTGTACAATTTTCTTTTAGATTTACCAAAAACCATATATGAGGTCAAACTAAACAACACTTTCAATTGTATGCAATCAGGCAGGCCCTTGCACTACATAGTTGAAGGTAAATCTAAAGAAAATTGCACAGAAAATTGTATCATGTATGGCCAGCCTAACTCTCTGGCCATTAAAAAAAAACATAAACAAAAGATTTGCATTTGAACACGTTTCTTTTGTTATTTTCGTATGTTGATATGACACCTATAACAAAAAATTTGCCTTCAGTATTTTGAATACACAGAAAACAGAAAAAGGAATTCATTCAATATACATAATGAAATTCTTTTGTTATAGATCTCATTGAACAATGAACATACAACTGAAAACCTCTTGATACAGATTTCATTTTCGTTATTTTGCCATTTTCGTTTTGTAGTTTTTTCCCGTCGGTATTTGCGGTCGTTCGTTATGCAGCTCATCCGTTATCCCGTAGTTTTCGTATTTTGGTGCTTTACCGTTTTCGTATGTACACATTATCCCGCGGGTACGAAAATGAACATTTTCGTACGAAAATAACATTCGTACGAACGGGAATGCACATATCTAGTGGATTGTATTCTTCTAGTCTGGAGGGGCCATCCATTATTCAGGTAATACTATCATTACACTGTCATTGAATGTTGTATGCCTGTCATTGCGCCTCAGCCCAGCAAGGGTCACAATACATCCACCAGATTTCTGATGTGTCAAGGGAGGGTTCGAGCAAATTAAGAGGGGTGTGTTAAATCAAAAAGAGAGTAGATCCCAAAACAACCAGCAGCTCCTGGGGGTGTAGCGCTACACTACTTTTGCACATATCCATCCTACCTCTTCCCCCCGACAAACACAACTCTCTATCATCATCTTATTGATGGTGTGCTTCAAAAAAAAAAAAAATATATATATATATATATACAGGGCTTTTTTTCTGGGGGAACTTGGGGGAACTCAGTTCCACCACCTTTGGCTCAGACCCTTTGGTGCCTGCTCATCACAATCACTTGTAAACACATAAGTCTGGTTTCTGTGTTTACAAATGCCAGCTCTGCACTCTGTGTGTAACCCCTCTGAACTCTGCACATTGTATGTAGTGCAATTTTGGTATTTAATGCCCCTTTAAGACCCTTCTACTGTTTGTGAAATCTGAATGGGGTCGTGGTTGAGTTCCTGCACCTATTTTCTGAGAAAAAAAGCTCTGTATATATATATATATATATATATATATATATATATATATATATATGTTTTCTTTTTCTAAAGTATCCATTCTCTCCATATACAGTAAACACTAAAAAGGCAATCAAATTAAAACAAATATAATCCATTCAGGGCCCTTAGGAAACACTCCTTTCCTCTATGATATATGCATTTGGACAGCTTACTAGTTTGTATTACTGAGTAATAAAAGGGTGAATCATGTAACTGAGCTTCATTTCAGGCTTTTTTTTCCTCTGACCCCAGCCACTTAAAAAAAAAAAAAAAAAAGCTCAAAGTGGTAACATTTACAAATCTTAGTAGATATTTTCAACAGCAAATCCGTTCAAGAAAGATCTCTCACCTATGGTCTAAACCCCATATTACATTTAGCAAGCATTTTCCTTCACTAGGAAGAAACTAAATGAAAAACAAAGTTGTAGATGTCAAGAGAACTAAGATTGACTGTAGATGACCAGATGCTGCAGACTTATAAATTATAAGGGATGTTAGAAATATCCAGATGTATCATATAAACTGAAAGATTTTTATATCAATCTGTGGAATCTTTCATATGGTTTAACATATGGTCTGTCTGTCTCATTCCATCCATGCTTTTGTATAATTAATGACTTTGTATTGTTCTCCACTTTTCTTTTTTCCTTCTTTTATTCTAATTATTTGACTGATATACATGCTGAAATTTTTGTATTGAGTCTGATATTCATTGTAATGGGCCAACTTTAACAATTGATTTTTTTTTTTTCCAACAGTTTGTGAAAATACTTATTTGGAGGCCAAGTCGGTGGCTGCCTGAGGTTTCTTAAAGCAGACAGTAAGACAATTATGAATACACTATTTGCTATGTTAAAGTATCAAGGGGTTTCAAACCCAATATGAGCAGATGCATGATAATTCTCAACCTGACATTTAGATATTTTACATAGAACAAGGAATTACCACCTCATGCCAACACTATATCCTGTAATGCCAGTCTTATGGGGTGGAATGGGCTGAGAGGCAACTGAGTCTAGCTCCCCTATTAAACGGCCGCACTGCTTCTGGTATACGGGCGGTTGGCATTCTGTAACTGTGGGGGGGCTTCTAATTTTGACTGTCCTATCATCCTGGACCACCAACCTTCCTCACTGTGCTATGTTTTCTGCTGCACCATTGGCATGGTAATATATTCTTAGTCCTCTCCATCAAATTATCAGAAATGTGTGCTTAAATTAGAACTATAAGCAACACTTTTTAGTAAGGGAGGGTTATAGCCCCTGACAGTTTATTTTTTTCCCTGTCCAATTTCAGAGATTTCCCTTTACTTCCTGCCCCATAATCAAACAGGAAGTGAGAGGAAATCTATGCAAATTAAGGGAATCCAATGCCCCCCTCCAGGCCCTCAGAACTAGTGTTCCCACTCAAAAAATGCATGGTGAGTCTTAAACAGAAAGGGGTGTGGCCTTGACATGAAGGGGTGGGTCATATTTAAAATAGGGCAGCACTTAACCTAAATACACTACTGCCTCACGCCTTTGAAGAATGGAAAGGAAGACACATCTATCAATGAATCAATGAATATTGTCAAACATAAGACCAACAAATTATATCTGGTCTTGATGAAGCAAATCATTAAAACATATCTGATGTTTAAACAATTTGTTTTCATGCTGTTATTGGCAAACATGTTTTTTTACCTATTGACATACTATATGAACAGCAAAAAATGTGTAAATTACAAATAACAAAATAACCAAACGTGTAAATTACAAATAACCAAGACAATGAGGTGGTGGTTTATAAAGACTCACCAAAGTACTTTTAAAGGCTAAGTTGACTATTTGTTTTGTAAATTCCAGCTCCCCTATGTATTAATATACCATTAATGTGCCTCTGTTGCAGAAAAAACATGTCTTTTTCTTTTAGGACAGGCATTACTTCAGCTTCTGCTATGTTCATAGAAACATTCCATTACTCCAACACTCCATCACTTCCTGCTCCATCCTGGAATGTGTTTTTTGGGATGTGAACCAGTAGAAGGAAATAGTTTAGCAGCTGACCTCATTAACATATCCCCTGCATCTTCTCCTCCAGGAGTTTGCTCCTACCCGCCTATGTACTCACATGCCGTGTTTCCCCCGAAAATAAGACTGGGTCGTATTTTTATTTTTGCAACAAAATACACAGTAGGGCTTATTTTCGGGGTACGTCTTATCATGTAATGTGCTGTCTTCTCTCCCCCTCTCCCTCACTGCCTGTCAGTAATCCCCAGTGTAAACAAAGTAAAAGTGGTTGTAAAATCCTATAATCCACTGTATTACAGTATTACATCATGTAAAATATGTGTGTTTCTGAAATATTAATATGCCAAATACCTTGGTTACAGCACCGCTCAACACTTCCATGACCAGCCAGAACTCTCTTCCCTGCTCTGAGGACTGCAGTGGGTGGGGGGGGGCAAATCTTCTGCTGACAGCTGGGAGAAGAGGAAGGGAGCAGCTGAGCAGTGAGCAGCGCTGTACCGAAGGTATTTGCCACAATTATATTATAGAAACACACACATTTTACATGGGCTAGCACAAAGGTATTAAAATTAAAACACAACACCAAGATACAATCCAACACATATTTATTAAATGGAAATTATATATGGCCACGGTGTTATCCATAGGGGTTAATTGCTTTATTTAAATAAAAATAAATAAATCAATAAATAAGTAACTAAAATAAATAGGCCAACTTGGCTAAGATATAATTTAAAGAGAATAACATGGTGTCCATCCAGCCAAGGCTGGACGACTAATCCCCTTTTGGACAACAACATGACTTAAGGATAGGGAGGGAGGGTGGGCGACGCTGGCTGACTGAAAGGACTGAGGAGACCGCCGCGCTGGAGCCCCTATATAGCCTTCCTCCGCGCGGGCTATCTCCCGCTCGATTCGGACCAATCAGCTGGTTCTTCTGCCTGCCAATGGGACGCTGTTGCCGCCCGGCAGCTGGGCGGATACCTGGGGATAGAAACAGAGCAGGAGAACCGTACAATCTGTACTTTCTCCTTTGAGCCATCCCATGTTGGTCCAGCATATTGCTGGGACCTCTCATGGGCTAGCACAAAGGTATTAAAATTAAAACACAACACCAAGATACAATCCAACACATATTTATTAAATGGAAATTATATATGGCCACGGTGTTATCCATAGGGGTTAATTGCTTTATTTAAATAAAAATAAATAGATCAATAAATAAGTAACTAAAATAAATAGGCCAACTTGGCTAAGATATAATTTAAAGAGAATAACATGGTGTCCATCCAGCCAAGGCTGGACGACTAATCCCCTCCGGCCGATGCCGGTAGAGCAGCTACCGGCTGAGGCCCCCCCACCACCGTGGCCGCTTCTATCAGATCCTGTAGCCCCATATTAAAAATGTCAATGCCAATGGGCGATAAATGGATCTTATCTTTGCGAAAAAGGCCTGGGATAAAGCCCTCCAATTCTGCATGGCGGAAAGACACGCCGCCAGAAGAAACTAGAAAACTATGAATGGTCCTGTTAAGTCTCCTCCGAATCCTGTCCAAATAGAACAAAGCACCCTGAGGAGACCACAACAGCCTTGGGATCATTTCAGAAAATGCCAAAACCGTATAAGGAAACATGAGCTTCACTGCGTGTAAATCCCTTTTTATTTCACATAATAGTTCCCAAGTACCCAATTTACCCAGATCGTTGGCACCAGCATGTAAGACCAAGATTTGAGGGGGAGGCCATATATCCGATAAACGTGCTAAATGCTCTTTTATACCCCTCCACCGCAAACCCCTAACCCCTGACCATAATAACATGAAAGACGTAGAGTCCAGACCTAAATTTGTGGAATAGGTCCTGGATCCGGCGTGCTTGGCGGCCCAGAAAACATAAGAGTGGCCCACTATCCAAACCACCTTCCTGTTTTGATCTGAAAAAGAAATCACAAAATTAGAAGCTCAGGACGCACATATAATTTGTACCTAGAACTACTCCATCGCCCGACAGCCTTCAACCCCTCCTCAGCAAAACCCAAAGAATCCGCTACTGTGGACGCCCCTATCCTAAAGGAATGAGAACAAAATTGATGACCAGATAAGCTTCAAACAAGAGGAAAAACTGCCGAAAACTGGTATCTAGTCAATGGGGACAGATCTTCGTGTATAAAGAAAGAATCGGGAGATACTGGCCTAAACGCCATATACCTCTTCACTTGGGTGACCGGGCATAGCGCCTTGTTGCCTGAATTAGCGAGGGAGAACCAACATCCCCCACCGGCCGGAGACGATTTGGACCTGCTAAGAAAAATATCAAGGCGACCATCTTGCATAAGGACATGACCAAATCTAAGAAAAGATAGGGAAGTCTTGTTTGTAGCCGTAAATTCGCCAATCCTGAGGGCACCAAAGAAAGCAATAGAAAAGGCAGCTCTAAACAGAAGAGTTTCAAACTCGGATGTACATACCTCCCGAAGAGAACCCAGGAGGTCCAGCAATAAAGCAACCGAGATGGGACGTCTGTTGTCGATTGCCGGTCTGGACCTCCTGAAACCTTTGAGGACCTGTGACACTTGGAAGAAGGAAGTTAAAGCTGGTACACCTGAAAACTTCAAGAAGAATGAAATCCCCGCCAGGATTTTGCTTACTGAGGCCGGGGAAAGGTGAGCCTGAATGAGGTTAGACAAAAAGGTTAAAGCTAACAATGAAGTGACCTTTAACGGATCCGAACCAACATCACTGCAAAAAGAACACCACCTGGACCAAGATAGCCTATAGTCTGACCAAGTCTTACTTGAAACCGAGTTGCGTAGATTGCCGAAAATCACTCCCATATCAAGCCCCAGAGGAATTCTGGGCAAGGGGTCCCTTCCAGATCTGCTGATGGAGCCAGGTCCCGAAACTTTGCGAACTGTAGGCGAGATAAAGCATCGGCGATATTATTATGAATGCCAGCTGTATGTTCAGCCTTAAGCCAGATATTATAACGCATACAGTGACAAACCATAAAACGCAGCAGTCTCACCACTGGCTCGGATCTTGATGATAAACCATTAATGGCAAACAGAACTCCATTGTTGTCCGTATGGACCAAAATTCTCTTGTTCTCAAACAACTCTCTCCAGATTACTACAGAGACTATGACTGGGAACAATTCCAGGAGGACCAAGTTTTGCAAAATGTCCTCCCGCAACCATTCCGTATGCCAAGCCCTGGCGCACCAGTGCCCATTCAGGAATGCCCCGAAACCCGCCGACCCGGCTGCGTCCGTGAAGAATTCCATTTGGCTACTAACCACAAAATCCTGCTGCCATACTGTGGAGCCGTTAAATTTGCTTAGGAAAGTATCCCATACCTTAAGGTCCTCCTTCACTCCCCTCGATAGCCGAATGTGGGCCCGCGGGTTAGTAAGGCCCCTAATGGCCAAGGAAAACCTACGGGAGAAAACCCTAGCCATGGGAATAACCCTGGTGGCAAAAGCAAATAGCCCCAGAAGCGACTGGGCTTCCTTCAACAAGACTTTCTTTCTGGGTAAGAATGATGAGATCAGAGATCTCAGCTTCAGCAATTTTTCTTCCGGTAGCCTAAATTCCATACGAACCGAATCGATGCCTATCCCAAGGAATTCGATCGATGTGGAGGGAAGAGTGGTCTTTTCGTGTGCCAAGGGGACACCAAAGTCCTCGCAGATACCATAAAATGCTTGGAGGGCCTCGAAACATTCAGAGGTTCCGACCTTACCAAAAAATAAAAAGTCATCCAGGTAATGTAATAGAGCCCCATGGGGAAACTTCTGGGACATGACCCAGTGCAAAAAGGTGGAAAAGGCCTCGAAGTAGAAGCACGACAGGGAAAACCCCATGGGCATGCATTTATCAAAGAAAAATTTCCCCAAGAAATGAAAGCCCAAGGAGTTAAACCCCTGAGGGTGGACTGGCAATAACCGAAAAGCTGCCTTGATGTCGGCCTTCGCCAGTAAGGCACCTTGACCCATCCGTCTCAGGATGACTAAAGCTTCATCAAAAGAAGAATAAACTACCGGGGGCTGCAATATCTGAAACTTCGTCATTCAGCGAGGATTTAGGGGGATAAGAAAGATGGTGTATCATCCTAAAAGAGCCCGCCTCCTTCTTTGGGACTATCCCCAGTGGGGACAAGCGAAAATTCAGAAAAGGGGGGCATGAAAAGGGGCCCGCTATCCTCCCCTCAGCCAGCTCCTTGGATATTTTTTCACATACCACGTCCGTATGGCTACAAGCCGAAAATACATTTTTTACCATCACACAGCCCGGGCCCTCAAAGGACGGGACTAAAAAACCTTCTTTAAAACCATCAATTAGCAGAGCCGCCATCCTGAGGTCTGGGTAGCGCTCTAGCCATGGGCGCATTGCGACTAACTTCACCGGAGTCTGCGCCTTTTCCATGACTATCCTTGTTAACTGGCTGAAAGGAGGATGCGGATGATTTGCGAAACCACCTGCTGGCTGAATGAGCACCGCTGCAGTAGGAGCACTCGTGCCTGTAGCGGCAATTTGTAAGGAACCTGCACTGACCCTCATTGAAAGCAAAGCACAGGCCTTTGCGAAAACTGCCCTGACTACTTGCCGGGGGCCTAGGTGTAAACTGCGGTTTCGCTGGCAACATTAAGTTCAACCACAGACCCACATCCTTCGTCCCCCAATGTAAGGTAGGGTGGACTGCCAGCTTCTGACGGAAATTCTCGTCATAGGTGAACCAGGCTGTACCCCCAAAATGGCGAAAGGCCTCGGCTATAATGTCCAAATGTTGGAACAGGCCTGAACACTTGCCGGGAAAGCGTTCACCCATTACTGCTGCATAAATGCAAAACGCCTGCAGCCAGTTTTGAAACGTTTTTGGAACGGACCGTTTCCTATCCTCCTCTGGCCTGTCATTCGCTTGCCTGTCAGCTTTAACTAGGAATTCCTTAGCGGAGGGCAGTAAAGACAGTAGCTCCAAAAATTCGCCCCTCCAGATTTTTTCTTTTGTTGCCTTAGGCAAATGAAAGCCCAATGGGGACAGGACGCACGGAAGGGGCTCCCTGAAGGAAGACTCGCCCACTGTCAATGCTGACGGCCTTATAGGCAGGGAAGGATTAATATTGGGGGCACTAGCGCCTCTCACAGCAAATGCTCTTTTTGTGTCCTGCAAAGCAGGGGCACTTGACTCCTGCCAAACAGGACCAACATCATCCAAATAATGTGCATTCTCAAATGAAAATAAGTCACTATTGCCATCCTGCAGCATGTAATCAGCACCAGAAAGCTGTGCCCTCTGGTATTCTGCATTACTTTGCAAATGTATGCTCTGCTCTGCACCAATAGATTGTGCCCCTGACAGTTCACCATAATTCCTTACATTACCTGCACCGGCCCCCCGTGCACTCTGAGTATTGTCAGCACCATTAGCATGTGCCCCCTGAAATTTCTGTAACACATTAGATAAAGAACCAACCAACATTGACAGTTGTGACACATCAAACATAGAATTCTCACCAGTAGGGGACAATGGCTGCTCGCTCGCCTCCATAAGCGTGGGGTGAGTAGCGCTGCTCTCCCGCGGACGAGATGCACCTCTTGATACAGCTGGCCCTTGTTTCTTCAGACCTGTTAGCTGAGGAGAAGGAGCTGCTCTCTGACCTTTTTTCTTTCTACCTGGCTGCTGCCTGGTTGCGCTACCCACCGCAGCTTTGCCTTTTTTCTGCACAGGAGGAGAGAGTGTAGGCTGTACCGCAGCGTTCCCTTCTTCCAGACAGCGGCGCAGCCACTCCTCACCTCCGCTGCTCTCCGCTGCTCTCTGCCCTCTCCATCAGCTGACACAGCAAGGCTTCCCGACTGCTGACAGCGCGGCGTTTCATGTCTGCGAGTGACAGACACGGCCCCTGCTGCGACGCTGGCTGACTGAAAGGACTGAGGAGACCGCCGCGCTGGAGCCCCTATATAGCCTTCCTCCGCGCGGGCTATCTCCCGCTCGATTCGGACCAATCAGCTGGTTCTTCTGCCTGCCAATGGGATGCTGTTGCCGCCCGGCAGCTGGGCGGATACCTGGGGATAGAAACAGAGCAGGAGAACCGTACAATCTGTACTTTCTCCTTTGAGCCATCCCATGTTGGTCCAGCATATTGCTGGGACCTCTCATTATATAATACCATAATAGAGTGGATTATAGGATTTTACAACCACCTTAAACTATGGCTTATTTTTGAGTTAGGGATTATATTACAGCCATCCCCGAAAAACACAGTAGGTTTTATTTTCAGGGTAGGTATTTTTTTTTTTAGGGGGAGACACTGTACAATCATCAGTGTATATATCATTATCTGTTCTCACTAAATGTACAGTCAGTGATTACAACAAGTGATATTGTTTGCGCTGTGGTGGTGATGCCTAAAGGGTGATGGGAAAGGGGAAGTAAAGTAGTAAACTAGGTGAATACAATAAGTGACAAAAATGTATAAATATATAGAAAAAATTCTATAAAACACAATGTGAACAAAGTAACAGTAAATAACAGTGACCGTGTCATCTATAAAGATGTGTGGTGGACATAATAGAATGCATGGTCAAACTCAGTCCTGCAGACAAAACCAAATAAAAGAAGAGAGTCCAACTTAATCATGCAATTCGGTGCAGCAAGTGAAATCTGGTGTGAAGTCAAAAGGAGATGTTCCAGCAGCCAAATGAGTGAAGGTGCAATGGAGGATTCCAAAACGTGCAGCCCACACCTCTAGTGATCCTATCAGCTTACCTCAAGGCTATCTGATATAGCCAGAAAGATAGGGCATCAAACTCTTGATGAATGGAAGCCTCAAATCCGATGGTGCATGGAAGGGAAAAGTACAAAAAAACAAACATAGAGTAGTCCTGTCACCACTGGAGGGATTCCTGCTAGCAATCAAAAGATGTGCACTTACACAGAGTGGTGAAAGGGGGGCCTATCTCCACGAGCAGCGAGCTCGTCAGGTGCTGCTCTGCTGCCGCTGTTTGGCTAGATGTTGATCCGCCGATACTCAAACGATGGTGTTTGAAACAAAAATAGGAGGGCACATCGCATAATACCGCAAAATAAAGATTTAATAAACAAAGCACAAAATAAAAACTCACATAAAGTCAGCTGAGGCGGTCATACATCCACGAGCAGCGAGCTCGTCTACCGTCCGTCAGGTGTAAAGGGTCCAGTGCTCCAATCCCGACGCGTATTCGTCACACCACGTGACTTCATCAGGGGAAGTCACGTGGTGTGACGAATACGCGTCCGGATTGGAGCACTGGACCCTTTACACCTGACGGACGGTAGACGAGCTCGCTGCTCGTGGATGTATGACCGCCTCAGCTGACTTTATGTGAGTTTTTATTTTGTGCTTTGTTTGTTAAATCTTTATTTTGCGGTATTATGCGATGTGCCCTCCTATTTTTGTTTCAAACACCATCGTTTGAGTATCGGCGGATCAACATCTAGCCAAACAGCGGCAGCAGAGCAGCACCTGACGAGCTTGCTGCTCGTGGAGATAGGCACCCCCTTTCACCACTCTGTGTAAGTGCACATCTTTTGATTGCTAGCAGGAATCCCTCCAGTGGTGACAGGACTACTCTATGTTTGTTTTTTTGTACTTTCCCCTTCCATGCACCATCGGATTTGAGGCTTCCATTCATCAAGAGTTTGATGCCCTATCTTTCTGGCTATATCAGATAGCCTTGAGGTAAGCTGATAGGATCACTAGAGGTGTGGGCTGCACGTTTTGGAATCCTCCATTGCACCTTCACTCATTTGGCTGCTGGAACATCTCCTTTTGACTTCACACCAGATTTCACTTGCTGCACCGAGTTGCATGATTAAGTTGGACTCTCTTCTTTTATTTGGTTTTGTCTGCAGGACTGAGTTTGACCATGCATTCTATTATGTCCACCACACATCTTTATAGATGACACGGTCACTGTTATTTACTGTTACTTTGTTCACATTGTGTTTTATAGAATTTTTTCTATATATTTATACATTTTTGTCACTTATTGTATTCACCTAGTTTACTACTTCACTTCCCCTTTCCCATCACCCTTTAGGCATCACCACCACAGCGCAAACAATATCACTTGTTGTATACCTTTTATTGTCCATTTGGATAGACCTATTCTTTGTTTGCTGCAGTATACCTCCCGTGCCCCTTTCCCACTGCCCCTTTCCCACGGTCCAATCCCTTTTCACCCATTTCAGCGCAGGAGTTTCACCTATCACCTACAGTCAGTGATTGTTTTTGTTTTTTCCCTCTTCTTGCATAGATTGTTCATTTGGCAGAGAGTGCAGAAGCTGAGCAATCACATAAGAGCATAACTTTAGTATTGAATACAGAAGAATTGTGTCCCTGGACGTCTGCAAAGCTCACTATACAATCTGATTGTACAATCCTCTTTAGCTCTACCATCAACTATGTAGTGCATGAGCTTGCCTGATTGAGTGATTGGATAGATAGTTGTGTCCACTTAATATAGTTTTGGTAAATTGAATGGAAATTGTACAGAGATTGTACAATCAGATTTGACAGTGTATAGCCAGCTTTATACACCTAAAATGAGCTAGTTGAACTTGTGCTATTAATTGTTAGCGGTAACCTAAAGGCCAAAGCAAACACACATTTTGAAACATCAAAACATTTGCAACATACACAGTAAAATGCACAGTAAAAAAATGGGCAAACCACAAAATGCCAAATTGCCCCAGGAGCTTCTTTGGGCTGTGCTATATGTGTTGCAAAAAAAAAAAAAATGAGCCAAAAATTATGTATTCCCATGATGATAGAATGGGGCCTGAAAGTAAAATTGGTGTGTTCACACAAGAACAATGAGGCTCCATTCACATCTATGTGTTTCTGAACGCATGTCAAACTGCACAGAACACATGTGCTACAAACTCGCAGTGTACTTGAAGTACATTGAAGTGTTAATGGCACTCCAAGTGTGGATAGAAGGGACGTGCCTGCTGTGCTACAAATACACTGCAAGCACACCATCTATATCCCTTTTGTGCTAAATTTTGTGCTAAATTTTGTGCATTGTTTCTATTTTCCCACCACCTTATCTTAATCATTTAAATTTACCTCTCATTTATTTTCTTGTTTCTTTCTTTTTTTTTTTTTTCTTGTCTTGTTTCCCTGGTTATTTTCTATGCACTGCTCCTTTCCGTCCCTTGCATTTAACTCCATAGTCTATCCATTATCTACTTTGGCGGCGAGAGTCTAGCATCACCCAGCCATGATTGCCATATCTGATCGAATTTCCCAATATCCCCCCTACGGATATATGTTAATCTTTCTCTAAGGAGTAGAGAGTTCACAAGGAGAACCCACTGCCTTCCCGTGGGTACCTCTGGTGCCATCCAGTATCGTGCTATAAGTTTTCTTGCTAGGTATAGTACTCTGGTTAACATTATATAAATTACTTTTGTAAATGTTTCCGCCTCTATGGCCCCCAATATATATACCAGGGGATCCAAGGGGATAGATGTCCGTGCCAGTCTACTTATGCACTGGGAGATCTCCTCCCAATACCGGTGTAATTTTGGACATCTCCAAATCAAATGTACCATTATTTTCAATAATTCGGGATTTTCCTAGCTAATATGACGGAAAATCTGAGTTATATGAGGACAGGAGGCGAGTATCTTGCATTAAATCTTTCTTTTAATGCCCATAGCAGAAAACAGAACATTAATCTTTTGATAACAGAAAAAACTTTATAGAACTACAATTCCCAGCAGCCCCGGGGTCCCCTCCCCCTGGGTCATAGTCTCTATATATGGGGCTGTCTGGGTCTCCTCCTCCTCTTTCTTTGTGCGATCCTGGAACGACAAGTAACCTTGGTGTTGTGGACCTCGAATAAGGTGATCGTGGAGTCCTCCTCTGAACCTGGAATTCGGGCCAACTGGGCCATTTCCAACTTGGTCAAGGACGCTTTCTAATCGATCAGAACTGTGTTCAACTGGAACAAAACAGAATAACCGTCATTCGGGAACTCCAGAATGTTTCATTACCGTCCGTGTAGGCGTAGACTCCACCCTTCAGTAACCTGAAACGAGAAACACATCGTGATAGGGGTGGGTAGGGTGGGAAGATACTCGCCTCCTGTCCTCATATAACTCAGATTTTCCGTCATATTAGCTAGGAAAATCCCGAATTATATTTCAGACAGGAGGCTTCATATCTTGCAAGTTTAAAGCTAGCATACATTGTACAATACATGCAAGTACATAATCTTAAAGTATCGAAGTAGAAACATGGCTTTGTGGCCGGAAATAATATTGTCGAAAAATAGTTTCCGACGACCAGTCTGCCGCCAGTAAAAGGTCCGAGAGAGACCCACCTGACGTGACCACTTTAGTAGCCATGGCCCCTCTTGAAGAGTGGGCACCAAAGAGCGAGACGTCGATCCCGGCCATTTTCATGGCCATTCTCACCCACCTGGCCAATGAAGCCGAGGACACTGGGAGGTGAGGTTTTACATATGAAATCAATAGTTGGGTATGAGCGACTGACCGTAGTGTTGCGGTCCGAGATTCGTATTGTTGTAAGCATCGAACCACACATATGTGTGGATGATCAGGAAAAAATGGGTAAAACACTGTGTGAATTCCCGTTTTCGTCCGACGAACCACGGAAAACCGCACTCCTTCCGGCGAGAATTGACGCCGGGAGATGTCAAGTGCCTTAACATCTGAGACCCTTTTGATGGAAACCAGGCATAAAAGAGTAGAGAGTTTGATAGAAAGATTCTTTAAAGGGAGGGTGTCATTGTCCTCCTAGGTGGCGAAGAGTTCCAGAACCCGAGTGACATCCCACGTAGATTGGTATCTAGGACGAGGGGGGCGTTTGAACTTTACCCCTCGGAGGAGCCTACATACCAAAGGGTGCCTACCTACGGGTAACGTATCCACTGGGCAGTGATAAGCCGAGATGGCAGACCTATAGACATTCAATGAACTATATGATTTACCAGCCTCATAAGAGTCTGCCAGATAGTTCACTACAGCTGATACAGGTGCATGAACGGCATCAATTTGCCGTTGATCACACCAACGAACCCACAGAGTCCAGGCAGATCGGTACGCCGATCTAGTCCCTGGGGCCCAGGCCAGGGCGAGGAGGTCTCTAGCCGATTGTGAAATAGCGTTATCGGGGCACTCGACCCCGAGACTAACCATGCTAACAGAGGAAGATTGCCGTTCAGAATCAGGGGGTGGTAACCCTTGGTTGTGTTTGACAGAAGATGAAGGGAGAAGGGGAGTAATCGGGGGTAGTCGATCGACATTCCCATGAGAAGGGGAAACCATGGTTGTGTCGGCCACCAGGGGGTGATCAACACCACCGTCGCCTTCTGACTTGTCACCTGAAGAAGGGTTCTGGTGATCATATTGAATGGAGGGAACGCATAGTGCGTTCCCCGCGTCCAAACTTGTCGGAACGCGTCGACTGCTGACGCCTCCGGGTCCGGCCTCCAGCTGTAAAAGTGGGGTAGTTGCCTGTTGAGGCGCGAGGCGAAGAGGTCTGTATGAAAGGGACCCCACAGAGTTTGAAGGGCAAGGAAGACCGTACGATCCAGCGTCCAGTCGCTGGAGTCCGTAAGGTAGCGAGAGTTCCAATCTGCAACTGCGTTGGATATCCCGGGGAGGTATTCCGCTATTGGGGTAGTATGTATTGAGAGACAAAATTGCCAAAAGTCGGACGCTATGTCTGCCAGCACCTTGGATTTCGTGCCCCCTAAGCGGTTGATATACTGCACCGCCGCCACGTTGTCCATGCGTAAAAGCACGCATCTGTTGGAAGTGAGAGGGAGAAAACTCTTGATGGCAAAATATGCTGCCAGAAGTTCTAGGGCATTGATATGGAGGAGAGATTCCTCCTCGGACCATTTCCCTCCTGTGGTGAGTTGTCCACATCGGGCACCCCAGCCTCGGCGACTCGCATCGGATTCTATGATCACATCGGGGTAGGAATTGAATATCGTTCTGCCGTTCCATGCCACGGCGTGGCGAAGCCACCACAGTAATTCCTCTATTGCCTCTGGGTCCAACGGAACTTCGTCCGCGTAACGTAACCCTTGGCGTAAGTGAAGTGTTTTGAGTCTCTGTAGAGCCCGGTAGTGTAAGGGGGCTGGAAATATTGCTTGGATGGAGGCCGACAAAAGGCCTACTATGCGAGCAATCACACGAAGGGATACTAGACCTTTGCGTAGCGTGGCTCTGATTTCCTTGCGAATCAGAGCCAGTTTTGATTTCGGTAATAGAAGCATAGCCTGTTTGGTGTCTACTAGAAACCCCAGGAATTCCATCTCTTGAGAGGGATCCAGGACCGATTTCTTGTAGTTGATGAGGAAACCAAGCTCCATTAGCAGAGATGGAGTTTCTGTTACAGTGCCTGGAATTTTGTTTAACCAAAAATTATTTTTGGTACGGTAGAAATTTTTATTTGCAAATAATGGGCGTCGCGATGGGGGCCAAATTTGCCCCCAGCGTCGCCAACCTTTTTATGGCACTATGGGAAGAAGAGGCCATTTACAAAGACCCTCCTATACAGCTTAAATGCTACAAAAGGTACATTGATGATTTACTTATGATTTGGGATGGTGATCTACCCAGTCTAGAATACTTTTTGTTGAATTTGAATAACAACTCTCATAATATTACTCTGACTTGGAACATTGACGAAGAAAAAATTTCCTTTCTTGATCTAGAGATCTATAAAGATGGAGATTCTTTCAGTACCCGTAATCATTTCAAACCCTCTGATAGAAATGGCTTCATACCTTTAGATAGTTGTCACCACAAAAACTGGTTGTGCAATATACCAAGGGGCCAATTCATTCGTCTCAGACGGAACTGTACGTCTGATACGGATTTTTTCTCACAATCTAAGACTTTAGTTGGTAAATTTCGTCAAAAAGGATATGATCAAGAGAATATTTCTAGCGAGTTAGCACGAGTTGGTAATCTTAATAGAGCTGATTTAGTAGCTGACTCGACAAAAGTAAATAATGGAGAGAATTTTGAATTCAAAATCATCTTAGACTACAATATCCAATACCGACAATTCGAAAAGATTGTTAATAAACACTGGGAGGTGTTAAAAAAGGATAAAACCCTGGGGCCTCTTCTCCCTTTACGCCCACGTTTTTTATATACAAAAAAGCGCCTACTGTAAGGGATATAGTAGCCCCTGGAGCTATTGATCCACCGGCCTTTAAGGAAAACCAAATCTTTTCTTTTCTTTCAGGCTTCTATGCCTGTGGAAGATGCCAGGCCTGTAAACAATGTAGACACAATGTGAAGAAGCGGAAAAATTTCACTTCCTTCTCCACCGGCAAAAGTTATACCATTAAAAATCTTATCACTTGCCAAACTGTGGGTGTGGTCTACATGTTGGAATGTGATTGCGGGCTCCAATATGTAGGCCGCACATCCCGTGCTCTCTCTGTCCGTGTAGGAGAGCATGTCAGTAACATTAGGCAGGGTAAACGGTCCCATAGTGTCTCTAAACATTTCCGTCAACACCATGACAGAAATCCTAAATGTTTAAAATTCTGGGGACTCGAGAGGGTAGATAAACATTGGAGGGGTGGGAACTACATTCGTCAAATCAGCCAAAGAGAGTCCTTCTGGATACATGAGACCAAGGTGCTCACTCCAGAGGGCCTCAATGTAGAATTTGATTTGAATTGTTTTATATCTAACAAATAATATTTTTTAGTTATTTTTTATATATTTTTTAGTCATTTTAATATAATTTTATTTTGTTTAGGATTAATAAATGGATCACTATAATATATGGGCTTTTTATTCTACATATATATATGCCTTTATGATTGGGATGGTGCATATTCGATGTAGGAACTGTATAGCAATTTGTTTGCATATCAGAGAGGTTCCGATCGGTTCGAGCGCTGTTATATTTGTTTTGAATGCAAATATGCTTTTCATCCACTAGATGGCGACTCTTTATGTCGTCTTGACTGTTGTATTTATTTTGAATACGAATATGCCTTTTATCCACTAGATGGCGACATATATTTATTATTTATTTTTATGTCGCCTTGACTGTCCTGTCACGGAACAATAAAGTTATCGCAACGTGTAATGACGCGCAGACGTGCCGCTCTGCGTCATCACGTTTGAAGGACGGCATATCACTATACCTCTAGCCATAGGGATCCCACGTGACGGTGAACGTCACAGGGCGCGCCATTATTTTTCATGTGAGAATCCCTTCCGGCTAATCGGCATATTTAAACAACGCGCGACCTTTTGGATTCCTGCCCTGCTGAGGAAGTATTCTTTACGCAACGCGTCCGGGGACAGGAACTACCACACAGTCGCTCGTACAGTGTCTGAACCTTACTCTGATGTGATCTCTGTCTGGTCCTATGGTTCTGTTTTGATGCCCATTATTCTCTCACCAAATGTGAGTAAGCTGTGAGTTTTTTGCTGCAATAAATCCTTTATTTTACGGAAGCTCTTAGATGTTTGTTTTTTCTCATCCCTCATTTTTTGATATGTATTATGATTGATGTGAGAGGACCCAGTACAACATCTCTCCCTTGGGCTACCTGGCGGATTCTATGCGCAGTTTGACCATCTGGTGAAACAGTGGTCTAATTCGGAGGTAATAGTACAATATTCGTGTGGTGGTGGGATCACTGTATACCATTAACACTTCGCACTTGGTGGATTCTGATCTACCACACCAACTGAAGGATTGGACTTATTACACTATTTTATGGACATTTGTTTTAGTCATTTATTCACCTATGCACAATTGTTTTATCACTGGTGGGTGATATCACCTTTTACTGTGTTTCTGTTACACAAGTTTCACTGATTAATGGTGTATGACAAGCACCAATAACATACCATATCTTATTTTATTATATTGTTTGCGCTGCACTATTTTTATGTTGTATCCATTAGCAGAGAGACCGCCCATTGGCTGTGTAACAAGGCTTGTGTTCTGGAGTGTGCCAGAATAAGGAGATCGTCCAAATAGATAATTAGGCGTACACCTCTGCTCCTCAAAGCAGCTATTACTGGTTTGAGAAGTTTGGTGAAGCACCAGGGGGCTGATGACAATCCGAATGGGAGGCAGGTGAACTGCCACATTCGGTTCTTCCACTGAAATCTTAGGAAAGATTGAGATTCGTGGTGCATAGGGACAGTAAGATATGCGTCTTTTAAGTCTATTTTTACTAGCCAGTCTTTCGGCCAGAGGAGATCGCGCAACAGATGGATACCTTCCATTTTGAAATGACGGTAAGCCACGTGCTGGTTGAGCTCTCTCAGATTTATGACAGGGCGGTAGCCGCCGTCTTTCTTCTTTACCAGAAAGATGTTGCTGATAAAGCCGGGTGAAAAGGGATCTACTTCCTGAATCGCCCCTTTGGACAGAAGCTCCTTGAGCTCTTCGTCTATCAGGTCCACGTTTTGTGGGGAAAAACGGATGGGGTGGGGTATCACATTGAGGGTCGGGAGAGACAACAACTCTATCTGATAGCCCGTCACCGTATTGAGGATCCATGCATCTGCCGAAATCGTGGACCAGACGTGGGAAAAATACATTAGCCTGCCCCCCACCAGTGTATGTGGAACTGAGTGTGGGAGTGTACTCACCGGTCGGTGGTCTAGATCTGGGAAATCCACGTCCTCCGCGTCCTCTCCAGGGGCGTCCACGGGGAGGAAAGAAGGGAGCTGGGTGGCCCATGGGCATGGCGTACGGTTGTGGAGCAGGAGTGAACTGCTGGCTTGGTGGTCTTGAATAGGGCCTGTACGGGGTAGTGCGGCCGGTAGATCGCCCTCTGTTTCTACCGGCCTTTCCAAAAACCTTGCCAGGTTGTGATTTTCTCAACGAGGTCTGTGCCTTATCCAGGCTTGAGAAAAGGCTGACAAATTTGTTTATGTTTTTTTAATAAATCGTCCCCGAACAGGAGACCCTCGGCAGAGGGTCCTGGTTCATTCTCCGCTAGATGGCTGAGTTGGGGGTCCAATTTTATCAAGATGGAGCGTCGACGCTCTACTGAGCAAGTCGTGTTTGTGGTACCCAGCAAACATATCGCACGTTGGGCCCAGCCCCTAAGTTGTGACAGGTCTATTGGTTGGGCTGATGAAGCCGATTGCTCCGACAAATTCAAAATTTTTGTAAGCGGACCAAGAATGTCTAGTATACGGTCCTGAATGGTTTTAAAAGACCTTTCAATACCCTTTTTTGGGTATTTCCCGTACCTCGTAAGATATTTGAGGAGCACCGGGTCTATTTCAGGGGTGATTGCAACCTTATTTGCCACGTATGGTCTGGGGCATTCTGCACGTAACTTGTTACGGTTCACCCTGTCTAAGGACCGTCTCGTCCAAAGCTCAAGATATTGGGCCACATGGGTTAACGGGGCCCAATCCCCCGAGCGAGGATGTGAAATTTCGTCGGGGTTAAACAAGGCCTGGCCCTGTGAGTCCAGGATGGCCGCATGTGGCACTTCAGTGCTGGCGTCATGGTAGTCCGCCGTGAACCCCGCATCGTCCTCGCCATCCATGTCTGAATCAGAGGCCGCGGCTCTGTCAGACACGTCGGACTCTTCATCAGATGTTTCAAATGAGTCCGGTTTAATCCGTCTGGCGGATTTTTGCCCATTTTTATTCTCCTTGGGGCTCAAGGGTCGAGTTTGAATAGGTACATGCGGGGTGTGGCAGCCCGATTCGGATTCTGCCTGAGGCATATTATAAACTTCCCCTGCCGGGGAGTCAAAGTGCACTGTTAGGTGCTTTCGTTTTTGGGATGCTTTACCCCCCATAGGGGCGCGTCCCGAGGTGGGTGGCATTGGCATTTGATTCACTGCATTGGCAGCCAAGGCTGCCTGAATGGATTTTGCAATTAGATCTTGTATCTGGGCTGTGGATAGTAGATGGGAGGCATCTAAATCCACCACCTCATTGGAGAGCCCCGAGCCATTATTGTCAGCTGCCATCTGAATAAAGAGAAAATATCTCTCTAACAAAAGTAGTAAAACGATTCTAAGATTGTCAGGGATAAATCACTGACAATCAACGTTTGGGGTAATATAAATTCTTTGCAGGACACTGTGTGGCACCTATGTCAGACACTGTGTGTGGTCAGGTTAAGGGTGAGATACCTGAGGGAGAATAGGAGCTATAGCAGACGTCTCAGCCAGCAGTCACAGCTCCTGTACCTTCAGGAAGTCAGTGGGAGAAGGAGGAAACGCCAGCTGAAGTCCCCAGCCGTAATCTCGCGAGATTACGGCCGGGAGAGTTCCAATAGGACGCCTGAGAGCTAGGGCTGTGATGTCTGGAGTGTGCCTTCCCCCTTTCTCTGCCAAAAGCCCGCGAATCGCGGCGCTGCCGTGCGGGGGAAGGGGGGAGGAAGGGGGGGAATCAGCAATGAGGGAAAGATGGCGATAACTGGATGTGAGTGCTGAGGTACTCACAGGTGTAGTAAGAAAACGGACTGGAATAGCGGGGTTGCCGCAGTATTCCAGACACAGTACAATTGAATACTAATACTATAAAACAGTAATAATTACAGTAATAATTACAGTATTAAACAATAAATTCTGGTAATAAAATTAAAGCAATACTTATCTTCAGCCATGAGCAGAAAGAAAGAGGAGGAGGAGACCCAGACAGCCCCATATATAGAGACTATGACCCAGGGGGAGGGGACCCCGGGGCTGCTGGGAATTGTAGTTCTATAAAGTTTTTTCTGTTATCAAAAGATTAATGTTCTGTTTTCTGCTATGGGCATTAAAAGAAAGATTTAATGCAAGATATGAAGCCTCCTGTCTGAAATATAACTACCATTTATACTGGCACAATTTTAAGTTGTGCCAACTTCAAAGAAGTCCTTGCACTACTTTGGTCCGATTTTGATGCCACTTACACAGGCATTCATTGAAATTGCGGCCACGAATCGCGGTAAAATCGCGGCCGCAACATCGCGGTAAAATCGCACGATTTTGAATTTGTACAAATGTGAAAGGGAGCTAAAGGTAACTGTCTGTCCCAATGAGACACATTTTTAGGGTTGGGTAATATATTAAAGGACAGTTTTACAAAGGGACATTTTTATAATAATTCCACAAGTCTGGTTGGTTATGATTAATTTGTTCACCATTACACTTAACTGTAGAACTAAATGTTTGCTGATAGTTTATAAACAATGGGGGTTATTTACTAAAACGAGAGCATGCAAAATCTAAAAAAACTCTACTTGGAAACCAATCAGCTTCCAGGTTTTATTGCCAAAGTTTATATGAACAAGTTAAAAGCTGCACTAGCTTCTTATTGCAGCAGTTTTAGTAAATCTCCCCCAATGTTTATTGTAGAAAAAATAACCAAGATAGGCAGCCAGTGACCTGTAAGGCCTCGTACACACGAGGGGATATGTCCGCTGAAAACGGTCCGATGGACCGTTTCAGCAGACATCTCCGCTCGTGTGTATGGGCTAGCGGACAGATTTCTCCACCCGACAGATTTCAAAGCATGCTTTGAAATCCATCCGGTGGAATCTGTCCGCCCGACATGTCTGCTGGTTAGTACACTTACCAGCAGACATGTCGTCCCCCACCGCCGCCGCGCCGCCGCCGAATGGATTCGGCGCATGCGCGGAAGTGTTTAACTTCCTGGTGCGGTGACGTGGCGGTGACGTGGTGGCGTCAACGTCACCGCCGCGTCACCGCGCCATCCGGCGGCGGGGAATTTGATCCGATGGTGTGTACACGCCATCGGATCAAACTCCCGATCGGACATATCCGATGGAAATGGTCCGCGGACCGTTTTCATCGGATATGTCCGATCTTGTGTACGAGGCCTAAGGCCCCGTACACATGTCCAAGAACCTCGTCGGGCTAAACTCATCGTTCCGCCCGACGAGGTTCCCGATAAACGGTCAGAAAAGCTCGTCAAGCCAAAGTCCTCATTGAACAACAAGGAAAAAGAGAGCGTGCTCTCTTTTTTGGCTCGACGAGCTTCCCGACGGGACGCTCGTCGGAAGTGTACACATGACCAAGTTACTTGGCAGAATATGTCTCCCAGCGAGCTTCTCGCTGGATTCTGCCGAGAAGCTCGGTCGTGTGTACGGGGCCTAACACCCAAATGCATTACAGGCATACCCCATTTTTAAGTACACATTGTGGTTTATTTACTAAAGCTGAAAAGCGCAAAATCAGGCTCACTTCTGCATAGAAACCAATGAGCTTCTAACTAGGGTTGTCCCGATACCACTTTTTTAGGACCGAGTACAAGTACCGATACTTTTTTTCAAGTAGTCGCCGATACCGAATACCGATACTTTTTTTAAATGTGTCCCCAAATGCAGCCATGTCCCCCACATATTGCAGCCATGTATGTCCCCCACATATTGCAGCCATGTATGTCCCCCACATTGCAGCCATGTATGTCCCCCACATATTGCAGCCATGTATGTCCCCCATAGTGCAGCCATGTATGTCCCCCACATATGCAGCCATGTCATGTCCCACATATTGCAGCCATGTATGTCCCCCACATATTGCAGCCATGTATGTCCCCCACATATTGCAGCCATGTATGTCCCCCACATATTGCAGCCATGTATGTCCCCCACATTGCAGCCATGTATGTCCCCCATAGTGCAAGCCATGTCATGTCCCCCACATATGCAGCCATGTCATGTCCCACATATTGCAGCCATGTATGTCCTTCACATATTGCAGCCATGTATGTCCCCCACATATTGCAGCCATGTATGTCCCCCATAGTGCAGCCATGTATGTCCCCCACATATGCAGCCATGTATGTCCCCCACATATTGCAGCCATGTATGTCCCACATATTGCAGCCATGTCATGTCCCCCATATTGCAGCCATGTCATGTCCCACATATTGCAGCCATGTATGTCCCCCACATATGCAGCCATGTATGTCCCCCACATATGCAGCCATGTCATGTCCCACATATTGCAGCCATGTATGTCCCTCACATATGCAGCCATGTATGTCCCCCACATTGCAGCCATGTATGTCCCCCACATATGCAGCCATGTATGTCCCCCACATATGCAGCCATGTCATGTCCCACATATTGCAGCCATGTATGTCTCCCCATGTATGTCCCCCACATATTGCCATGTCCCCCACATATTGCCACGTCCCCCACATATTGCAGCCATGCCCCCCCATATTGCAGCCATGCCCCCCCTACCTGATGATGATGCCGCCGCTGCTGCCGTATATACAAAGCCGCCGCCACCGTATATACAAAGCCGCCGCCGCGAAAATTATAGGCAGTGCCTTTCAATAGCTATTTTCCCTGCCGCGCGCCATGTTAAGGACACTCTCTTTTGCTCGGGATTGGACAGATCCGAGCAAGGGGGAGTGTCTATACACATGCAGTGGGAAAACAGCTATTCAAAGGATTCGCTTATGCGGCGTTGGCGGCGGCTGTGGCGGCGGGGGAGGCGGGGGGGGGAGTATTCTATTTGGGTATCGGGGGTATTTGCAGGAGTACAAGTACTCCCGCAAATATTTGGTATCGGTCCCGATACCGATACTAGTATCGGTATCGGGACAACCCTACTTCTAACCCGAACTTGTTCAATTAAGCCTGGTAATAACACCTGGAAGCTCATTGGTTTCTATGCAGAAGTGAGCCTGATTTTGCACTGTACTTAAAAGTGGGGTATGCCTGTAATCTTTATTTGCTACTGGGTAAGCACAGGATAAAACAGCAGTGCCATAGTCATATTTATTAGTGTAATCTAAGAATAATGTGAGCTACCACTAATAACTTTACTTTAAAGACTAGATCATCAGATGCTGGCTCTGGTCACGTCCCATACGCTTGTGCTATATTAAATAGATGTGTATAAATGCCACGCTAATCTAGTGCTCATTAAAAAAATCCATATAAATTAGGGTAATAGAAAACAAACAATACTAAAATCATAATAAATAAAGTGCAAAGTTGCTCCATAGATATATTTAATTTAACATGCTCCAAATCTTATAGTGATAAATAAAGTGCTATAGTGCTGGTGACACAATACAATATTATTGAAGATGAAACAAAAATAAATGTGCACAATAATCATAAAGTTCATAAAAATGTGATCCTGAAACTTGCAATGGTGTTCCAAATGTGTTCAGGTGACAACACACTGGGTATTCCACAAATAAGAGATCAAAGGGAGTAGCAGTAGGCTTCGACAGGAATACACCATTCACTTTAAAAGGAATAGAGTCAGATCCTGAAGGAAGGTTCCTATTTGTAAAAGGATACTTATTTAATAAAGAATACACATTAGTAAATATATATTGTCCAAATGTCCACCCTAGTCTATTCTTAAAAAATGTATTAAATAAATTGGAACATTTTAGAGAAGGGGAAATAATTCTGGGAGGAGACTTGAACTTTGTCTTCGACCCGAATTTGGATACACAGCCTGTCTCTCTCCGGTCGGAGGGAAAACACCTGAGAGCTGTTAAACAAAAATTGCACGAACAACATCTAGTGGAGGTATGGAGAGTCCTGCACCCTAGGGGAAGAGACTTTACATATTACTCCCAGGTACACTCCTCCTATTCAAGGATCGACTACATCTTCCTGGATCATCAGCTCTTGGATGGCCTGATAAATGCAGAGGTGAAATCGATCATGCCCCGGTTGTGGTCAGCTTGGAACTTAAGGATATACCGGAGAGGCATAGATCCTGGAGGCTGGACGAATCACTTCTGCATGACCAGGCTATATTGGAAAACTTGGAAGGAGACCTGTCCCTCTTTTTCACAGAGAATAACGTAGAGAATATCGCACCAACTGTCCTGTGGGAAGCCCACAAGGTTTTTATAAGGGGGAGACTGATTGCAGAAGGGGCTAAGAGGAACAAGATTTGGACAACACAAAAGCAATTGTTGTTACAGGAAATCCAGGAGTTAGAACAAATGCATAAAAGAGTAAACGACAAAGAAGTATTGGTGGAGTTAACGAGAAAGCGGGAAGCTTTAAGAGATATGCTGGATCAAGAAGCTAAACTAATTTTAATAAGTAGGGCTAGAAAACAATATAGATTCGGTAACAAATCTGGGAAACTGCTGGCTGAACAAATAAAAATAAAAATAAATTTGAATTATATAGCAAAAATAAAAAAGGGAGCAGGAGAGATGAGACATTCCACTAGAGATATTACCAAAATATTTATGAAGTATTACCAATCACTATATAGAGTAAATGACCTACAGGACCCCGGAGATATACAAGATAGAAAAGATAAGGTAAGAGGATATCTTGAACAAATAAAACTACCTGAAATCTCAGAGGAGGACTCAAGAGGATTAGATAAGGAAATTACTAGAAAGGAGATAGAGCAGGCCATTAAAAATAGTAAACCAGGGAAAAGTCCCGGCCCAGATGGCTATACTTCTTTATATTTTAAGAAATTTCTTGGAATTTTGTCACCCTACTATCATTTATATATGAACTCAATAGGAGAAGGATTTAAGTTACGAGGAGAAGCCTTAGGTGCATATATATCTCTCTTAGCAAAAGAAGGAAAAGACCCTACAGTGTGCTCTAGTTTTAGGCCAATATCCTTAATCAATGAAGACATGAAAATATATGCGAGGATACTGGCAGAGAGACTAGTGCCTTATGCCAGAACTCATAGGAGAAGATCAAGCAGGCTTTGTCCCCGGAAGAGAAACGAGAGATAATATTTTAAAAACAGTCCTTTTAATACATGAAGCAAAGAAAAGTAAAAGATCAGCCCTACTCCTGTCTGTCGATGCCGAGAAGGCATTTGACAGGCTGGACTGGGACTTTATGGTGCAGACATTACATAAATTTGGTATAGGACCCCGTATGATTAAATGGATAGAAGCTCTATATTCCATTCCTACGGCCCAAATTATGGTTAATGGGACTCTCTCAGAAAGATTTAGGCTATTCAACGGAACTCGCCAGGGATGCCCACTTTCCCCTTTGCTCTTTGTGCTTTCTTTGGAACCTTTCTTAATATCTATAAGAGCAAACCAGGAAATTACAGGCATAGAAGTGGGAGGACAAGAATACAAAATATCTGCTTTTACGGACAATATCATGATATATATAACAAACCCTATGCAAAGTCTCCCAAAAATTATGGAAGAACTGGGAAAATATGGTCAGGTTTCAAATTTAAAAATAAATATGGAAAAAACTGAAAATCTGAATATTTCGGTCCCACTGAATGAGAGTAAAGATGTCCGAAAATTACATCCTTTCGGATGGAAACAAAAAGGTCTGAAGTACCTGGGAGTATTTTTGTCAAGATCTATTGTAGATTTATATCACGATAACTATATGCCACTGTTAAATAAAATTAAGGATGAATTGAAGAGATACCCTGCCAATAGGCTATCATGGTTTGGCAGGATAAGTGTGGTCAAAATGATGATTCTCCCAAAGGCTCTATACACTTTTTAAAGTTTGCCGATAAATATTCCCAGAGCCTATTTTAAAACTCTGAGATCGGTGATACAGAAATTTGTGTGGAACAATAAAAGCAATCGCATCGCCTTCCGTACACTAACTAGATCAAAAGAGAAGGGAGGATTATTTCTCCCAGACCTAGAAAAATATCATGAGGCAGCAATTGTACGGAGGGTTATGGATTGGACTGCAGTCCCCCAACAAAAAAAATGGGCAGAACTGGATGCAAAAATGTGCAATCTCGAGCTAGGGCAGATTATTTGGATCCCAAAACAGTTTAGAGGTCATCTAGAAGAGGTAGCACCAATCACGGTAGAAGCCTTGAGAACATGGGATAAGTTGCTTAAAAATACACAAGGTAAACATAATAGTCCCTTAATGCCCCTCACAAGAAATAACTATTTCCCTCTGGGGAAAGATAATAAATAGTATTTAAAATGGACTAAAGCTCCATATTTGAGACTAAGAGACTTCATGAAGGGAAATGCCCTATGCACATTAGACGAACTACGGGAAAGATATGGACCCACCCCCTGGAAAACCTGGAGATATAAGCAGCTGAAACACTTTATAGACACCCTTCCAAAACCTCTTAGGGGGGAGGGCAGGTTAAATGCATGGGAAAAACTGGTGGATGAAATGAGGATAGATAAACATGGAATTTCTACCATCTATAAAATGTTAATGACACACTTAGAGCGAGGTTCTGTATGCCCAACAGAAAGCTGGGGATCAGAACTAAACCAACCACCGCCAGACAGTATGAGAAGTAGAATTCTGGATTATGTCCACTCTACCTCTGTAGATGCATGGATAAAAGAAATGAACTTCAAATTATTGAATAAATGGTACTCTGTAACGGTGAAATTAAATTAAATAAATCCCCAGGAGACATCTTTATGCTGGAGGGATTGTGGGGAGGTGGGAACACATGCCCACATATGGTGGCAGTGTTCGAAGATCCAGCTATATTGGATCCAAATATTAAAATGTATTAAAGAAATTAGCGGGATCAAAATCAGTTTGGACCCATGGCAATGTCTGTTCCATGCTGTGACTATCCCCGGAAATAAATATAAAACAACAATTATCCCAATACTGTTAAATGCAGCAAATACTCGAATCCCAAAAAAATGGAAAGACAAGCTAGCACCCCCGATACAAGAATGGTTTAGGGAGGTGGAAAGGATAAGAAGTATGGAAGAGGTAATATCCCAACATAAGGAATTAAATAACCATGACACTGGAACTTGGGGAGGCTGGGAAATGTTTAGACAATCTATGGTTTATATAGGTTATATGAGTGGTGAGGAAAGTATTTAGACACTATTTGCCGGCGTATGTAGGAGGTATGATTTTGGACTTCCTCTCTCCTCCTCCCCTTCCCCCTGGGGGGAGGTCAGAGGGGGACTTCAAGCACAAGTTGCACTTAAACACAATGGGTGTTTTAAAACTTAAAAAAAAAAAAGAAATTCTCTCTCTCTTATTACTTAACTAGTTGCCGACCACCCGCCGTCATATTACTGCGGGGCGGTGGCACTGCTGCGCAGGAGCGCGCGATACAGAACCGATCACTCATCAGGTCCAGGCCTGGACCTGCTGATCACCCTCAGCCAATGGTTGTTTTCCCCTGCCAATGTTTTGTAAACATTGCTAGGGGAAATGCTGCTCTCTCCCTCGTGTCGGTCTTTCCGTTCCTGACCGAGAGGGAGAGAGCATCTAACTGTGAGTTACACAACACTACACTAACACCAGGTCACATAGGTACACATTTAACCCCCCGATCACCCCCCGATCACCCCCCAAATTAACCCTTTCACTGCCTGTCACTGTGTCACTCAGTACAGCAATCAGATTTTTTTTATGATCGCTGTGCAAGTGTCATTAGTGACTAAAATAATTGTTAGGGTAATTAGCCTTAGACCCTAATAAGTCTAGGGACCCCCCCTAACCCCCCCAATAAAGGTTTAACCCCTTGATTACCCCCTGTCACCAGTGATCACAGTATAAGTGTCATGGGTGACGCAGTTTAGCTAGTTTATTTTTTATAGTATCAAGGCACCCGCCATATTTTTTGCAATACATTTTTAACCCCCTGATTGCCCAGCGGGTGATCAAAGTTTGGTTTTAGCGCCGGATAGGGTCTGCGTTGCCCCAGGCAGCGTCAGATTAGTGCCAGTAGCGCTAACACCCACGCACGCACCATACACCCCCCCTTAGTGGTATAGTATCTGAACTGATCGATACCTGATCTGATCAGATCTATACTAGCGTCCCCTGCAGTTTAGGGTTCCCAAAAACGCATTGTTTGCGGGATGAGCCCAGATACCTGCTAGCACCTGCGTTTAGCACCTTCGCCCAGCCCAGCCCAACCAAGTGCAGTATCGATCGATCGATCACTGACACAAAACACAAAAACACATAACTGCAGCATTTGCAGAGTCAGGCCTGATCTCTGTGATCGCTAACAGTTTTTTGGTAGCGTTTGACTGTCGCTAACAGGTCCGGTGCTTTTTTTCCTGTGAATCTCATCACTGTACCCCTAAATTTAGAGCCCAAAATGGCAAATCGAATGTACGGTGATGAAGAAGCCTACTTGTTTATGAGCCTGTCAGATAGTGATGAAGAGGTCACGCATCTGTCAAATTCTAGTTCATATGATCCTGTAGACCAGGGATCTCCAAACTACGCCCTCCAGCTGCTGTGGAACTACACTTCCCATGAGGCATTGTAAAACTCTGACATTCGTAGACATGACCAGGCATGATGGGAATTGTAGTTCCTAAACACCTGGAGGGCCATAGTTTGGAGACTCCTGCAGTAGACGACAGTGGCTCCCTGACAGATAGCTCTGATGACGGAGTGGTCCCTGCTAGGGTCAGGCGTACCAGACCCCGATCTTCTGCTGTCGCTGAGGTGCAAGAACCGCAGGGCTCTCGTATGGGGCAGAGTAGTACTAGCGCCGCTATTCCTTCTGGTGATCTGGCAAGCACCAGCGGCCTGGTACATCCTGGACATACATCCGGCACTGCAGTAACACTTGGTGACGTGGCGGGTCCCATAAGTGCAGTTCAAGCTGGCGAGGTGGCAAGCACAAGTAGTGTCCCGCTGCCACCAAGAAGAAGAAGACGACAAAGACAGGCCCCTCGTGCCCATAGTGCCCTTCCTGCTGCTTTCGCCAATCCTGATTGGGTCCCCGCCACTTCTGCAGCACCCGTAACTTCCCCCATTCACTGGCCAACCCGGAATTCAGGTGGAAACAGTTGATTTTACATCACTGGATTTTTATTCAATGTTTTTCACGGAAGATCTCTATAGATCTATTGTGGACCAAAGCAATTTGTATGCTGGTCAATTCATTGCCGCTAATCCCCACCTGTCCCTTGCCAGAGATTGGAAGCCAGTTACGCTTTCCGAATTTAAGATCTTTCTGGGCCTTACCCTCCTCATGGGCATTACTAAAAAGAGTGAACTGCGGTTGTATTGGTCCACGCGCCCAATTCACTATATGCCCATTTTCTCTGCCTCCATGTCCAGGACACGATACGAGCAGATCTCGGCCCCTCGTAAACCACTTCAACGAACGGTTTGCAGCCTTGTATAATCCCCATCAAGTTGTCTGCGTTGATGAGTCCCTGATTAAGTTTTCTGGTCGCTTGTCATTCAAACAATACCTTCCCAGCAAGCGTGCCAGATACGGGGTCAAGATGTATAAGCTCTGTGACAGGGCAACAGGCTATACATCTAGCTTTATGGTTTACGAGGTAAAAGACAGTCACGTAGAGCCGTAAAATTGACTGATTACATAGGGAGCGCTGGTAGGATAGTCTGGGAATTGGTGTCACCCTTATTCGGAAAGGGGTACCACTTGTACGTGGACAATTATTACACGAGCGTGCCACTTTTTAGTCATCTTTTTGATTATGGAATTGGCGCATGTGGCACCATGCGACCTAATCACCGGGGCTTCCCCCAACGGCTTGTAGAATCCCGTATTAGTCGGGGGGAGAGAGCCTGCTTACAGTGTAATAATTTGTTAGCAGTGAAGTGGAGGGATTCACGGAATGTTTTCGTTCTGTCCACGCTTCTCGCAGACACGGCAGTCCAAATTCCTACGGCGACTGGTGTTGTGGAGAAACCCCTCTGTATCCACGAGTACAACCTTAACATGGGAGGGGTGGACCTCAATAACCAGTTGTTGGCGCCGTACCTAATTGCCCGTAAGGCCAGACGCTGGTACAAAAAAGTGTCTGTTTATTTGTTTCAATTGGCTTTGCTGAACGCTCATGTGCTATACAGAGCTTCAGGATGGACTGGATCCTTCCTAAAATTCCAGGAAGAGATCGTCGAAGCCGTTCTGTTTCCAGACGGTGCCTTGCCCCACCTTCCCAACGCAAATGCAGTGAGCCGGCTGTATGAGAGGCATTTTCCTTTTATCCTCTCTGGTACCCGCCAAAAAAGATGTCGTGTCTGCAGCAAACTCGGATTTAGGCGTGACACCTGTTTTTATTGTCCCGACTGTCCTGACCAACCTGGTCTCTGCATTGGTGAATGTTTCAAACGCTACCACACACTAGTTGAGTTTTAGCGTAGGGTACGGCACCACAGAGTCCTAGGCACACTAACACAGGGTTTCAGAAGATGTGATGGCCATCACATTTTGAGAGACCGTAATTTGCAATGCTCAGTTTACAGTTTTTCTAAAAGTGAAAAAAGGTGGAAAAAAAATCAAACTCACACAAAAACACAAAAAAATATAAAATAAAAAATCCAAAAATAGTTGTGGTTGTATTTTTCTCCTCTCTTTGTTGTTCTCTTATGTTCACTCTCTACTGTCCACTCACTATTGTTCTATATCTATTCTCTCTATTTTTACAATTTTTTATAGTATTTGCTTTGCAGGTATGGTATGTTATACTGTAATGTTTGTTTTATTGTTAACCATCATTTGCTTAGCAGGTACGCCATTCAGTTGCATCGCTGATTTATTTAGCGTGACAGCAACAGCGTTTGCTCCCACGATATTTAAAGCCGCGACTCCAACACTGTGTGAGGTGATTTCACCACCACAGTTAAAAAAAAGAGCATATATGCCGAAGCATGGGGGCATTAGGGGCGGAGGAGCGATTTTGCTCCTAATGCCGCGTACATACGATCGAAATACCGTCGGAAGCTTGCCCGTGGAAAATTCCGACCGTGTGTATGCGCCATAACTTTTTATGCGGCGTACATACATGTGTGAGCGGCATAACTTTTTTGCGGGAGGATGCCCCCATGCTTTGACATATATAACTGGTGCATGTATGCCCATCTTTAGAAGTGGGTGGATGAAGGGAGGTATTCTAATGGTGGGCATACCCACCGATCAATCTTTTTTTTCGTTCAGCCAACAGGCTGCATGGAAAAAACAAAGATTACAATACATGTCCAACAAGAACCATCAACGTATGGTATGTTGCTGAACTTTGAATGGTTATACTAGAATGATGCCTGCGAGTTTAGGTATCATCTTGGTATCATTCTTTTCAGCCAGCGGTGGGCTTTCATTTAAAAGCAATTCTAGTGGCCAATTAGCCTCTAGACTGCTTTTACAAGCAGTGGGAAGGAATGTGCCCTCCCCGGATAGAAAAAACCGCGCCATTGGGAAAGTGGGAAAACATTTTATCACACCGATCTTGGTGTGGTCAGATGCTTTGAGGGCAGAGGAGAGATCTAGGGTCTAATAGACCCCAATTTTTTCAAAAAAGAGTACCTGTCACTAACTATTGCTATCATAGGGGATATTTACATGCCATAAGATAACAATAAAAATTATAAAAAAAAAATAAAAAAAGTAAGGAACAGTTAAAAATAAAATTAAAAAAGCAAAATAAATAATAATAATAAAAAAAAAGCATCCCTGTCCCCCTCTGCTCTTGCGCAAAGGCGAACGCAAGCGTCGGTCTGGAGTCATATGTAAACCGCAATTGTACCATGCATGTGAGGTATCGTCGCGAAGGGCAGATCGAATGCAGTAATTTTAGCAGTAGACCTCCTCTGTAAATCTAATGTGGTAACCTGTAGAGGCTTTTAAAGGCTTTTAAAAATGTATGTAGTTTGTCGCCACTGCGCATTTGTGCGAAATTTTAAAGTATGTCGTGTTTGGTATCTGTGTACTCGGCCTAAGATCATCTTTTTTATTTCATTAAATATTTGGGCAATATAGTGTGTGCTATAAAATAAAAAAAGTGTATTTTTTCCCCAAAAAATGCGTTTAAAAAATCACTGCGCAAATACTGCGTGGAAAAAAAAATGCAACACCCACCATTTTAATCTGTAGGGCCTTTGCTTCAAAAAATATATATAATGTTTGGGGGTTCAACTTAACTTTCTTGCAAAAAAAAATGTTTTTATGTAAACAGTGTCAGAAAGGGCTTTGTCTTCAAGTGGTTAGAAGAGTGGGTGATGTGCGACATAAGCTTCTAAATGTTGTGCATAAAATGCCAGGACAGTTCAAACCCCCCCCCCCCCCCCCAATGACCCCATTTTGGAAAGTAGACACCCCAAGCTATTTTCTGAGTGGTATGTTGAGTACATGGAATATTTTATATTTTGCCACCAGTTGCTGGAATATGAAATTTTTTGCACAAAGTTGCCACTAAATGATATATTGCTCAAACATGCCATGGGCATATGTGGAATTACACCCCAATATACATTCTGCTGCTTCTCCTGAGTACAGGGATACCACATGTGTGAGACTTTTTGGGAGCCTAGCCGCGTACGGGACCCCAAAAACCAACCACCACCTTCAGGCTTTCTAAGGGTGTAAGTTACACTCCTCACTGCCTATCACAGTTTCGGAGGCCATGGAATGCCCAGATGGCACAAACCCCCCCCAAATGACCCCATTTTGGAAAGTAGACACCCCAACCTATTTGCTGAGAGGTATGGTGAGTATTTTGCAGTTCTTGCTTTTTGTCACAAAGATTTAAAAATGTAAAAAATAAAAATAATAATATCTTTCTTCATTTTCAAAAATAAATGAGCGCTGTAAAATACTCGCCATGCCTCTCAGCAAATAGCTTGGGGTGTCTACTTTCCAAAATGGGGTCATTTGGGGGGGTTTAGTGCCATCTGGGAATTCCATGGCCTCCGAATGAAAGATTTGCGCCCTTAGAAATCCTGAAAGCGGTGCTTGGTTTTTGGGGTCCCGTAAGCGGCTAGGCTCCCAACAAGTCCCACACATGTGGTATCCCCGTACTCAGGAGAAGCAGTAGAATGTATTTTGGGGTGTAATTCCACATATGCCCATGGCATGTGTGAGCAATATATCATTTAGTGGCAACTTAGTGCAAAAAAAAAAAAAAAGTTTGTCATATTCCAGCAACTGGTGGCAAAATATAAAATATTCCATGTACTCAACATACCTCTCAGAAAATAGCTTTGGGTGTCTACTTTCCAAAATAAGGTAATTTGGGGGGGAATTCTGGCCTTCCACACTTCGGAGAAAAACCGAAGCCTTCCCCCCACCCAAGAGAGTGGGGGCGCCTCTTCATGAATCTGACTTGAGGACTGGTTTAACCGGCTTGCGAGACCATGGCCTCTTGCCTGCCGTGGCTTGTCCTTGTGGGCGGCTATCAAATGCTGAACGCCCGGGAGGCCGTCGATACTGACGGGAAGTTGAAGGGGCTGAGCCTGCGAAGGCCTGTCGCTTAAACGCGGGCCCACGCAATCTTTTCTTGACAGGCAAGAAAGAACTTTTACCACTTGATATGGTCTGGATATATTTATCTAGGTCTTCACCGAATAGTCTCCCACCATAAAAGGGAAATCCTGCTAAAAGCTTTTTGCAGGGTGCCTCTGCTGACCAGTTTTTTAGCCACAAAAGGCGACGCATATGAACCAACAGCAGAGATAAACGGGACGCCTGTTGAACGGAGTCCTTAATAGCATCTACTGCAAAGCAGAGAGCTCTTGGGAGGTCAGCCAATTCACGAGCTTGCTGAGCCGGTATGTCCCTTAATATCTGTTTAGTCTGATCCTTTAAAGCCTGACAAACGCCAATGGCTGCCACCGCTGGCTGAACCACGGCACCTACTGTGGTAAAAGAAGCCTTCAGTAGGGTCTCCAATTTTTTGTCGACTGGATCTTTAAACATCTGGACATTTTCCACCGGACAGGTCAGGGATTTATTTACGCAGGAAATGGCTGCGTCCACGGTAGGGAGTGCCCATTTCTTTGCAAATTCTTCTTCCATAGGATAGAGAATGGTGAACCTTTTAGGAGGGATAAAAATCCTATCAGGTCGAGCCCAATCCTGAAAAATCACGCTCTCCAGAAGGGGGTGAACCGGGAAAGACGCACCACTCAACGGTGCCTTCAAGGAACCTAAAGAGGATACCGCGGGGGCTAATTGTTCTGACACTGGAAGTTTAAAAGCAGTGCGAACCATATCCGTCAGAGACTGGATCCACAGACTCTCTGCTTGAGAAGCCGAAAAAATTTCATCTATAGTGGAATCTTCAATGTCTGACCCGTCGGGACTCAGGTCCGCTTGATCCCCCCGTGGGTCCAATTCCTCCGAAGAGAGGACCTCTGCATCCGAACACACCATTCTAGGTGATGGGGATCTAGCCCGTTTGCCACCCGGCAAAGAGCGGGCAATTAAAGCAGTTAACCTTTTCTCTAGCCCACCCAGGGTGGATTCTAGCATTTCTTCCGTAACATAAACGGGAATGGATTGATTGGGGGCCACCTCTGCCCCTAGCACCCTCCATGGCTCCTGCACGATGCTGTTCGGTGGTCTATCTGGTGAGGGTGGGACCACTGGAGCCTGGCCCAAATCCTCTGACCCCGATGGAGACCCCTTTACTTTTTTGGCACCTTTTGCAGCCTTAGCTGGTCCTGATCCCTTGGGAGCCATTGCACAACCTTGAGACACCCCTACAGCCAACACCCAACTGTTGTAGCTAGAAGTGAAACATTAATAAAGACAGGTTATGGTAAAAAAAAATCTAAATTTTCATACGCCTGAGAAGGCGGCAATACCGAGGAAAGTCCTGTGAGTATTGCCACACCACTGCCCGTTAGCTGGAGTCCAAGGTTGCACCGACTCAGATACTGCCAGATCTAAGGCTGAGTCCCTTTAAGAAAAAAACCTTTTTTTTTTCTGGTCAGTGTGGACTAAGTCCAGACCTGAAGATCCACAAACCACCACTGGGTGTCACTGTTAGCCAGAACTGGCTCAGCTGCGCGCTCTATGTCCTCAGCCTCCACTGCTCTCAGGAGGGAATGACCAGCCAGGAAATGCTTTTTTGCTTTATCTGAGACCTGACGCTGCTGGCCCGCCCCCCCCACGCATGCTGACGCTGTAAAAGGTGGCGCGCACGCGCGCGCGCCCCCGCCCCCCCCCACGCTGAAACCAACATGGAGGAAGCAGAGAGCAGAGGAGAAGCCTGGACCAGCGCTAGCAACCCAACAGACACCAGGTAAGCCACTAATCTTTGTAGTGCACACATAGAGGAAGCTGTCCCCATAGGCTTCCTAGGAAACAGGAGTTTTGTCAGCATTTCCTCCCTATAACACGTGGGGCTGCAGTATCATGCTAACAGGCAAGTCTGGGGGGAGTAGCAAAATACATATCTTTAAAAGCATATATATATCTACATGTTATCTGGGTAAACATTAGTACATCCCATCCTGCCTCAATAGACATAGTGGAGATAGTGGCTGATGCACAAGCATACCATTAGCCAACCCAGAACCCCCATGGGGATACCTACTGTCGAACCAAGTCCCGCAGGTTCCCTCTTACCTGCTCCACGCCGCAGGGTATTGCAAAATGCAAGAGGCCCAGCCTTCCCCCATCTCCGTGGGTATTGTCCTGGACCTTCAGGGACCGGGGTCCTGTGTTAAGGAACCCACACCCCTGGACCTATATAGCATCCTGGCATCAGTGGCGTTTAGTTCTTGGAAGAGACTAAGGCACTGGAGCCCAGAATCCAGCCCTCCAAGGAGAGGCATTATAGGCAAAACCCCACTCCAGCAGGGCCCGGGTACCGTACACCTTGGCTTTGAAGCACTTCGGACGGATCCGGCTAGCTATCCTGGGTCCCGAGACCTCCGAGGGACAGCTAGACGTGACCAACACCTAAGACACTGGCGAAAAAACTGAAGCACTCCCAGTGGGAGGGGGTTATATAGGGAGGAAACTTCCTGTGAAATTGATTACACCAGTGTCCACACCTGAAGGTACCCATATAACCCAAGTGTAATTGCTATGCGCTCTGTGTCCCGTGATGTACGATAAAGAAATTTAGTTTATTCGATATTTTTTACTTTTTGTTATAAGAAAAATCTTTTTTTTTCAAAATTTACGGTCTTTTTCCGTTTATATCGCAAAAAATAAAAATCGCAGAGGCAATCAAATACCATCAAAAGAAAGCTCTATTTGTGGGAAGAAAAGGACGCAAGTTTCGTTTTGGTGCAACATTGCATGACCGTGCAATTACCAGTTAAAGCAGCGCAGTTCCAAATTGTAAAAACACCTCTGGTCTTTAGGCTGACAAATGGTCCGGGGGGAAAGTGGTTAAGAGAGGTATATGGGTAGTGGGGAACAAAGACTTGTTCTTGTCCCCTCATAATGGTAATAGAGAAGAGAGGGCACAGATATTACGTTTGGAAATGGAGAAGGAGTACCCCCCCCCCTTTCCACCCCTTTTTTTTTTCTCTCTCTCTCTCTCCCTTTTTGGCCGTCCTCCCTGGGGGGCGAGGGAGATGGAGAGGAATGGATAGAGGAGGAGAGAGTAGGAAGTCAGGAGGAGGCAGGACTGTCCTTTGTGGTTGTGTTATGTGTAATTGTATATATACAGTAAGAAATAAGGACTGGATAGTGTAATACCATTTAAAAAAGTATTTATTAAAACACAAACCATTTTAGAGGGTACTTACATGGCACAGGTGCTTTAGTGCAAAACTCTATAGCAAGCAAAAAAAACACTAAGATTGTGTGGCCCTCCGCATCCAAACAGATCTGCTGCTGCCTTCTACACCATCCAGTCCCATTCCTCATGTGTATAGACACAGGGATATGACATGTCTTCCTCAGGGGGATATGAGATTGTTGAGATTAGTTGAGATGAGTTGAGATTATTAGTACTAGGTTGTAAGTTTATATATATATTTTTTTTAATTCTATAAAAATTGTATTGGCTGTAGCCAAGAGCCATCATAGGCTAACAGTTTACAAAGTTTTGGCTAGAGTACTTTTTTTTATTAATCCTACAATTTATCTTAGATGATCTAAGATGGGGGAGGGCTTTCTCTCTCCATTTTGGCTCACACTTCATATGTTTTATAAGCTCTTAGTGTTTGAGATCTAGAGCCTAAATTTATAGGTGCCTACTTAGAGGACCGCACCAATGCTATTTTGGCACATTAAATGTCTCAGAAGTCTCCAGCTAATACACCTGGACACAGGGCCGATCCTAGGGTCACAGACGCCTGGTTGCAGAAATATTTCTGCCGCCCAACATGGGTGTGGTCATCTTACTAACTCCTCCCCTTTATAAATGTTTCTATGGCTACGACTAAAACACAAAGATGCTCCCCTAAGAAGTCTTCATTAGTGTTCCCATCAGAGTCCCCCCCCCAGCAGGTGTTCCCCATCAGAGTCCCCCCCATCAGGTGTCCCCCATCAGAGCCCCCCACAGCAGGTGTCCCCCAACAGAGCCCGCCTACAACAGGTGTCCCCATCAGAGCCCCCCAGCAGGTGTCCCCCATCAGAGCCCCCCCCCAGCAGGTGTCCCCCATCAGAACCCCCCACAGCAGGTGTCCCCCATCAGAGCCCCCCAGCAGGTGTCCCCCATCAGAGCCCCCCACATTAGGTGTCCCCATAGATTAGTACTTGCCCAATAGATCCCTGTAGCTCATGCGCACTGGTAGCAGAAGCACATTACAGGGGGCAGGGAATATGTGGCATGTTTGGTTACTTAGAGGGTGGCATTCAAAGAGCATTTCTGGGAGTGTATGGGATGATTGGCAGCAGCTCCGGCCAACCCAGAAGCCTCTCATCACTCCACTTATGGGAGAGGAGCCGACACACGGGGGTGGGGCAGACAAGAGACTGCTCCATGTGCACCAGACAGAATTATTTAGTGGAGCCTAGTAACAGAACGTGTTCCAGGAACTAGGCTACGCTGTGGTACCCAGCCCGGATTCTGGGTATGCAGTCTTATCAGTTGCCTGCGGAGAGAGCAAGCGGGATGGGGAACCACAGAACCATCTACATGCGCTCCGCCTCTGGACACAGACAAGGAGGAGGGAGGGGAGAACATTGGAGCTTCGGTGCCCCCACCTCTGCGGCGCCTGGGTGCGGAGTACCCCGTGCACCCTGCCTAGGATCGGCCCTGCCTGGACATCTCACGCACAGTTAGTTCCCATAAGGGGTCCGGGAGGCGAATGCGTGTTTTATATTGTTACTTTATTTTGGTTACTCTCCTTTGTTTTCAAACATGGCTCTGACTGTGCTGTTTGTCCAATAATGTATTGTTTAATATTTTCAATAAAAAATATTTTTAAAACAAACATCGTATTGGCCAGTCCATTCTGGAGTCAAAGTTCCTTCTAACCTTTTATTCCATGGTATGCAGGACTGTTCTGTGCTTTTAATCTTAAGCAAGTTTATACTGTTGTCATTGTCATCATTGTTGCTCATTTTAAAACAGTTTTGTATATGTCAGTACAACTGCAAAAACTTTATTTGTCTTCATCTGGCACATTGGTCATTCATTTCAGACTTGCTTTGGTCTTAAACACACCAAAGGGATTAGGGCTGTTCATGATCCAACCATTAAACTGACCCTCCACATTCAGAGATTATAGACAAACATAATAATTTAGCTAAAACTCTTGTCTATATGTTCATCATCATTAATCATAGAGTAGATTCTGCTCACTTCTGTTAAAGTAGCATATTCCATGTAATTCAGATCAATATGTTTTCTAATTAGAAAATGTTTTTGTGTAATTTAAACCTTTTCCACACTGTATTATAAAATAAGCAGTTTTGACATATGATTTAGGGTGCCATTAACCACTTGCTGACCATGCAAAATGATGGCTACAGCATGGTTTTCCAGTGCTAGGATGGCGTCATATGATGTCCTCCTGTAATCGCACCCACTGCAGAGATCGCTGGGTCCACCGGAGTACCCCTCCGGAGTACACCTCCGGGGTAAAGCGGCTTTTTACTATGAAATCAGCTGTGTCCAATCACAGCTGATCAAAATGTAAATACACTAGCCAATTATTGGCATTCCTTTCCTCTAGCTGTCACAGCGTGAGGAGAGTAATAATAATAATAATAATGCAAGTCTTATATAGCGCTGTCTTACCCTAACTTGCCAGGCAAGCTATGAAGCCAGGCGAGCTTCTGAAGCCACAGCCGAAGCTGTAGCTCATCGGGTCTCGAGGCGCTTATATAGTAACATAGTCACTATTACCCAAATCAATGGTACTCATTTTACCGACCTCGGAAGGATTGAAGGCTGAGTGGACCCCGCCGGGATCGAACCTGTGACCCTGAGGGCTCAGGTGATCACAGATTGCTGCAACAGAGCATTAGCCTGCTGAGCCATCTTACCAGTAGAAAGCTGGTAACCAGCTAGTGTAAAAGGGGACCTCTGCACTGCAAATCAGGACACTGAGCATCAGTGTCCTGATCATCAGTGCAGCCCTAACAGTGCCTATCAGTAATGCCAAGCAGTCTTGCCTATCAGTGCCGCATATCAGTGTCCATCAGTGCTGCCTATCAGTGCCTCATATCAGTGCCCATCAGAGATGCTTATCAATGACAACCAGTACTGTCTATCAGTGCCCTTCAGTACTGGCTATCAATGCAGCATATCAGTGCCCATCAGTGCCCCTCAGTGCTGCCTATTAGTGTCCATCAGTGTCGCCTATTCATGCAGCCTTATCAGTGCCCATCAGTGCTGCCTTACCAGTGCCCATTGGTGCTGCCTATTAGTGCCCATCAGTACTGCCTATTAGTGCCCATCAGTGCAGCCTCATCAGTGCACATCAGTAAAGGAGAAAAATACCTGTTTGGACAATTTAATAATCGAAAATTAGAAGAAAAAAAAATGTCTACCTTTTTTTCTTTGTATAGGAAAAAAAAAACAGCAGTTTTATTAAATACCACCAAAAGAAAGCTCTATTTGTGTGAAAAATTGAAAAATGTAATATGGGTACAGTGCTGCATGACCACACAATTGTCATTCAAAATGCGACATTGGCCTGGGCAGGGAGGGGGACAAAGTAACCAGCAGGCAAGTGTTTAAAGGATAAGTTCACCTGTTAAGAAAATTAATAAATGCACATCTTTTTGCAGGTATTTTTATTTATTTTATATTGGGAGCCTGTAAAGCATTGCACCTGTGATCAGCAGGGATTTTGTAGACAGTCAGTGTAAACTGTCTGCTCATACCTTGTATGACCAGGCAGTTACACAGTGAGGCGGCGTACACACGAGGGGTTTTCATCGGATATGTCCGATCGTCTGTACGCCGCCTAACAGGAAGCATCAATGAACTACCTAGAGTGCTCAGATTTCTATAAGTCCCCCGACACAATTTCTGGGCCAGGGTTGTGGGGAAAATACTGTTGTCCTCATCAACATCAGGACAAGGTGCTTTGCCAGAGGAGGTACCCTGGCAAGGTACCCTCCTGATGTTGAGAAAATGTGTATACAGTATACAGACCCTCATACCTTTTGTATGCCCAATAACTTGCAAATAAGCCTTAAAAATTGGCACTTTTGATTATTCCAGTTGGGGTCCCACAGACTTTAATGGGGTTTGTTGTTTGGTTCTGAAAATGTTTGCGATGTTTGAAAGTTCTGCTGTGAACTGAACAGGGAGTCATTTGGCCCATCTCTCCTCCTTCATTAATTTTTTTATTGATAATTTAAAACCATTTTACAAATCAGCCAGCAAATATACAAACTCTTTACATGCAGGATATAAAGCATAGAGTGCGAAGTGGCACAAAAGAAGATTAGTGTCCTCTGGGGCGTGGTGAGAGAAGTTCTTGGTTTTCTTTATTTGTCTTGTTGGCTATTAACCTCCCCCTCCCTCCTTTCCCTCCCCCTTTCCCTCCCACCCTTACCCTTGAGAGCATACACGCTCCATGTCTACTAACACGGGTTTACCAAGAGTCATGTCGTTTGGTGTCAAAAGTTAGTGAGATCCAGTCAGGTAGATCTACTTGATAAAATGTTACTACCAAGGCCTGGAAAGGGGTTATCCTTTTTTACTCACAAGCACAAGGGTCCTGGATGATCTGATGTCGGGTATCACTATCCAGAGTTTCCAGCCCTCCGCTGCCACGAGCCCCATATTTTATCAAATTTGGGATAATTCCCCAGCTTGGTGAAGTAAACTTTTTCATTTGAGACTGTTTGATTCATAACCACTATCCAGTTGTCTATGGACGGAGGAACCTGGGCCTGCCATTTTTGGGCAATTAACTTACGAGCCTGAAATAGGCTTCTTAGTATAGCTTCAAGGGTGCCCTGCGGTACTCTATTGTCATCCATACAGCCCAAAAGGCATATTCTGGCTGTTGGGTCTAGTCGAGATCCAAATATTTTGTTGATATATTCTATGACTCCCACCCAATAGCCATATAGTTTAGGGCACTTCCAGACCATATGTATGAGATCCCCTTTGTTTTTACATCTTGGGCATTCATTGTCTTGTCTCCACCCTAACTTAAACATTTTATGGGGGGTATGGTAGACCCTATGTAGAAGGAATAAGTGCGACAGTCTTTGGGCCGGGGCTATGGATACCAAGGTGCCCTGTTGAAGAATCCTGTCCCATTGTTGTGGAGTTATTATTCCCAGATCATTCTCCCATGCCCCTCTACTCTTGCACGGGCCTGCTTTACTTAGTGCTCTATCACCCAAGCTGTTGTATATCCCCGAGATTAAACCCTTAGCCACTGTTGCCCTTATTAGAGTGAGCAGCGCAGGTATCTGTGCCCATGTAATTATCTGGGAGCGAAATTGCGTGTGTATGGCATGGCGTAGCTGTAGATATTTAAAAAAAGTTCTATTTGAGATTCCAAATTCGTTTACTAGTTCTTGAAATGGTTTTGATGTTCCCTTCGAACAGATGTTTTAGGCGACATATGCCTTCACTCATCCATTCAGTTGACACCTCGACACTAACTGTCTCCTGGAGATTGTTGTTGTTCCAGAGGGGGGAAAATTCTGTCGGGCCGGCATATCCCATTATTGCTTTTACTGTGTTCCACGTTTTAGTCACTAGTTTTGTGATCGAGTGATTGTGGCAGAAAAAAAAATTGCCTCTAAAGCTTCCACTAGTAGCTTATGAGGGTTATCTGTCAGCAGAAGTCGGGTGTTTGCTACGTCCCCTTTGGCGGTTCCACATCCTACTAAATGTTGCATTTGTGCTGCTAGAAAATATAGTCGTGGATGTGGAACCGCCATTCCCCCCTCTTTGACAGGAAGTTGTAGAGTTTGTAGGCTTATTCTAGGTTGACCTCCTCTCCATATAAGTTCTCTAAATAATGAGTCTATCCTTTTGTACCACTTGTATTCTATCCATACCGGTGAATTATGCAATATGTATAATAACTGCGGCTGCCAGATCATTTTTATTAGGTTGCATCGACCTGCAACCGACAGTGGAAATTTTTTTCAAATTTCACTTTTACTTTTCCACTTTAATAGTAGTGGAACAAGATTTAAGTTGATGTATTGGGTGGGGTCCTTTGAGATCCAGATCCCTAGATACTTAAATTTGGTACTTACAATTATTTGAGAGGTGTCTGGCGTCTGTTGAAGGTCTACTTGGTCCAGCGGCAGCAAGGCTGACTTTGTCCAGTTGATGGTGAGGCCTGAGAACCGGCCAAATTCTTCCACCAGCTGGATCACTTTATCCAGTGTACCTCCAACGTCCCCCAGGAAAAACAGGACGTCATCTGCAAAAAGGGCTATCTTGTCTTCTCCATGGTGTCTTCTAAACCCTATTATGTCCGACCTCGCCCTGGCCATAATTGCCAGAGGTTCCATGGCGAGGGCGAACAGAAGAGGGGATAGAGGACACCCCTGTCTCGTCCCTCTCTCCAACTGAAAGGTCTCTGAGGTCTCGTTGTTGATTCTAACCTTGGCTTTTGGTTCTGTGTACAGCAGCTTAATCCAACTGATATACAGGGGGCCAAAGCCAAAGCTGTCTAGTATCCTCCAAAGGTATGCCCACTCGAGACTGTCAAAGGCCTTGGCGGCATCTAGTGACAGCACTGCTCTGGACCCTTCGTTGTCTGTTGGTGTATAAATGTTTAGAAAAGTTCTCCTGATGTTGTTACTTGTAGCCCTACCGGGTATGAAGCCTGACTGATCTGGATGGATAAGTTGACTAATAAATTTATTTAAACGGGTCGCAAGAATTTTAGCTAAAATGTTTACGTCTGAGGTTAGGAGGGAAATTGGGCGGTAGGATGAGGGTTCCAGTTGATCCTTCCCCTCCTTATGTATTGCTATAATGGTTGCTTCCGCCATTGAGCGGGGTAATGTCCCCGCACTTACAGCCCACTCCAGTGTCTTCAATAGCTCTGGGAGCAGGATCTCATCGAACTTCTTATACACCTCAATAGGGAGCCCGTCCGGCCTCGGGGATCTCTGGTTTGGCATATCTAATACCACTTGCTGGATTTCTTTTAGAGTGATACAGTGGTTGACCGCGATATTGTGTCAATCTCGCTCCCTTTCTCGGCGAGATTGAGCACTTGCGAGCCCCATTGCGGGAGCCAGCGCCGAGCTGGCTTGCCGCGATGGAGACAAAGCCGTCATAGAAGCGACGGGGATCCGACGCGGATTCCCGCCAATTCTACACGTGGGCGGAGTTTGTTATGAATCCTGAGAAGGAAGTCCCCGCCGGATTTTAAATAAAAATCCGGCATGGGTTCCCCCCTCAGGAGCATAACGGGCCCTTAGGTCTGGTATGGGTTGTAAGGAGACCCCCCCTACGCCGAAAAAACGGCGTGGGGGTCCCCCCACAATCCATACCAGACCCGTATCCAAAGCACGCCGGCCGGCCGGTCAGGAGGGGAGTGGGGGGCGAGCGAGCGCCCCCCCCCCCTCCTGAGCCGTACCGGGCAGCATGCCATCAACATGGGGGGGTCAGGTGCTCTGGGGCAGGGGGCGCACTGCGGCCCCCCACCCCAGAGCACCCTGTCCCCATGTTGATGAGGACAGGGCCCCTTCCCGACAACCCTGGCCGTTGGTTGTCGGGGTATGCGGGCGGGAGGCTTATCGGAATCTGGAAGCCCCCTTTAATAAGGGGGCCCCCAGATACCGGCCCCCCACCCTAAGTGAATGAGTATGGGGTACATTGTACCCCTACCCATTCACCTGCAAGAAAAGTGTAAACACAAATAAACCACACAGTGTATTGAAATATTTTATTAGTTGGCCGCCGGGGGGGGGGGTGTGTATGATCGCTTTTATAAAAGCGGGCTTCTGCGGGGGGGTGGGTGCCGCTGTTCTTCACCGCCGTCTGGTTCTCTTCCCCCGCCGGCGGGCTTCCTTCGACATCTTCGGCGGCGGGGGGGTCTTCTCCCACTCTCCGGGGTCTTCTCCCACTCTCCGGGGTCTTCTCCGGCTCTCCGGGGGTCTTCTCCGCTCTCCGGGGGTCTTCTTCAGGACTCGCCGCCGCTATCTTCGTGTTAGCTCAATTACTGGCGGCGGCGAGTCCCCTCTTCTGTGACGTCTTCTTCTTCTTCTCTTCTCCAGATGTTGACGCAACGCTTCCTTCCGCTGTTATGGCTGGTGCGCGGCTCGCAGCGAGTTATATAGGTCTGTCTTGTGACGTCGCAGTCCCATCATGCTCCGGTAGGTAGCACGTGGTACCTGCCGGAGCATGATGGGACTGCGACGTCACAAGACTGCGACGTCACATAACAGCGGAAGGAAGCGTCACGTCAACATCTGGAGAAGAGAAGAAGAAGAAGACGTCACAGAAGAGGGGACACGCCGCCGCCAGTAATTGAGCTAACACGAAGATAGCGGCGGCGAGTCCTGAAGAAGAAGAAGACCCCCGGAGAACGGAGAAGACCCCCGGAGAGCCGGAGAAGACCCCGGAGAGTGGGAGAAGACCCCGGAGAGTGGGAGAAGACCCCCCCGCCGCCGAAGATGTCGAAGGAAGCCCCCCCGGCGGCGGAAGAGAACCAGCCGGCGGTGAAGAACAGCGGCACCCACCCCCCACAGAAGCCCGCCAGAGGGGGGCGCTTTTATAAAAGCGATCATACACACCCCCCCCGGCGGCCAACTAATAAAATATTTCAATACACTGTGTGGTTTATTTGTGTTTACACTTTTCTTGCAGGTGAATGGGTAGGGGTACAATGTACCCCATACTCATTCACTCAGGGTGGGGGGCCGGTATCTGGGGGCCCCCTTATTAAAGGGGGCTTCCAGATTCCGATAAGCCTCCCGCCCGCATACCCCGACAACCAACGGCCAGGGTTGTCGGGAAGGGGCCCTGTCCTCATCAACATGGGGACAGAGTGCTCTGGGGTGGGGGGCCGCAGTGCGCCCCCTGCCCCAGAGCACCTGACCCCCCCATGTTGAGGGCATGCTGCCCGCTCGCTCGCCCCCCACTCCCCTCCTGACCGGCCGGCCGGCGTGCTTTGGATACGGGTCTGGTATGGATTGTGGGGGGACCCCCACGCCGTTTTTTCGGCGTAGGGGGGGTCTCCTTACAACCCATACCAGACCTAAGGGCCCGTTATGCTCCTGAGGGGGGAACCCATGCCAGATTTTTATTTAAAATCCGGCGGGGACTTCCTTCTCAGGATTCATAACAAACTCCGCCCACGTGTAGAATTGGCGGGAATCCACGTCGGATCCCCGTCGCTTCTATGACGCACTCGCTGGAATGTGCTTTTACTATTCCAGCGAGTGCGAGATGTCGGCAGCCTGTCGCCGAGAATCAGCGCGATGCTGTCGTGCTATAAACACATTCTCGGCGGCAGGCACTGTAGGTGCGTCTAACTCCTGTCTATCCTTCTCTAGCAACGTAGGAATTGCTATCTTCTGGAAGAATGTTTCCATGGCTCCCTTCTCCATCTCCCCCTTGGACTTATAGAGTTCTTTATAATACATGTAGAATGTTTTAAGTATAATCTGGCCATCTGTCGAAGTAACACCCGTCTTGGTCCGTATTGCTGGGACATTTGACGGGGGAGAGTTGGTCCGAGTAAGGAGAGCTAGCATGCGCCCTACCTTCTCACCTTCACCATACTGAAGCTGTTTTTGTACTATTCTCTTGTTTTCCGCAATTTTTAGAGTAGCCCTTCTATACTCTTCCTGTTTAGCTAACCATACAGTCCGTAAGGGCGTAGTGGGCTTCTCAATAAAGCTCAATTCTGCTTGAGCAGTCTCTCCAGCCAGCCTACTCTCTTCCGCTCTCCCTGTTGTTTTTATCCTAGCGGCCTGTTGGATTAAAAGGCCCCTCACAAAGGCTTTCAGGGCATCCCAGACCACTCCCATCGGTGCTGTTCCCTCGTTGATGAGCATAAACTCCGCCAGCTGTAACGCCACCGTACTCGGTTGCTCGATTAACTCCAGCCAGCCGGGGTTTAACCGCCAGTTACCACGAGAGGCCCTAGACCCAGTCCTGATTATTAGCATCAGCGGAGAGTGGTCTGAGACCCCTCTTGGGCCATAATGCATCTTTTTCACCAAGGGCAGTACTCCCTCGCTACACAGGGCCATGTCTATTCTCGATAGTGTATGATGGGAACTAGAGTAACATGAATATTGACAGGTCTCTGGGTAAAAAGTTCTCCAAATATCCCTCATTCCAGTTTCTATTAGGAATTGGGCCAGCCGCCCCCCCTGTAGTACTACTCCGTGGGGGGAATCTGTCCAAAATTCCATCCAAGACCTCCTTATAGTCACCGACAGCTATAACCGGTACATCTGGTTTATCAAGAGTAAACTCGACGAGATTGTAAAGAATATCAAGCTTAAAGGGTGGAGGGATATATAAATTAGCCAAAACATATGATCTATTTTCAATAAGGCATTGCAGAAATATAAATCGGCCTTGGTCGTCTACCCAGGATTTAGAGCAAGAGAAAGTCATTCCTCTTCCAATCATTGTACTCACACCTCTTGAATAAGAGGAGTGTGTCGAATGGAATTGGGCTTCGAATTTACGACTTTTCAGAAGGGAAACTGAATCTTTAGTCAAATGTGTCTCTTGAAGGCATATTATTCCCGGCATTCCTTCTTCAAGGAATGTCATGACTGCAGTTCTTTTAGCTGGATCTCCCATGCCCCGTACATTCCAGGAAGTAATAGCCAGTAATTTATCCTGCATCTATAGGACTTGACATAGTAATCGAGTATTCGGTATTGATCAAATAACTATAATATGAAACAGTTGCTCGTGTCCTCCATTCAGGTCGACTGGTGGCTATCCAGTCTGCTCTCATAACCCCTTTTTCATCCACTAGTAATGACATGACTCTTGGTAACCAGACTGTATTCTCTCTTGTCCCTTCCCTGTAGACCACCCTCCGCCCCTCTCCCTTCCCGCCCCTGCCCTTCCCTCCCTGCCCTATCGGGCTCCCCTTGGGGGCTGGTCTACTGACCACTCTTTTCCTATAACTCATCCCCCAGATAGCCCCAGCTCGTGTCCCTCTCGCTCACTCCCCCCTGGATGACCTCATTGGAACCATGATACACAGAAAAAAAAAAAAAAGAAGGGAAAACAGCCCGTATAATTTAGAAAGAGAGGGGAACAAAAAGTTACCCCTCCCGTGCAACTTCCAATGTTATTATATGTCCCTAAATCGGGTGGTGCTCTTGTGGTGATAGAGGGGTAGGTGTACATATTGTGCCAAAAACCTAGATTCATAGGATTAGTGATCAAGTGATAGAGCAAGTTTGTTATCTAATGTCCTTTATCAGTAATGTGAAAAAAAATGTGAGTAAAGATTATAAATATATGTGTATCTTGTCAGATTTTTCACTTTGGTGTTTATAAACATTGTTAAGCATCCCTCCATAAGAGTTAGCTAATGGATTATTTATAACTACCTCAATTGGGCTAGGGAAAAACAAAACAAACAAAAAAAAACAAAAGAAAAAAAAAAGAAAGGAAAAAAAAAAAGAAAAGGAAAGAAGGAGGTGGAAAGTACCCTCCCTATACTTCTGTGGGTAGTGTTATTGTCCAAGGATTGGGCAAGATCCTTGAGTCTTTACCCTCGGCAATATACAGAAGACAAATATAGGAACTATAACTGAATATACAGGGAATAAATATAAATACTTGAATACAACATACAGGTGCTTAATTGCTCAATTGAATGGGTATTATCCTCTGGGTAATGCCATAATAGGTGTGGTAAGCATGAAGGGGGAAAGAAAGGAAAAAGAAAAAAAAGGAGAAAGAAATAAATAAAAAGAAAAAAAAAAAAGAATTTAAAATAAAACTTATCAATGCATTTTATGCGTGCCGGTTATCATAACCGTATGAGTGCTTCCCAATGCCGAGGTACAATCGTGCTCTCAGGAATCTTGAGGGCATATTTACAAAGGGAAGGAAAGAAGAAAAAAAAGAAAAGGAAAAAAAAACAAGGAAGAGTAAAAAAGGAGGCCAGAACAAAAAAGCCTCTTCATACAAATCGTGCCCTTGATCCCCCTAAGTGTAGACATATAAGCGTAATGGCCTCCCAAAGAGAGAGGCTAAATAAATATCTCAAGTGACAGAACGGGAGCGTTACAGCCGACCCCCGTCTCCCACCAATAGGTGTGGGCAAGCGGGCCAGCAAGCAAAGTCTCTGAAACAAAAAGGTCCCCCTTTAAAAAAAAAAAAAGGGGGGAAAAGGGTTATAGTATCGTCTCTCCAGTTCAAAAGACGAACACGTGATGCTTTTTTTTTGGCTTATTTTCATCCTCCTCATTGGGGTCTTGGCCCCCCCTAGTTTATAAAAGGCTATAGGGCTGATGTATTCTCCTCCAACCAATTAACTGCTTCACTCGGTTCGGAAAAGAAAAAGGTCCTGCCCAGAGCAGCCACTCTGAGACGGGCCGGGTACAAAAGGGCATATGTAACCTTATATTATTGCAGGGACTTCTTAATGGGTATGAACTCAGCTCTCCGCTTCTGCAGATCCGGTTGAAAAGTCAGGAAATATTGAAACCCTTGCTCCATTATATATGATGTCTCTCAGTTCTCGAGCTTTTTGGAGCAAGGTTACCTTGTCAGTATAGTTGAGGAGTTTAAGTAAAAGCGGTCTTGGATGCTTCCCCTGTTGGAGGGCCTTAAAGGGGACCCGATGGGCCCTCTCTATAGAAAAAAAGGGTGAAAGATCATCAGGGCCAAAGATTTCCCTGCACCAACTTTCCATGAAGGTAATGGTGTTTGAGCCCTCACATCCCTCAGGTAAGCCTACTACCCGCACATTATTTCTGCGCAGTCTATTTTCCAGCGCATCCAATTTGGCCGTTTGAAGATCTGTCAGCTCCTTTAACCCCCTTAAGTCCCCCTGTAGTGGATATAATACATCTTCGACTACGCTCAATCTTTCCTCCAGTGCATTTGTTCTTAGTACAGTCCCATGCAATTCCTGTCTCATGGATAGTAGTTCAACTTTTAAACTTGCTAGCTGTTTATCAAAATTAACCATATAGTCCCTGCATAAATTTACTGCACATAATACATCTCTGAGAGTTGGTTCACCTTCTAGTGCCAAGCCAGCTGTTGGATGGTCAGAATCACCTTGCATCCCAGGAATTACAAGAATATCCACAGTTCTAGGGGCCTCAGGGCCCAGCCCTTTAGTACTCACAGTTTTGGCGCTGTTTAGGCTAGGCGTACCCAAAGGTTTTGCTGCTGCTTGACCGAGGCTTCTTCTTTCCTGGGATGAACCTATCTGCGATTTAGCCTGCGATGCTGCTGCAAGTGAATGACCTTTTGCCGGCGACACAGCTGGGATATGTGTGAAGCGCTCCAATTTGGCAGCAGCGGCCTGGTTACCCTTGGTGGATCTGGTAGTAGACATTCTTTACAGGATTGATCCGGGAAAGAAAAGCAGAAAAACAGGTTAGAGCTCCAATGACGGACCTTGTTAGAGTTGGCAAATTTCTGCGACCAGATTTTGTATTACTTCTTTAGTTAGTAAGGATGATACGAGCCGTTCAAGAAGGTCAAAAGAAGGGTAGCCACTGATAGGCAGCAACTCAGGTTTGAAGCTCTTTATGGCTATCTTTGTGGTTATCGTTTGAGAGTATTGCCAGTACAAGGAAGGGCAAGGCACTGTAGGTACTTTATGTCTAAGGGCAAAAAGGTGTGCTATTCCAGTTGCTGTAACAAAGTCCTGGCACTGGATATTGCAGCTTTGTGGCTGGAGGTGACAAAGGAGCGAGGAGCTATGTTGGATATAGGGCTTCCCCTGCTAGCTCTCCCCCACTCACAATAGTTCTCTTTGGTTTACACAAAAAAAAAAAAGGAAAGAAAAAAAAAACCTGTGGTTAGTATAAAGCACAGCAGTTCTAGTGAGTGGCAAATTACAGCACCATCCTAGCCCAGCAAGTAGCCCAGTGACCCAGTAAGAGAAGCCTAGTGTCTTATGGTGGTTTGCAAATTGCAAGCGCTACGGCTTACTGTTGTTGCAGACACCGGCCCGACACCGCACCTGCCGTCACTCGGCTCCTTCCGCGTCCTTCGGCTCTCCTTGGTTCTCCTCGGTTCTCAGGCAGGGCTCGGAGCCGCAGCAGTGCGTGGTTTTCTGGATCCCGTGAGACTCCTGAAGGACCTGCAACAGCGAGGAGAGCCCCCGGGATCGGCTGTGTCCCCCGTACCCGCACGGCCTCCACACGCCCCACACGTCTACACGCCCAGACGGCCGGGAAAGAGCAGACAAGAAGACGGGGAGCGGAGAGTGGAGAGTAACACGCGGGGTTAGTACAGTCCTCTCGCTGGGGACAGGATAGGCAAAATATATAAGTTTTTGTGCCAGTTGCTGTGTTTGCTGGAGTTTTTGCTCGTCAGGCTATTTAAAGCAAGCGTCGGGGGAGATTCATACTCCTAAGCCATCCATCTATTAGCAGTGTAGCTCCAGGGGGAGAGAGATCAGAGCGGAGGGACACGCATGCTGCTCACTCCTCACTCCTCACACACACTCCTACATCCGGTCATGCCGTTTGGCCCATTTCTACAAGTCAACCTCTTTTCATTCCACCATTATGATAGCATAGAGCTGTCATTATGAAGTAACTCTAATTGACACAATTCCCTGGGAAGCTATATCAATTTTAGCACATTCAACTTGTCTAAAGACCACATAGACATTTGCATACAAGTGTAGCAATTAGAACTATCTGTCCTATCTCCTATTGTTTGCGAAATGTGCACATAAAACTTTTAGTCAGAGATGCATCTTATTTATGAATCAAGATTTACTATGCCCTTGTATATAACATAATTACACACTGTATATTGTAATCTAGTGATAGTATTCTACAATGCAAATTATAAAGTATATTTGGCAAAATAGAGCATACATAGCTTTTTACCAATATAAGAATAAATCCAGGCCAGAAACAAGAATAGTCTTACAGCTGCTTTTAAATATTTTGAGGGACATTAAATTATTCTTGTGTTACAATGTCCAGTGGCTTAAACATGCTGTCCATATTACAAAAAAATGAATCAGTTTAGCAGCAGGAAATACTGTAATTGTGTCTGAGTCATGTTTAAAGAAATTTTAGATTGAGATGCTAATGGGTCATTGGAGAATGGGACAAACTCTTAATATGTTTTAGTAGGAAAAATGTATAAGACATTTGACAGAGACAGACGATCTCATCATGACAACAATTAGGTGCTGGTAAAAGATTACATATGGAAAAAAGCACATTCTAAAAGCTGGCAAGCATATTACAATAGAAAAGCACTGAATTGCCCTTAGTAACAAGTGTCCTTAATAGTCAGATGTCAAATTTGAATTTTGTAAAACAAATAATTTCCACTTTGTATCCACTAGAGAAGAAACTCAGGAAGATATTTATAGAGAGATTATGTGATTAATTATAACTATTAAATTCCATTCTAGTGCTCTGAGGATTGTTTTAGACATGTGTATTACACATGTTAGGCTATATTCAAACAACAGTCCTCAAAATGTACATTTTGGAGGAATTGTAGGGTTGAGTTTTAGAGTATGCATCTAAAGTAATTTTTAGAGGCCAACTGAGCTAACTGCTACAACTCTGAACTAACAGGATTCTAAAGCCACGTACACACGATTGGTTCAAACCTATGAAAACAAACTGAAGTTCGTTTTCATCAGTCCAAACCGATCGTGTGTAGGCCCCATCAGTCCGTTATCCTTCGGGTCCAAAAACAGTGGGCTTCCTTTAAAATTGAACCGATGGACGGCTAACCGATAGGTCAAAAACTATTGTTAGTACGCACGTTTTTTTTATCACGTCGTCGTGTTTTACGTCACCGCGTTTTGACACGATTGGTTCATGAATCAATGGTGTGTAGGCACATCAGTCCATCAGTCAGCTTTATCGGTGAACCGATGAAAATAGTCTGTCGGACCATTCTCATCGGATGGACCGATCGCGTGTACAGGGCTTCAGCCTACCATTTTGGAATTTGTATTTGTTTATTTTATGCCTGCATTTTAAAGGAATTCAATACTTTAAAGGAGGGGTGTCCAACCTAGCCCTCTTTGGCTGCATGTGGCCCATAGGTCACAGGTTGGACACCCCAGCTTTAAAGTATGTCAGTTCCAACTGCTTCTTTCCATCATCCCCATTTAATATATAATGATAATTGCATAGCTCAGATCAGCAGGCTCTAGGGGCAGCAGTGTAGAGTAGCCTGGGTGACCCTCCTATGCCCTTCATTGAGCTGACACAATATTTTAACCACAAACCCTAACAGAAAAACTCTTTACGTGTAGACTAGTTGCATGTTTGTAAATAGACATATTTTTATGTTAGACCTATGGAGACCGCACAGTGGTCTGCAAAGTGTATACGTGTTTGGAGTGGATAATCCACCACAATCAGCATAGAGAACCATGTAGGAAGTTTCCAAATGATCTAAGATTTATAATAAACACTTTACATGGTATATGGAGAGGAAGGAGTGTAGAGCAGGTAGCCCCAAAATGATATACAGTAAAGCATTTTTATTCTATCACTGCATTACATAATTCACAGCTTAAAGTAAACCTGTGAACAGAATATTTATATTAAAATATTAACCTGATTTGAACAGACAGTAAAACACTTTTATAACAAGATGGGGATACCCAAGAACACTCCTATTATCTCATTAGAAAGAATCCACAGAAACAGAAACAAATTGGAGGATTATTCTTATAAAACTTGACCCCAGGGCGTGGTCTGATCCCAGTCTGAGATGGCCGCTTAGTCTCTCAGCTCCGTCACATCATGGTCCTGCATTCAGCCTTCCCAAGTTGATCATCGGTCACAGCATGAGCAAAATGTACCAGATTGTCTCAGCAACCTGCTCCTGTTTACCCCAAGACCAGGGGACACAACTGAGCGGCGACATTCCAGAGCTATTCCTGACACAGCAGCAGCATAGCACCATGTCTGCCTCACAGGCATCTTGCAGTAGATCCTGCTCCTCCAGCACAAGCCCGGTCTGCACAAAAGACTGCACTTCTATCCCCCTGGACACACCATCTGTACCTGTCCTGAGCCTGAATGACCTTAGAGAGGTAGCTGCTGACATTCAAAATACCTTGTCAACAGCTATTTCCATCCTCAGAGCAGATATACAGGCTATATTTCATAGAATAGAGTGGAGAAAGTGGAGAAGACGACGACCCGACATGATGCTTCTCTATGCCATGTGCAGTTACTAAATTTCCTGCTATACATCTCAGGGAACTCCAGATTCACCTGGAAGACCTAGACAACAGAGGATGACACCATTATCTGAGGGTAAGAGGTCTTCCTGAATCAATAGAATCTAGTCACCTATCCCAAACAGTGGTGACCCTCTTTAATGACCTCCTGGAGAGACCTCAAGACGCACCCATAGAGATGGAACACATACACAGAGTATTGAGGCCCAGAGGCAGGGACACAGATCCACAAGGAATGTCTGCTTCCTTATCAAATTCCCCCTGAAAAAATAAATCCTCAAAAAAGCATGCAACCAAAAACGACTTCAATACCAAGGCACTGAAGTATTTCTACTATCACCCTACAGCGCATACAGGAATTAGGCCCCTACTGGATTTCCTCTGCTCCAAAGCCATCACATTTCCATTCTGCCTCTCCGCCACCACCCAGGGCTGCACAGCCAACCTAAGAGTCCCAGAAGATCTGGAACATTTCTGCAACACCTTGGATATCCCCCTGATTGACCTGACTAATTGGTATAGTGAATTTTGCCTACCACCACAAAGAAATGCAATATCCATGGAAGATATCACCGCTCCCTAAGACCAGGTTCCCCCCACCTAACATCCAAGGAGACCGAAGAAATGGCTGCCCCACTGCCTCTCCAGTGCACTACAGAACCACACACTTATCCTAAAGGGTTTACAGCTTCCCACACAGCATAATGCGCATTAAGGTCAGTTTGCCTCCATAGCTGATTACCAGAGAACTAACGGCCACCTGCAGCTACTTCTACCTGTTTCGCTTATTCTTTATCCACATGATTTTACCTTTATAACTTGCCCATACCTGCTCTCTACTTCCGACCCTAACGCATACCATAGGAGACCCCCTTTTCTTTTTCTATACCGCAACATTTCTATGCTACCCTAGAGCACTCACTTAAATGCTTGCCACGTGAACCTTAGAATATGCCAGCTACATGATTAAATGAGAAACAGAATCCCTTAATGCCATGTCTACCCATCAAGAGCCAACAGAGATTACATACTGCATCACTTCACTGATTCAGCAAAAACATCCAGACAGATACATGTATGTGAACATGCAAGCCTTAACCCCTCCCTCCCAGCTGATTCTCCACTGTGGGACTACCAGAATCCACATTCACACCAACCCTCCTGTTACAATGTTATGCCTCTCATCAAACCCAGGGACAAATACCGTATTTATCGGCGTATAACACGCACCAGAGTATAACGCGCACCCTAATTTTAAGAGGAAATTTCAGGAAAAAAACTTTCAACAGCCCAGATCCCAGCACATTACACAGATCTCAGCACATTACACCGATCTCAGCACATTACACATAGATCCCAGCACATTACACATAGATCCCAGCACATTACACATAGATCTCAGCACATTACACATAGATCTCAGCACATTACATGGATCACAGCACATTACACATAGATCACAGCACATTACACACAGATCACAGCACATTACACACAGATCACAGCACATTACACACAGATGACAGCACATTACACATAAATCCCAGCACATTACACATAGATCCCTGCACATTACACATAGATCTCAGCACATTACACATAGATCCCAGCACATTACACATAGATCACAGTACATTTTACAGATCACAGCACATTTCACAGATCTCAGCACATTTCACAGATATCAGCACATTACGTAGCCCCCCCCCCCCCCTCCATACAATACACAGCATTTTCGCCCTAGACACTGTACACAGCTCCTTTACATTACACAGCCCCCTTGCACTCCCAGGAGATTGTCAGCGTACTTACTGTAATGTTTAAAAACAAGCACTGCCAGTCCCTTCTCATAATACTGTGTTCCCTCAGCTGGTCACATGATCGCTCTTCTGTGATGTTTTCATGTGACCTCTCCTCCTCCAATCTGAATCTACACTCGGAGGGGGAGGAGGAGCAAGAAGAGGAGAGCGGCCAGGGCTGAATGAAGTGTCATAGTAAGTGTCTCCTAGCCCACGAATATCTATGTGAAGGGACTCGCATCGATTTTTTTCATCTTTTTAGTACACCGGCAGGCTGTCCCAGGACCAGGAGAGGTGGGACGGCCGGCATGACACCCACGCCCAATCCCTGCCTCCCCATTCGTAAAAGACAATGATATTGGCGTATAACACGCACCCACGATTTCCTCCTGATTTTAAGAGGGGAAAAGTGTGCGTAATACGCCGATAAATTTGGTATACCTGACAACCCCCAACACTAGGGATGAGCTTTATGTTCATGTAGAACATGAGTTTGACTTGAACATTGGCTGTTCACCCGTTTGGCGAACAGTGAACATTTGGTGTATTCGCGGCATATATATCCATACCAGACCTGAAGGGCCTGATATAGAAGCTGGGGGGACCCCCACGCTTTTTTTTGGTTCAGGATTCCCCTTAATATTCATACCAGACCCAAAGGACCTGGTAATGGACTGAGGGGGACCCCTGCAGTTTTTTTCAATGACTTTAATCTGTATTGCCGGGACCCGACAATTCAGGAACAGTTCTAAACACGGGAAACATGCACTACTTTAGAGGCATACTATACACACAGTCCAGGTACGAAATGTAAAGGATCATTTAACTTTAAGCATTATTAAAATCACTGCTCCCGAAAAAATGGCAGTTTTTAAAACTTTTTTTTGCATTGATAAATGTCCCCTGGGGCAGGACCCGGGTCCCCAAACACTTTTTATGACAATAACTTGCATATTAACCTTTACAATTAGAACTTTTGATTTTTCATGTTCGTGTCCCATAGACTTTAACAGTGTTCGCGTGTTAGAACACATTTTTTGCCTGTTCGCATGTTCTGGTGCAAACCAAAACGGGGGGGGGGGGGGGGGGGGGGTGTTCGGCACATCCCTACCCAACACCCATCCTTACAACAACCAACAGATCTCAACGTCAACACAATACAGTAAAACCTTGGATTGTGAGCATAATTCGTTCCAGAAACATGCTTGTAATCCAAAGCACTCTTATATCAAAGTATATTTTCCTATAAAAAATAATGGAAACTCAGATGATTCATTCCACAATCATTTATTCATAAGTCCTTTTGTTTATAGCCCATATAAAAATATTACAGAAATGTGACAGGTTGTGTAACCATAAAATGTCCATCCACAAATGGAAGCCTCCACAATGTGATAAGAAGCAAAATCCAGCAGGAGCTACAGAGCATAAAAGAGAAGAGAGGTGCCTCTAAGTGTAGCAATATGGTTACATTTCATATGCAGATCAGACATGTCCGAGGAAACTTGTCCGATGGACCGTTTTCATCGGACCACGCTGAAGTGGTCTGTTGGTCTGATGTGCGTACACACCATCGAACCAAAATCCTCTCGGACCAGAACGCGGTGACATAGAACACAACGACGTGATGAAAAAACAAAGTTCAATGCTTCCAAGCATGCGTTGACTTGATTCTGGGCATGCGAGGGATTTTGGTCCAATGGTTTGTGTACTAACCATCGAACCTGTCCGATGGACAGGTTTCCATCGGACATGTTTTCAAGCACGTTTGAAAATTTTGGAAAACGGTCCAATAGGCCGTACACACGATCGAACATGTCCGCTGAAACTGGTCTGCGGACCAGTTTCAGCGGACATGTTCGATCGTGTGACATTTAGCAACTCATATGGTTTATAAATAAAAGAGTGTAAGATGGGGGTTGTTAGCTCTCGTGGCAGATGCATTTTTCCAGTGATTCAAGCCAGTCAGGAACTATATTTAAGGGCATGGTAGCCGATTTTTATTAACCACTTCAATACCGGGCTTTTATACCACCTCCATACCGGGCCTATTCTGACTCTTTTCTCCTACATGTAATAATCATCATTCTTTTGCTAGAAAATTACACAGTACCCCCAAACATTATATATGTTTTTTTAGCAGACACCCTAGGGAATAAAATGGCGGTCATTGCAACGTTTCATCTCGTACGGTATTTACGCAATCATTTTTCAAACGCCTATTTTTTGTAAAAAATTTGTTTCATGAATTACAAAAATAACAAAACAGTAAAGTTAGCCCAATTTTTTTGTATTATGTGAAAGATTATGTTACACCGAGTAAATAGATACCCAACATGTCACGCTTTAATTATGCGCACACTCATGGAATGGCGCCAAAATTCGGTACTTAAAAATCTCCATAGGCAACGCTTTATTTATTTTTTTACAGGTTACCAGTTTAGATTTACAGAGGAGATCTATTGCTAGATTCATTGCTGGCACTCTAACGCACGCGGCGATACCTCACTTATGTGGTTTAAACGGCGTTTACATATGTCAGCGGGACTTACGTGTGCGTTCGCTTCTGCACGCGAGCTATCGGGGACAGGGGCTTTTAATTTTTTTTTTTATCTTTTATAAATTTTTTTGACTTATTTTTTATTTATTTTTCCACTTTTTTTCATTTTTTTTTTTCACTTTTATTCCTATTACAAGGAGCCTAATCTGGGTTAAAGGAATGAAATTGTGGCTGCAGCCCCCCCTAAATATGACTTCCCTAGGGGAGTAAAATAGTATAGGTGTAGGTGTTGGGGGTGGTGGCGCTGTCACTAAATATGTTGTATGACTAACCCAATGAGTGTGGGTAGATTTATTGGGACAACATTCCCTAAAGTGTTAATTAACAAATATAAAAAATGTGCAGTATAGGTGCTGAAAATTGCTGACAATGGGGGTTGAAAGAAACGCACATAAACATAAAAGCAAAATATATGTCAAATAAGCATCAGGTAAGTGCTAACAATAATAAAATTGTCAGAAATATATTATGTTAGATATCCACAAGTGCTGAATGTGTACTAGGAGGCCAGGTACAAAACATAAAGTGAGAAAGTGCTCATAAGAGAAAATATGTTTTAGAAGACTGCTAACAGAAATTAGTCCATCAATTATATTTTAGGTGAGTCCGAGTGAGCCTCTCCTCCAGGCTGGAAACCATGAGATCAGTGAAAAAAAATCACCGATCTCATGAATGGTGGCTTACAGCCGCAATCGCGGCTTTGTTTACTTACGGGGACCCGGGCGTGACGTCATCACATCGCGCCCGGGTCCTCCGACGGTCATATGCTTCCTGCCGATGCCGACGATTCGTTCTCCGGGCCCCCGAAGGCACAGGAGAGCCCGGTGAAGCACCGGATGGCGGCGGGAGGGGGATGTCAAATGGAAGGACGAAGACTGGACAGCCGCACTCCAAAATTACTTAAAATAAGTTGTCTTTTATTTTCAACTGTACACACAGTCACTGCAATCAACAAAATACAGTATGGCCGACGCGTTTCGCACTTACAGTCAGTGCTTAGTCATGGCTAAAAAAGGTTCACACTAAAATGACATATATACTCAAACACATGATCACATGGAAAAATATCCGCCTATGGCAGTAAAAAGTTAATTAAGTAATCAAACACAAAATCAAACCAGCTGAAGGGGGTGGAGCCTCCCTCAGAATAAATGCTTTCAAATGAGAAACATATAAACACATGTAATATATATAGGAACACCTGTATAATCCAAATACCCCTATAACAACTTGATTAAAACCACAATCCACATGTCTAAGGTTTACAAGCATATACTAGACAGGTATAATGCACCATTCTTCACTTTGCCAGGTGTTTCGATGTGACACCCAACCAGCGCTTGTATGATTAGAACCATAATATCTATGCTGAGAGGGCCGGTGGATTGATCTAAACTGTGTATAAACATAGACAGACTGTAGCAGTAGACCGACTAAGAAGTGAAAAATTAATAATATTAATTAAAGATACTAAGTGATGTTGTCCTTGCAAAATGTGTCAAAAAGTGTCCATAGTGGCTGCGTGAAAGGGTTAAACCTTAAGCTTCTAAGTGTAATGTGTTGCAAAAAAAAAAAGGGATCTAGTATAAAAGTCTGTGGTCTAATGCCATAATACACGGTCCTTTTCACTATGTTAAAAAAAGATTTGTGAAAACTATGACCGTATGGCTAGGTCACTAAAGGTATTCGCAAATGTGACCATGGTGCAAATATTAGTGATAGATCCATGATCAAATATATAATGATCTAGTGTAAAAGTCTGTGATCTAGTGCCATAATAAATGGTCATTCTCACTATCTTAAGAAATGGCAATGCTATAACCGGTCAGTTTCTGACCATAGTACAAATATTAGTGATAGACCCATCATACAGATGCATGATGATCTAGTATAAAAGTCTGTGATCAAAAAAAAAAAAAAAACATGTGTGACCATGGTGCAAATATTGGTGATAGATCCGTGATCAAATGTGTAATGATCTAGTGTAAAAGTCTGTGATCTAGTGCCATGATAAATGGTCATTCTCACTATCTTAAGAAATGGCAATACTATAACCGGTCAGTTTCTGACCATAGTACAAATATTAGTGATAGATCCATCATACAGATGCATGATGATCTGGTATGAAAGTCTGTGATCATGGTGCAAATATTAGTGATAGATCTGTCATGCGAATGTGTGATGATCTAGTGTAAAAGTCTGTGGTCTAGTCCCCTCCCGTCGCCTGTAAGAACGATCAAGCGGCGGAACTGCCGCTATGATCATTCTTACATCGTGCAGAATCGCCGGCTGAAGAAGAGGATATCTGGATGATGCCTCTGGCTGCAGGCATCATTCAGATATCCACCACGCAAAGCCCAGGCCGTCAATTGACGGCCACTTAGGATGGTAGATCCCATCTCAGGCCATCAATTGTCTATGGCTGGGTATTGAAGTGGTTAAAAGGAAACAAAAGTTCAAACAAAGGTTTCCCACGCAGTGGGTTCTTCTCATCAAATACACAGAACAGAAAATGCTAGCCCACCTGGCTCTCTGTAGCATTATCTGTAGCAGTACTTCTGCACTTTATCCTGGTCACCCAGACCAGCGGACTCCTCAAAGTAGACAGCTTACCTTTAGCGTCTACAGCTCTGCCTCTTGCAGACTTCTGGAGACCTCCTGTCTTTTAGTGTGGAGCCGTCTCCAACTGGGAGCCATGAGTTCTTCCCACACTCTCATTATAAAGGCTGTGCTCACCTGAGCACACACCCTGTTGATCATCCACAAAATCTGGACACAGGGTTGGAGATCCTGTCCCACCCCAGACACTGTGGAATCTCCAAACTACAGAGCCCCATGTCAAAATACCAAAACCTGGAGAAAGCTGCAAAAGCAGTCTTCTCAAGTCCACACCTACGCTCTGTAGTCTTACACCCAGCAAATCTGCATACCCTGTGTCCAGCAACCTGTCCATTTTACCTTGACAGTAGCTCCTACTTCCACATACCCCCCTTTATTTTTTTCTTTCTTATTTTCTCTTTCTTTCTTCTATACCCTCACATCCCTTCTATACATAAACCTTTTTTCCCATTCTTTCCTTTACAGCCATCATTACTTACTGACCCTAGTGCATACATCACATCCTGCCTCATGTCTGTGCCACCTGGGTGCGTCCTGTTTGGGGGCCTTGTGTCCCTCAGTTTCTGGCCACAGTCCCCGGTAGGGGCTACCCCAACCCATGGGGACCGTCAAGCGCCTCACTCCAGTGCCAGCAGCATTTGGCTACCTGGTGAGTACCATGTGGGACCTTGATGTGTTCTCGACCCCCACAAATGTTGAATGCCCCGGTATAACCAGTTATGTGCTTATGTTGTTACAGATAGAAAATGCAATGCATGCCTGCTCCTGATGAGCGACCAATAGTCGCGAAACGGGTAGAGCTATCTACCTCATGCATCAATGTATATTTACTGAAGTACTATACGATGAACTCCTTTTTTTCACATGAGTCACCTATTCCATGTTTTAACTATTGCAGTACAGTTTGTTGTACCTTTTGCTTGTATACACTTGGGTTACTGCCTATACAGTACCTGCTGCCGAGAATGTGTTTTTAGCATGACAGCATCGCGCTGATTCTCGGCGACAGGTTGCCATCATCTCGCACTCACTGGAATAGTAAAAGCACATTCCAGCGAGCGCGTCGTAGAAGCGACGGGGATTCGACGTGGATTCCCGCCAATTCTACACGTGGGCGGCGTTTGTTATGAATCCTGAGGGGGATATATAAAATAAAAATCCGGCATGGGTTCCCCCTCAGGAGAATACCGGGCCCTTAGGTCTGTTATGGGTTGTAAGGAGACCCCCCTACGCCGAAAAAACGGCGTGGGGGTCCCCCCACGAAAAGTGTAAACACAAATAAACCACACAGGGTATTAAAATATTCTGGTTCTCTTCCGTCTTCTCTGCTATTTAAAACTATGCAGCATACCTTGGAGGGGAAGGACGGGGTGGTGTGCTTCTGTCGGCTTCTGTCTTATTACTTCTTCTGCTGTCTTCTTGCTGCTTCTTCTTCTTCTCCTTCTTCCTCTGCTGTCTTTGCTTCTTCTTTCCTTTAGATGTTGACACGTCGCTTCCTTTCGCTGCAATGCCGGGTGCGGTGGCTCGCACCGACTTATATAGGCCACCTACGATGTCACAGTCCCATCATGCCCCGGTACCTACCCACGTGATACCTACCTACGAAGGCGGAAGAGAACCAGACATCGGCGAAGAACAGTGGCACCCACCCCCCCCGCCGAAGATGTCGGAGGAAGCCCGCCGGGGGGGGCGCTTTTATAAAAGCGAGCACCCCCCCCGGCGGCCAACTAATAAAATATTTTAATACCCTGTGTGGTTTATTTGTGTTTACACTTTTCTTGCAGGTGAATGGGTAGGGGTACGATGTACCCCATACACATTCACTTAGGGTGGGGGCCGGTATCTGGGGGCCCCCTTATTAAAGGGGGCTCCCAGATTCTGATTAGCCTCCCGCCCGCATACCCCGACAACCAACGGCCAGGGTTGTCGGGAAGGGGCCCTATCCTCATCAACATGGGGACAGGGTGCTCTAGGGTGGGGGGGCCGCAGTGCGCCCCCCTACCCCCCTGCCCCAGAGCACCTAACCCCCCCATGTTGAGGGCATGCTGCCCGGTACTTCTCAGGAGGGTGGGGGGCGCTCGCTTGCCCCCACTCCTTTCCTGACCGGCCGGCTGGACAGCGTGTTTGGATACGGGTCTGGTTTGGATTGTGGGGGGACCCCCACGCCGTTTTTTCCCCAACGTCGGATCCCCGTCGCTTCTATGACGGCTTTGTCTCTATCGCGGCAAGCCAGCTCGCCGCTGGCTCCCGCGATGGGGCTCGCAGGTGGTCAATCTAGCTGAGAAAGGGAGCGAGATTGACACAATATCGTGGTCACCTACCGTATAAACCTTTCCCCCAACCAATCTGTGAATTACATATGTTTATCTATTTTCTTCAATAGTGCAATATAGTCATGTACGGTGCATTATGTGAAAGTAATAAAATATTTAAACTTATTCCAGATTTATTATCATTGTTTATTTCCCCCAACTTATTGCAATCTGTTTCCCGCACATGCTTCATTTAAAGTCCCACCTGTTCCTTTCTCTATATACCTATTGTGATGAACTGTATTATGCTGTACTGGATATATAAGCAAGCTAAGAAAACCAATAAAGTCATTCATACATTTTGGAAACTAGAGAACGGAGCGCAGTCTCGTTTATTCTGGGAAATGGAATGGATAATGTCTGCCTGGTTGTTGGTGTGTCGGATAAGCTTGTCGTGGTTGGATGGAAGGTCGTAAGCGGTGGTAAACCGTTACATTTATATACTAGAGCAAGTAGCACACCTATACCAGGACTTTTGTGGACCTTTTAGATACCGTATTTATCGGCGTATACCGCACACTTTTTCCCCCTGAAAATAGGGGGGAAATCACGGGTGCGTGCTATATGCCAATAGCATACCTCGGAGGGGAAGGAGGGGGATGAGCGCCCACGGAAATCACCAAGCTGTCATCTCCTCTCGGTTCTCACGTCACACACGCACAGTCCAACCTCCGCCACCAGCATTGGACCAGTGTTCTGTCTGTCACAGAAGATGGTCCAATGCCGATAGCGGAGGCGGGACTGTGCGTGTGTGACGTGCAGCCAAGTGAGAGCTGAGTGGAGATGACGGCTCTGTGATTTCCCGTGGTGATTTCCGGCGGGCGCTCGTCCCCCTCCTTCCCCTCCAAGGTATGCATTACCGGGCACTTAAACCCCCTTCCTGCCCAGACCAATTTTCAGCTTTCAGCGCTCTTGCATTTTGAATGACAATTGCGCGGTCATACAACACTGTACCCAAATTATATTTTTTCCCACAAATAGAGCTTTCTTTTGGTGGTATTTGATCATCTCTGTGGTTTTTATTCTTTGCGCTATAAACAAAAAAAGACAAACATTTTAGAAAAAAAACACAATATATTTTACTTTTTGTTATGATATTCCCATTTTTTGTTAAAAAAAAAAACTATTTTTTTCCTCAGTTTAGGCCGATACGTATTCTTTTACATATTTTTGTTAAAAAAAGAAAATCGCAATAAGCGTATATTGATTGGTTTGCACAAAAGTTATAGCGCCTACAAAATAGGGGATAGATTTATGAATTTATTTTTAATTTTTTACTAGTAATGGCGGCGATCTGCGATTTTTTTTGTCAGGCCTGCGATATTGCGGCGGACATATCGGACACTTTTGACACTATTTTGGAACCATTCACACTTATACAGCAATTAGTGCTATAAAAATGCACTGATTACTGTATAAATGTGACTTGCAGGGAAGGGGTTAACACTAGGGGGTAAGGAAGGGGCTAAATGTATTCCCTGGGTGTGATTCTTACTGTGGGGGGGGGGGGCCTGACTGGGAGAGGTGATCGATGCTGTGTCCCTATGTACAAGGGACACAGCATCGGTCTCAGCTCTCCCTGACAGGATGTGGAGCTCTGTATTTACAAACAGAGCTCCACGTCCCTGCTGTCACTGCCGATCGTGAGTACCTGGCAGACATCGCGGGCACTAGGCACGCGCATCGGCATCTCAGCAATGCGCCGGTCACAAATTTTCCCCGCTGCGCGCCCCCAACGGCATGCGTGGGGAATGCACATACAAGGACGTCCAGGGACGTCCACCCGGCAGTTGAGAGCAGCGCTGTGGACGTCTTTCGTCTACAGCGCGGGTCTCAAGTGGTTAAAAGAACTTTTGTGCACCTTTAGATAGCTATTTGAAATAATACAGCCTGTCCCTGCTCCAAACACAGCACCCTTTGCCTGCACTGACAAACAGCAGAATGTAAGATGGCCGCCAGATCAGGTCTATTTATAAGGTATGTGCTGAAATGTCTCCATTGACTGTCCTGCACCACCTGATGGATGTGTCATAGGTCAAAGTTCTTACCCATGTAAAATTGCGGACCGCCCCCAACCGGCAGGCCATCTTCTAATGTCCACCAGGTGGCAGCAGCGTGATCTGAGTTCAATCTACAGATAGAATAGAGGGCTAAAGAATGTTACGTGTCCAAGATTCTCTGCTGGGGCTGCCACTAGTGGCTCCGAAACCTGTTCTTCCGGCTCTCTAGATAAGCTCTCAGGAACCTCTACATAATTTCTAATAGGTTTAAGGAGCCTGCAGTGTAGCCGTCTCGGCCTGTCTTGTGTACTTTCCTTCAGGACGTCATAGACTGACACTCCTGGAATGGGTTTCTGTAGCACAACTCCGGGCACTTCCTCCCATGGAGTTTGTAGCTTGCCTTGCTGATGTGCACCTTTGCACCTGATCAAGACCCTGTTTCCAGGTTTTAGGTCAATCCATCCACCTCTTCTTGTTCCACCCAAGTTCGATCCATTACAAACTGTTGGAATTCAGATAGGTGTCGCCTCCACCCTCAAATCCAGGTTGCTGGAGTATACTCCAGTTCTTCAGTGGGGAAAACACCCCATAGATCTGTGGGCCCCCCAAGGGTACAACCAAACATCACATGGTAAGGAGAGAGACCTGTCGCTGACTGCACAGTACGATTATACTTCCAAACCACTTCAGCCAAGTAATGATATGGGCTCATATGTGTATTCTTGACACCTACTGAGCGACACCACTCCTGCAAGAACTCACTTTCAAAGCAGGGCCCTAGATCTGAATGTATCCTCTAAAGGGCAACCATAAGAGAGACAGAAGTGTTTCCACAATGCCTGAGCTGCAGTTTTTGCAGCCTGGTCACCAGTTGGTACCGCTACTGCAAACTTGGTAAAGTGGTCCACCATAACAAGGACATGGCAATGTCCATCTTCCGACATGTCGAGGGTGAGGAAAGCAACTGTCAATACTTCCAATGGGGCCGAAGTGTTCCAAGTCATGGGAGGCACCTGGACCTCAGTCCCCTTTGTCACGGAGCATACCGCACAGTGCCGACATACCTGATCAATCAACTGGAATAGCCCCACACACATGGCTTGCCTTTTGAACCAGGCCAATGTCTTGTGGAGACCCCGATGTCCTCCTTCCACATTGATCCTTTCTGCCACTGGTTGAGCTCTGGCCCGTGACAGTACGACCTGCCAGGTTACCGAAGAGTCATGGGGGAACATTATTCTGCGATACAATATGCCATTTCTCAAGAGGAGACATGACCATTCCTTCAACAGTTTTTGTGTTTCTGGTAGCCATTGTGATCTTTCCTTTCTACTGGGCCATCACCGTAACTGCATTGCCTCTATTACTGGGGCAATCACAGGGTCATCCTTCTGTGTTTCTGCCCAGTTATAATCTTCCAATACCTGGATGAGGTCCACCCGTGGTCCTGCTGACCATTTGGCAACATTCACTTTAGCTACATAGCGTCATCCGAGGAATTTCTGGAGCTCTATGTGGTATCCACTTTAGGAGAAATCACACATGTAATCAGGGCCAGTTCCGCCACTGGTGTCCCCGGGGGCAGGTGAATAGGAATTGTCTTGCTGTTCTGCATCCTAACACTGTGCCTTGACGAACTACTGTGAGAGTTCTATCAAAAAATTGGGCCATATCTGAGGGTAAGGGTTTCACTAGCACTGGGACACCCTGCAGTCTATGGCATGATCCAACATTCATGGGAAGTACAAGTTCTTTGCAGGGAGGTATTACAATCTCCGTCCCAAAGGGAACCCTCACAACACCAGCCTTTTCACTAATGTTTGCTATAATTGCGTCAGAGTTCTTTAGTGCTGCCAAGGTAAGGAGCATCTTTCTAACTTCCTTAGGTTGTCCCAGGTGTGCATGACATTGTTTTAACAGCTCAGGCCTCAGCCCCTGGATGATATTCATGCCCAATATCACCTGCGGCCGTGCTTTCTGGGAGCTCGTGTAACCACAACACCTTTTTGGCCGACCTCTTAGCCATTGAAATACCCGTGTACCACAGGGCAATCAACCACTACGTCCTCCGTGTGTGACGGGGGAGTCATTTTGCTGGGCCGCCCCACTGCTAGACTCCTAGCGGCGAGGCGCTTTGAGCTTAATTGCTCCCTCTGTATTCGATCAGGACAGTCCCTCAAGCGATGTCCCTTTTGTCGGCAGCCCCAACATGGAGAGGGTGACCTCTCCCGTTTCGATCATCTGTGGGCCGGTTATCGGTTTCTCTATGAAGGGGTGTGCTCCCTTGGCCCCCTTGAATTGTCTTGCTCACATCTCAGCATGGCAAGTTCTATCTGGAGCTGGGCCATGCTCTCTGTCAGCTTGTGGATGGCCACCTCCCACGGAGCTGTGTGTTCTGTTTGTGGTGATTTACATGACTTATCACCTGTGTTGGCCATGAGGACGTCTGTACTGGCACGCCCGGGCTTCCGAATATAGGATAGCTGCTTCTAGAATTTCGTGGAATTTTAAGTTTGGATTACTTCTGTCATTTTCTTGTAACTTTTCCCTGACTTTGTCAGACAGAAGCCCATCCACAAACTGATCCTTCAGCCACCCATCTGTATCACTCCAGCCAGCACTTCCTTCTCGCCTCCTCTCCTTGCGGCGGATCTTGGCTGCTATATTCTGCAGTTCCAGGGCGTACTGCGGAATGTACCAGGCTGGATTTTTTGATAGTTGCTGAAACATTGTGCAGGTTCTTTTTTCCAGCAATATTTAGCCTATTCAAAACAGGTGCTGTTGGATTGCATTGCACTCTGGTCAGCACAAGGCAACTACGTGCAGGACTCCAGTATCCATGCTCAAAAAGAAACAAAACTTTTCTCCTGCTCTTACAACTCTGCCCCTATTTAAGTTGCCTCCTGATGGTGTGCAGTCCTCCTCCATGCTGATGACTGCTGCCGATGCAATCCAGTCCCCCTCTATGTTGATGACTGCTACCGATGCAATCCACTCCCCCTCCATGCTGATGACTGCTACCAATGCGATACAGTCCTCCTCCATGCTGATGACTGCTGCCGATGTGATACAATCCTCCTCCATGCTGATGACTGCTGCCGATGCAATCCAGTCCCCCTCCATACTGATGACTGCTGCTGATGCGATCCAGTCCCCCTCCATGCTGATGACTGCTACTGATGTGATCCATTCCCCCTCTATGTTGATGACAGCTGCCGATGTGATCCATTCATCCTCCAGGCTGCTGCCTTCCAATGGTGTTTATTCCTCCTCCATGCTGATGCCGCTTACCAATGTCCATTCCTCCTCTATGTTGCTGCTTTCCAATGTCCATGCCTTCTCCATGCTGCCGCCTGCTGATGGTGTCCATGCCCCTCCATGCTGCCAACTGCTGATGGTGTCCATGCCCCCTCCATGCTGCTGCCTGCTGATGGTGTCCATGCCCCCTCCATGCTGCCGCCTACTGATGGTGTAAATGCCACCTCCATGCTGCCACCTGCAGATGGTGTCCATTCCTCAACCATGCTGCTGCCTGCTGCGGGTGACTTGCCAAGCTTGCTGCTGCACCCCTGGACTATGCTGGTTCCTGGCCTGCCGCTGCCCCAATGGATTATGCTGGTTCCTGGGCTGCTACCCAGTCTGAAATGGCCACTGCCCCATCCGGTTGATCCACTGCCCAGCCGGTTGATCTGGTGCCTGCCGCCCCGCTGGACTATGTTAATTCTGGGGCCGCCACCCCACTGGACTATGCTGATCCTGGGACCACCTCCCCGCTGAATTATGCTGATTCCAGGGTCGCTGCCCCACTGGACTCTGTTGACTGGGTTAAATTCCTGCCTGCTGATGGGTCTGAGGCTTCAGTAGTTCCACCTAGCCAATATTGGGACCCCGGTGCCGGGGTCTGCACCAAGCTTCTGGACATTGGCAACGGGGTGCCCAGTCAGCATGCAGACCATAGTTGTGGAGCATTATGGAGAGTCCGGAGACCGCTCTTTAAGGGGGGAAATTTGTTAGGATTAAGTTCACCATGCTGGTGGCACTATTCTGTTCTGGGCTTTTTGCTGCAGCTCCAGTGTCCACCAGCAGGTGTCTCCCAGGAGCCAGCAGGCTGTGGTAATCAGGCAAATTAGTGTTCACCTGCTGAGGGGATACTTAAGGCTGCTCCTCCCTTCCCCTGGCACGTCACAATTTTGGTCCCTGCCTTATGATAATCCTGATCCCCCTCTGCCTTGCTCCTGCTGCCCTCTGCACTGTACCCAGCCGCGATCCCCCTTTTTTGTAATCTTGAAATCCTTGTACCCTTTCCCTAGCTTGGTCTGTATATATATATATATATATATATATATATATATATATATATATACAGTATATATATTTAGGTGTTCAGGTTCAACACCTCTTGTAAGCAAGGTTTTTGGTTCTGTTTGGGGAAGTTCATGTTTACTGTGTGCTGTGTTTGTTGTGTTCATGGTTTGTTGCTCTTCACTGTAAATAAATATCACCTTAAGGATAAATACATTGTCTCGTCTCAGTTCCCTTGTGCAGCTATTACCGTACAAAACCTGACAAAGGGTCTTAAAATACCCGAAAAGCGGTCACAACTCATGTCCAATATGCGCAGCATGAAAGCTGACATATTCCTTTTAGAAGAAACTCACTTCAAATCCAGCGCCATCCCCAAGCTAGAGAACACATTCTATCCCTATGCATACCATGCCACCTCCTCCAACAAAAGGAGTCTCTTTACTGATATCCAAAAACCTCCCTTTCCAAATCTCTGATACTCTCATGGATGATCAAGGACATTACTTGTTTGTAAAAGGCACGATCTGGGATAAGCCTATTACCATAGTGAATATTTACAGTCAAATTGTGTCGAGGTGCCATTCTTTAGAACGATCACATGACCCCTAACCTCATTTCAATCAGGGATTCTCATCTTAGGTGGTGATCTTAATGTCCCTCTAGACCCCCTTCTTGACACCTCCACAGGTACCTCTCATCTAACATTCCGAGCCTTGTGTCAAATCAGACTTTGCCTCCAGGAACTCTCCCTTAATGATGCCTGGCGTACCCTTGATCCCCATGACAAAGACTTCCCCTTCTCCTCCGCTCCTCACAACAAATACTCACACCCTGACTACTTATTCCTCAGCCAACAAGACTTACCCTTACTCACAAGAGCCTCAATTGAACCAATGCTCCTATCAGATCAGTACCCCTTTACTTTTTCATTGACCTTTCCTGAATGCTCGCACATCACTAAAATATTGAGACTTAATTCTATTCTACTAACTAACAAACATAGGACATTACGTAAACATATGGCAGAATATTTTTTAGATCATCTTACGCCTGATACCTCACCGCTTTTGCAATGGGAAGCACATAAGTGCATAATTAGAGGTCGTCTTATTTCCATGGCCTCCACATTAAAACGTGAAAGGCAAGAGCACATAGAACAACCTTATCTCCAAAACATTCAAAAAAGCCCATGTGCGCCGTCGTATCTATGCGCCGATTCCCTAAGCTAGATACGTCAAAAAATAAGGCTACAATCGCCCGACGTAACTTGCCTACGCCGGCGTATCGTGGGCACATAGTTACGCTGGATGCAACTGGCGTTCCTATTTTAAATATGCAAATAAGTAATATACGCCGATTCACGAACGTACTTGCGCCCGGCGCATGTTTTAAGCGTTTTGCGTAAGGGTTACATCCAGCGTAAAGTTATTCCTCATATAGGAGGCGCAACCCATGCAAAGGTATGGACCAGGGAAGTGACACGCCGTCAAATTTTTTGACGTGTACGCCGTTTAGGTAGTACGTGAACAGGGCTGGGCGTAGGTTACGTTCACGTCGTAGGCAGTAATTTCAACGTGACTGTGAGCATGCGCACTGGGATGCGTCCAAGATACGATGCATGCACCGTTAGTTTTTAGTACTTGTTTGAAGCTCAGCCCATCATTTGCATAGGGTCACGCTTCATTTAAATGTAACACGCCCACTTCCAGCCCACTTCCACCTACTTTGACTTACGTCGGCTTACGCCGACGACTATACGCTACCCCGGCGCAACGTTGGGAGCATTTGCTTTGTGAATTAAATGCTTGCCTCTCAACGTTGTGCTGGCGTAGCGTAAAAAAAGATACGCTACGCCCGCATAAAGATGCGCCAATGTATGTGAATCTACCCCTCTGTCTCCAGACCACTAACAACCTTCAAAACACTATGCATTAGGAAAGACCCACTACGTCACCTTATATCATCCTTGCACTCCCTCCTATTCACGGACATACCCCCTGACTCAGGCCAGGCTTGCCCAGCATGGGGAAAAAGACCTCTCCCCTGATGATTGGAAACAAATACACGTAAACATAAACAAGGGCTAAATTAATGTCACTACTCAGGAAAATGGATAGAAAGTCCAAACTTGTTGATAATGAACCCTCAACCAATTACACAAATTCTGCCCAGATATTCCTGAGATCTGTTGGAGATGCCAGTGTAAACGAGGGACATAATTGCATAGATTGTGGTCATGCCCACGCATACAATCTTTTTGGGCAGAATAGCCCAAGTGAAAACATACAAGCTGGACCACACCCCAGCACAACTACTCCTTCACCACACCAGTCTCCCACAGAGAGATTACTTCAAATCGTTGGCCATGCATATGGTTAACACCACTAAACAATGTATACTGTGTCACTGGGGCACTACATATACCCCATCCTTTAAAGCAGTGTTTTTCAACTCCAGTCCTCAAGGCATACCAACAGGTCATGTTTTCAGGCTTTCCATTATTTTGCACAGGTGATTTGATCAGTTTCACTGCCTTAGTAATCACCACAGCCATTTCATCTGAGGAAAATCCTGAAAACTTGACCTGTTGGTGTGCCTTGAGGACTGGAGTTGAAAAACACTGCTTTAAAGAATGGTTCACAAAGATTCGCAAAATAGAAGATATGGAATGCCTGATCAGCATTTCACATGACACCCCCACAAAATTCTCCTCGAAGTGGGCTTGCTGGACTCACTTCCAGACAACGACTGAATGCCTCAACCTAACTAATTCACTATCTTATCTTTCAAATAGACTCCCAAAGTGATTGAATTTCCAACCTGGTCCCTCATACTCCGATCAACACTAGATGACTATATATAGACCCCATCCTACTCCCAAAACCAACTTAGGGAGTGGGTGATGAAGCCCTCCAATAACCCTCACCACTACTCCCCCACACTTGTGTTTTTTTTTCTTTTCTCTTCCTATCTTTCTATCTCCAGTCCCGCCCCTCTTTCTCAACCTCCTCCAGGATATACAGAGACCCCCCCCTCCATATCCATTGTCTAAACTGTGCAACAGGTTCACAATCTATACTTTATGTCCCAACACCCCTTAAAGGGGAGGTTCACGTAAAAATACATTTTTAACATTGCATTAACGCCATTAATCCCAATTAGAATCGGCTGTTTTTTTTAAAAAATATGTTACGTACAAACCTTTTCTCATATGTATTCTCAACCCGGATTCCGGGTATGATGGTCGGGGATGAGCGTTCCTAATTGACTGACAGGCATCCAGCTGACGCATACAGCGCGTCACGAGATGCAGGCGCCGTATAGAGCTGCACCGACGTTTGGCTTCTTTCGGCATCTCGTGACGCGCTGTATGCGTCGGCCGGATGCCTGTCAGTCAATTGGGAACGCCCAACCTCGACGATCATACCCGGAAGCCGGGTTGAGAATACATATGAGAAAAGGTATGTACAGGACGTATTTAAAAAAATAAAAAAAACAGGCGATTCTAATTGGGATTAATGGCGTTAATGCAATGTTAAAAAAAATGTTTTACGTGAACCTCCACTTTAAGTAAATCATTTTCTTAGCTCAACATATCTTATTCCCCCTCCCCAAAGTAAATGTATTTGTCCTGTAATATACACTGAAACACTACCTCAATGCCACACATGATCGATCTCTATAAGGAATCAAATGCCTTTGACTCCCTGCTTACTTCTTCATTCTTCATAGTGTGGTCCTTAGGCCTTCATATATTACAGTTCTCTTAACCACTTAAGGACCTTGGGTGTTTTTCAGATTTGGCGTTTACATGACTAAAACAGTTGTTTTTGCTAAAAAATTACTTAAAACCCCCAAACATTATATATTTTTTTTCTAACACCCTAGAGCAGGGATATGCAATTAGCGGACCTCCAACTGTTGCAAAACTACAAGTCCCATCATGCTTCTGGGTCTGGGTGTCATGCTTGTGGCTGTCAAAGTCTTGCTATGCCTCATGGGAGTTGTAGTTCTGCAAGAGCTGGAGGTCCGCTAATTGCATATCCCCGCCCAAGAGAATAAAATGGCGGTCATTGCAATACTTTTTGTCACACCGTATTTGCTCAGCGGTCTTACAAGCGCACTTTTTTTGGAAAAAAAAACACTTTTTTGAATAAGACACCAATAAATTTGGCCCAATTTTTTTATATATTGTGAAAGACAATGTTACGCCGAGTAAAATGATACCCAACATGTCACGCTTAAAAATTGTGCCCGCTCGTGGAATGGCATCAAACTTTTACCCTTGAAAATCTCCATAGGCGACATTTAAAAAAATCTATAGGTTGCATCTTTTGAGCTACAGAGGAGGTCTAGGGCTATAATTATTGCTCTCGCTCTAACGATCGCGGTGATATCTCAGTTGCGTGGTTTGAACACCGTTTTCATATGCGGGCGCTACTCACGTATGCGTTCGCTTCTGCTCGTGAGCTCGTCGGGACAAGCGCATTAACATTTTTTTTTTTTGTTTTCTTATTTATTTTTATTTATTTAATTATTTTTTACACTGAAAAAAAAAAATGGATCACTTTTATTCCTATTACAAGGAATGTAAACATCCCTTGTAATAGAAAAAAGCATGACGGGTCCTCTTAAATATGAGATCTAGGGTCAAAAAGACCTCAGATCTCATATTTAGACTTAAATGCAAAAAAAAAAAAAAAAAGAAAATTTTGTCATTTCAAAAAAATGACAACACAAAATGTGCCTTTAAGACGCATGGGCGGAACTGAAGTTTTGACTTCACTTCCGCCCTGCTATGCTATGGGGACAGGTGGGGGCCATCTTGCCCTCACTCGCATCCCCACACAGCAGACTGAAGGACCCGATCACCTCCGTCGCTACCGCCGGTTCCGGTAAGTGGCGGAGGGCGCGGGAGAGCGGCGAGAGGGGGGCCTCCGCGGAGACCACCGTTATCGTTAACAGGACCGTTCGCGCTAAAGATAGATATCTCGGTTATGGCAGCAGCTGCTGCCGTTACCGAGATATCAATCTTTAAGAAAAGGATGTATATCTGCATGAGGAGGTCCTTAAAGGGGTGTTCCAGACAATATTTGTGTTTATTAAAAGTCAGCAGCTACAAAAAGTGTAGCTGCTGGCTTTTAATAAACAGACACTTACCTGCTCCAGCGTTCCAGCGACGTGCCAACCGGGGCTCCGCTCCACTCCCCCTTCCCCGGCTGGCGTCCTCATCACAACTGTGGGCACCCAGCCGTGACAGCCTTTGGCTTCACGGCCGGGCACCCACTGCGCATGCGCGAGCGGCACTGCGCATGCGCAAGCGGTACTGCACATGCGCGAGTGGCGTGGCCCGCCACTGATTGGACATGCGATCGCATGGGACCTGTCATGTGTCCCATGCGATCGCCTACAGGGAGGGGCTTAATCGCCTAACAGCCCCATGGCGGAAGCAGGAAGTGGGACAGGAAGTCCCACTCCTCCTGAAGCCCCCCCCCCCCCAAAAATTACAATTACATTAAAAATTACATGTCAAATGTGGCATGTTAGGCGGTGAGGAGTGGGATTAGCGGAAGTTAAATTTTTGGGTGGAACTCCGCTTTAAGTGGTTAATACACGCACCCCATGCTAAGAAACTACATATGCTGTAATAAATGCACTATACCTGTAAACACAATAAGCTTTTACCACTTACTTACTTATACAAAGGGGTGTTATATTGGCGTAGGTATACCTCCAACTGTGTATGTTTATGGACACTCCCCTTTGATACGACCCGTGGATATACAAGATATGCTTGTTTCTCTGTGTTCCTGAACTTATGTACCATGTCACGTACGCTTGTTCTTATGTTTTTTACTTTCAATCAATTATTCATGGGGAAAAAAAAAAAACTTGACCTCGTCCTCAAATATATGAAATCAGCATATTTTTGAGCTGACCAAGTTCCATTAATAACTGAAGTATAATTTCTGAATGCAACAACCCGTTATTGAACCTAAAATCACATAATTTTTAGACAAAATTCTAAAAACCACACGTCACATGACACCTACCTTACCTCTCTCATTCATCAGATCTATATTCAAAGTATTTCTTAAGGGAGAAAGTAACTGAAACTGCTTTCATTTGGGCAAATTGACTCATGACATTGGAAAGAGGTTAAGCCAGGATCTGACATCCTCATTTACGAGAAGCATGAAAAAGAATGTTGCATACATACCTTTTCCAACTACTTCTCACTCAGCTCCAATAACACAAGATTAATGTATGGCTTCTCTTCCGCCACCATTAAAAGATCAATAAGTGTTCATGAACATCAACTAAATCTGAAAGCAAAGCTTGCAATGAATATGTCAAACATGTCAATGTGTGTATTATATAATAACTTTATGCCCTGAACTGAAACTGTCCATCACTATCCAAAGAAGTGAACGCACATATAATCTGTTTTAAACTCTTAGCATTATAAAATTAAATTTTCTAATGAATGGCATCAATTCTTTTATGCATGCATAATTTATATTAATTGATAGACTTGTCTCAGATGGATACCTTTTGGAAGAAAAATGAACCTATTAGTGTAAGTTTCAGCCAAATCAAGGCTGACAAAGCATGGTCCATTGTAAACTTATCACAGGCTTTTTTAATTGTCATAAGCATTCTAAATTGATTATTCTTGCATTAGCATTAGACATTTCATTTATCAATGCATTGCTGTAAAGCAAGTGTGTCTAATGGGGTTGATATCTGCATTAAATACTTGTTGATAGTTCATTTTTTCATAGTAGCTAGAGGGGTTAGTATTTAACTAAGTGAATAACAAGAAACCAAATGGCATATGTAAATGTATTATGCCAAAAGATTACATGTGAAATGAAATACATTTATCACAGTTGAGTGCACTGTACAAAGTATAGAGAAACATCATACATTTAAACATGTGTACATGAAGTTACTATGCATAAAAATACCACTGTTAAAATGTTCATTTACATTTGATATACAGTAGAACAGAAGAAACAGCTGGCAATGCAGAAATTTCAAACTACTTCCAAACTACTTTTAATATTCTTACAGCACAACAGTGGATATACCTCTTGGGTCAAATATATGGTCTGCAGGAGCAATGCAAAATCAAAGACTGGGCTTTGTTTTTTTACTGACAAAAATCCAAGCATTTACAGTGACACAAATTTTGTACAGATATATAACCAGAATTGTTTAATCAATCAATCCATGCAATATTCTGTGAAAATATAATAATGAAAGTTGCCGCTGTCACTTTAAGTGGTTTCACTACTATCTATAAACATTGCAATATAATGTTCCAAAAAACAATGCTGTGCTACTTAAAACCATGCATAATCATCTGTAATAACAATGTATTTAAATGTTGCATTATTGAATAAATACAATGATAATGATACTCAAATCCATAAGTGTACACATCTAAAACATCTAAAACGAAAGTTCATATGAAAAATATTTGATTTAAGAGGATCCTGCCATAAATTAATTCACAAAACAATGCAAGCAAGGATGAGTGCTCTCCACCGACCACCACCAGTTTCACAGACTGCGCACGTCATAACAGAGAAAAATCAGCAGTTATATAGGGAATAGTGTTGCTCACGAATATTCGAATTGCGAATATTCGGCTCGAATATTGCATATTCGAGAAATCGCGCAATATCTCGAATATTGTGCCGAATATTCGCAATGTCGAATATTCGGATTTTTCTCAAATTTTTTTTAACACAGATCACATGCTAGTGATCTCCATCGACGTGTAAAAGCAATGGTGGTATGATTAGAGGGACCCTGGGCCGAGTAGCGCATGTGATCCTTTTATGCTGCCGAATATTCGCAATGCGAATATTCGGCAATAGCAATATCGCGCGATTTTTTTCCCCGCCCTTCATTCACATCACAGCCAATCAGAGTTCCATTTCCACAGGTGTCAGAGGTTAGCAACCTCCACATCAACCAATAGGAAGCTGCCTCACGACCATTATATAAACTAAGTGCCAGCATGTGCTCATTGCAGATTCACAAGGTGGATATAGAGGGAGAAGTGTTTCTGTGCTCTGTGTTATATTGCATCAGCATTGCAGTGCCTTTCAGTTCTGTGCTCCTGTTCAGTGTTCAGTTCATTTGAGTATTAGCAGCTGCTAGTGCTTATATTTCTAAACTGCTTTTTTAAAAGCAAGAAGAGACCAAACAGCTTTTTTTAAAGCTACTATTTGTGTGTTTGTGTTCCAGTTTCATTTAGTGTTAGATAGATAGGTTTGAGTGTACTTGTACACCTCTGTAAGCTAGCTAGCTTAGTTTAGTGTGTTTATTTAGTTAGATAGTTATCTGTTTTATAAAAAAAAAAAAAAAAAAAAAAGTTATTTTTAGTTTATTCAGATCTCTGGCTCTGCTGTGTTAGCAGAGTCACTGTTCTATCTATATTAGTTTCTTTATTGCTCTTATTCGTTGCCCAGTCAGTTTTTGTCTGTTGTCTGTCAGTCAGTTAGTTAGTTTAAAAAAAAAAAAAAATTTAAAAAAATTTACCTTTCGTTTAATTGTTGTTTAGTGGCATAGCTACTAGTTGTTTGTCTGCGCGCCTGTTTTTTCTATTATCACATTTACCCCCCCCCCCAATAAAGTTTACCCACCCCCCCATATCAGCATGAGCAGCATCCGTGGTCGTGGCAGCAGGGGTAGGGGAGTTACTCCCAGTGCTGGGTCGCTGCCAGCACGGGGTACCTCTCGCGCCCCTACTACTGGTAGAGGATCGGGTGGAAGGGGAGTCCGCCTCATCCGGGAGTTTTTTACTTCGGGCAGCCGCCCGATATTGCCTTCACAGGCTCCAGCAGTGGTGGAGTACATGGGGCACAGCAGTGCCACTCAGTCATCACCAAGTAGCACCACCACCATCAGTACACCGGTGCCTTTAGTACCCAGCCCCAGCGAGTCCAGCCTCATGCTGTTTGATGGTGAAAGTGACATGGATATCTTGGGGGAGGCCCTCGATCATGCAGACATTGATTTATGTGCTGATGGTCAGGACCTTTTTGAAGGGTTAATGGAGGAGGAGGAGGATGGGGTACTGGCTGTCAGTAGCCCAGAGACCTCCCTTCATGGTGGTGCTGGTGGTTTTCTGCAGGAAACACCAGCACCTAGTCAGACCCATGCGTCTGTGAGGGGACATCGGAGCCAGGCTAGCGGCTCCATGTCAGATGTCTCCTTCAGACCACCACATGTCAGCCCTGGGTCTGACATATCTGGGGGCGAAGAGGAGGGTGACCCAACATGGGTGCCACCTGCCTCGTCGGTTCACAGCATCAGTGACGACGAGGAAGGTAGGCACCCTGGGGAAACGGTGCGCCAGGTCACCAGGGAGACCAACGTCAGGGTCTCCACTGGTGATGGCAGCAGGAGGTGTCAGCAGCAGCAGCAGCAGCAGCAGCAGCAGCAGGCAGCTCCACCTGTGCGCACCGAGTCCCAGCAGGTGGAAGTCAGCGTCACCCCATCTGACAGGAGGGCGACGCTGAAGTCACCTCTCTGGGCCTACTTCACCTTGGTAGCAGATAACCCGACAGTAGCCATCTGCCAGCTCTGTCGTGCCAAGGTGAAGAGAGGGAAGTGTTTGGCTCGGGTGGGTACCACGGCACTCAACCAGCACCTGCGGATTAATCACTGGCAGGAGCATGACCAGATGAAGCGTGCTGGTGGTAGCAGCGCCACCACCACAAGTGTGCAGGGTACAGCAGCCCCTGCCACAGCTTCATCGGCTACCAGCAGGTCATGCCCCCCCGCTCCCTCTAGTAGAGGTACTGCTACCGACAGCCAGACCTCCACATCATCACCCTCCTCTTCGGTGTCCCGCACTGCCGTCCGGCGCCAGGCGTCTCTTTCTGACGCCTTTGAACGCAACACTCCCTTCCCCCCTTCAGACCGACGTGTGCGTTCCCTCAATGGGCTCCTGGCAAGGGTTATTGCCCAACATCTGCTTCCCTTTAACATAGTGGACTGCAACCCCTTCAGGCAGATGTTGGAGCAGGCCCAACCCCAATGGCGTGTCCCCAGCCGCCATTTCTTTGCCAGGACTGGTGTCCCTGCCCTACACCAGCACATTGTGCAGAATGTAACCCTGTCGCTGGATCATGCTGTCAGCAACAGGGTGCATCTGACAATGGATGGCTGGACCAGCAGGCATGGGCAGGGGCGCTACATAAGCTTCACGGCCCATTGGGTTTCCCTCCGAGGCGCCGGGGAGGGATTGGCGGCATCTGATTTTGTGGTGCCGCCCCGGGGTGTCCAGGGGAGAAGTGCTGGTCTCCCTCAAGCCACTGTCTCCGCAGCTGCTGAGCCTCCCAGCAAGCGCCCCCGTAGCTATTCAAGTGTGGGGCACGTGCGCTGTCAGGCCGTGCTCCAGCTTGTTAGTTTAGGGGAACGGAGACACACTGGACGAGAAGTGCTGAGCGCACTTCAGGCTCAGGTCCAGAAGTGGCTGACACCCCGAAGGCTCCAAGCAGGTCTGGTTGTCTGTGACAATGGCAGCAACCTCCTCTCCGCCCTCCAGGCTGGCAGTCTGACACACGTGCCCTGTCTGGCACATGTCCTCAACCTAGTGGTGCAGAAGTTCCTGCGCACCTATCCCGGGTTGAGTGACATAGTGCTAAGGGTACGCAGGATTGCCAGCCACTTCAGGCGCTCCCCAACCGCTACCGCGTCCCTGTCAAAGTTGCAGCGGGACAACAGCCTGCCCCTTCACAGGCTGATTGTGGACAGTGTGACGCGGTGGAACTCCAGCCTCTACATGCTGGAGAGGTTGTGGGAGCAGCGAAGGGCGGTGAAGGAGTACCTGCTGGAGCAAGGCACTGGCGGGCCATCACAACACACACTCCCGTACATCACCAGTCTGGAGTGGGGGCAGATACACCAGGTCTGCCATGTGTTGGCCCCTTTTGAGCAGGCGACCAAGATGGTGAGCAGGGAGCATGTCGGCCTCAACGACGTGCTCCCTATAGTGTTCCTGCTGGACAGGGCACTAGATCGCCTGCTCGGAGCTGGGGAGAGTGCCTTGGTGGAGCAGGAGGAGGCAACACTGCTCCACCAAGACCAGGCCCAGGACGAGGAGGAGGAGGAGGATCATGATGATGATCAGGAGGTGACTGGTGGCGTCCTGGAGTCAGGGCCTGGTCAGGAGGGAGAGCCGGTGTTGGGGGCACCGATAGTCCGGGGGTTTGGCATGACTGACCGCGAACAGCAGCGCCTCCATGACGAGGAAGCGGACGTCATGGACCCAGGCAGCCATGAGGAGTCACAGCGGGCTGTGCTCTTCCCCATGGCTGCCCACATGCTGAGATGCCTCAGGAGGGACCCCCGGGTTAAAGCCATCAAGGAGAGGGACGAGTTTTGGCTGGCCACCCTTGTAGATCCCAGATTTAAGGGGAAACTGGAGCAGTTCCTCCCAGCCAGACGGAGGCAGCCCCGGATGGAGGAACTGCAGGCATGCCTAGTCAGCCGTTTGGAGCAGGCAAGTCCCCGGCCTCCAGTTGTCCCCCCTCATCTCACCCAGCAGGTGGCTGCACCCAGCAGCAACATCAGCAGCCGAGCAGGGGACCTAATGGGTGAGATGAGGATGTTCATGCAAACTGAGCGACCCAGTACCAGCAGCAGCAGCAGCAGCAGCAGCCATCACCACCAGCGGCTGGCCCACATGGTGGCAGACTACATGGGGTCCGTCAGTGCTTCTGACAGTATGAGCACCGACGACCCCATGGAGTACTGGGTTGCCAGATTGGACACCTGCCGCGAGCTCGCTCAGTATGCGCTGGAGTTATTGTCTTGCCCCCCCTCCAGCGTACTATCTGAGCGGACATTCAGCGCGGCAGGTGGGGTGGTCACGGACAAGAGGACCCGTCTGTCCACAGACTCCGTGGACAGACTCACATTCATCAAAATGAATGAGTCCTGGATCGGCGGTGACTTTCTGGCACCCGCCGTCGCTTCAGGGCGCTGAATGGTCCCTTGTCAGTTACCAATACCTCTCCTATCTCTTTATACCAGGGGTGTCAAACTCAATTTCATCGTGGTCCGCATCAGCATTATGGTTGCCCTCAAAAGGGCCGGTTATATCTGTAATATTATATGTCCAGCGCATCCCCTCCCCTTACATTCGATGTCAAAGGCCACCCCACCATCCTACCCCACCATCAGAAGTGGAGTTCCCCCTCTCCCTTACATCACAGTGCATCTCCCTTTCCTTATGCTGCTGCTGGGAAGAAGGTGGATATTTTTTTGTTTTTTTGAAAAGCCTGTGGCGTGCAAAACACAACCCAAAAACTCCACCCGGTGCCACAGCTACTTAAGGCCTGTGTCATTCTGCTTTTCAAATGTAATCACCATGCTAATGCAATTTCAAGCTTTTGTAATTTTGGCACTATATGGGCTCCTACTGCTAATGCCAAAAGGCTGAGTGATTATGTACCGATATATTACTCATACTGGTGCTGTTACCTTTTGTCTGTGAGATTTGCCACTTTCTTACTACTGCTGGTGCTGCTGCCACCTCTTCCACGACCACGAGTGAAAAAAACACTTAATTGTGTACTGGTACTACTATGCTGCTGCTTCTGCCAGTGCTCAGATACTTATGTGACAAGTTCTTTGGCACTATATGCTACAATTATCAACGCTGCTGCTATCCTGCTGCCACCTCTTCCACGACCACGAGTGAAAAAAACACTTTATTGTGTACTGGTACTACTACACTGCTGCTGCTGCCAGTGCTCACTTACCTATGTGACAAGTTCTTTGGCACTATATGCTACAATTATCAACGCTGCTGCTATCCTGCTGCCACCTCTTCCACGACCACGAGTGAAAAAAACACTTAATTGTGTACTGGTACTACTATGCTGCTGCTTCTGCCAGTGCTCAGATACTTATGTGTCAAGTTCTTTGGCACTATATGCTACAATTATCAATGCTGCTGCTCCTATGCTGCTGCCACCTCTTCCACGACCACGAGTGAAAGAAACACTTAGTTGTGTACTGGTACTACTATGCTGCTGCTTCTGCCAGTGCTCAGATACTTATGTGTCAAGTTCTTTGGCACTATATGCTACAATTATCAATGCTGCTGCTCCTATGCTGCTGCCACCTCTTCCACGACCACGAGTGAAAGAAACACTTAGTTGTGTACTGGTACTACTATGCTGCTGCTTCTGCCAGTGCTCAGATACTTATGTGTGAAGTTCTTTGGCACTATATGCTACAATTATCAATGCTGCTGCTCCTATGCTGCTGCCACCTCTTCCACGACCACGAGTGAAAAAAACACTTAGTTGTGTACTGGTACTACTACACTGCTGCTGCTGCCAGTGCTCACTTACCTATGTGACAAGTTCTTTGGCACTATATGCTACAATTATCAACGCTGCTGCTATCCTGCTGCCACCTCTTCCACGACCACGAGTGAAAAAAACACTTAATTGTGTACTGGTACTACTACACTGCTGCTGCTGCCAGTGCTCATATACTTATGTGTCAAGTTATTTGGCACTATATGCTACAATTATCAATGCTGCTGCTCCTATGCTGCTGCCACCTCTTCCACGACCACGAGTGAAAGAAACACTTAGTTGTGTACTGGTACTACTATGCTGCTGCTTCTGCCAGTGCTCAGATACTTATGTGTGAAGTTCTTTGGCACTATATGCTACAATTATCAATGCTGCTGCTCCTATGCTGCTGCCACCTCTTCCACGACCACGAGTGAAAAAAACACTTAGTTGTGTACTGGTACTACTACACTGCTGCTGCTGCCAGTGCTCACTTACCTATGTGACAAGTTCTTTGGCACTATATGCTACAATTATCAACGCTGCTGCTATCCTGCTGCCACCTCTTCCACGACCACGAGTGAAAAAAACACTTAATTGTGTACTGGTACTACTACACTGCTGCTGCTGCCAGTGCTCATATACTTATGTGTCAAGTTCTTTGGCACTATATGCTACAATTATCAATGCTGCTGCTCCTATGCTGCTGCCACCTCTTCCACGACCACGAGTGAAAAAAACACTTAGTTGTGTATTGGTACTACTACACTGCTGCTGCTGCCAGTGCTCACTTACCTATGTGACAAGTTCTTTGGCACTATATGCTACAATTATCAACGCTGCTGCTATCCTGCTGCCACCTCTTCCACGACCACGAGTGAAAAAAACACTTAATTGTGTACTGGTACTACTATGCTGCTGCTTCTGCCAGTGCTCAGATACTTATGTGTGAAGTTCTTTGGCACTATATGCTACAATTATCAATGCTGCTGCTCCTATGCTGCTGCCACCTCTTCCACGACCACGAGTGAAAAAAACACTTAGTTGTGTACTGGTACTACTATGCTGCTGCTGCTGCTAGTGCTCACTTACCTATGTGACAAGTTCTTTGGCACTATATGCTACAATTACCAATGCTGCTGCTGTGCTGCTGCCACCTCTTCCACAAGTGATACAACACTTTATTGTGTACTGTTAATACTATACTGCTGCTGCCAGTGCTCAGATACCTATGTGACAAGTTCTTTGGCACTATATGCTACAATTACCAATGCTGCTGCTGTGCTGCTGCCACCTCTTCCACAAGGGATAAAACACTTTATTGTGTACTGTTACTACTAGACTGCTGCTGCCAGTGCTCAGATACCTATGTGACAAGTTCTTTGACACTATATGCTACAATTTCAAATGCTGCTGCTGTGCTGCTGCCACCTCTTCCACAAGTGATACAACACTTTATTGTGTACTGTTACTACTATACTGCTGCTGCCAGTGCTCAGATACCTATGTGACAAGTTCTTTGACACTATATGCTACAATTTCAAATGCTGCTGCTGTGCTGCTGCCACCTCTTCCACAAGTGATACAACACTTTATTGTGTACTGTTACTACTATACTGCTGCTGCCAGTGCTCAGATACCTATGTGACAAGTTCTTTGGCACTATATGCTGCAATTACCAATGCTGCTGCTGTGCTGCTGCCACCTCTTCCACAAGTGATACAACACTTTATTGTGTACTGTTAATACTATACTGCTGCTGCCAGTGCTCAGATACCTATGTGACAAGTTCTTTGGCACTATATGCTACAATTACCAATGCTGCTGCTGTGCTGCTGCCACCTCTTCCACAAGTGATACAACACTTTATTGTGTACTGTTACTACTATACTGCTGCTGCCAGTGCTCAGATACCTATGTGACAAGTTCTTTGGCACTATATGCTACAATTACCAATGCTGCTGCTGTGCTGCTGCCACCTCTTCCACAAGTGATAAAACACTTTATTGTGTACTGTTACTACTATACTGCTGCTGCCAGTGCTCAGATACCTATGTGACAAGTTCTTTGGCACTATATGCTACAATTACCAATGCTGCTGCTGTGCTGCTGCCACCTCTTCCACAAGGGATAAAACACTTTATTGTGTACTGTTACTACTAGACTGCTGCTGCCAGTGCTCAGATACCTATGTGACAAGTTCTTTGACACTATATGCTACAATTTCAAATGCTGCTGCTGTGCTGCTGCCACCTCTTCCACAAGTGATACAACACTTTATTGTGTACTGTTACTACTATACTGCTGCTGCCAGTGCTCAGATACCTATGTGACAAGTTCTTTGACACTATATGCTACAATTTCAAATGCTGCTGCTGTGCTGCTGCCACCTCTTCCACAAGTGATACAACACTTTATTGTGTACTGTTACTACTATACTGCTGCTGCCAGTGCTCAGATACCTATGTGACAAGTTCTTTGACACTATATGCTACAATTTCAAATGCTGCTGCTGTGCTGCTGCCACCTCTTCCACAAGTGATACAACACTTTATTGTGTACTGTTACTACTATACTGCTGCTGCCAGTGCTCAGATACCTATGTGACAAGTTCTTTGGCACTATATGCTGCAATTACCAATGCTGCTGCTGTGCTGCTGCCACCTCTTCCACAAGTGATAAAACACTTTATTGTGTACTGTTACTACTATACTGCTGCTGCCAGTGCTCAGATACCTATGTGACAAGTTCTTTGGCACTATATGCTACAATTACCAATGCTGCTGCTGTGCTGCTGCCACCTCTTCCACAAGTGATACAACACTTTATTGGGTACTGTTACTACTATACTGCTGCTGCCAGTGCTCAGATACCTATGTGACAAGTTCTTTGGCACTATATGCTGCAATTACCACTACTGCTGCTGTCAAGTCTTGCCCAAGTGTTTAGATGCTGTCTAGTACTATTACCACTACTGCTTGTAAATGTTGTGTGTGTGATAATTACTTTATATTTGAATACTACTGCTGCTGCCTTCATGCTGAGTAATGCTTCATGACCTCTCTGTCACAGCGGATCCACAAACAGCATCCGCTAAAAGCTACCAGACCGGATCGTAACAAACAGCAAGTGTGACTAAATGACTGAACGTTATGTTAAACCCTGGTTTGTGGCCTTTTTACTGCAACTTTTAGCCTATCTGCAAGAGCAAATCAGCACTCTCTTTCTCTTTCTCGCTCTCTCTCTATATCTATATCTATATATATATATATATATATATATATATATATATATATATATATGTATATATGTATATATTGTAGCTTTTGTTATAGTAATTTTTCAACAGTTTAGTTTGTGTTAGTAGTGTCTGTGTCCGTGTATTTTGTTTTTTATTAGATTTGTGTTAAATAAAATAATAGTATGAAATGTTTTTAGGTTATTATGAAGTTAGATGTGTTGATGTTGATGTGTTAGATGTGAAGTTAGATGTGTTGAAAGACCTAAGAATCTCAATAAGAAAGGAAACATTTGAAAAGAATAACAGGTTTAATAACCAAAAATATAAATATTTACATGGATTTTTTCAAGCGCTTGTAAATCTCAGCCAGCTCCTTGAAATTTTTTCTCTGCTGTTGTAACAGCTGTTCATTCTCGAGGTCCAATTTTTTTATTTTGCGCCGATTGGACAGGACTTTTTGATTGGTCCTCTCCATGACATAGGATTTCTCCTGAATCTCTTTCAAAACTGTTAGGATATAAGAAAAAAAAAATTAGGATTAAATACTGTACTTTTTTATATCTACATCTTATTGTTGAAATGTCATTAATCGTTGTGCACATATTTACCCTCCTGACTGATGGTCATCACAGGCGCTGTGTCATCCTCCTGCTCCTCTTCTGCATCATGGCATTCACCAGGAGGTTGGGTGGGGGGAAGTTGCAGCTCCTCAGGAGCTGGGGGTGGTAAGTCGGAGGGCCCTGGCTGCTCCTTATCCCTCTCCTCCTCTGCATCCTCCTCTTCATCCTCCTCTTCTTCCTCCTCCTCCTCTGCGGCCTGTCGCCTTGTGCGCTTGGGGCGCACAGATGGTAGAGGAGATCCTATAATAACACAATGTTTATATATGTAAAAATGATTTCTAATAACATATGCACATTCTGTGTACTCTGCTGTATTGTATATGAATACACATTTATTTATATAGACAGTTAACCAATGGGATAATGTTATACTAAAGGGTCTTGCTGGCACTACAGGGGACTGAGTGTGAGCTGGGCTGCCACCATGGTAAAATTAGCTGTTTGTGTTTCCTTTGTATTATTCTGAAGATCTCATGTTAAAAAAAGGGCCTGATGGAGTACACGTGATTACTATGATAACCCCACGCCTAGCACAGGGATTTAGTGGTAATTGAGTTATAAAATACCACCCTTTCCCCTTGAAACCCACCACACCACCACTTTAATTCCATGGTTTAACTTGATGGAATAATGTCTTTTTTCAACAGTACTATGAATACCTTCGGTGGTGATATATGTTACCACAACATGGCGTCTGGGTTAACAACATCTGCCCTAAGGTTAATTACATATCACCTTACATGACTGTCACCAATAACTTACCTGGATGAAATTCATCGCGGATCTGTGTGACCCGGTCCATGTGGCGCCTCTTCAAGTCTGACCATTTTTTGAGAATGGCCATGTGGTCATGTGACCCGCCATGAAACTCATGTAATTCCTCCAATACGGACTGGACGATTTTTTGTTTATCCTGCTGGCACCTCATTAGGTCGTAACCATGTTGCAGGAACCTCTGCAAGATGAAGAACAAAGTATATTATAATACTTTTGTTTAAACCCTTATGGATATATGACGTAAATGTATGGTATTCAATAATTGGAAGCATTCTCGCCTTATTAATCACTGACAGTGGTAACATGACAGATTTTATATGTTGCCATTTTGGTCACCAGCTTTTTGGAATAAATATAGCAGCCATTATCATTTGCATAATTATGTATATATGAGTAACATCACAGGATAGACGTATAGGGGAGAAATGAGTTGCTATTCATCTGACCACTATAATAATTTTTTGAGCCTTACACTGGCCCTGTACAATAGATTATTTTTTTTAATCCCTATCTTTACATATGAAAAATAATATGTTTGTTTCTTTTCACTTTTTGATGAAAAGGGAGAACTCTGTGGACTCTGATGTAAAAGGGAGAACTCTGTGGACTCTGATGTAAAGGGAAAACTCTGTGGACTCTGATGTTAAGGTAGAACTCTGTGGACTGTGATGTTAAGGGAGAACTCTGTGGACTCTGATGTTAAGGGAGAACTCTGTGGACTCTAATGTAAAAGGGGAACTCAGTGGACTCTAATTTAAAAGGGGAACTCTGTGGACTCTAATGTTAAGGGAGAACTCTGTGGACTCTAATGTAAAAGGGGAACTCTGTGGACTCTAATGTAAAAGGGGAACTCTGTGGACTCTAATGTAAAAGGTAGAACTCTGTGGACTCTAATGTAAAAGGTAGAACTCTGTGGACTCTGATGTAAAGGGAGAACTGTGTGGACTCTGATGTAAAGGGAGAACTCTGTGGACACTGATGTAAAGGGAGAACTCTGTGGACACTGATGTAAAGGGAGAACTCTGTGGACTCTGTTGTAAAGGGAGAACTCTGTGGACTCTGATGTAAAGGGAGAACTCTGTGGACTCTGATGTAAAGGGAGAACTCTGTGGACACTGATCTAAAAGGGGAAGTCTGTGGATCCTGATGTAAAAGGGGAAGTCTGTGGACTCTGATGTAAAGGGAGAACTCTGTGGACTCTGATGTAAAGGGAGAACTCTGTGGACTCTGATGTAAAGGGAGAACTCTGTGGACTCTGATGTAAAGGGAGAACTCTGTGGACACTGATGTAAAGGGAGAACTCTGTGAACTGTAATGTAAAGGGAGAACTCTGTGGACTCTGATGTAAAAGGGGAAGTCTGTGGACTCTGATGTAAAAGGGGAAGTCTGTGGACTCTGATGTAAAGAGGAACTTTTATGATTAATTTCATATGGTTAGAAATGTTATTTAATAGCGACATCTATGCAAACTAAGACAAAAAATTGCTGTGCGACGCTGAAGTGTTCGGGTTTGAAATGAACAAAAGGTGGCAACCCTGGGCATGCTGGGAGTTGTAGTTTTGCAACCGCTGGAAACACACTGTTTGGGAAATACTAATATCTGATCTTGCATCCTAACTTTTTAACTAGTCTAAAATGCAGTTAAAGATAATGAAATAACAAGTGGTGAAATTACTTACAGTAATCAGCAGTTTTTCCTCACTGGATGAAAAGTTACTCCCCACCATCTTCGCTTCGCAGGGCAGCAGTAGATTCGCAGGGCAGCACTAAATAGCAATCCGAATATACACTGGCAAAGAATCCAGGAAATGATCGCCGTTTTCGCGACCGCGTGTTGTCCGCGCGCATGCGCGGTCGAGAATTTCGCAATAAATTTCGCATTTGCGAAATTTCACGTTAGCGAAATTTCGCAATTTTTTTTTTGGATGAAATATCACGAATATTCGAAATTTACGAATATTTCTCGAATATTCTCCTATATATTCGCGAAATATTGCGAAAGCGAATATGGCGTATTCTGCTCAACACTAATAGGGAAATGATTACACCTGGCGTGCTGTAGATCACAGACCTCCTTTGAATTAGGGATGAGCCAAACATACCCGTTTTCGGTTCGCACCAGAACCCTCAAAAAGACAGAGCGTTCGCGCGAACATTTAGAACCCCATTAAAGTCTATGGGACTCGAACGTTCGAATTCAAAAACGCTAATTTTAAAGACCAATATTCAAGTTATTGTTGGAAAACATCTTTGAGAACCCGGGTCTTGCTCCAGGGAACATGTATCAATGGAAAAAAGTTTAAAAAACTGTTGTTTTTTCAGTAGCAGGACTCCTGAAAAAGTGATCGTTTTTAAAACTTTTTTCCATTGATACATGTTCCCTCGGACAAGACCCAGGTTCTCAAAGACGTTTTCACAGGCAAACTATAGACACCCAGCAGGTACAATATTTAAAGGAATCTTTCAGTGAGCAGTGATTTTAATGATGCTTAAATTAAAAAAATTTAAATAAAATTCCTTTAAATATTGTATCTGCTGGGTGTCTATACGTGTGATAACGTCTTTAAATAGCACAATCACCTGCCTGCCATTAAATTAGGAAGAACTGATCTATCTAAGCTATACAGTGTATAAATATATGTACAACTCCTAGGGATGTATATATATTCTCTACACACTGTAAATTAAGCTAAACTGACTAGCCTGCCTGCCTTCTCTATCTATCTATATAAAAAGACTATCTCTCTGTCTCTCTGACTGCTCTCATTAACAAGCCGGAACACACTACACAAGGCCGCCCAGCAGGCGGCCTTATATAGTGTGGGGCGTGTGCTAAAGCCCTTAGTTTTTTGCGCGCTGTGATTGACCAAGCATGCGGGACATACAGCATGCTTGGCCAATCATCAGGAAGTCCTGAGGAAGTCACGTGGAGTGACGAATGCGCGTATGAGGTACCAGAGGTGACGTCGGCGGACGCCCTGTGTTTTTTATGCCTGTTTTTTATTTCAACATTGTGAGTACCCAGTGTATTGTTTTAATAAACCCCCCCCCCTGTTTTAATGGTACTACACTATTGGCATTTTTTGTTTTCCTGGATGTGAGCGATTATTATCGTTTGGAGGTGATTACCAGAAAGGATCCATTCTCACCACTTTTATCTATTTGGATGACACCACAAGTGGACTTAACCTGAAAAGTGCTCCTGGACTTTGTTTTTTGCTGTTACCTTACAGCAGTAAGGTAAGGGGACATCTTTACTTATTTTGGAGTACCTGCAACTTGTCATCACGTCATTTTGGCTTTCACATCAGCAATTTTTTTGAACTTTATTTCTATATTGCATTTATATATTGAATTTATCTATGGTTACCTGCTGTATGGACATTCAGCCTGATTTACACTGTTGTGTGCTATTTCTGGCACTCTGTGCACCGGATTGTGTATAAGGAAGTTACACTTTATATGTCATTTTGCACTGTCATTGGTTTGGCAGCCGGCTGAATTTTGCACGTTTAATATTTTATTATATCACTGTCAATTTCTGACATCGCCATGTATTATAATAGTTAGGTTATTCCTTTCTTCTTTTTAGGGAGAGGGAATGTGGACAGGTTTGACCCTGGGGAGTGGTCGGTGGTTTAAAACTCACCACAACGATAGTATCCACGGATGCTTGGGGGGCCAAGGCCAAGGTGGTGGCAAAGGATAGGTCCCGATGGTGGGGGGAAGCAAGTGGGCTGACTGAGGACAGGGCAAGGGGCTGATCCAGGCATATGAGCGGGGCCAATAAGGGGACAGGGTCCAGTGTAACTGGTGAGTAACCAGTATGCTGTCACTCACGGAGGTATCCATGTGAGTGGCTAAATGCACGGTAATGCATGGACAAATATGGCTCCCATATGTGTGAGATCCGCGCTGGCTCATCCAACGGGCCGGAGCCCATTAAATGAGCATCCCCAACCGGGACATGCCTCGACGCCGTCGGAACGGCGGTGTCTGACGTCACCAGGTCAGCTTCCCCACACCGTGCAGATGCGGAGTCCGCAATACTGCGCATGTGCGGCCGGACGAGCAAGCGGGGACGGACTGAACATCCCCACCAGGGGAAGCACACGTCCGCTGCTAAGGGGGAAGGGGGGGCACCATGGGCACGCATGCGACGTACAGCTAGAGGGTAATAAAGTTACAAGGGAAGAAACATGAAAATGAACATGATTATAATGTACATTACAATAATGCAATAAGTGGGCAAGATAAAGGGAAAACCGCCGCTCCAGACGACACTCTTCAGTGGTGAGTAAAGTTCAAAAATCCAAATGGGTGCAGGTAATGCGTGGTGCACTATAAGGAAAGAAAAATGGACAGCCGCACTCCAATGGATGAAAAGACTTAAAAATAGTGCCTGTTTATTCCAGTCAAAAAACTAAAACAGCAAAAACAGCAAACAGTGGGGTAACAAAAGCTGACGCGTTTCACATCGACAACCGATGCTTAGTCATAGTTCATATACTCCCGTATAGATTTTTTTCTGATCCCTCATTTTTTGATCACCTCAGTCTTAGAAACCGAAATTGGAAGTATAACATGGTCAGACCATGCTCCAGTCAGTGTGAGCCTCTCCCTTTCCAACGTGGTCTTCTCCCAGGATAGATGTTGGCGTTTAAATGAGAGTCTTCTGCATAATATTGAAATTAGGGATGTCATAGCTAAAGAAATCGCAGAATACTTTCAAGTTAATGATACACCTGGGAGTGACCCGGGGATGGTGTGGGAGGCTCACAAGACTGTGATTAGGGGAATTTTGATCAAGCACGGAGCTACTCTGAAAAAGAAACGGGATAAACAGATTAGGGAACTACTAGAAGAAATTCAGAAGCTGGAAACACAGCATAAAAAAATACAATTACCTACTAGTGGCAAAGAGTTAGGACAGTTGAGGAGACAGCTCACAGAGATTATGAGGTTTAGAGCAAAAGCAACGATACAAAGAGGTAAGAAAAATAACTACGAACTTGGAGATAAATGTAGTAAGCTCCTTGCAGGAACACTCAAGTATAGAAGAAGTGCAGTATATATACCTCAAATTAAAGGGAAAGAAGGGCAAATGGTACGGAAACCAAGAGAGATAGCCCAGACATTCGGGGAATACTATTCCTCTCTGTACAATCTAAGGACTGTTGGGGAAACTCAATTGGGAGTAGAGGAATACCTGTCTGCTTCTGGGATCTCGAGATTACCATCCCCAGTTCGAAATAACCTGGAGATACCCATCTCCATCGAAGAGGTGGAAGCAACCCTTAAGAAGATTAAATCAGGGAAAGCCCCTGGACCAGATGGATTCACTATAAGGTATTATAAGGAATTTGCTCCACTTTTAAGTGGTCGAATGGCTAAACTCTTTGATGAACTTGGGGGCTCCGTGAGGTTGCCCCCGGATGCACTTCTCGCACATATAACAGTGATACCAAAGGAAGGGAAGGACCCGGCAAACTGTGGCAGTTATAGGCCAATCGCACTGTTAAATGTAGATTTGAAACTTTTCTCAAAAATTATCGCGACTCGACTCCAACCCTGGTTGGAGCAGTTAGTGGATTTGGACCAAGTAGGGTTTATCACGGGGAGAGAGGCAAGGGATAATACAACAAAGATTATTAACTTTATCCAATATGCTGAGTTAAAAGAAATCCCTTGTGTCTTTCTGAACACTGATGCAGAAAAGGCGTTCGATCGGGTGAGTTGGCGGTTCCTGGAGGGGGTGATTAGACAGGTGGGACTGGGGGATCACATGATCAGGTGGATCATGAGTGTATATACGTCCCCGCGTGCATCAGTAAAATAAACGGAGTATTCTCCCGTCCGTTTGAGATTTCAAACGGTACAAGACAGGGATGCCCCCTCTCGCCCCTTGTTGTTTGCTCTTTCATTGGAGCCCTTACTCAATAGAGTCCGTCAAAATCTGGACATTCAGGGCATACAGATGGGGGAGCAGAGACATAAGGTAGCAGCATATGCAGACGACCTGCTTTTTACCCTGACTAACCCACATATTTCACTCCCCAATCTAGTAAACGAAATTGAGGCATACGGAAGGGTGTCTAATTTGAAAATCAACAGCCTTAAATCTGAGGCAATGGAGGTGGCAATACCCTCTATTATAGGAGATACCATACGACGAAACTTCAGATTTAAGTGGGGGAAGGCCCTGAAATACCTAGGCACACAGATAACATCAAATATAAAGAATATTTTTGGGTTGAATTTTCCCATTATGTATAACTCAATACGCACTCTTTTAGACAAATGGCAACACGGTCTGCACTCATGGTTCGGCAGGAGTAACATAGTGAAGATGCGTATTCTCCCAAAAATATTGTATCTTTTTCAGGCCCTGCCTATTACTATACCAGCATCTTTTCTACCCCAAGTAGGTAGTCTGCTTATGAAATTTATATGGGCAGGGAAACGACCTAGAATAAAAAGAGACTTGCTGAGAATGCCTAAGGGAGCAGGAGGGATGGCAGTACCAGATATAGTTAACTATTACCGTGCGATACATCTGACACAGCTGATAGACTGGTGTAGACATGAGGAGATGAAACGCTGGGTAGCGATAGAACAACAGGTTAGCCCAATACCACTATCTAGAGCACCATGGTGTTACGCAGCACTACCCATCCAACTTAAGAAACACCCCACAATCGGACCCACATTACAAATAGCATCAAAGATATGTAGGAACGAAAGATTTTCATCAGGTCACTCACCACTGACCCCAGTATTGGGAAACCCTAATTTTAAGCCAGGTATGGAAAAGGGTAAATTTGAAGATCTTAGAGAGAAGGACGTCTTCCAGGTATCACACTTCATGCGGTCGGGACTCTGGCCTTCTATGGATGACCTGACAAAGGAAGGGGGCCTTTTTGAGCTCACACCTTGGCAGGCAGTCCAGGTAAGCTACTTTGTGAGATCGCTGGGGCGGGTGGTGGAATTCCAAAGGCCTTTGACAAAGTTTGAACTGTACTGTAGTGAGAAGGAACCGCTCTCACGAGTAGTATCCAAGATGTATGGCCTCTTGAATACACCACCGGAAGAATTTGTGATGCCAGGAATTGGAAAATGGGAGAAGGCTTTGGGGAAGATTTTTACCTCAACTCAATGTAAACAGATTATCGGATTGACATTTAACTCCTCAATGTGTACTAAAACTCAAGAAGCCAATTACAAAATCCTTTCGCATTGGTACTATACTCCAGTTAAACTTAATAAAATTGCAAATGAAAATTCGGATCAGTGCTGGAGATGTGGGAGAGAGATAGGAACACTCCTGCACATATTTTGGGCCTGTGATAAAATAAGATACTACTGGAAGGAGGTGGGGAGAATATCCCAAAAATTCACAGAATATCACATACCAAACGACCCCGCCTTTTTTCTTTTGCATTGCTCCGAGATCCCGGTAAGAAAGTATAGGAAATCAGTAGTGTGCCATTTGATCAATGCCGCAAAGGCGGGAGTTACCCAGATGTGGAGGGATTTTAGATCTCCTTCTATAGCAGGTTGGCTTAATAGGACACGGGAGATCGAGGCAATGGAGGACTTAGTGTTATCAGCCCAAAACAGGAGGAAACAATATAGCGAAACTTGGACAGGATGGAAGGTATTTATTAACTCAGAGGAAGGGAAGAGACTGTTGGAAGAGAGATAAGAGGAACCTAGTAACTAGTACATGGCGTTGAAAATTGATTTTTACATATGAATATAAAAGGCCTTATATGAGTGTAAACCCTACATCTCGAGGGGGGGGAGGGGTCGTTTTTTTTTTTGGGGGGGGGGGGGGGGGGGGGGGGGAGGAAGTGGTTTGGGGGGAAAGAGGGGGGGAAAAATAGAATAAAATTAAAAGGTAGAGTAAGACATAGTAAGTCCAGTTTAAGTTTCCGAGTATGCTGTTCAATTGGGTAAAATGAAAAAACACAGATATGGTGTTATGCTACCTGGATATGTGGTATTTTGTATATTCTGTAATATCTGGATGATGAGTTTTATGGAATATGTATTCGGATTTGTATGTCTCTCCTTTTGGTAAAATAAAGAATATGTTAAAAAAAAAGTCATTCCCCATGATTTCCAACGAGTTCAATTGGTATCTGTGAGACTTCAAAGTAATCCCTGTACCAATTTCGTCCAACTTTAATTCGACTTGAGGCAGAGACCTCAAAATTACACAGACATTGCTTCAAGTCGCAGCAAAAATCATGGCAAAATCACGTGACCTTCAAGTCGCACAAGTGTGAAAGAAGACTTAACGATTGGATTTTACTACCATTGGTACTTCGCCTGCGGTAATAAAATCTGATCATTATTCCTATGCATGTGCTGTAAAGACTATGGACAAATCTGATGGCTTGCAATGTTAACTTTGAAGTTTAGGTACCGTTTCCACTTGTGCAACTTGTCCTGCTACTTGGGACTTCAACATTGCATGACAAGTTGTACTCCATGATTTCCAATTAAAACTGTTCATATCTGTGCGACTTCAAAGTAGTCCCTGCACTACTTTGGTCCCGCTTTGATGCAACTTGAGGTCCATAGACCCCCAGAATACACAGGCATTGCTTCAAGTCGCATCAAAATTGCGACAGAATCACGCAACTTTCATGCTGCATTAGCAAGATTCTGCCATCATTTTTTTGCATCGATTTTGCAGCGACTTAAGGCACTACCTAGGTATTCTGGAGGTCTAAGGACCTCAAGTCACATCAAAGTGGGACAAAAGACAAAAGTAGTGAAGGGACTACTTTGAAGTCGCTGTGACTTGACGTTACACAGATATGAACGGTTCTCATTGGAAATCATCGGGTAGGACTTGTCATGCAACTTTCCAATCCCAAGTCGCAGGACAATTTGCACAAGTGAAACAGAGCCTACAGTAACTGACGACCGCCATTTACATTAAAAACATTTTTTATGGGGGGGGGCGAGGGGGGGGGCGAGGGGGGGGGGGTTGCCGTCTGCCACCATTATCGACCAAAAATTTACATTAACCCACCATTAGCCACCAAAATTTTAATTAATAAGCGAGGAGTGGGGGTTCTGACGGAAGGACGCCATTTCAGCCATTAAAAAACCAAAATCTACAATAAAACAATATAGGGGGGGGCTCTGTCATCCACTATTATCCACCAGAATTGAAATTATTATGGGGGAGGGAGGGTTCTGACGGCCGCCATTTCAGCCACAATATACAGTTGAAAAATGTCAATAATCGGGGGGGGGGGGGGGGTGTGCTGCCATTTCAGCCATCAATAATAGGGGGGGGGTTGTGCTACCTGATTCATTACAATTTCAGCCGCAGTATTTATTCATTAAAAATTGTTCACTAAAAGACTACTTTAAATAAGCGGGGGGGGGGGCACGGTATTCAATTGTAAATAATCTGGGGGGGGTTGGATGACGGTCGCAATATTCACTACAAAAAACAATAAGCGGGGGGGGGGTTGGGGTTTGACGGACGCCATTTTCGGCCGCGGTATTCACTAATATTAAAACAGTATTTTAAATAAGCGGGGGGGGGGTGCGGCAATGTTCGGCAGAGAAAATCACTACAAAAAAATTCAATAAGCGGGGGGGGGGGGGGGGGGGAATTCTAATAAGAAAAAAAACAGCAACAATTTAAAAAAGTGGGGGTTCAGTTATCTATAAAACAACACAAACATAAACCAACACCAACATACATTTTGTTAGCATTTTCTGACTGACAAAACAAAGCCATTTCAGCAGCACTGTACATTACAACAAAGTTTTACAAGAATATGTGCTCGGGGAAAACAAAATACTGGTGTCCGGGGGGGGGACACATTTCATCTAATAACCAGGGGGGGGGGGGAGCTTTTCACCAAGTACTATACATATATAAAAAAAAAAGATACAGATGATCATCATTATATTTTTTATATGTATATTTCTTGGTTGTTGTATATTTCCTCATGGCTTCTACCTTTTTTTTTATTAACAGGGGGGGGGGGGGCGCTTTTAACCAAGTAATATACATATAAAAAAAAATAATGATAGGCAAGGCATGGGATGGGAAGTCTACCTTTTGCTGATCCTCTCAGGCACGTTCTATTAAGTTGCAGGTCTGAGGTCACTTCCTGTGTTTGGTCTGTGAAAGAAAGCACCGCCCAGTGGGGCGGGGAGATTGTTCTACACACTGAGTGCACTCGCCCGGCCATAATACAAGCCATCACACGAAAACAGTGGCGGGACGGTCTGCGCCACAAAGGCGTATTTTAGCTTCCAATGTAGCGCCACTCTGCAATCTTGTGATTGCACAGACGTGGCGCTACCCACCCATACCGCACTGTGCCCAGCGCCCGGCGCCGGGACACAGTGCACATAAGGACTTTTTTTTTTTTTTTAAATGTAGTTTCTTAAAGGGTCAAACATTTTTTTTTTGCTGCCTGGGGGTGGGGGGGCGGCGCTGCCCACAACCCACTGCCCACAACCCTTCCCTGGTAGTTGTGGGGGTCTGCGGGCAGGAGACTTATCAGAATCTGGAAGCCCCCTTTAACAAAGGGGACCGCCAGATCCCGCCCCCAATGAGAATTGATAAGGGGTACATTGTTAAAAACAGACACAGACACAGCTTTATAAGTCTTTATTAAAAATGTAAAAATTAAAAAGAAAAAAAAAGATTCCAGCGATGTCTCAATCTCCACTCCAGCAATAGAATCCATTCTTGGTATCCAGCTGTAACGGAATGACCCGTGACGCCCAGAGACTTTTGAGGGATGGGGGATACTCCTTTTTTGTCGGGGACAGAATGCATGATATAGGAATGTGTATTCTGCATGTGAATCACTTATTGGCAGAGTCGGGATGTCTGGGGGATAATTAACCCACCTGAATGTCATTATCTAAAAGAATGTGATTGAAGCCCCACTGTGTGATGAGGGGGGTGGAGAGTTTATTTGTTCCTTTGATAACTGTAACATGGCTGTACTGTATATAAGAGAGTTAACCATTAAAGAGTTCATTCATACATTTTGAAACTAGAGAACAGAGCTGAGTCTCGTTATTCTGGGGAATGGAATGGATCGTGTCTACATGGATTGTCGGGCTGTCGTATAAGCTGTCTTGGGTTGATGGAAGATCGTAAGCGGTGGTGACCGTTACAGTGGTGGCACAACAGTGGGATGGTTCCATCGCTAGAAGAACAAGACACAAGGACACTTTGTACAGGGACAATTCTAAGCACACTTCTAAGCACATGCGCTACATTACATGCATACTTTAGACACACCCCAGGTACAAAATTTAAAGGCATATTTCACTTTTATTGTTTCACTTTAAGCATTAATTAATCTTTCCCCCCACGCACGGCTTTCAGCTGCTTTAAAATCAGCGGTGATCGGTGCTTGTAACTCCCCCACACACGATCACTGCTGACTGTCCAGTGTCCTTCTCCAGCCCCCCTCCATTTTGCTTCAGTCTCCCTTCCTCCGTGTCCCCCGCCGTGTTTCTCTCTCCCTCCGTGTCCCCCCGTGTTTCTGTATCCCTCTGTGTATCCCTCTGTGTATCCCTCCGTGTATCCCTCTGTGTATTGCTCCGTGTATTCCGTTGTGTATTTCTCTGTGTATCCCGCCGTGTATCCCGCCGTGTATCTCTCCCCTTCCGTGCTCCTTCTTCCCCCCCTGAAACTGTCAGGATGGAGAGCCGGGTAGGAGCCGGTAAATTTACCGACTCCTTACTGCTCCGAATTAACAGAATCAGTGATCACTGACTATGTCCATTCACATAACTGAAACATCGTAAACTGATTACAATGTTTCAATTTATGGATGAAGAGAAGACGCTGTCTTCTCTCCATTCATTTTCAGCGTAACTGAGGCTGCTGAGAAAGGGACTGGGGAATCTGTGTCCCTAGTCCCTTTCTCTGTCTCAAAGGGGAGATGTCAGAGGTCTGTTAAGAGCCCTGATATCTCACCAAAGCCCCCCAACAGGGCTTTTAAAAAAAAAAAAGAATAAAAAAAATTATTGTAGAAAATAATAATAAAAAAGAAAAAACACACTGACACGATCCCCCTTAAAAAAAAAAGAAAGCATTATAAATAAATAAAAAATTGTAAAAAAATAAAATTGTAAAAAATTAAAAACAAATTGTTAAAGATTAAAAAAAAATACTGACACATGTGCCGCTGTCACATGAGATTAAAAAAAAGTATCAGTATTCGGTATCGGCGAGTACTTGAAAAAAAGTATCGGTACTTGTACTCGGTCTTAAAAAAGTGGTATCGGGACAACCCTAGTTACTACACTATGCACATTATTACCACTTGTTGCAATGTGTAATTTAATAACCATGTCAGTTATATTAATTAATATTTAATTAAGGAGAGAAATTCCATTTTCTAAAATGTTAGTAGGGACAGAATCAGGGATGAATCTGGGATGTTGCAACAAACATGGATTTTTGATGAAGATAAAAATTGAGTTTGGTTCCTTTGCTGAAAAACGAATTGATCAGTCACTGAAGCCTACCCTAAATGTACTCTCATTTATCATAGATCAGATTGCTTTGCAGTCAATATCTGGATTGCACTTCTGCCACAAGCAGTTTCAGAACAGCCTGATTTCCCAATAACGCTGCTAATTTTTGTAGACAGTATTGTTTGAACGGTTTAATTGCACTCTGCAAGGAAACAATACTGTCATAGCAAGATGTTCTATGCTGGAGGTTTGCAATCTTACATGAGCAAACCAACAATGCTTTTGGTGAATCACAGATGCAGATAATATCAACCTGACAAGTTTCAATGATTATTTGTTGCATTTGTTTATTCTCAAAAGATCAAACATTTCATAACAAAATATTACCTCTATTATGTCGTGTACACACTGACTGATAATGGCTTCTAGAGGGAGCTCTCACTGGTTATTACAACTATTATGCCCTGTACACACGAGTGGTTCTCCCATCGATATTTTGGGTGAGCGACGCGCTGTTGTCACCCAAGCTCCTTAGGTTTACCCCAACGGATGAATGCCTGAGGATTTTTGTGTAAAATTCAAGGCGTTTTCAAACTGCATAATTGTAAGTGCATTTACCTTTTTTTAAATAAAGTTTTATACGTCATCACACTATGTGGAGCTATTGATGTTTTCTTGCATGGTGGGCATCCATACTGTTGAAACACTTTGAAAAACGAGATCCATCAGGAATGCAGACCTGACACCACAAGATTGGGACCTATTATATGCTGTTTCTGATCCCTTGTCATAAGGCATCGTGGGATTCCGGTAAGAGCCAAATTCATAAGTTTGGTGGAGGACACGCTATTTGCCTTTGGACACGTTTTTCCGTTATGATTCAGAAGCACAGGTGTTTTTCAACCTTTATTCATGGACTCTTCACTGTTAACACTTTGGACTGTATATCAATTTATTCAGGGCTAAAGTTTACACTCAGTTGATGGTTTTTGTATTTGTACATCACTTGTTTTTTGGTATATCACCTTCACTATCAACATTGACAGTTATTGAGGTGACTGCATATTGCATAGTGGCCATCTCAGGTCACATTTCTGACATAGCAGCCAGCCTTGTACACATATCATTTGAGATTATTACTTTTTTTTTGTTTGTCAAAGTCAGTTGAGGTAGCGTGATTTATATATTTTCCTTATGTTTATTTCTTGTATCTATTGTTTACATGAAAATCGCAGCACCTGGAGAGAACACATTGTTATCACGTTGTAGTTTTCTTTTTCTTTTGTTAATTTTAGCGCTTTCCATTTTTCCATTACAACTATTATGCCCTGTACAAACGAGCGGTTCTCCCGTCGAATTAAAAAAGCAATGGTTTTCCAGACCGAATTCCGCTCAAGCTTGTCTTGCGTACACACTGTGACACCAAATTCTGCCTGTCAAAAAAGCAGTGACGTACAACGCGTACGACAGCACTACAAATGTGAAGTTCCATTCCAACGGCTCCACCCTTTGGGCTGCTTTTGCTGATCTTGTGTTAGTAAAAGATTGGTAAGAGACAATTCGCGCTTTTCAGTCTCCATGCTTTTCAGATATATTTATGCTGTTCTGGTTGAATCTGGTTTTCATTGTGTTCTTGTCTGCTCGTTTCTGATTTTCATGTCATCCTTCATAGGCCTTGCTGTTCTTCAGTGCGTTCTGTTAGTTCGTTCTGACCAGCCGACCGTTTTCTAGCTATGTTGAGGGTACGTTCTCGACATCGAGTTTGTGCTGCGCATAGGCTTGGTGTTGTGGTTCTTGCTTTGACCCAAGCTCAGTCCCTGAACAAGGTGGGGAGGAGTTCACGTATGAAGAATTGGTTGCTCCAGCATGACCAATTCCCGCCTTTGCTGTGGGAGGTCCATGAGAATAATCCTGATGACTTCAGGAATTATCGCTGGATGATGGACCCCATGGATGAACAAATGTGTGACACTCACTGAAAAAACTTGAAAAAAGAAGCACTGATTTTTACGCAAACGTGAATACTCGATTAACGTCCTGAAAAGGAAAAGGGGAAAACGATAGACACATGCATCAAATGACGGTAGCGAAAACGACAACACCTGCTGAAAAACCGAAATTACAAAATGACTGCACATGTGAACCTGACCACCCCCCTCACAAGCCCGAAAACGATCTACAACCCCCTACTGGGAAAAAACCCAACTTGGTGCAGCACAGAACGGAGATTTGCGCCACGCTTGGCGTTTCAGGAACAGAGTGTGACCAGCCGGCTTTACCTGTGTTTAAACAACTCAGTGTGGCCCCCGAGGGGGACAAGGACCTTGGACTACAACCTGGAAGGCTCTATCCCAGCAATCACACCTTGACCAATGCTGCTGCCTGGGGGGATGAGGTGCCAATAGTTGAACTTGGACATTCAATACATCGATAGTGAGAAAAGCAAAGGTTTACCTATGAATGAAAAATAGGTTGCAGAAACGTATCTGAGTTTTCAGCTTTAAAAATTAGGGTACCGCCTCCCTCTCTCTCCCCTCTGGCCCCCCCACGAAGGCAACATTCACTGAAAACTTGGCCAGCGAGCAACAGCACAACCCCCCCCCCACAATGTGTGATGCCCGTCAGCCGACAAACCCCCCTCCCAGGTCCGAGACTGTGCCAGCCAGTACCTTGACCCCCCACCCCCCCGATACCTGTACGAAGTGTGCCGATGGCCTGCCACAGACTGCCGAGTGGAGTGGAGCCGAGCGAGGAGGCGGAGCAGAACTAGGAGGCGTCCGTTTGCGCTGAGAGCCCTCTCTTCCTCGTGGAGCTGGTGAGTCACCTGGAGATGACGTCACGTCACGTGACCATAACTGTAACGACAGGAAAAACGAAAAGGTCCGGCCGTGAGAGTAAGGAGGGCAGGTTTAAAAAAAAACTGACTCCTCCTACAAACTCAGGCCAGCCTACAGCCGGCCTTCCCATGTGTCCAAACTGTCTTGATCTTGCCTTCATCAGATGGGGTGATATCACCCTTGAAAAAGCCAAATTTTGATAATGCACAAAAATTGAAATGCAAAATGGGGATTTCCCTCCTGATCTCATGCCTAATGTCAACATGTGCTATCTCCTATCATGGGTGATCAATGGATGTGTTTTGTGGGTGCAACCCCTTCCTCTCATCTACTTGAGTTGCGAGGAAGGGGTTGCACCCACAAAACGCATACATTGATATCACGTGATGGGAGATAGCACATGATGATACACTGTGTGCATCTTCAAAATGTGGCTTTTTAAATGTAGAAAAATATGTGCAAATAGGGCAAAACAAAACAAAAGGGGGGGGGGGAATTTTGTGGTTATTTAGACTTCCATACATCATTATCACACGGCCCATAATTCACTGCGGCCTTGCGCGCTGATGATTGGCCAAGCATGCACTATGACCCGCATGCTTGGCCTATCACAGCGTGCAAAAAACGGAGAGCCATAATTGGCCAAAGGCAGGGTGGCTTTGGCCAATTATGGCTCAGGGCTTTAGCACACGCCCCACACTATAAAAGGCCGCCTGCAGCGGGGCCGCGTGTAGTGTGTTCGGGGCTTGTTACAGATCAGACAGAGAGAAAAAGAGAGATTATATTTTTTTCTAGCTAGATAGAGCAGGCAGGCTAGTCAGTTAAATTTACAGTGTGTAGAGGATATATATACATCCCAGGAGTTGTACATATATTTATACACTGTGGACCAGATTCTCTAAGAGATACGACGGTGTATCTCCAGATACGCCGTCGTATCTCTGTTTCTGGCCTTGGGTATCTATGCAACGTGATCCTTAGAATCAGTTACGCATAGATATGGCGTAGATCCGACTGGCGTAAGTCACTTACACCGTCGGATCTTAAATGCAATACTACGCTGGCTGCTAGGTGGCGAATATGCAAATGAGCATAATACGCCGATTCCCGAACGTATTTGGGCCGCATCGCCGTAGTTTACGTTGTTTCCTTAAGCGTAAGGTTATCCCTGCTATAAGGTAGTTTAACTTTATGCATGCCATGTTAAGTATGGACGTTGGGACAGCGTCGGGTTTTTACGTTGTTTACGTAACTCGTCACGAATAGGCCTTTACGTTAATTACGTTGCCATGCGTAGTTCATTCTGCGCGAGGGCGCGCTTAATTTAAATAGAAGCCGCCCCCTTTGAATTACGCGGGGATACGCCTGGCCATTTACACTACGCCGCCGCAAATTACGGAGTGAGGGCTTTCAGAATACGGCACTTGCTCCTGTAAGTTGTGGCGGCGTAGTGTAAATAGCTTACGTGACGCCGCCGCAGGATGTATGGGAATCTGGCCCTGTATAGTTTAGTTAGATTAGCTCTTCCTAATCTGTCAAGCAGTTGATTGTGCTAGCTGTTGTGTTCTCACGTGTTGTATTGCCTGTGTGCTCAGTGCGCCTAAACCAACTTGCTGTATACTGCAAGTGTGCTCATTACTTTGCAACTAAACCCACTTGGTGGTGCATTGTGCAAGTGTGCTCATTACTTACTTTTCAACTAAATGCACCTGGTGGTGCATAGTGCAAGTGTGACATTGCTTTGCAACTAAACCCACTTGGTGGTGCATAGTGCAAGTGTGCTCATTGCTTTGCAACTAAACCCACTTGGTGGTGCATAGTGCAAGTGTGCTCATTACTTACTTTGCAACTAAACCCACTTGGTGGTGCATAGTGCAAGTGTGCTCATTACTTTGCAACTAAACCCACTTGGTGGTGCATAGTGCAAGTGTGCTCATTACTTTGCAACTAAACCCACTTGGTGGTGCATAGTGCAAGTGTGCTCATTGCTTTGCAACTAAACCCACTTGGTGGTGCATAGTGCAAGTGTGCTCATTACAGTACTTTGCAACTAAACCCACTTGGTGGTGTATAGTGCAAGTGTGCTCATTACTTTGCAATTAAACCCACTTGGTGGAGCAAAGTGCAAGTGCGCTCATTGCTTTGCAACTTATTCAACTAGAGACAGGGCAAAATGGCACCCTTAGTGTGAACCAAGCCTCACTTTGGTTCAGCTGACATGTGACCTGCAAACAAAGCATCACGTTCGTTCTGCTGACTTATGACCTGTCAACCAGTTGGTCTGCATCACAGGCACCATTTTATTTGTACGTTAGGATTCTATACTTTTTAGAGACATGTTTGGAATGTACAGTAGTTGTACCCTGCATGGGTGAATTTTTTAAAGAGGAGTTGCACTTGTGTTTCTGTTTATTAAAGTGGATGTAAACCCACTCTCATCCTTTCTAAACTATTGCCATTGTGCTGATCTATAAGGATATAGATGTCTCCTCCATGTATCCTTAACTATCAAATGTCTCCCCTCTGTCTGTTATAAGAACGGAAAAACTGCAGATTCTGTGGGTGGATCTCTTGTCTGGATCTCTGTGGATGGAGTCGTGATGTCAATAGACTCCCCGCCCTCCTCTACACTCCCCTTGTCAACATGCATTTTTTCCTGTGTATTCCTTACACTAAATTCTGCTATGATCACTAACATCCAGTCAACATCCAGAAAAGTAACCACATTACTTCAGAAAAGGAGTGGGATTAAAAAATGATGCCTGTCTCCAGGCTAGTGCATGAGATATGTAAATAACCTGTCACTAACAGCAAGGGGGAGGAACGGACTAAGGTTTTTCTCTGTAAGTCCATTTTATTTCACTGAATAATAAAAGAGGATTGCTCAGAGCTGGATTAACACTTTATGGCAAGACTGGGCACAGATGATAGGTAATCTTAGACTGTACATTGTGACATCAAAAAAATAAATAAAACATTTGGGGTTTACATCCACTTTAAAAGTCTGCAGCTATAAAAAGTGTAGTTGCTGACTTTTATTAAAAAAGGCACTCACTTGTCTCACGATCCATCGAAGCCTCCGTTCTCTCCCCCACCTCTCTCTGGCACCAGCATCACTTGTGTTAGCACCTGGCTGTGACAGCTTGTGGCTTTACACCCGGATGCGCACTGCGCATGCACCAGCCATGCTGTGCATCCTGAATGGCCGAGAAATCTTCTGGGGCCTGTGACATGTTCCAAAAGATTGCAGGGAGGAAAGGGGAGAGGAGGAGTCATCTAGGCAGTGCAAGCAGAAGTGGGATCTGGGTACCTGTCAAAACTAGATTCCCTGCTCCCCCCAAAAAAAATGACATGCCAAATGTGACATGTCAGGGGGTTAGGAATCCCTAAAGCTTAAGATCCAATTTTGGGTAGAACTCTTCTTTAAAACACACTGCCTCCCACCTCTGTATGTGTCATTTCATGTTATAAAACACACTGCCATCCAGCATGCAGGCTGCACAGAGGGTCCATGATCACCAACCAAACATGAAAGTTTAATTTCCAACAAGTCTGCAATATGATGAGTTACATTTTAGGCAATCTCATGCATTAGGAATTTTAATTGGCGATATTCCCCAAGGGTTAAATACTTCAGAAATTATGCAGACATGGAAGCTTTCCTTGTTGGGACACTAAAAGAGTAATGGGTGATTGTAATGAACCGCATCTCATCATTTTGAATCAGTCTGCAAAGGACATGGTGACACAAACAGGTATTTCTTCAAAGCAGAAAAGGGTAGTAATCTGCAAAAAGTTTTTAAAATTCCTGTAATATACACAGATTACCAAGAGGGGGCCAATTTTTCTTTTAACAAGAGTGGAGTTCTACTTTATTATTTTTTAAAGGGTATGACTTAATTCTATCACACATTGGCTCAAATTTTGTCCAATTCCTGCTGAATCAGACAAAAATTGAACGTTTGATGTCACTGTCTGCACCACCTGGCTTTACAAATGTGGATTGTTGAAATAACTTTTGATAAAAGAGTTAGGTGAAAAAAATATTTTGGTATTCTGAAAGCTGCAGGTGCTGGCTGTCAGAACACACTAGCCAGAGCCAGCATGGAAGATTTGTATGCCCTGATTAGTGTGGATGGAGGAATCTATTAACCTCCCTGGCGGTATGATTCTTTCAGATTTTAGGTGCTGAAAGCAGTACCATTATTTGCAAGGAAATTTGGCGTTTTATACTGTAGGCTTGTAATTCTTAGGAATAACTCACTTAAATCTGACCAAACAAGAGTCTAATAGGCATCCCGGGTATGACATTTAAAAAAAAAAAAATATATATATATATATATATATATATATATATATAAATTACAATATAATAAATAATTGTAAATAATTATAACAAATAATAATATAATTATAGTAAAAATTATTCAATAATGTAATCAAATCAAAATCACAGAAATTTGCTCAGTTGCAGAATTGTCGCTGTCATTATTTTTATTTATTTTTTTATGACGAATTTCCCCATAAATCGCTATCGCTAAATTCTGCAAGTGATTATAATTTATTATCGCTGTTTTTTAGCAGATCTAAAACCATTTTTGACATAAAGGGACACTTTTGGTTGCTATTGGCAATCTACAGTTTGCAGGGAGAAAGAACACTTTTTATTATATAAAAGAACATGTAGTGCACAGGGCAGACCACTAGGGACAAGGGGGTGTGCATTTTTTACATACAGTACTGTAATCTATAAGATTACAGTATACTGTATGTAATGTGTTTGTTTACTTTTTTGAATATGGCACCGTTCTCCGCCCCCGTGCATCGCAACATCGCAGGGAATGGAGCTCAGCGGCACACGGGGACACTGTGTGAATCGAGCGAGCACCCGCTCGCTCACACAGCGCGGCGGCATCGCAGGATCCAGGAACAAGGTAAGTAAACCATGCCTGTGGATTCAGCAAGGCAAGCCCGAGTCTGATTCAGGCTTACCGATCGCGGCATGAAAATCTAACCACGAGTCAGACTCGGGAATACCACCAGGGAGGTTAAAGAAAAAAAAATCTATGAGTGTATGGCCAGATTTAAACTCCAAGCTGATATGCAAAAAATAATAATAATAGAAACACCTCATGAAGTAAAAATGTTTAATCAGTTACATGGTAACAAACAGTATAGGATTGAACTCCCTGGAGTACATGCTGTGTTGTGGCCCCATGGGGTTGCCAGACCCTATATCTTTTTTAAATTAGTTTCAGAGTATGTTTCCCTTTAAGTTCTGCAATATAATTTGGTGTTTCTCTTTGCAGGTGCAGTCAGTGTTGATGGGAAGAATATATAAAGGAACAAACTGTCACAAAAAAAAAAAAAAGTTTAATCTTTACTGACCTATCATTGACCATTTCGGCAGAAAAAGTACTCACCAATGAATGCATTTTTCTGCATACATATTCTTCTATAAGCTCAACTCTTCACCACTTTGCTGTTTTAAGGATTGGCAATGGGGGCAATGGGGGTCTGGACAATGTGGACAATGTGGACAATGTGGTTTATGGACTCTGATGCTGGTTTAAATTGTTTGGGGCTAAATCTGTAGCATGTGTTTTAAAATGTAAAGTTTGTTACTTAACAAATGTTTATATCTAATCCCAATAAAGTGCCTTGGCCATTTTGGAGTCTGGGTGTCATGTTTGTCCATTTGTATAATCGTTTTGGTTTTATTTATGTGCTATTGTCAAAGGTATTGAACTGTGCAATCCTATAGACTCCTATGGTAGATGGATGAGATGCTATAATGCTAAATTAAGGAAGAACTCTGAATTCTTAGTGCAAGCAGGAAACTTTCTCTAGGATATAGCATGATGTGTTATAAGGAAATAAAATGGCTTTTTATAGAAAATAAAATTATGTTTTGAAAATACAAATCTTAGATGTCATATTTATTGGGTGGCTGTTTATAATTACATGCTTATTTGCTTTTTTTGACATAACAATCAACATGCTATATACACACAAAATGAATCCACAGACATTTATGAAATGTAGCAGCCAAATAAAACCTAACAAGTATAAATAAAATATTTTCCATCCTACCTTATGCTTTGTTATTTTACAACATATATTATTCTCGACTTTCTCTTTGGGGCCGAAAATGATAATAATTTGCACATTGAGACAGATAAATGATTCAATTCTTAGTTACAAGAAGCTGTTGACAATGATTACTGATGCTCATTTCTTTTATGCACATTATGTGGGGCAGGAAATTCCTGCTCCAGCGGCCCTTCATGTTTATTTTAAAGTAAATCAGTCACTTGCATGATAATTATTGTGTCGGAAGGCCAGTTTAATGTGTCTGAAAGCCATTTTTCCCCCTAATATAGGACAGTTTAAGAACAGATGAAATACATTACAAATCAAATTATTGCTGGTTATATTTGAACAAACAATGAAGTTAATTCTTACAATTTTTGAAGGAAGTTTGCTCCATTTAGTAAAATCTCTTTTAAGTCTTTAATCTGCCAAGTAATCTAAATTTAAACTAAAGTAGATCAGCACAATACTTATTTATATTAGGCTTGTTTTTTCCTGTGGTTTTTACTCCATGATTTGCAAATGCTCTTGTTAGGATTGAAATTAAATGATGTAGTAATTTTCCTTTTAACTTATAAGAGCTGTTCAATCTGTTGTAGGAGGCATGATGGTGATGATGTTACTTCTACTTCCTTATTAAATAACAGTTTAACACTAACGATTAACAAACGGACCTCGGAAAAGACTTAAACATTCTTAGTGGGTGGCAAGTTTAGATCACGTCATCTATTATTTGATACTTGGCAACTGCAGCTTCTAGGCATCAGGGCCTCTTGTCATGAGACAACTGTCAAAATTTGTCTTAGGTGGTATTCTCTATGAGATGTATAAAAAAAAGTCTTTCACTCTTTCTGGTCCTAAACTATTTCCATATAGAAACCAAAGAAGTGTACAGCTAGTATAATCATTGTGAAATTGCACAAGAATGTAAAATCTGCCTTTTCCCAGTGCCTATATTAGAAAACCAGTTATGATCCTGAGAAGTTTTTCTCTATTGCAAAGGTATCTATCTATCTATCTATCTATCTATCTATCTATCTATCTATCTATCTATCTATCTACCTACCTATCTATCTATCTATCTATCTATCTATCTATCTATCTATCTATCTACCTATCTATCTATCTATCTATCTATCTATCTATCTATCTATCTATCTATCTATCTATCTATCTATCTATCTATCTAACTATCTATCAATCTCTCTATCGATCTATTTATACCTATATACACACATTGCTAGAGAGATTATGTCCAGTGGGTTTCGGTCAGGCAATCTGTTATGTTGTTCTGGCTTCAGGGCCCTGAAACCTCTGCCCCAATGGCTGAGTATTGAAAAAGTGTCTAAGGAACTTGCTCAAATCAAGGCCTAACCCATGTGTAGCACTACCCCTGGAGGAGCTGCTGGTTTGTTTTGGGTGGCATGTTACCTCATGGCTCCTCCGCCATCTAAGGGTGTATGGTGGATGTAGCATTAATGGAATGTACACAACAGGGTAAAAACAATGCATCTTTGTGGTGATAGAGTTGAAGTAGAAGGAGAAATAGCAATTTCAGGCATATCAAAAAAACTTCTTCGCCACTCCAGCCAGAGTGGGTATAGCGTACCTGGACAGGCCACAGGATACAGGAGTATCATTCGGAACTTAGAGAAAAAGTCTCTGCCACAGACCCTCCTTAGGATTGAGGTAGTGGAGGTAATCCTCCTTAAAAGACTTTGGCCTGGATCTCCTTCAGGTAGTTTACAGGTCACCGACTGACAGATGACCAACGTCCATCCTTTCAGTATTCGGTTACCTTGATCCCCGGTGGATTGTCAAGACCCTATTGGATTGCCAGCCTCTCTTGGCTCTCCTCAGATGGACTCCCCACGAACAGCTGTCTCGCTTGGGATCTTCTCAGGATTGGGGACCCAGTCAATTACTGGGGCCCTGCCACAGCTTTAAATGTTCCGGAACAACATGATCCTGGAACCAGGAACACCACGTAGCACGTGCACCCCCCGGCCCGGAAGGTAATTTCTTCGGGGCGCCGTGATGCAGTCACCCTGAAGGTGGGTGCCACACTCGAAGAAGAAAACCCAGACCAATGGCATTTGTCCCATAAATACCCTCCCCCAGCATGCACAGTGAGGAGAAACCCTCCTGATAGGTTGCTGGGGAAAAGCACCCAAAACTCGACTCCACTGCTGCCACCTATCGTCCTGGTCTATTGCTGCAGTAACATCGGGTGCAAAAATAACATATCAAACCTCGGCTTTGTGGTAGCTACTTTAGCCTGCTGTGAAAAAAAAGATCAGTAAGGGGAAGATTGAGCATCATCCATCATGCACGTAATCAAGTATTCCATATACCCTTCTTTTACAATTTTTTGCAATAACGCTATCTAGAAAGTTAATGATTGTCTGCCTTTATTTAAGATTCAGAAGTAAGTAAAATGTCTTAATTTATCTTAAATGGGGGTCTAATATAACTGTACAAGATTCAACTAAGTGGAGGCACCACAATACATTCAGTTTAGTATACCTGTATATAGACAAAATAAGTTAGTAGCCACACTGAAGTGTGTGAATAGGTTACTAAGGGGGCTACATTTGGAGCCACTGCTAAGATAAGAAAAGCAGGACTGTAATATTAAAAAAAATGGGATGGCTAAGACAAGAAGGATAGGACTTTTTAAATAACTATTGTTGCTGACCTTATCAATTGTGACCTTTAAGGCATTTCTCTATGTGAAGATTGTGTGCTGCATCCATTCTCCATTTTTTTTAATTATTTTTTTTGCTGAATGGATTGAGGACTTTATGTTGAAAGAAGAAAAAGAAGAAGAAACAAGAGTTACATTTTATGAGATCAGACTTTGCCTCATATATAGTTGGAAAGGTTTAGGCTCGAAAATCTATAAAAGATCTCACACACAGTCCTGGGAATGAAGAACAAAGCTACTACTACTAGGCTTTGAAACCACCAACTCACCTGGAAGACATTCTACTGTGACCAAAGGTAAGACTTCTAACATAGGCTTGAGATGTTTTTCAGATCTGAGCAGGGGAAGTAAAGAGTGATACTGCAGCAGGAATGCTCCTTGGAATATCAGTTAGAAGAGGCATTAACCGCTTCAATACCAGGCTTTTATACCACCTCCATACCGGGCCTATTCTGACACTTCTCTCCTACATGTAATAATCATCATTCTTTTGCTAGAAAATTACACAGTACCCCCAAACATTATATATGTTTTTTTTAGCAGACACCCTAGGGAATAAAATGGCGGTCATTCCAAAGTTTTATCTTGCACGGTATTTACGCAATTATTTTTCAAACGCCTTTTTTTTGTAAAAAAAATGTTTTATGAATTAAAAAAATAACAAAACAGTAAAGTTAGCCCAATTTGTTTGTATTATGTGAAAGATTATGTTACACCGAGTAAATAGATACCCAACATGTCACGCTTTAATTATGCGCACACTCATGGAATGGCGCCAAACTTCGGTACTTAAAAATCTCCATAGGCAACGCTTTATTTATTTTTTACAGGTTACAGTTTAGATTTACAGAGGAGATCTAGTGCTAGATTCGTTGCTGGCACTCTAACGCACGCGGCGATAACTCACTTATGTGGTTTAAACGGCGTTTACATATGTCGGCGGGACTTGCGTGTGCGTTCGCTTCTGCACGCGAGCTATCGGGGACAGGGGCGTTTTAATTTTTTTTTTATCTTTTATTTATTTTTTTGACTTATTTTTTATTTATTTTTACACTTTTTTTCATTTTTTTTTTCCACTTTTATTCCTATTACAAGGAATGTAAACATCCCTTGTAATAGGAAATGTGTGTGACAGGTCCTCTTTATGGAGAGATGTGGGGTCAATAAGACCTCACATCTCTCCTCCAGGCTGGAAACCATGAGATCGGTGAAAAAAAATTCACCGATCTCATGAATGGGGGCTTACAGCTGCAATCGCGGCTTTGTTTACTTACGGGGACCCGGGCGTGACGTCATCACATCGCGCCCGGGTCCTCCGACGGTCATAGAGATGACTGGTGACCATCTGGTCACCAGTCATCTCTATGCTTCCTGACGCCGCCGACGATTCGTTCTCCGGGCCCCCGAAGGCACAGGTAAGCCCGGAGAAGCACCGGATGGCGGCGGGAGGGGGGGGGATGTCCCCTCCCGCGGCCTGTAAGAAAGATCAAGCGGCGGAACCGCCACTATGATCGTTCTTACATTGTGCAGAATCGTCGGCTGAAGAAGAGGATATCTGGATGATGCCTCTGGCTGCAGGCATCATCCAGATATTCGCCTGCAATGCCCAGGCCGTCAATTGACGGCCACTTAGGATGGTAAATCCCATCCCAGGCCGTCAATTTTCTATGGCTGGGTATTGAAGTGGTTAAATGATTATCCTAGCCCTAATCTTACAAAAAAATAAGTGTGAGATGTTTGGTTTAGTGCAGGGTTTTTCTTGAAATCTAGGAGCCAGCTAAAAAATTTAGGAGCCAAAAAACGCACCCGTCCCGTCAAGCTTGCGCGCAGAAGCGAACGCATACTTGAGTAGCGCCCACATATGTAAGCGGTATTCAAACCACACATGTGAGGTATCGCCGCGATTGGTAGAGTGAGAGCAATAATTCTAGCCCTAGACCTCCTCTGTAACTCAAAACATGCAACCTGTAGAATGCAACCTGTCGCCTATAGAGATTTTAAAGGGTAAAAGTTTGTCGCCATTTCACAAGCGGACGCAATTTTTAAGCGCGACATGTTGAGTATCAATTTACTCGGCGTAACATCTTTCAGAATATAAAAAAATAATTATTGCAACGATCGCCATTTTATTTTCTAGGGTATTAGAATAAAATATATATATATAATGTTTGGGGGTTCTAATTAGAGGGAAGGAGATGGCAGTGAAAAATGTGATGTAATGTAACCTGTAATGCCAACTGCCACCACAAGATGGCCACTCCTAGATTCCTTCTGCAGGCCTCAGCTTCCTTCTGTGAAGGCCGCAAAGCCGTGGTCTCAATTACCAGCTGGCCCACCGGCCGGTAATTGAGGCCACGGCTTTGCGGCCTTCTGCAGTCCTCAGCTTCCTTCTGTAAAGGCCGCAAAGCCAATTACCGGCGTACGCGGGCCCCGCCGCAAACGTGCCCCGCGATGGCCGATAATTGAGGCCGTGGCTTTTCGGCCTTCTGCAGCCCTAAGCTTCCCCAGGTGCCAGGTCGTAATTTCTTATCACAATTGCGACCTGGCTCCTGGATTTTGTCAAGGCCTGGTTTAGTGAACAGGTGATGTTCCCGCAATATCACTTTAAATAAATGTGTAACTTAACTGCCGCAAACAATGGTTAGTAAATCCGTGGCTAAAAAAGTGAAGTGAGTAATAGAGTGATGGTGTTGCGCTGTCAAGTATCAATATATCAAACAAGTGGTCAAAATGAATATATATGTGTAAATATACAACCAATAACATATAATGCACAGGAAAAAAAAATAAGTGCAAAGATTAATAATAGCAGAAAAGTGACCACACTCGTGCCAACCATAAGCGTGTGCAGTGACTGATATATAACCAATAAAAGTCGAGGGGGAGACACAGCAGTGTCAAATATGTTGAAGGGGTAGATTATGAATATTAGCAGTTTATTTAAATAACTGCTGAATTATTACTTACAATTGTGAAATATTTAAAATTGTTATATGTTTTATTTGTGCCTACAAAGTCAATTTAGTGTCCATTGTCCATTGTTCTATTCATTTACTATTAGGATGTGGCACATTGGCTATTCATGGTGTTGATTACCACCAAGGGGCAAATAGTAATCAATTAAAATTCAAAGGGGTAGATTAACCATATCTTCCAAACAAAGAATAAGGTGACTGGTGTCTATTTCCTTATAATTGCTGTGGCACCTCAGTGCTCTCTAACAGCTCACCTTACTGCTGTAAGATAACAGCATTAGATAAATGGATCTTTCTCTAGGGGTCCATATGTCTCCTCCCTCCTTCAAGAGTGTTTTCAATAGTGAACACAGCCTGTGGACCTCTGGGATAGGAAAGCCCTCCTCTGAGAGAATCCTGGGGGCCCTACCCAATACTCTCCTCAATAGCAATATGCAAGGAAGAGATCTCCAATAGTGTAGTACATTTTCAAACGTTTATTTAAATAACTGCTAATTTATTACTCACATTTAAATCGATAAAACAGAAATATAATCCACAAGTGTCAAACTCATCCTCCTACGTCACTTCCGTTGTGCCTAATGCCCCCAATCCTAGCGCGTATCGGCTTATCCACGTGATTTCATCAGGGGATTCTCACAGAGGAGGCCTTTCTGATCTCAGAGGTCCACAGGCTGTGTTCACTATTGAAAACATTCTTGGAGGTGGACAGAGACATATGGCCCCTAGAGAAAGACCCATTTATCTAATGCTGTTAACTTCCTGTTGGTTGTTATCAGAAGGCCCTTGAAAACACCTGTTAGTGATGCTAGAACACTCGCTCTGCAAGTTATTGCATATAGAAATCCTTATATAGCGAATGGTTCAAGAGACACTGATCAGTTTCAAATCTTTCTTGGAAGTTAAAATTTGATTGGTAATGCAGTGTATAAAAAATAGGTAGTTATACAGCAGAGGTGTCAGAAAGTACACTAATGCAAAACTCTTTTTTTATTTCAAAGATTTTTATTTTGTTTTCAAAGGTAATACAGAGTACAAATAAACTACAGACGTCGTGTAATGACGTTGATGAACAAAAAATTGGCAAATGTAAACGTAGTCTTTAAGAAAGGTGTCAGGTAATACAACATAATGTATAGAGCATAGTGGATTCTAAACAGACGTGTTTACCTGCCCTCTGATGTGGCACCCCACATGGGAACATTAGTGCCACATGAGAGGAGAGTTGATTTAAAACAGAGGTCCACTGTGCGTCGTTGTTGGACCTTAACAAAGCTGGTGCGGTGCAATGTCAAAAAAGAAAAACAGTAAACAGGAGACAACAGTGTATACATCGTGGGTACTGCTCGTTCAGGAAAAGTAGCAGAAGAGTGCGGTGCCCTATCGTTGCATGGTAGGCACAGTCTCTGTCCAGTCGATCCAGGGTTGCCAGAGAATCTTAGTTTTGAGGGAGCGGCCGGTGCTGGCTGCCGTGACGGTCTTGTAACTAAAGTGTAATGTCACAATTTCTATTACCTGTGTCACGGAAGGGATCGTGTCCGACTTCCAATGTCTCGCAATATTGAGCCTGGCTGCCAGGAGAATGTGTGTGGTTAAATGTCTCACAGGATGGGGAATATCATCTATGGTTAGGTTGAGATTTGCTAGGGCAGGTGATAGGGGCACCTTGACATTGGTCACATCGGAAATTAACTGGAAAACATCAGTCCAGTAGTTGGTGATATCAGGGCATTTCCAAAAGATGTGTAATAGGTCCCCTTTGGCGATTTTGCATCTCCAACAAGTGTTGGGATATTTATTTCTAAATGAAGCCAACTTTGAGGGGGTGAGATACCATCTGAGGGAAATTTTCTGAGTTAGTTCCCAGAGGGCCGAGGATTTAGTGGCCTTGTAGGCAGATTTGAAGGCATAGTGCCATTGGTTTTCCGTAAAGGTGTGTGAAAGGTCAGATTCCCACTTGAGGTGAGGGATCAGTTTGGAGAAGGTGGATTTGGCGTGTAAGACGTTGTAGAAGTGAGAGATGCCCTTAATTTTTGAGTTGGGATAGTCCCACGTTTTGGGAGGAATACAGTAAAGAGTAAGAGGCATGGTGTTTAAGCAGTGGCGTATTCTGAGATGGGTAAAACAGTCAAAGCCTGGGAGGTCATATTCAGTCTGCAGCTGGGCGAAAGGTTTGGGACGGTCTTTGTGCAATAAATCTTGGAGATGGTGGATCCCTTTAAGGGACCACCTTGCGAGTGGTAAGTCAGGTAGAAGGAAATGCAGGGATTCCAAGGGAATTGGAGGGTGAAATGCTATAGGGTTAGAAGCGTGTAGGGAGACCAGTCTTCCCCACGCTTGAGCTGATGCTTTAACAGGCGGCGGCATGGATGGCGGAACCTGTGTGCTTAAGGGGGTGCTCAGTAGCCAATTCTTTAGATTGGGTTTAGTAAGTGAGTAGTTTTCTATTTGACCCCAGGTTGGGTTCTTGAGCGGCTGGAACCACCCGGGTAGTTGAGCTAAAATGGCTGCTGTGTGATAGTCTCTAAAGTCTATCGACCCCGTACCCCCTACTAACTTGTGCTTGACCAGTGTTGAGTGGGCACATCTGGGTTTCTTCCCGTTCCGTAGGTATTTGTTGTACAGCGTTTGGAGAGATTTGAAGAAAGAGGTAGGGAGTGGGATGGGGAGGGTCCTAAATAAATATAACATTTGGGGCAGGCATATCATTTTAAAGGCTGCTAGTCTCCCTGACCAAGAAAGCTCCTGTTTCGCTATAGATTGGGATGTCTTTTGGATGGTTTGTAGAAGTAGCAGGAAGTTGCAGATTTTTGGAGAGATTTTTGAGTGTTCTCGGTAATTGAGTGCCTAAATACGAAATGTCATTGTGTGCCCATGCGAATGGGTGTTGGAGTTGTAGGAGATTTCTAGTTGTGGCATCAATGTTAATGTCCAGTATGAACGACTTAGTTGTGTTCACTTTGTAGTAGGATACCGAGCTGAACCATTGCAATAGTTTTTGTACTTCTGCCAGGGAGGAGGTGGGGTTTGTGAGAATAAGGATAACATCATCCGGGAATAAGCTGATTTTGTGGGAGTGGGAGCCAATTTGGAGGCCTGAGATGGTGCTACAGGAGCGGACATGGGCGGCCAGGGGTTCCATAAGCATGTTGAAGATCAGTGGGGATAGAGGGCACCCCTGACGCATGCCATTCGTTATGGGGAAAGGGCAGGAAAGCATGCCTTCAGTAAATACTTGGGACGTAGGTTTGGTGTATAATGCTAAAATGGCGTTCCGGATTAGGCCCTTGAAGCCAAATTTATGGAGGACAGCTTCAAGGTACGTCCAGTGAACCCTATCGAACGCATTCTCTGCGTCCAAAGACAGGAGCAGAGAAGGCGTTCCGGTGGTTTCCGCGTGGTGAATCAGGTTAAGCATCCTCCTAGTGGCATCGGACGCTTGCCTGCCTTTTGTAAATCCTGTTTGGTCCCTATTAATGAGTTCTGGCATGATTTCAATCAGTCGTGTGGCTATGGTCTTGGCATAAATTTTAAGGTCAAGGTTGAGGAGGGAGATCGGGCGGAAATTTTGAGGAACGTTTGGATCCTTCCCTGTCTTTGGTAAGGTTATGATCAGTGCCTTTAAATATTCAGTCGGAAAAGAGGAAGAGGAGGCAGCATTGTTGAACACAGCGGTAAGGTGAGGTGCAAGGTCGGAGGAGAACTGTTTATAGTATTCTCCTGTCAAGCCGTCCGGGCCAGGTGCTTTACCACTATGGGGAATCTATTTCTCTACTAACTTCTTGTGTGGTGATCGGGTATTGAGCATTTTTTAGGTGTTGTACTGTCAGGGAAGGGAGATCAACGGCCTGGAGAAAGAGGTCAATGTCTGTGTGTGTAGGTTGCGAGGTGTTGGGGTCTCGCTTCAGATTATATAGGTCGCCATAATAAGTACTGAATGCATCAGCTATGTCCTGTGGGTTTGTTAAGGAGAGATTCGTGTGGGGGTGGAGGAGTTGGTGTATCTTAGTTTTAGTCCGTCTGCCTTTTATGCGTTGTGCTAATTTTTTCCCTGCTTTGTTGGAGGTAGAGTATGAGGACGCTTTGAGTTTCCTCTAAAAGAAGCAAGGTTTTTAATTCTTGTCTAAGTGAGAGCAGGAGTTTCATCTGTGTGTCTGTAGGGTTTATCTTGTGGGATGTTTCTAATGTCGCTATCTGAGCCGTCAGGTTGTCTATACGTTGTGTTCTCTCTCTTTTATGGCGTGAGCTCAGTGATATTAACCTTCCCCGCATGTACGCTTTGTGAGCGCTCCACACCACCGCAGGGTCAGACACGGAGCCAGCGTTTACTTTAAAAAAGTCAGCGATCTGTTCACGGATCACTGGCGTGTGTTTGTCGCTTTGGAGTAAGTAGTTGTTAGCTCTCCAGAGGAATGTGTTTCGTTGCATGTTAGAGTCTTCAATTAATATTGAAATAGGGGCGTGGTCTGACCATGTCGTGGTGCGGATCTTAGACATGCATACCTTCTGCAAAAGCCATTTGTCAGACAAAAAAAAGGTATATTCTAGAATATGTGCGGTGTCTAGAAGAGACACCATCCGGGTCCGCAATAGATGTTAACAAGTGGAAATCCAATGAGTCTTTAAGTGCAATCATAACACCTCTAGACTTGGTGAAATGGGGGGCATGGAATACGTCTGGGAACTGACGGTGGGAGCAGAGGTGCAGATCAGGTGGTGTCAGGTGCGTTTCCTGAATACATATGATGTCACTGTGGAGAGTCTTAGCGGTCTTCCACAGTGAGTGATGTTTGGCTGGGTGGTTTAGGCCATTCGCGTTAAGCCATAGAATTGAGAACGGCATCTTGTGTTCGGTAGGTTAGGGTGCAGTGTGAGATAACACTTACAGTTCGGTGTTGACAATCGATCTGGTGGGGTCCTGGTAGTAGAAACAGTCTCGACAGAGGTGCAGTCTAGAAGCCTAGGATCGAGTGAAGCAGCGGCTGTAGTTAGAGCGGTACTGCAGGTTTAGCTATAACAGGAAAAATAAGTAAAAAATAAGAAAAAGAAAAAAAAAGCAAAAAGAGTCATCAACTCGTGGAGGGAGGTGAAAACACTTCTATATCCTCCAAGTGGGGGTATTGAACAGTTAGTAATCCGGGAGAACAAGGAATCAAAGGTGACAGGTGTCAGGGCCCAGGGGAGCTGTGGTACTGTTGTTTGGCCGCCTCTGGTGGTAGTGCATACGCTTCTCAAGTGTGGCTGGGGTCCAGGTTTCTACGGGTAGCTGATACTCTCTTCTCAGGTTGGGCAGCCTGGGGTGGTTCTACCAGTATCCCTCAGTTGTGGAGAAGGCGTAGACCTTTAGTTAACTCATTGATCACGTGGGTCTGACCATTCCTCACAATAAGGAGAGTAGCCGGGTATCTCCACTTATATTGCACTTTGTGGTTTTGAAGAGCTTTAGTGCTTGGACTTAGCAGTCTGCGGAGCTGCAGGGTGTATTTGGAGAGATCTGGATAAAATTGTATGCCAGCAAAAGGCGCAGGTAGGGGAGATTTGGCTTTGACCCCCATCATCAATCTTTCTTTAATGTGGTAAAAGTGAATCCTCATCAAGTCATCTCTCGGGACTGAAGCTGCCAGGTGGGATGGCTTGGCTATTCTGTGGATCCTATCAATAACTACCTCCTGCGGGGATGCTTCGGGTACAATAAGGTGTATTAGCTCCATGGCATACCGTGGCAGGTCCCCAGGTGCAATGTTTTCAGACACCCCTCTCAACTTAACGTTGTTCTTGCGGGATCTGTCCTCTAAATCGGCCAGCTTGGTGCGCATCCATATCTGTTCGTCTTTGAGATCCCCAAAGTAATCAATGACTTTATTCACTTTGGCTGTACATTCTGTGATACCCTCCTCAACATTGACTACTCTGGTGTCCAGGGCCTGCACATCTGAGGTGATCTTAGTAAATAGAGAGGCAAGGTCAGTCATGAGGGATGTCTGCAAAGACAGTTACATGTCCTTTAGAGTAGTGTCTAGCACTGGTTAGCCTGCTGTGGGGAAGGAGGCCATGGAGGAGTGTAGGGCCTTGCTGGATAGGAGGGGGGCTAAAGCCTGGGCCTCGATTTGCTGCCGCGGCGTCCGCTGCGGCAGCGTGTCCAGTCTCATTTTAGATTTTGCAGGGCTGGAGGGAAGCATATCACCCTCCTGTGGGTCAGGGAGCTGGTCTGAGGTACCTGCTTGATGATGGTCCTCCGATCGATCGTCCGGGAGGTCCGTATAGGAGCCGCGCTGCGCGGCCTGGTCAGCGCCATCTTGCGTGATACCATGTCTCTCCACCGGCTTGTAGGCGAATTCAGTTAATTTGAGAGGCTGATGCTCCGTGTATCTCTTCCTGGAGGAGCTCATCGTGACCTCCGGTGTCTATGGAGCAAGGATGGGCGAGGATAGTGTCGGGTGTGCGGCAATGGCGTGAGTTAGTGTCCCCTGGCTGAAGAGCTGCAGAGTTAGGCGTCCATCTCGTTCTCCGGCCGGACACGCCCCCACGAATGCAAAACTCTTGAAAAACGATTGATCCTCTATAGAGCTGTATGTACCTATTTTGCAGAGAATTACATAGAAATCAGATTGCGCTAAACTGCTTGAACTTTTTGAGCTAAGTTACTATACTAATACTATACGTTAACTAATTGCTTGGAATTGCTTTTTAATACAAACCTTTATTGTGAACCTTAAACATTTCTCAAAATCTGACCGTTTACTATCTACTACAGAATATAATATATGTCAGCATTGGACATTAGTAGGATCTTGAGAAGGTCATCACATTTTTCGGCCACTTCGTTTGAATCCACCCAAGAAAAATACATATATATTTTTTACAGTTACATATGAATGTAGTTTATGTATAAAAAAGACACTAACTATTGATTTCTAAATAAGACAATATATAATAATAATATACAAGTCAATTTAGTTGATATCCAAAAATTGCAAAAGTTTTTATTCTCGTGAATAATGATAGTTTTTAAAACATTTGAAATGTTTTAACCCTTGGATAGAACTGTAGAGGAAATGTTTTTTTTTCAGCTTAAAATATGGTTTGTAGGACTAAACCTAACAGTTGCACCAACTTGTTTCAGTGTTCCATAAAGACAGAATATATGCATTTAGCAATAGGATCTATGCTATAGTAACATATCGTAATGTAGACACAGTGAAACCGAAACAATAACATGCAATTACGTCTAGACGCTCAAAGCATAACTTGTGTACTTTGAGATTAGCTACATAGGTAGAATTGTACACTCATAAAATAAATCCCGGACCTATTGTATTTCATCATAAATATAAACTGTTCAGTAAGCTGATATGCCTGCATTTTACCAAAGCAAATATCTGTGCTTTAACAATGTATTCCATAAAAATAATTCTTACCTCTTGTTGATTTGGTCATATTCGGTGACATTTTGTTATTTAGAGAAATGACTCATTTCCAGTTAAATCATTGCCAAACTATATCTGACCTCTTAACCTAATCCCCTAGAATTACTAGTTAATTATTCAAAGAAAAAAAATGTATTGTATAAATAAAGATTAAATAATGACAAACTTTGCAAGCAATACATCAGCTTTAGTTTACCATTGAGAACTAACTATAATAAACTGTTAAGAATTATCTTTTTTGTTTTGTTTCCGCACAAAGGTATTTCAATCCTCTAAATAAGGAATACAAGAAAGGAAAAAACTGCTTAAAAAAAATCGTAAAAGTTTTTCTCTTGTGTTTTTTTTTTTTTGCAAAATAATCTAGGCATGTGGGTCGTATTTATTAAGACTTGAGAAAACAATGATTTGCACAGAAGTGAAGACTTTTCCCATAGAGATCGATCAGATTTTTTTGTTTAAAGCTGTAAACACTTACAACACTTACATATACCCAGTGAAGTGACCGGCCTCACAGAGGTGAAACACATCCTCCTACATACTGTAAGATGTACCTGTTGATCGATAACCCTCTTTTCTCTACAGCTGTTAAAATGGGAAGAAAGTACGAAAAATTGCGCCAAGTGAAAATAAACTATAAATGAGCTGCTAACACCACAACTGACAAAATTGAAAATTAAACAAATGAAAATAAAGTGTAGCGCTTGAGTGATATCATATAAATCACGTGAAAAACTGTAATGCAATATATGAGTGACCATATATTATGTGAGAAGAAGGGAGACCATTCTGTGTCCCAAGAATATTAAATCTCCAATATACCAATATCAAAGTGACATACCATGTGAAAGTAATGTCTAAAATAAAATGTATAATGGTAAAACACTGAGTCCACCACAGTTATGCATATATGTTAAACATATAGAATGAAGTGTATATACATAAAAAAGCTTGATATAAATATCCAATAAGAATGGATCTTTGTAAATGCCACAATCCAAGGTAGGTGAGTAAAAAACAGTTCTTTCAAATGTATACTTAATGTGAGTGATCAAGTCCACAGTATAGATACTACTTGTGTGAGATCTCAGCATCTGCATGACGTGCATGGGATAAGATGGCACCTCCCCAAGCCAGTCACGCACTAGCCACAGATCGCGCTAGGCATTACGGGGACTGTAGTCACTGTGTGGCGCTGTGACGCGCGCAACCCATACAGTATGGGATGCGCGCACATCACCACACATCATCATGCACATCCTCACGCACACGTGCCCACATGACCATAGGAAAGGAAAAAAGGCAAGGGAAATTTACACAGAATCTCCCCCCGTCTGAAAAGTTGGGGGTGGGGAGCTGAAGTTACATTGTGCAGAGCTTAGTGAGGGGAGCTAAGAGCCCTAATTGGATGGAAAGGACACACGCCCCTTCAGACAGCACACAATAACAGAGCTGAGGCTGTCAATTACAGGCTGTGTGCTGGAGCTCTCTCACCTGTCACCTTTTTTCTCTAGGATGTGGGATGTGAGATTTGAGATGCTTTGTTCATATTTCATGTCTGAGGTTGGCCACTGTCTTTTGCTAAACTATTCAACCACTCCCATGCTCACTGCTCAGGTCACCTCAACCTTAAGGCTAGTCATTTTGTAGTCCAATATAACACCTAGGGGGTAGAAACAGACTCTTTGCGTTGTGTGTTAACTCAAAGTAAACATGTGCATGATGACATTCTAATTTTTTAGTTTAGTGAAAATCAGTTGAAACGTTCAATTCGTTTTCAGGATTTGTATTTGTATTCAGAATTTGTTTTATGTATTTTATCAAATTTTCTATGAATTCACCCCTTTTTTTAGATTCAAAATGTTTGAATCGTTAAATTTTAAATTGGCCAAATTGAAAACATATTTTTTTTTGTTATTAGAATGCAACAGCTTGCGTGCAGCTTGATTTTGGAACTGACTGACAAATCGATCGACTAACATCTATGTTCCAATGATTGACTTGAATAATATGTTTATTCCAAATATGTTGACTTTTCTAATTCCTAAAAGTAATATGTTAATTCATTTTATAAACTTTACTATTACAATACTGTGCAGAGGTTTTAGCTAGACAGCTGAGAAACAATTATGTCAAGTAAAATTCTTTAAAATATATCTATATATATCTATTTAACACCATCCAGCTTTCCCTCAACTCTGACCAGTTTCCCAGTCCAGACTGCTGAAAAATGTACCCACAGCATGATACTGCCACCGCCATGTTTCACTGTGAGGATTGTTTTTCTATGGTGATGTGATTTGCCTTGGTTTGACCCAGACATAGCGTTTTCTTTGATGGCCACAAAGTTACATTTTAGTTTTATCAGACAAGAGGACCTTCCTCTATACATTTTGGGAGTATCCCACATGCCTTTTTGCAAACTCAAAACATGCCATTTTGTTTTTTTTGCTGAAAGTAAAGGCTTTCTTCTGGCCACTCTACCATAAAGCCCAACTCTATGGAGTGTACGGCTTATTGTCGTCCTATGTACAGATACTCCAGTCTCTGCTGTGGAACTCTTCATCTCCTTCAGTGATACCTTAGATCTCTGTGCTGCCTCTGTGATTAATGCCCTCCTTGCCCGGTCCGTGAGTTTTGGTGTGCGGCCATCTCTTGGCAGGTTTGCTGTTGTTCCATGTTCTTTCCATTTGGTTATGAAAGATTTGATGGTGCTCCTAGGGATCATGAAAGATTTGGATATTTTTTTATAACCTAACCCTGACATGTACTTCTCAACATCATCGTCCCTTACTTGTTTGGAGAGTTCCTTGGTCTTCATGGCAGCGTTTGGTTAGTGGTGCCTCTTGCTTAGGTGTTACAGCCTCTGGGGCCTTTTAAAAAGGTGTGTATATGTAATTACAGATCATGCACACAGATTGCACACAGGTGGACATCATTTCACTAATTGTGTGACTTATGAAGGTAATTGGTTGCACCAAAGCTTTGGTGCACATCCCAATTATCATATTTTTTATTTCTGAAAAATAGATTTATATGTTTATTTTTCTAATTTTACTTCACCAACTTAGACTATTGTGTTCTGATCCATCACATATAATTCAGATAAAAAAAAAAAAAAAACACTGAACTAAAACTGTATTGTAACAAAATAGGTAAAAAGCCAAGGGGGTGACTACTTTTGCAAGGCACTGTATATATATCTATCTATCTATATATATATATATATATATATATATATAGATAGATATATATATATATCTATATATATATAGATATATATATATATATATATATATATACCGTATTTATCGGCGTATACCGCACAAAAAAATAAGGGGAAAATCGTGGGTGCGCGATATACGCCAATACCCGCTTCCCGCGCTCAGTTTGAATGCCTCCGCCGACATATACCGAGTGCAGTACACTCAAGTACATTCGGCCAGGCTCGGCTTCGCTCGTGCTCACGCATAAACGTCACAGAGCGTGAGCACGAGCGAAGCCGAGCCTGGCCGAATGTACCCGAGTGTACTGCACTCGGTATATGACGACGGAGGCATTCAAACTGAGCATGGGAAGCGGGGATTCGACTCGAGACAGCGCTGGAGAAGCCAGGAGGACACCACTGAAGCCGAAGACGGACGCCGGACCGGACAAGGCCACCGATGGACGCCACGCAAGATACCAAAACTGTAAGTACTAAAATGTTTACAGGAATTTCGGGTCCACATTAGGGGTGCACGCTATACGCCGGAGCGCGCAATACCCTGATAAATACGGTATATATATTAGGGCTGTGGAAATTAACTATTTATTAATCGATTAATATTTCATTTTTTTGATCGATCAAAATTATTTTAATTGGTACTCACCTCTCCACCGGCTTCCGGGCCTTGGGAGTTCCGTCGGAGATCCAGTGACGTCACGGATACCGGCGGGGCTTGCCATGTCCATCTGAAGGGCTCCTTTGCTGTGCCTTTATATCTGCATGCCGGCGGGACCTTACTATCTGCCACATGCAAGGGCTGTTACACTTCTCTCTATCAACCTGGTATTCTACAACCATCCACTGGGAGTTGTGATAGTTCCCTTCACAGGGCATCTACATGCCGACGGACTGATGTTAACCTCTCCTCATCTGGATTCAGCAGTGGCATCGTTGTACACAGTTGTATACCAGTATCATACTTAGCTACATGTTTCTATGACTGCTTTTGCTACCCTTTGGTATTACTCGCACCATTTTTACAGTTTATGTAGCTACATCGATTTTATCTCCAGTGCAATATTTATTTTGTTACCTACTTGAAGACTATAAAAGTTTTAATGCTATTCCCATCCAGCGTTGCCTTTGTGTGTTTTTTTGTATCCTGCTATCCATTGTTCCAGTGGTTGGTAGCTGCACTGGGAATCAGCCTGCAAGGAGGAGATCAGCTAAAAGTAGTTGGATCTGTATGTGCGTTATAATTAATCAAAATTAGTCGATTAATCGATTTAAAAAAAACGATTAATTGAACACAAAAAATGTGATCAGTAAACGCCCTAATATATATATATATATATATACATACAGAGAGAGAGAGAGAGAGAGAGAGAGAGAGAGAGAGAGAGTGAGAGAGATTGTATTGGTTTCTTATTATCAATTTTTCACATGCAAAGTAAAGAAATAAAATAAAAATGTTCATCAAATTATCATTAGGAATCTTGAAATCACCTTTGGCTTACAAAAAAAACAACATTATTTCAAATTGGTACTCAAATAAGACACAGTGGGGTTGATTTACTAAAGGCAAATCCACTGTTCACTACAAGTGCACTTGGAAGTACAGTCACTGTAGATCTGAGGGTAAGATCGAAAATGTGGGGAAGCTCTGCTGATTTCTTTCATCCAGTCATGCGCTAATAAAAAATGCTGTTTTTTATTGTCCTTGCATATCCCCTTCACATCTACAGCGACTTCACTTCCAAGTACACGTGTAATGAATTTTCATTTAATAAATAACGTCCTAAAGTCTTTGATTTCAGCAATATGTTTAAAGTTCAAAATCTCTCTTGAATTCAGGTGCAATTCAAGTTACAATCTGAATCAAATTTTGAGTCAAATTCAAACTAATTTAGTTTTGTTTTTCTGGAAGTTTGTTAAAATTCATTAGAAATGTAATTTGGAATTTTGTGTGCACCCAAATCTCCGAATAACTAAAAATGTGTCCAAATTTATATTCGGAATGAAAGGGACTTCACATGTCTAACTCAAAGAGTCTGGCCCAGATTCATAAAGCAATTGCGCCTGTCTAACTGGTGTTAGACAGGAGTAATTTCAAATTTCGCGCGCCGTATCACTAGTTTGAATCCTCAAACCATGATACGGCGGCTTCGGGCTTCGATCCGAGAGGCTTGCGTCTTCGTAAGCCCTCGGATCTACGCTGCGATATTTTTGCGGGCGCTGGGAGGAGTTTGCGTCGTTTTCATGCGTCGGGATATGCAAATGTGTTTTTACGGCGATCCACGAAGATACGAGCGGTCTTCGCAAACGCTTACGTCTGTTTTTTTTTACGTACTGTTAGACCAGCTTTTTGCTGGTCTAACGGTGCGTAGCCCATGTTAAGTATGGCCGTCGTTCCCGCGTCGAATTTAAATTATTATTTTTTTTTTTTGCGTAACTCGTTCGGGAATAGAAATGTCCGTAAACGATGCTACTCAAACAACGAATGACGTAACAACGTGATTTCGCGCAATGCACGGCGGGAAATTTGCGAAGGAGCATGCGCAGTTCGATCGCCGCGGGAACGCGCCTATTTTAAATCCTTCACGCCCCCTACTCGTCTAGATGGATTGCGAAGGGAGAAATACACTACGCCGCCGTCGTTTACTGGACAAAATCTACCTGGATTCCACGTAGAGCCAGGTAAAAAACGGCGGCGTAGTGTATTTCTGATACGCTACGAGAATCCAATTCTCTCTGAATCTGGGCCTCTGTTTCTCCCGCCTAGTTGTTCTTGTGTAGAAGTATGCAGAAGACATAGGACAGCTTAGAATTTCAGACAAGATTGGCAAGTTTTTTTTTTTCTTATTGCACTTATAAAACGGATACAAAAAAGTGTGTCCAATGGTATATTTAACAGATCAAAAGGCAAGGGAAAAAAAGAGGAGAATATTCTATTTTTAAGCCATAATTTACTTTGACATTTTGACTATGGCCAACAGGCTTATAAGGGCCAATGCGTGACTGGCAGTTAGTGTTAGGTCCAGGATAGCCCCTGTACCCCCCCTAATAAAGTTTTAACCCCTTAATCACCGCCCTAGTTAACCCTTTCACCCCCTATTGCCAGTGTCACTAAGCGATCTTTTTTCTGATCGCTGTATTAGTGTCGCTGTTCCCGCTAGGTAGCTTTTTTTTTTTATTGCGATTTTTTTTACTAAAGACATGTGGCTGAATAAATTTTGGCCTAAATGTTTGACTAAAATTTTGTTTATTTGACTCTTCTTATAACAAAAAGAAAAAAATATTGATTTTATTTTTTCAAAAATGTCGCTCTATTTTTGTATATAGCGCAAAAAATAAAAATCGCAGAGGCGATCAAATACCACCAAAAGAAAGCTCTATTTGTGGGAAGCAAAGGACGCAAATTTTGTTTGGGAGTCACTATCTATTCCCTGTCACATTGGTGGGTTTTTTTTATGCTGTTGGTGGAGACCCACCCCTCACCGGAGATACGAGTGGCTCGGATTGGCCAGCTGACCATTCCACATGGGTCATTCATATGAGAGGGATCCCAGGAATGCTCACATCCACAGAATGATACTCATAAGGTAACAGAGGCTCCTTTATATCACACACAACACTTTTAAGGTCTTTTCTGGTATCACTTATTATATTTCACCATCATTATGGAGTGCACATAGTTATCAAATGATGGGTTTGGACTTGGTACATGCGCACACATAATACATAATGGTACATGCACACAGCAATCACATACCATATATCACCTACATTTATTCACTGGTATAGGTTCACCTTATCAATAGTTCATTCATCTCACATTGTCTCATTTACATATCCTTGCAGAGCAGTGTGGGTTGTCAAGCACACACAAGATTCACGTGGTTGTGATATAGTCGCCTAGTCTTCACCGGCCGCTGTCCCCGATTTGGGTGGGATTCCTCACCTCAGCCTCGGGGGAGATCATCATCCTTGTCCCCCATCATCCCTTGGATATACTGTAGGTTGGGTGTCGCTATAGGACCATTTTGAAAGTTATAGACCCCCCTTTTTTGAGAGATGGTTCTCTCTTTAACCGCTTGCCTACTGCCCACCGTATTTTTACGTCGGCAGGTCGGCTCAGGTGTGCAAAATCATGTAATATAACGTGATTTTGCAATTTAGCCACTAGGGGTGCGGGCACCCGCGATCGCTCGTTACAGAGCAAGAACCGGGAGTTACATAGCTCCCGGTCCTTTCAGAGGGAGAAATGACTGATCGCATGTTCATACACTGTATGAACAGCGATCTGTCATTTCCCCTAGTCAGTCCCATACCCCTTTAGTTAGAACACAATGAGGGGACATAATTAACCCCTTCCTCGCCCCAGTGTTAACCCCTTCCCTGCCAGTGACATTTTTACAGTAAACAATGCACTTTTATAGCACTGATCACTATAAAAATGCCAATGGTCCCAAAAATGTGTCAAAAGTGTCCAAAGTGTCCGCCATAAGGTCACAGTACCGATAAAAAAACGCAGATCACAGCCATTACTAGTAAAAAAAAATATATAAATAAAAATGCCATAAAAATATTCCCTATTTTGTAGATGCTATAACTTTTGCGCAAACCAATCAATAAACGCTTATTGCGATTTTTTACGAAAAATATGTATCGGCCTGAAATTAGGAATTTTTTATTTTTTTTTATATTTTTGGGGGATATTTATTACAGCAAAAAGTAAAAAAATGTATTTATTTTCAAAATTGTCGCAGAGGTGATCAAATACCACTAAAAAAAAAGCTCTATTTATGGGGAAAAAGTACGCCAATTTTGTTTGGGAGTCATGTCGCACAACCGCGCAATTGTCAGTTAAAGCGATGCATTGCCAAATCATAAAAAGTGGCCCGGTCATTGACCAGCAAAATGGTCCGGGGCTGAAGTGGTTAAAGGGTATACTATATTTATAGATATGTTATTGATTTAATTTCAGAGCATTTTACACTTGATGTGTCGAGTATACTTTGAACTGATGCCTAGACAAGTTTGGTTCACTAAGAGCAATTGCTTATGTTATTATCAATTATATATATATATATATATATATATATATATATATATATTTGTTATATTATTAATAGATGAATGATCTATGAAATTGTACTGATAATTATGTTGTATTTTACTTTGTATAATAATTTATGTGAATACAAGTGAACTGTTATTTACAGTATATCACATCTTTTACCAAAGATTATTGATACTTTTAAACTGGATTGGAATTAATACACAATTTAATGATCAATACAACCTAGATATTTATTTAATGACATGCCTCGTATAAAGTCCCATTCTTTCCTCTTCCTTTTTTGTTCAAGCAAATATTAGGGATGGAGGTTTTCCACTGCTATAATTAGGTCGTGTCAGACCACATTATAATTTTTTTTTTAAAGGCTTTCCTTTAAAATCAGCTTTTGTTTCAGGCATTTTGGGGCTTTTATTTTTTTTTTGTTCCTAGGACCTTTTTTATACGTTTTGAGTGCTCAAACAGAAGCGTTCACTTGTTACTTGTGGAGCTGCCTTTTGTTTCAGCATGCCACTGTATTGTTTGAAAAAAAAAGTGCAGTAGTGTGAACATGAGATATGTCCAATATTTAATTCCCGTTCACCACACTCCTTTAATCCCTTTAGATAAAAAAGAAGTTATATATACAGTACATGAGTTAGGCTTATTATACATGAATAAAACTGTCCTGCTGCTAAACAGTACAACAGTAAAAACACTGCTGTATCCTCTGCAGTATCTTAAAGGGGTTGCAAAGGTTTGTGTTTTTCCACCTTAATGCATCCTATGCATCAAGGTGAAAAAACAAAGACTGGACCCTGATTTGCCTTCTGCTCGCCAGGAGAGCCATTCTACAGAACTGGATTTCCAACACTAGCCCAAGTTAAAAAGGAGCTGTTGAAATTACTCTACAAGGACAAGCTTAATACGGACCTAACCCATGAGCGGACTAAAACGCGTTTCTACCACTTATGAAAACCTTTCATGGTATGTACACTCACCCCCACGGATATAGCAAACTTCGAGAAGATGTCATTTATATATCACGATTCCTCTCGATGCAATTGACCCCCCCCTTTTTATTTTTATTTTATTGCTCTGTATAACTTTTTTGAAAAATGTTCATATGTTCTGCTTTATTCCCTGTATGTAATTTCTTCAATAAAAACATATTTAAAAAAAAAAAAGGTAAAAAAACACATGGCAAGCACCGGCCGCCCAACCCCCTTGTTTTACTTACCCGAGCCAGTTCACCTGCTCAGCTCGTCCCCGGCGTCCTCTTCTCCACGGAGTCTCGGCATTGATTGAATAGATTGATAGCAGTACAGCCTTTAAATGAGAGGTAGAATTGTATTTGTTTGCACTGTTTTTAGCCAGTTCTGGAAGTTTTTTTGGCAAAAATGCATTCTGGTACATGTCTTTATTAAAAAAAAAAAATACATGTATATTGGTTGGTTTGTGTGAAATTTATAACACCTACAAACTATAGTATATATACTGGAATTTGTATTTAATTTTATTTTTTTCATACTAATAATTACAGCGATCAGTGACTCATAGTGGCACTGTGATAGTGTGGTGGGCAATCTGGCGCTAGCTGATGCTGGCTGAGGGGTACACTAACTGAATAACGGACACTGACATGCTAATACTATACACTGTACTAATGACACTGGCTGGAAAGGGGTTAATATCTAGGGGTTCTTAAAAAAAAAACAACAAGTTCCACTGTCAGTGAAGGGAGCTCTGCATTTTTTACAATCGCAAAGCTCTGGTCCATGAAACACTGAGCCGATCTGCTGATCTCGGTGGTCAATCATTGGCTAAGACCCACTGATAAGTTTGTCCTATAACAAATTACGCCACAGTCAAGACAGCGGGCACATGTGCCCCCTGCCTGGGAGCACAGATAACATACTAGGTATATGATCCAGCACCCAGAGGCCACTTTGCCGCCATACTTCTACATTAGGTGGAAGGCATGCAGTTAAAAAGACAAAACATGGTAAAATACATTGCAGATATGTACTGAATATGTTTTTTTTAAAGGAACAAGAAAGAATAGAGTTTATTAAATCCTGTATACAAACTGAATGCTGGTTGTAAAAAAAAAAAAAAACATTTGTATGTTGACTACAAAACTTAAAAGATATAGCTTGCAGAATTGTTAGTTGCTGAAACAAACAGAAACAATGTTTTAGGATTCATTTTTAAATTTTCGAACTTTTAGGGAGAAGAAGGCCTTGGGGACTCAAGTAGTTAAATAACTTTAAATTATAGAAAGGTTTTAATTGTAGTTGCATCTGCTAGAGTGTATTCGTTTGTTTTCATACTGGGCGTGGCTTGGAGCGGGAGCTGGATGGACGTGTGAGCTCGGAAGCTCCAGGACACCAGCGGCACTAATCAGCCCTTCTATGGCTCTCATCTACCTGATAGGACTGCTTGCTAAGCCTGTGGGACCTGCTGCCATGCCCAGGAAGAAGCAGGCAGAAAAGAAGCATCAGCGTCTGACTGATTTCTTCACACCGCATGGCAAGGCCGGTGGACAAGATGGCGCCGAGGCCTATACACCTCCACAAATTTTCCTAATAAGTCATCAAAGAAAGGTAATCGCAACTAAATTATTTTAGCCCCCGATGACTCGACATCCAATTCCCCTACCCCATCATCCTGGAGCCCTGCAAAATCGAGGCCCAGGCTGGATGAACAGGGATTTGAACGGGCCGCAAGCCCAAATGGTAGCCAGGCCTCTGACTCGGGGGAAGACACGAGAGACTTGCCGGAATTGATAATCTCCTTCCCTACACAGAACCAAACGGTGCTTGATACGGTACTCAAGGACATGCTGATCTCCCTGAGAAGTACCTTGAAGTCCAACATGGCATCACGTATGCATCGCCTCAACAGGGATATTCAGGAGGTGGGCAAGTTGGGTGGCTCATATAGAGACAAAAATGGAGCAGACATGGAGGACAGGTCTAGAAGATACAAAATGAAGATTAGAGGGATCCCTGAATCTATACAACAGTCTGACCTGTGCCTCTATGCTGCAGACATGTTTTAAGCACTTATACCAAGCCTTACTGATCTGGATGTTACGATCGTCAGGATCCACTGCTTGCCAAAACCTTCCCATCTATTAGATCAGATCCCTAGAGATGTGCTGCTCAGGTTGCACTTTTTTCATATTAAAGAACAACTTATGTCAACAATGAGAAAGCAGGACAACGTTCCACTATCATACCAGTCCTTGCAGTTCTTTACTGATCTGTCCCAGTATATGGTAATGAAGAGAAAAAAGTTGCATACTGTGACTAAGCTGTTGCGTAATCATTACAGAAGAGAACAACACTTACACGGTGACATCCTTGGAAAAGGGTCTGGATCTTCTCAAAGGCTGGAGTATCCTGCCCACGCAGATGATGTTATGACCAGCACCCCGCATCGGGTAGAACAGGAGTATAAGCAAGTTAATGCCAGGAATGCTAAAACTCACATGTAAATAGAGCCTGATGGACTTTTTCTTTTCTCTTTGTACTTATGTACCTAAGTTTGGTTACGTTCCAGTATATTTGAACTTACCCCCCCCTAGTTACAGCGAATCGCTGTCCCTGGAGGTTTTTCAGCCTCCGTGTGAACTGTATCATCTATACAAAGATGGTGTTATTTTTTCTATTTATGTTTTTTTTTTATGTTTTTTTTTTGTTTTCTTTAAATCTCCTTGATCTACTTTCTGGATGTCAACGGCTTTGAGTGGACTTCTCTGTTTTTGCTGACCTACCAGTAATCCCACGATAGTTGTGCCTGACCGTGTCCCTTCAGTGCTATTCTTCCTAACCTAGGTCAAGGTCTGTAAGTACATTGCATATCTTGCTGAGATAGCTTTTTGTGGTTTAGTACCAGGATCATGTCTTCCAGTGGCACCCTGGGCCATCAGGTATTGGCCAATACATCAGCAATCTTCCCTCCTTTTCCATTATGCCAATTACCGTCTTATCTATAAATGCTAAAGGGCTTAACCACTTGGTAATGCGGAAATCGCTATGGAAGGAAGCACTTACACATCATAGTGACGTTCTCTGTGCCCAGGAGACACATTTTAACAACAAAGCACCACCGAAGTGCTCCCATTGAAGTTTCCTGCATGTGTTTACAGCTAATGCGCACTCCAAGTCCAAAGGTGTCCTAACCGCTATCCATGACTCAGTAGCATTTACTTTACATGACCAATTTCGAGTTCCTTTGGGGAGGTTTCTAATTTTAATATGTGATTTGGACTCTATCACTTACACGATAGTGTCGTTTTTTGACTGCTCCTTCACTCACAAAGCCCCAGGATGCAGCAATCAGTTGTTATCCCTAGGCTGTCTTTATAGGGGCTTTAATTGCTTAATTCTGAACAGCTGAAAACTTTTAACGCCTCAAACCTCTCTGGCCATCTCTGCAGCCGGCGCCCAATAGTAATTGGTGTATTGTCTAAACAAGGCAGAAATATATCTCCCAACTGGGACAACACACACAGATTTACCTGACTTCCTGTCACACTATTAATACTATATCCTGGAGTGACCATGCATCTATTGTATTGTCTGTTGCAGACCATGTTTCGTCTAGACCGAGTTCTGTTTGGAGGCTTTACACGTTTTTGTTGCAGGTGCAGGAGACGAAGGACAAAATTTGTAAGTATATAGTTGAATTGTTTGGTGATAATATGGGCTCGGTACAAATCCCTTTTGTGTTGTGGAACGCACTTGTTTTCATACTGAAGCTTTCCTTTAACATAGGTTAAAAAATCTCTGCTATAAACTTTGCCTAACTTTCATCCTGCAGGTGGTTGTCCAAAAATGGGGTATGGGTAACAAGGATTATTATTCTTTCCATATTCAGAAAATTACAGGCCAAGGCTCATTAACATTTTTATAAATTGTTGTTTTGCATTTCTCTAGCTCACGATGACATGATGCTATTAAAATGTTTGCTTAAGAAAAGCATTTTTCTTAATGCTTTTGTTTACTACACATGTCAAAATATCACATAAACAACTTCTTTATACCACCTGTAGCCTGAATCTTTGTGAACACAGGCAAACTCACTGCAAAGGATGTTATTACAATGGGTTTAGTTTGGAAAGATTGAATTTTTTAACCTTTGGATTAAAATTAATATTTAGATTTTCCATCTCTAATAATGATGTTAAACTTATGGGATGTTTAGATATTTTAGCCATGAGAATGTTCCTATTTAGACTGTAGCCGGCCACACACATTTAATCACAATAAATAGCATTTAATATGTTTACAGTAATGGAAAAATGAGTTAAACTTCTGTTTTTAAGTTATGAACTCAGCTGTTCTCTGAGTTAGGTTGTTTACAATCAACTCCATTTTCTTTTATTTTTCATTTAAATTAAGAAAAAGGCTTTTTTGTACCATTACCATAGAACAACAAAAAAAATATTTAATCAAACAATTAACTTGAGACAGTTGTCTCTGGTTGGTAAGGAAAAGGAAAACCGAGCTAAACACAGGTCAGGGCTGACATCAATATTTTCCCTTTTAACCTAAATAAGGTATACAGTGGACCTTTTCCAAAGAGGTTTAATAAACATATGACGCATTTTAGCAACATTGAGTAATTATACCGAAAATATATTTTCATTATGAAGATCTCAAATTCATTATTAATTGATTTGTATATTTAGTACAAAAACAAACCATGTATATAAGGAAATATCTAATAGACATGCCATGCCTTTGGGTAGAATAATGGTGGGTGGCCTAGGAAAAGGAAATTTCTGCCACAAGTTAATGTGATGTGGCTGCAGTCCAATATATGTTTCATAAGATCTCAAAGCTAAGCATGTCATGGCAAAAGTTATTTTATTTCTTTATTTGTAGAGTTTCAAATATAAAAAAAAACATACTTAAAGATACAAATTTACTATGCTCATTCAAGGCAAAGTGTAAAGCCCCTTTAACCACTTGATATGCATCTCTCCAGTGCCCACTCACTGATGCTTCCTCTGTTGCATTATTCCCTAAAACACCCCACATCAGTTAGTTTCAAAGATCAGGTGGAGTTCTGAAATCACCCATACCAGCTTATGGAGGTGTTTGGGGCTAGTGACTGACTGCACTTCATTATTGGATGGGGGTGACATGCTCCCCCATATTCAAAAGTACTGAGTATTTTCAGTAGTGGCCACAGTACAAAGCAAATGCTGTAGAGAAAGGTATAACGTGGTTGGGGAGTGGGCTTTGCACAGGCACTGTCACTTTGCCCTGAATGTGCAAAGTGAAATTGCCTCTTTAGTTGTAAAATGGGCCTTGCTGTATGAATCTGAATATGTTTGGTGCAGTTTTTATGTCAAATAGATTTTACTCTGTGATAAAGATGTTATAGGTTTTTCTTCCTAGTGTGTTTTTTTCTAAGGTAAATCTTTTATGCACTCATTTATAGTCTACTATTCCTGCAATCTAAGCATAATATTGGATAAATAATGAGGTCTTGGAAACAAGTCTAGGATCACTTCCAGAATGGATAACACTTAGTATAGGCAGACAGCAAGGAACTTAACCACTTCCTGATGGCCGCAGGGTGGTTCTTAATCTCTGAGTCGCCGTCTTTTTACAGCCTCCACTCCTCCGGACGAGCCCGCCTCATCACTGAGATGCCGATGCGCTTGTCCCTGGCGGCCGCGATGTCCGCCAGGCACCCACGATCGGCGGTTACAGAGACAAGGACGTGGATCTGTGTGTGTAAATACACAGATCCACGTCCTGTCAGGGAGAGAGGAGACCGATCTGTGTCCCTTGTATATAGGGACACAGATCGGTCACTTCCCCCAGTCACCCCCCTCCCACACAGTTAGAACACTATTCAGGGTACACATTTAACCCCTCCCTCACCCCCTTCAATACCAGTCACATTTATACAGTAATTAGTGCATATTTATAGCACTGATCGCAGTATAGATGTGAATGGTGCCAAAAATGTGTCAAAAGTGTCCGATGTGTCCGCCATAATGTCGCAGTCCCAATAAAAATTACAGATCGCCGCCATTACTAGTAAAAATAAAAATAAAAAAAATAATAATTCTGTCCCCTATTTTGCGCAAACCAGTCGCTTATTGCGATTTTTTTTATTTATTTTTTACCAAAAATATGTAGAATACATATCGGCCTAGACTGAGGGGGAAAAAAAATTGGGCTATTTATTATAGCAACAAATAAAAAATATTATAATTTTTTTTCAAAATTGAGGCTCTTTTTTTGCTTATAGTGCAAAAAATTAAAACCGCAGAGGTGATTAAATACCAACCAAAAGAAAGCTCTATTTGTGGGGAAAAAAGGACACCAATTTTGTTTGAGAGCCATGTCGCACGACTGCGCAATTGTCAGTAAAAGCGACGCAGTGTCGAAAGCTGAAATTTCACCTGGGCAGGAGGGGGGTATATGTACCCAGTAAGCAAGTGGTTAAACATGAGCCTGGTGTTTATTCAGCAGCATCCATATTACAATATATCACAACTCCCCGCCCCGAGATCACATGACTAAAACTGTTAACTGTTTCCTAACATGTATAAGGAACTAGGCATAACAATTGAACTTGAAGTATAACATAAAGCATACACATCAATACATGTTCCCTCTCAAGTATGAAACATTTAATAAGAAAAACATTTAATAGAAGACAAAAATCCCTCCATATTTTTGGTTTAATAGCTCGATCATAGCGAGAGAAAGTAAACGCTGTACACCCATAAATATGATATTCGAATAAATGTATAGCTCATCTTTCATAGGCCAGAATCCCTGTAGTTCAGAACACAGCCTCTTTCATTTTTCTGGCCAGCCATTGCACATGACACAAGTTAGTTTTTCTAGAACTTTATCCTGTTTGGTGTCTTATCTTCCCTTAGATGTGCATCTGATATTGAAATGTTCACTAGTACTGTATGTACCTGTTCTTTCAACTCAGGTTTATCCCGTGCTTCATGTCCTTCTAGAAACACAAGTTCTAAACACGAATATTGAGTCTACCGAGGATGCCAAGGACAGCATAAACGTATCGGCATATGATAATGCTGGGAGTGACTCTCAACTGGACACCAATCCTACGGATGATGAACCAGCCAGTATTCAACAATAACTCCCTCATGAGGGTTTGGGCTTCACTGCATGCTAACCTCAGGTCACGGCCCCTGAATTTACCCTGTTTTGAATACCACAAACCATAGGACAGAGGTCATTGAGAATTGTCCAGAGGTCAGGGCTGGCTGTGGACAGATAATAAGGAACAAGCTAGAGGAATGGATGGCCAGCAGGCATGAATAATAATGAGCAAGCCAAAGGACACAATAGGCAGTAGACAATGATAACCAGGAACAAGCCACAAGTAGGTACATGGCAAACAATGGAAAATACAGATTCCATAGTGGGAAGATATATCAATGGCAGCTAGCTTTCAAAAGAGTTTCTCGGGCAGTGAGCCAGAAGCTGCACCAAGTTAAATAACCCAAGAAGGGGAAGAAAGTGTGGGTCGTGTGGAAGTGCACATAGAAACACATGCATTTTTGGATGGAGGAAGATAAGTAGCAATGACTGATATTACATAGAAGTGCTCTGCTATGTATCCCACTAATGTCAGGAGGCAAGGTCATGGTGAATTCAAATGCTAGTTGGCAAATAAATAGACAAGCAAATGTCTGAGTTTTTGTTGATTCTCACCAAAGATCTTACTGTATATGACTTGATTTAGTTGTAACAAAATCATTGATGCCTGCACACTTACATTCACTGTACTATACTGTATAGTATGTAATATATAAGCCCACTAAACAGAGTGCTTCCTACACACTATTGCCAAAGAAACATTGAAACTGTGTTAATGAGGTTGTGAAGCTGAGGAATTTTACTAACCCAAAGCCTATGTAGGAAATTAATTAAGATGTTTTAATGGTGGCAATAAAAGGTTATACTATTGCACTGCTTGCCAATTACGTTATGTTCACACCTGAGCTTTTTTGTGCAGATAATCAGATATTTTTTTGGACTATATGATGAATGCATGTGATACACATTAAACAAAAATTCTTATGGATATATTTAACCATTTGTTGTGCATTTTTATTTGATTTCAGGAGGCAACAAAGCACACAATATGACTATTTGTTTCATTAAAGTACAGAAGCTCTTTTGAGGACAAGGAAATTGTGGTTAGCATGTTATAATTGAAGTACCATGTACATGTAACTTGTGTACAGGCAATGATCCCTCTAAAACATATGTAAATAGGTATTTTTTAAAAGGCAACATGCCTGTAAGAGAGTGATTATTAGGTAACCTCTAAATAAGCTTTGCTATATCCAACAACATTTCACTCCTGACAAATATGAAAAACATTGTTTTAATACAATGCACATTTATTCAATCTGATTTAAAGGGTCACTAAAGGAAAACATTTTGCTGAAATTTCTGTTTACAGGGTATAGAGACACTGTATTTTGGTGTATTTCTGTTTTTTTGCTGTGACATGTTGATGTTGTGATCTGTTTTATTATAAAGGAAATTTTTTTGGAGTGCGGCCGTCCTGGTTTTTCTCCATATAATTTTAAGGATTAGCTCATGATGACATTTCGTAAGACGCAACAACTTCCAGAGCAATTTGCCCATATTCAACTCTTTGCGGACTTGTCACAATTCACAATGAAATAAATCCCGGTGACCAAGGCCTTGCGTAACCTAATATCCCTTACCGCTGGGGTTACCCAGTTAAGCTCACTGTCACACATGATGGGAAGAACTCGGTGGTTACAGATATAGAGGCGTACCTTGCACTGCTCCGTTTTCTGGATATACTTCCGGACCAGACACCTGCAGGCCCCTCGCCTCCTGCGAAACTCAAAGCTCAATACGAATGGCAAACAGTGTCGAAAAAGAAAAGCGGTTAAAAGCACAATTCATAATTTGTCTCTCTAAGTTCAAACATGCTTTCAACAACCAAGGTTCCCACTGTGACCTGGTGTACTATGTACGCAGTTTCTGTTTACCCCTTCAGTTATAGGCTGAGGTTCTGCCCTCAGGTTCTTGCTTGGACATGTTTTTTTTACTACATTACCTATTTTTCTCCTAATTTTTTACTTTGTTTTTATTTTCCTATCTGCTGCCTTTCCCCATTGCCGGTCTGCCCTGTGATTGAGTCATCCTCTCTACACCCACCCCGCTTGTCATCGACGGCAAAAAGCTGGACGACTCTTTATCGTTGAGAGTAAGGTACTGTTATCATCTGCACCTACACTGTGCCCATGGTGCTTAATTTTTTTTTTTTTTTATGTAAACGACCTCAACCACCTGGCTAAAATGGCCTCGGTCTGGAGGGAAGTGTTCAAACTCCAGGCTGAAGTTCTCTGCATTCAAGAGACGCACTTTCTAAGCTGTTGAGCCCCCACGCTTTCAACACAAAAACTTTCTGCATGTTTTCTTGGCTTAAGCGTCTACTAAACAAAAAGGCGTATTGATTGCTGTCAGAGACACTGTTGCCTTTAATATGACCGAAGTCCATGCTGATCCTGAGGGGCGGTATCTTGTTCTGATAGGTGAATTCATCAATAAACCCTTTACTATTGTTAACTTGTATGCTCCAAATTCCCACCAATTTCGTTTTTTAAAGAGACCTTACTGTAAAATTGTCACCCTTCGGCGTGGGTCCCTGGCAATTTGTGGGGATCACAATCTGACAGTGGATCTGTCAGGACCTTGGCTTCATTCTGGGACCTCATCTGTGTCTGCCATTGTCTCTTTCCACTGAGATATCTGGGATGCTGGGCAGTTCCCTGTCTGATCTGCTGGACAAACCTGCCTGATCCATTGGAATACTCTGCCTTGTGTCTTGATTGCCTTGAACCTTGAACCCTTTGCTCCTCCCATGAACTTCCTATATAAGCCTGATCTCAGCACTTCCTCCTTGCCAGGTAATTGTGCCTTCCCAGCCAGTGCCCTGCATATTGTCTGCTCTGCTCCCATTTGTATCTGCAACCACCTGTGTTTGACCCTCGGCCTGTTTCTGGACTTCTCTATTGCCTGATCCCAATCTGCAACCACCTATGTTTGACCCTTTGCATGTTCCTGGACTTCTCTATTGCCTGATGCCAACCTGCAACCACCCGTGTTTGACCCTCGGCCTGTTCCTGGACTACTCGTTTGCCTGATACCTGCTCTGCAACTGCTGTAGCAATTTGCCTCTGAGCCTGACGCCTGATCGTGACAGGATCATTCTTTGGACACTATTTTTGATGTTTGGAGGTGTCAGCATGCTAAGGAGCGTGATTATACCTATCACTCTGCTAAACTCTTATTCGAGAATTTATCTAATTTTGGTTGATAAAATGCTTCGGCAGGCAGTGTCCTCCTCCACCATCCATGACATTTCATGGTCTGATCATGCTCCTGTCTCAATTATGGTGGTGGAGGGGCACACTCCCAGTCCTGCCTATGTGTGGTGGGCTAACTCTTGAGTTCTTCAGATGCCCTCCCATGTGGCTATGTTATTTGACAGTTTAGCTAAATTCTTTGCCGAAAATACGGGCTCTGTTTCAGACCTCGCAATGCTATGGTGTGCCCATAAGGCATTCTGCAAATATGTGCAAGGGAGAAGAGGCAGAGGACACAAAAAGTAGACCATCTTCTAAATGACATCAAATATTGCTACACCCTACAATGCCCTTGTATGCTACCACGCATGTGTCAAAGTCTTTTCGAGCATGCGCAGGTTTCCATTAAACAGGTAAGCATACACACTAATGGTTTTCTTGGCAGGAAACACTCTGCCGAGAATCCAAACGAGAAAAATAGAGGATTGGGGATTGCGGGGGAGGGGGTGGAGGAGAGGGTTTTTTCTTCTTTGTTTTTTTTTGTTTGTTTTCTTTGGAGAAGGGCTGGGGCTGGGTAGGGGTGGTAAAGCAGAGAGAGACAGAACAAGGGTAGGATCAATTGCTCCAACTCCACGGGGACATAGGATACCCGGAGGGATGGGGGCTAATTTGCCCAAAGGAGTGTAGGAACGGAATTCAAGATTTAAAGGGGGTATTAGTTGAGTAGACTCAATTTGTAGACTAATTGAGGGAGGGAAAGAAGAATTATGATGAGATAAGGAATATACAAACTGTTTTTTTTTTTTTTTCTCCCTGGAAATGACATTGTGAATTATCTGGAATATTTGCTGATTTCTTTGTTGTATGATGTGCCGGTTTCAAAACCAGAGGAAGTGCCTCCCAGGTTCATGTTACTTTTTCTGCTTAAAAATCAAATAAACGGAGGAGAAAAATAGAGAGCAGGTTCTCTATTTTTCTCGTTGAGATTCCCTGCAGTTTTACCGACGAGAAACCATACACACACACGGTTTTCACAGCAAAAAGCTCTCCCAGCAGCTTTCTTGACGATCAAACCTTGCGTGTGTACGAGGCTTTAGAACCAACCCTATTCTATTTTATACTTAGTTGTGTTGTGACGCTACTTGTATCAAGACATCGCTTTATTAAAACATTTTGCTTGTCTTGTAAAATGCTCTCAAACCAAGTTACGCTCAAACCAATTATTCAATGAAAACAGAAAGGTTTTATTTAAAATTCATTAGCAAGGGGGAAGAGATGAACCTAGAAAGGCATAATCTAAACATGTATAACTTCATCTTAATAAATCAGCTGATTTAAAGCTCAGCTATAACCTTTTCTTTTATTTTTGATTGAAATACTTACCTAAAGTGCAGATTCAGCAATATTCACTGTATGGCCCTGCACAGCACTTCACCAAAAAATAGCTATGCATGCACTTGTGCCCTGGCCCCATTGGTTTCTTATGAAAAATACATACTTTGAGAAATCATCTGTGGCAACCATCCCTACAACTTTCTCGAAGGAATGAATGGGGCAAAACTGTAAAAGTGCAGTATAAAGCTTCCATTTTCAGGAAATAAGACAGTGCAGCTCCAAACAAAGCCACGCTGTGAAGATCATTGTATCGGGGGTGAATGTAAGTATTTGTCCTGGAGAGCAGAACTTATGGGGCAAGCACCTTTTTTAGGACATGTAAATAAGAATGGCAACCTCCCAGGTCAAATTATACCTATTATAAGAAAGATGTACTGTATATGGGCAAGGCAGTTCACAGAACAATAATATACAGAAAGTGTCCAAGCACAGTTACCTGCTATTCGGCAAAAAAGATGTCTAAACTGCTTTAACACTTCAGAGTGTTAACAAATCAGAGCTGATAATTCATCAGCTGTAAATTGAGCTGTAGAGGGCTGTATACTGTGTATCCTAAGATAGGAGCTCTGTTAGTATGGCCTGGAGTTAGGGATGACACTATACAGAGGTAGCTTGTGGCTTTTACATGTATGCAACAAAAACTCTGGGCCAGATTCAGAGAGCCATTACACCTGTCTAACTGGTGTTAGACAGTAGTAATTTCAAATTTTGCGCGCCGTATCACTAGTTTGAATCCTCAAACCATGATACGGCGGCGTTGGGCTTCGATCTGACAGGCTTACGTCTTCGTACGCCTTCGGATCTACGCTGCAATCTTTTTGCGGCCGCTGGGTGGAATTTGCGTAGTTTTCAGCGTCGGGGTATGCAAATTAGCTTTTTCCGGCGATTCACGAAGTTACGAGCGTCGTTCGCAGTTGCGTACGTAATTGTTTCGCTACGTAAAGTTAAACCAGCTATTAGCTGGTCTAACGTTACGCGGCCCATGTTAAGTATGGCCGTCGTTCCCGCGTCGACTTTCAAATTTTTTTTTTTTTTTTGCGTAAGTCGTCCGGGAATAGGAATGTCCGTAAACGACGCTACTCAAAAAAAAATGACGTAACAACGTGATTTTGCGCAATGCACGGCGGGAAATTTCTGAACGGAGCATGCGCAGTTTGATCGCCGCGGGGACGCGCTTAATTTAAATGCCTCACGCCCCCTAATCGCGTAGTTTGATTCCGCCGGGAGAAATACACTACGCCGCCGTACCTTACGGGCCAAAATCTCTCTGAATTCCTCCTAAAGCCAGGTAAATTATGGCGGCGTAGAGTATCTCTGATACTCTGCGGGAATCTAATTCTTTCTGAATCTGGCCCTCTGTTTTTTTATGTTGTTTTTTTGCTGACTTGTAGGTGTGTTTAACCACATTGTGTATGGCACATGTGTACTTTAAGCTCATAATTGTCTACATTGTGATTATTGTGATTTAATTTTACTGTTTTAACATCGATAAAATATGCAAGTGTAAATGTAAAAGTGCAGTTTAAAAAATTTGATTTTTTGTAATGCTGGAAACATTGGGCCAGATTCAGGTACCCGTACATTTGCGTAGCGTATCCGAGATACGCTACGCAGCCGTATTTTACCAGCCTCTACACCGAATCCTGGTTGATTTTTGCCCGTACGATATGGCGACGTAGTCTATTTCTCACCGCGTAATCGAAATGCGCGATTAAATGAGGCGCGTCCCCACGGCGATCGAACTGCGCACGCTCCGTTCAGAAATTTCCCGCCGTGCATTGCGCGAAATAACGTCGATACGTCATTTGTTGTTTGAGTAGCGTCGTTTACGGACATTCCTATTCCCGGACGTTTTACGTCAAAAATAAAAAAAGACGTTGGAAAACGTTCATATTCGACGCGGGAACGACGGCCATACTTAACATGGGCTGTCTAATATTAGACCAGCAAAAAGCTGGTATAGTTTTATGCAGCAAAAAGATGACTAAAGATGCCGTAAGAGATTGCGATAGACATTCATAATTTCGTGGATAGTCGGCAAAAGCTCATTTGCATACCCCGACGCGGAAAACGACGGGAACTCCTCCCAGCGGCCGCAATTTTATTGCAGCGTAGATCCGAAGGCGTACAAACACGTAAGCCAGTGGGATTGAAGCGCAAAGCCGTCTTTTCATGGTTTGAAGATTCAAACTAGTGAAAAAACGCGCGTAATTAGAAAGTACTCCAGTCTAACACCAGTTAGACAGGAGTTACGGCTCTCTGAATCTGGCCCATTATCTTTTTGTATAGTCTATAGTGTTGCTCACGAATATTCGCATTGCGAATATTCGCTACGAATATTGCATATTCGAGTATTCGCGAATAACGCGAATATCGCGGCGAATATTCGCTATTTCGAATATTCGAATGTTTTAAATTTTTTTTTAGAACAGATCACATCCTAGAGATCCCCATCGACGTCTAAAAGCATTGCTGGTATGATTAGAGACCTTGGGCCGAGTAGCTGCAGCGCTCATTTTATATTGCCGAAAAATCGCAATGCGATTATTCGGTAATAGCGATATCGCGCGATTATTTTATATTGTAATATATCACGAATATTCTGAGCCAATCAGAGTGCTCCATTCCGCATTTCTCGAAATTTCGCAATTATTTTATATTGTAATATATCACGAATATTCTGAGCCAATCAGAGTGCTCCTTCCGCATTTGCCGAATATTCGCAATTTTTGTGTATTGTAATATATCACGAATATTCTGAGCCAATCAGAGTGCTCCTTCCGCATTTCTCGAATATTCGCAATTATTGTGTATTGTAATATATCACGAATATTCTGAGCCAATCAGAGTGCTCCTTCCGCATTTCTCGAATATTCGCAATTATTGTGTATTGTAATATATCACGAATATTCTGAGCCAATCAGAGTGCTCCTTCCGCATTTCTCGAATATTCGCAATTATTGTGTATTGTAATATATCACGAATATTCTGAGCCAATCAGAGTGCTCCTTCCGCATTTCTCGAATATTCGCAATTATTTTGTATTGTAATATATCACGAATATTCTGAGCCAATCAGAGTGCTCCATTCCGCATTTCTCGAATATTCGCAATTATTTTATATTGTAATATATCACGAATATTCTGAGCCAATCAGAGTGCTCCATTCCGCATTTCTTGAATATTCGCATTCGCAATTCGCAATTCGCAATTCGCATTCGCAAAAATTCGCGAAAATTCGCAATCATTTAATTTCCAAAAAATATCACGAATATTCGTATTTAGCGAATATATGTCGAATATTCGACTATATATTCGAGATATATCGCGAATTCGAATATGGCATATTCTGCTCAACACTAATAGTCTATTGTGATCTGTTCCTTGTAAATAGTAAATTTTTATGGGGGGTTTTAAATAGAGTTTAAGTGCACCTATGAACATCTGCAGAGTTATGCCACGTACACATGTTTAGAATTTCCAATGAAAAAAAGTCAGATGGACTTTTTTCATCTGAAGTTTCGATCATGTGTGGGCCCCATCTTATTTTTTTCTGTCGGTGTTTAGAAATAGAACATCCTTTATTTTTTTCTGATGGAAAAAAACAATATAAAAAATTGTGTGCAACTCTGGCGGAGAAAAAACCCATGCATGCTCAGAATCAAGTCGACGCATGCTCGGAAGCATTAAACTTAATTTTTCTCGGCTCGTCATTGTGTTTTACGTCACTACATTTTGGACGGTCGGAATTTGGTCTGATAGTGTGTATGCAAGACAGCTTGAACTAAATTCTGACCAAAAATTCCATCGGATTTTAGGGCCATCGTAAATTCCGATTGTGTGTACGGGGCAATAGTCCAGAGTGTGAACTCATACTCTAGGGCTATCTGTGGGATGAATAGGTGTATAAAACGCATGTGCAGGCCCTGCTGGAAAGATATGGACAAGCTGGTTTGCAAACTCATTGGCAATATTTTGCTGAATCGAGGACAGGGGGAAGCTTGATAGGGAGAAATTATACTTAAGGTGCAGTTACACTTTAAAATAGAAGTCACTTCCGGTTCCGGCGCCGTATGGAATAGCTGAAGCCCCTCTCAGCTCCCGCTTCACGTCCGAAAAAACAGCATAAAAAAAACAGCCCAGCACGCACCCGCGGTCGGTAGCACCCTCGGGAACCCCCCCTCACGCCGATGGATCGCTTTGTAGAAAAAACGGGCTCGCGATCGCAAACGGCCATCGCGGCCCAGCCACAAATTGAGGCCCCGGCTTCGGCCTTGTCGGATCTCCCGGCGGACGCTCTGGACATGGAGGTGAGCGGCTGCAATGCACCTCCGCCCACACATTCAGCCTCAGAGGTCCCTCCTCATGCCTCCCCCTCCTCACATAGTGCCTCTCCTTCCCTACACCAGCCTGATGGGAGCACAGAACGCATTGCTCAGGCTGTGGCTGCGCTGCTCTCCCCTATGATAGCAGCTTCTGTGGAGAAGGCAGTCACTGCTGGAATGAAACAGCTGAAGCAGCAGCTGAGTGAACACGCCACCAGACTCAATGAGGCTGAACATCGCCTCACTAACGTGGAAGAGGAACTGTATCAGACTCAGGCCACAGAGGAAGCCCAGGATAAAACCAATCACTATATACTCCAGAAGCTGGATGATTTAGAGAACAGATCCAGAAGGAGCAACCTGCGCTTTGTGGGAGTCCCTGAATCGCTACAGTCCTGTGCGATCAGAGATCTCTGCTCCAAACGCATACCTGAAGCCTTGGGCCTTCCTGGCCCCTGCACGGTTGAGCGAGCCCACCGTGTGGGAACCGTCTCCTCGGAACGTAAATCCCCCCGTCCCATTATCGCGAAGCACCTGAACTATTCGGATAAGGCCACCATCCTGCAACATTTCAGACAATCCAGATCCCTCCAAATTGATGGGGCCAAGATCCTGATCTTTGCGGACTACTCCATTGAAGTGTCCAAGAAGAGGAAAGCCTTCCAGCCTATATGCTCGGAGCTCCACCAGCGACAACTCAAATTCACTCTTGCGTTTCCTGCGATCCTGCGACTTAGAGCCCCCAACGGTGACCAGCTTGCCTTTCAGGACCCATCTGAAGCGGAAGTTTTCCTGCGCTCTCTCCGTGAAAACTCTTGTTCCGACTCTCCCGCCAAGGCTGATTCCATTCATCGCCCTCTGGATCAGAGGAGCCCGAGGAAGGATTCTCCCAAATGCTTCAAGCATTCAGGCTCTGACCGTCGTTATGCCCCCTGCTGACCAAGTAAGAACTGGCCTCATTACGTTCCAACAGGGACACATGTTATGTTGCTATATGTTATAGTACCACGGCTGAGCCGGCTTACACCGGTCTATACTGTTCTCCTTAGTTTTGTTTGACCCACCAATGGTAGTCCTAATTTTAAGTGTATTGTTATGTCTCCTGTCACATTTTAACTCCTCCGTTTCTACTCACATCTTTGCTTTTGGGCCTGCCACTCCAGAGCTCCCCCCCCCATCTATGTCCTGGCCCTGTTGATTTTGATAGCACTAGACGCACGGGCACGCCTGTACCATGGCACTCGGACTGTCCATGGGAGCTGTTCTTCAGAGAGATTCCATGCGGAAAAAAGTGAAGTTCTCTCCTTCTTTTGCATTTTGCTTTTTCCTCGCATCCACCTTCCCTATCTCCTCCCCACCCCAATCGCACCAGTTAGTTACTAACCTCCACACGTCAGGTGCATTGGCGACACCATCACATTTCCACCCGGCTAACTCTCCCCTCTCTCCTCGGACAGTATTTCTTGCTGGACTCACACCTACTTCATTTATAACACCGGCCCACACCCTCTTTACGTACCTACCCCCATGAAAGTAGTCTCCTGGAATGTGAAAGGGCTTAGGTCCCCCACTAAGAGACTCAAAATCCTTTGACACCTACATAGACTGAAAACTGACATTGCCCTCCTCCAGGAAACCCACCTCAAATCCTCTGATCTCCAACGCATGAAAAAACTCTGGGTGGGCACTGTCCTGGGCTCAGACGCATCCAGTCGCAGAGCAGGGGTTCTTATATTGTTCCACAAAAACCTCCCCTGCGAGATTATTCAGGTTGAATCAGATGAACAGGGTCGTTTCCTTTCAGCACATGTTCGCCTAGCGAACAAGGAACTAGTGATATCCAATATCTATGCCCCTAACAGCCCTGGTAGGCCCTTCTTCGGCGACCTCTCCACCTGGCTCTTGCGCCATCCACTCACCCCACACATAATAGGGGGGGATTTCAACACTATTCTCCACCCATTCGAGGACAGATCCACCCCTAAGCGACGCCTAAAATCACCAAAGACCACAGACCCGTCGATCCTTGCATCCACTATTGACTCCCTGCACCTCAAAGACATTTGGCGACTCTTACACCCGGCGGACAGAGACTTCGCATTCTACTCCATCCCACACAATGTGTTCACCAGAATCGACTACATCTTCTGCACTGACAATCTCGTTTCGAAAATCTCTGACGCCGACATCCACGATATAGCCATTTCAGACCATGCCCCCGTCTCGGTCTCTATTGATGACCCTTACCTCCACCTAAACCCCAGATTATGGCGCTTCCCTTCCTACCTCCACGACAATGCTGATTTTCAGCGCTTCTTGGAAAAGGCTTGGACAGAATATTCTACAGACAACTTACCCCACATTGATCATCCTAGTCTCTTCTGGGAAGCTGGAAAGGCCTTCCTCAGAGGCTGGATCATTTCTTATGCTGCCTCATTCAAGAAACAGACCTTAGCCAACTTTAAGGCCACAAGCGTCAGGCTCCGTCTGGCACAACGCGCTTTATACAACTCAGATTCCCCCTCACACAGAACCGAATGGCACACGGCAAAAACTGCCTTTGATTCATTAGCTGACACCATTGAACGAATTAAAAGGGCCCACTTGGATGCCACACTCCACAAATTTGGGAATAAAGCGGGCAAGCTGCTAGCGCGTCTCTGTAAAGGCCCGTTCCGTCCTACACACACAACTTCCCTTAGGGACACCTCAGGCACCATCCACACTGCTCCAAAGGACATAAATAAAGTCATGCTACAATACTACTCCTCATTGTATGCACCGGACCCCATAGACAAGAAAGCTGCACAAGCTTTCCTTGATAGCATCCCCATCCCCACGATCACTCTTTCCCAGCTCGAGTCTCTCAACGCTCCTATTTCCCCACTCGATATTTCCGACACCATCTGAAACCTAGCTCCCTCTAAAGCCCCAGGCCCCGATGGTTTCACAGGGATTTTCTTCAAAACTTTCCACACTATCGCAGAACCTTCCCTCCTCAGAGTTTACAATGCTATATGGTCGGGTGGCCCTTACTTGCCAACAGGGAATCAAGCCATTATTAAATTACTCTCTAAGAAGGGCAAAGACCCCCAGGAACCGGGTTCATACCGTCCCATATCTCTCTTGAATTTAGACGTCAAAATTTTATCCAAAATCATTGCCTCCAGACTAGCCACCATTATCCCCCCTCTAATCCACCCTGCCCAATCCGGTTTCGTGAAAGGGAGAACGGCCACTTTAAACATTCGTAAGGTGATGTTAGTCCTTGAACATGCCAAGCGCAACCCAGGAGGTGACCATTCCATCATCACCCTGGACGCAGAAAAAGCATTCGATAATGTCAGCTTCGAATGGCTCCAGCTAGTCTTATCCAAAATGCAGATCACGGGCTCATTCAACCATCTTGTAAACGCCATGTACACCTCCCCTGCGGCCAGACTGGTAGCGGCTGGCCTCCTGTCTGAAGAATTCCGCCTCCACAAGGGCACGAGGCAAGGCTGTCCCCTATCCCCACTCCTTTTTAACTTGGCTTTAGAACCCTTGTCCCGGTACCTAACGCAGAAGGCCCCACTGCACGGCATCTGTGTTAGAAATCAGGAATTACGCTCTTCCCTCTTTGCGGACGATGTCCTTATATTCACATCTGACCCCTCCTCTGACATGTCCACCATTAAAGCGGTCTTCGATGATTTTCGGCTCTGCTCGGGTCTCCGCATAAATTACGGGAAAAGTGAAATTCTTCCCATAGGCTCTGACTCCAATCCACCCTGGGTCCACCATTCACCATTCACAGTGGCTAAATCGCACATAACTTACTTAGGCATCAAGCTAGGGAAACTACCCTCCTCTATATACCACCTTAACTTTCCCCCTCTAATCAAAAAGATATCTCAAGAGCTGGATGGCTGGATGGATCTGCCTCTTTCGCTCCTGGGGAGATGCCATCTAGTGAAAATGGTCAGCTTTGCTCGCTTACTTTACCCGCTTCAGACGGTCCCGTTGCTTCTACAGCACAAGGACGTACAATCACTAAACAAGGCCATCTCAAATTTCATCTGGCGGAACAAGCGACCACGCATAGCTTTTGCAAAACTGCATCTACCCAGACGCAAAGGGGGCATAAATCTACCAAATGTTAGAATGTACAACCTAGCATGCTTACTCCGGATAGGCTTGGACTGGATTGCACAGTCATCCCGCTGCTCAAACTATGCCCTGGAAAGTCTCATGGTTCACCCCTATTCGTTGGTGGCCCTTCTACACTGCAAATGGAAAGCTGTCCCTTTTAGGCATGTGCATTTCGTTTCGTTCCGAATCGAAATTCGGACGAATTTTCCATTATTCAGACATTCGGATGCATACGAATTTCCGAATTGCTATAATAGCGAAAAATTTCGACCGTTTTCGGAATTCGTTCATTTTCGACCGAATTTCGAAAAAAAAAAAAAAAAAAAATGGTCGAAATCGAATTTTTTTTTTCGAATTCCGAATCGAATACCCGCGGACTAAATTCGATCGGAATTCGAAAAAAAAAAAAAAAAAAAAAAAAAAAATTCGAATTTAATTCGAAAAAAATTCTATTCGAAAAGAGACTATTTGTTTTCTAATCTGGTTGAAATATTTTCGATTTCGACCGTATTTTTCGAAATTCGGTCGAAAACGAACGAATTCCGAAAACTAATTCAACACATGTAACGAACCTAACTTAACGAAATTTATTAAATGACGAATTGAAACGAAACGAAACACATTTTTCACTTTTGCACATGCCTAGTCCCTTTACCCTTCCAGCACAACCTCCTGTTGAAAGATACTGCTATAGCCTGGAGGGAAATAAGGAAAACCTTGAAACTTTCCCCTTTTATGTCCAGATACCTCACAATCCAAGGGAACCCTCTTTTCCCACCTGGGATGGATTACAAATCTTTTCATGTTTGGGAACAGAAAGGCCTCACGAAATTCTCCACCCTCTGCAACTTGGACACGGGGCGTCCCCATAGTTTCTCGATGATCGCAGAATCCTACTCTCTTCCCCTATCTCATGCTCTCCATTTTAACCAGTGCGTTAGCTTCATTTGGGATTCTTGCAGGGAAGACCGCAAGAGATTCCAAGGTTCTTTCCCGGATTTACTCCTCCAAGCCGGTTCTTACGCTATCTCCGACATTTATAAACCCCTTCTTCAAAAATCCATCCCCTCGATCAAATCCTCTTCAGCAGCAAATTGGAGCAAAGACTTTCCATTCCCTGACATAGTGGACAAACTCCTACTGGGTTACAACAAGATTCATCAGCTCATCCCTAATGAAGCGTGGAGGGAAACCCAACTAAAGATCATCCATCGCGCCTACATACCCTTCATCTCGGACAAGAACGGCTCGAGCGCTGCCGATTGTCCCCTCTGCCATCACCCACGACCATCTCTCTCCCATCGTTTCTGGTTGTGCTCGTACAGTAGGTGACTGGGATATTATGTCAATCTCGCTCCCTTTCTTGGCGAGATTGACCACCTACGAGCCCCATCGCGGGAGCCAGCGCCGAGCTGGCTTGCCGCGATGGAGACAAAGCCGTCATAGAAGCGACGGGAATCCGACGCGGATTCCCGCCAATTCTACACGTGGGCGGAGTTTGTTATGAATCCTGAACGAGAAATCCCCGCCGGATTTTTAAAGAAAAATCCGGCATGGGTTCCCCCCTCAGGAGCATAACGGGCCCTTAGGTCGGTTATGGGTTGTAAGGAGACCCCCTACGCCGAAAAAACGGCGTGGGGGTCCCCCACAATCCATACACGACCCGTATCCAAAGCACGCCGGCCGGCCGGTCAGGAAGGGAGTGGGGGCGAGCGAGCGCCCCCCCCCTCCTGAGCCGTACCGGGCAGCATGCCCTCAACATGGGGGGGTCAGGTGCTCTGGGGCAGGGGGCGCACTGCGGCCCCCCACCCCAGAGCACCCTGTCCCCATGTTGATGAGGACAGGGCCCCTTCCCGACAACCCTGGCCGTTGGTTGTCGGGGTATGCGGGCGGGAGGCTTATCGGAATCTGGAAGCCCCCTTTAATAAGGGGGCCCCCAGATACCGGCCCCCCACCCTAAGTGAATGAGTATGGGGTACATTGTACCCCTACCCATTCACCTGCAAATACAAAGTGTAAACACAAATAAAACACACAGGGTATTGAAATATTTTATTAGTTGGCCGCCGGGGGGGGGGGTGTGTATGATCGCTTTTATAAAAGCGCCCCCCTCCGGCGGGCTTCTGTGGGGGGTGGGTGCCGCCGTCTGGTTCTCTTCTGCCGCCGGGGGGCGCTTTGATAAAAGCGCCCACCACCCGGCGGGCTTCTTTCGACGTCTTCGGCGGCGGGGGGTCTTCTCCCACTCTCCGGGGTCTTCTCCCGCTCTCCGGGGGTCTTCTCCCACTCTCCGGGGGTCTTCTCCGCTCTCCGGGGGTCTTCTTCTTCTTCAGGACTCGCCGCCGCTATCTTCGTGTGTTAGCTCAATTACTAGCGGCGGCGGCCCCCTCTTCTGCGACGTCGGCGTCTTCTTCTTCTTCTTCTGTTGTCCAGATGTTGACGCGACGCATCCTTCCGCTGTTATGCCGGGCGCGCGGCTCGCAGCGAAATATATAGGCCTGTCTTGTGACGTCGCAGTCCCATCATGCTCCGGTAGGTACCACGTGCTACCTAACCACGTGATACCTACCAGAGCATGATGGGACTGCGACGTCACAAGACAGGCCTATATATTTCGCTGCGAGCCGCGCGCCCGGCATAACAGCGGAAGGATGCGTCGCGTCAACATCTGGACAGCAGAAGAAGAAGAAGAAGACGCCGACGTCGCAGAAGAGGGGGCCGCCGCCGCTAGTAATTGAGCTAACACACGAAGATAGCGGCGGCGAGTCCTGAAGAAGAAGAAGACCCCCGGAGAGTGGAGAAGACCCCCGGAGAGCGGGAGAAGACCCCGGAGAGTGGGAGAAGACCCCCCCGCCGCCGAAGATGACGAAAGAAGCCCGCCGGAGGGGGGCGCTTTTATAAAAGCGATCATACACACCCCCCCCCCCCGGCGGCCAACTAATAAAATATTTCAATACCCTGTGTGTTTTATTTGTGTTTACACTTTGTATTTGCAGGTGAATGGGTAGGGGTACAATGTACCCCATACTCATTCACTTAGGGTGGGGGGCCGGTATCTGGGGGCCCCCTTATTAAAGGGGGCTTCCAGATTCCGATAAGCCTCCCGCCCGCATACCCCGACAACCAACGGCCAGGGTTGTCGGGAAGGGGCCCTGTCCTCATCAACATGGGGACAGGGTGCTCTGGGGTGGGGGGCCGCAGTGCGCCCCCTGCCCCAGAGCACCTGACCCCCCCATGTTGAGGGCATGCTGCCCGGTACGGCTCAGGAGGGGGGGGGGCGCTCGCTCGCCCCCACTCCCTTCCTGACCGGCCGGCCGGCGTGCTTTGGATACGGGTCTGTTATGGATTGTGGGGGGACCCCCACGCCGTTTTTTCGGCGTAGGGGGTCTCCTTACAACCCATAACCGACCTAAGGGCCCGTTATGCTCCTGAGGGGGGAACCCATGCCGGATTTTTCTTTAAAAATCCGGCGGGGATTTCTCGTTCAGGATTCATAACAAACTCCGCCCACGTGTAGAATTGGCGGGAATCCGCGTCGGATCCCCGTCGCTTCTATGACGCGCTCGCTGGAATGTGCTTTTACTATTCCAGCGAGTGCGAGATATCGGCAGCCTGTCGCCGAGATTCAGCGCGATGCTGGCGTGCTGAAAACACATTCTCGGCGGCAGGCACTGTATATCTCCTTTTTCTGGGACCAAGTCATCTCCTATATCTTCAAAATTACCCTATTGGTACTGCCGAAAGACCCCTTGCTCCTCATCTTTGGGTACTGGGATGATCAACTACTGCCATGGTCTCCTGACAACCGGCCACCTTATAAAGACTGGGTCCTGATATGTCTCTTAACTGCCAGAAGAGCCATCCTGAAGAACTGGATCTCACCCTGCCGCCCATCTATATTGCAAATTGAGCAGGAGCTTCTTAGTTTGTTATACAAGGACAAAATCAACACAGATCTCAAACAAGAAGCCTCCAAAACGCGCTTCTACTCCCGATGGTACGCTTTTATGCGTTCGACACTGTCCACAAAAGACCTGGATGACTTTGCAAATGGCTCCTTCTCCTATTATCTCTAACTCCTTTAACCTCGCCGAGAATGCTCAGCGTATGCATTACATTTTGGTGCACCCCCCCCCCCTTCCCATTGTTTTCCCACCCCCCTTATTTTATGTTTTATTTTATATTTTATATTTTATTTTATATTTTATTTTGGTTGTTATGTATTTCACCTCGTAGATCTGCTAGATCCTTTGACTGTGATCCGTCCAGCTATCCTGTTACTGATTGCCGGGTCACTTGCTGTATTAACTCAATCTCAGTTTATGCACACTGTCCACATCTGTCTGGCTACGTGCTTAGAACCATCATTATATTTCCATGCAGTTGTACCACACTGTTTATAAGAAAATGTACTATACTTGCTATCGAATCTTGTACTGTATTATTCTCTTTTTCTCTCAATAAAGTCTTTTGAAAAAAAATAAAAAAAATAAATAGAAGTCTGCAAAAACCTGCTCTAGCAACTTTATATAAGATGATGGACCAGTGGTTCAAAAATAATGGAAAATTGTTATTCTTACCTACGGTAATTTTCCTTTCCTGGCCTGTCCTCACGTCAGCACATCATGGGTTAATCCCCTCCTCCGGTCTACCAGTACCACCTTCTCCTAGCTAATAAGTAGGGGGCCCCTCCTCCCCAGTCCTTGTTCCACTAATTTGGCGGACGACAGACTATAGGGAGGGAAAGGCTGTGCTGACGTGAGGACAGGCCAGGAAAGGAAAATTACCGTAGGTAAGAATAACAATTTTCCATTTTCCTGGCCAGTCCTCCCGTCAGCACATCATGGGATTTAATTTAGCACCCTAGGGCGGGAAAATGTATATAAGACTCGGACGACAACTATAAATGCTGCTTAAGTGAATCTTTCTTTATTTTGCCTGAAAAGGAGCCGATATCACGGCATTTCCGAAACTAGACGCCTTAGATGATGTCACGTCTAGATTGTAATGTCTTGCAAAGGTCTTGCAGGAACTCCAGCTGGCCGTCCTGCATATTTCCTCAACTGGTACTTTGGCAAATGCTGCCCAGGAGGCTGCCACCCCTCTGGTAGAGTGAGCTCTAGTTGCCTGAGGAGGCGTCAGCCCTTGTTTCTCGTACGTAAGTTTTATTACTTTGGTGATCCAGGTCGAGATTATTCTTGTTGAGGCTGCTTGTCCTTTTTTAGGCCCAGAGGGTAAGATGAAAAGGGAATCCGTTTTGTGCACTTGTTGAGAACGATGCAGGTAAATTGAGAAAAGGTTTACCATGTCAAGAGGTCTGAGGTCCAGTTCTTCTTCCTGCCTAGGAGGTGATGTAAAGCTAGGTAGCACTGCCTCCCAGTTAAGGTGAAATTTTGAAATTACCTTGGGCGTTGTTATTGGTGAAGGCCTCAGAATTACCTTGTCTGGAAGGATGATGCAGTACGGCTCCTTACTGGACAGGGCTGCCAGCTCAGATACCCTTCTTGCCGATGTTACGGCGGTGAGAAAGACCAGTTTAAGGGTTAGAAACCAGAATGGACAGGATTCTGCCGGTACAAAAGGATGTAGAAGCAGTGCTCTTAGTAATGTGCCTAAGTCCCAGGCCGGAAATAGAGACTTTCTTGGAGGATTAATCTTCATGGTCGCTTTTAGGAATTGTTTTACCAGAGGTTCGTCTGCCCACTTGTATCCTGTAAAACACGACAAGGCTGAAATTTGTACCTTCAATGTACTATAGGCTAAGCCTTTGTTTAGAGCAGATTGCAAAAAGTCCAGTACTTGTGCTACATTTGGATTCACCGAAGCAAAACTTTTCTGTAACGCAAAAGTTGTAAACTTTGCCCAAATCCTGTTGTAGGTGGCATTAGTTGAGGCCTTTCTAGCCTTTAGCAGTGTTGAGATTACCTCCTTTGAAACGCCTTGTGCCTGGAGTCTGGTTGATTCAGCAGCCAGGCCGTCAGTTGCAACCTGTTCGGGTTGGGGTGTATCCATTGGCGCTGCCACAGGAGATCCCTCTTTAGCGGCAGACGTATCGGGGGGCCGACGCCATGTGTAGGAGTAGAGGGAACCACGGCCTCTGCGGCCAAAATGGTAGAATTATTATTGTGTGGACCTTTTTTCTCGCGATCTTTAACAAGGTCCTCATTACTAGCGGCACCGGCGGAAAGATGTAGACTAGGGGAAAGTCCCATGGAATAGAGAAGGCATCCTGGGTCAAGGCTTTGTTGCAACGGAACCTGGACACAAATTGGGGTTTCTTTGTATTGACTTGGGTCGCCATTAGATCCACTGAGGGTGTCCCCCACTCGGCAAAGATTGGTTCTAGGAACTTCTTGTTCAAGGCCCATTCGTTCTTGTTGGGGAACTCCCGACTTAGATGATCCGCAATGGAATTCTGGCTGCCCGGAATGTAGGCTGCTGTTAGGGCTTCCAGATGTGCTTCGGCCCACACAAATATTTTGGTTGCTACCTGCAGAAGTGCCAAGCTCTTGGTTCCGCCCTGTCGGGCTATATATGCCACCGCCGTCTTGTTGTCTAACATTAGTTTGACTCGAGCTCCCTGTACTAGCTTCTCGAAGGCCCGCAAGGCCAGGTATGCGGCCTGCAGCTCCAAGAGGTTGGAGTGTCTGGATTCTGTCTTGCTCCAAACTCCCTGCACCTGCCTGCCGAGGCAGTGAGCACCCCAGCCCCGGAGACTGGCATCCGAAGTTATCAGAACCCAGTCCCCGGGGCTGAGGGGCATGCCCCGCGACAGGTTCTCTGATGACTTCCACCACGCTAGGTTCTGTCGAATCCGGCTTGGTATGTAAATCCTCTGATGGAGAGAGGTACCGTCCCATTGGTTCAGGAAGGTTGCCTGGAAGGCTCTTGTGTGGAACCCTGCCCAAGGAATGGTTGGGCTTGCTGCAGTAAACATCCCAAGTAGGGTCATACAATCTCTTGCCGTTAGCGACGTTGACTTCATCACGGTGCTGATGCAGGCTACCAATTCTGCCTTCTTCCGTTCGGGTAGGAGGACAAGGCCTCTGTTTGTATTGAAAATCAGTCCCAGATATTCCATCTGTTGTGAGGGAATCAATTGGCTCTTTTGCCTGTTGATGATCCAGCCAAATCTTGATAGGATCTCTAGAACCGTCTCACGTTGGGAGGCCAGTTCTCCGCTCGAGTGTGCCACTACCAGAATGTCGTCTAGGTAGTGAAATATTTTTATGCCTTTCAGGCGAATGATGGCAATCACGGCTAGCAGGATCTTGGAAAACACTCGCGGAGCTGTGCTGATGCCGAACGGCAGACACCTGAATTGGAAGTGATCTTTCCCTACCAAGAATCTTAGGTATCTTTGGTGGCTGTCGTTGATTGGGACGTGCAAATATGCATCCGTTAGATCGACTGATATCAGCCAGTCTCCTGGTTGCAACACAGAGATGATTGTAAATACAGATTCCATCTTGAACGTCTTGGGTTCTATGAAGTGGTTTAGAAACCTCAGGTCCAGAACTGGTCTGAGATCCCCCGATGCTTTGGGAACTAAGAAGATTGGCGAGTATACCCCTTTTCCTTTTTGGGATAGGGGTACCGGTGAAATTGCATTCTTTTGCTGTAAGTCGTCTAAATATTCTTGTAAGCAGTTCCGTTTCCTCCGGTCTGTCGGCCATTCTGTGTGGACCACCGTATTGGGTGGTTTCTTCTGAAAAGATATTCTGTAACCGTATTTGACCGTCTTGTGGACCCACTGGTCCTTGACTTCTTCCGCCCATACTCCCCAGAAGGACATTAACCTGCCGCCCACCTGGGGGGAATGGGCGGTTAACCCGTCAAAAAGACTTCTCTGTTTTTTTCGCGGTCTGTGCCGCTCTAGACTTTACTTTCCGCCAGAAAATAATTTTGTGGATTTTTCCAGTACGGTCTTGTATATTCCCGTCCTGGCCTGTATGACCTGGCGTCGTACGCCCTCTTGTAGTCTAGCTGGGCTGGCCGGGTGGCCTGCTGTGTCTTCCTGGGTCTTTGTGGTATTAGACCCGACTTTCCCCCAGTAGCTCGACTAATAGCTTCTTCTAGGGTCTTTCCGAACAGCACCTTGCCGTTAAACGGAATGTTACAGAGACTCAATTTTGAGGTGCTATCAGCTCCCCAATGTCGCAACCAGAGGGCCCTCTTTGCTGTCACTGCAAAAGCCATGATTTTTGTATGACTGACTCTGACCCTGTATCTGCCTTTAAGGCTGCTTGGGTTCTCGTGGTCCAAACCTTGAGTGCTCTGGAGACTGAGGTTAGGGCAATGGCTGGACGGCACGCTGCACCAGCAGCTGAGTACATCTTTTTCAGGTCTGTGTCTGCACGTCTATCCATTGGGTCTTTGAAGGTTGTAGAATCTTGCAATGGCAATGCGACCTGTCGGGCCAGACGTTGTAAGGCCGCATCTATGCCCAGCGGAGAGTCCCAAAGGTCTGCTTCTGGGGTTTTAAAAGGGTACAACCTTGAGAAACGATTTTGTATGTTTGCCCGCTTCTCCGGCTTTTCCCATTCTTCCTCGAACCATTCCCGGATCTCTGGCAAGAGGGGGAAGGTAACCCCTTGTCTCTTCCGGCTAGGAAAAAATCTTTTATTTTTTTTCAGGTGGCTGATCATCCTGATCCCAATCAATGGCCTCCCTTACGGCTGTGGCAAATGATTCAATATATTGAAAATCAAATAAATATTCTGAGGGCTCTTCAGAGTCCGATGAGTCTATTAACAGCGCCTCCCGGGCAGGTGATTCGTCGCGCACTGGCTGATTGGATCTAGACCTAGGTGATTTGGTGGCTGAGGCTGACTGAATACCCTCTGCCACTGCTTCTTGAATATAGTCTCTAATTCTTCTGGCCTCTGCTTCCCTGTCTGTAGCCACATCCTTGATGCAGCCGGTGCATAGAAGTTTGCCAGGTTCGGATGGTGCCGAACATGCCCAGCAAAGACCATCGTCTGGGCGGGGTCTTGGTACATTTGGCTCTGCTACAGTCGCAGAGTGACTGGATTTGCGTGCTGGACTAGAATGGGACTTATGCATTGCCCGAGAGCCAGACGCTTGCGGAGATTTTGAGCGGTGGCGGGACTTTTTTCTCCGTTCATGTCTTATCTTAGGGCTTCTGCTCCTAAAAAGACAACCAAGAAACACTACCTTTAGCTCTTGGTATTGCACTCTTTTACATTATGGCCCCCGTCGACCCCTCCTACCTGTCCGGTGACCTTGGTGCATTCTGGGGCTGTGGTGAGCTCATGCTGTGTAAAAAAGATACACATATCAGGCGGTGAAGCAATTGATACCAACGCAGTAAGAACAAGCGTGTACCTAAAAAGTCTCTTTTTTTTTTTTTTTTTTTTTTATCTATTTACATACACACATTTTATTTATTTTTTTTATTTTTATTTTTAAACCTCCTGTTTACCTTTAAGGAGAAGAAAAAGTTGCAGGGTGGCAGCACTTTTTGGTGTCTAAAAAACGAGGATGGAAGTCCTGTTAGGCAGAGTGTTTTTCAGAGGAAGAAAGAAAGGAAAGAGATACCTTTTAAAACTTGCAGCTGACACAATCCTAACACACCCCCCTCCTCAGCTGAAGGCTTACCTAGAGCTTCCTCTCCCAGACAGTGGCAGACCACACTGAGCTTCCTGCCCTGGAGAGTTTTTATAGCCGATTTGGGGTCCGCCCACGGCACGCCCCGGCCCCGCCCCCTTGTGATGTCACCGCCGACTAGCAGAAAGTGGAGGAGGAAGGGGCGGCGCGCTCCTACGGAGTTCAGAGCTGAGTGAGGAGAGGGAGCCACAGCATGTCCTAGCAGACGGACAGGAGCCACACCACAGCCCCTGTTAAAACAGTAAGCTTCCTACAAGCTAAAACGCCCGCAGCTCATGCACCTGAGCGTCCAGTGTCATAAAGGGGCATACCTTTATTACTTCTGGACCTTCCAACCCGAGGAGAGGCTGAACCTGGGTGGGGATGGTTCGGCAGGGGGGTTCTTTTCTTCCTTGTCCCTTGAAATTTTCTTTGTTTGTCTGGAAGAGTCTTAGGTGGTCTGATCGTCCGACCAAAAAAAAGGAACAAGGACTGGGGAGGAGGGGCCCCCTACTTATTAGCTAGGAGAAGGTGGTACTGGTAGACCGGAGGAGGGGATTAACCCATGATGTGCTGACGGGAGGACTGGCCAGGAAAAATGTTTCTCCAAATGTGCCCTCCATAACGGCAAAAACTTAAAGAAGACTGAAAAAGCTAAATAATGTGTATTTAACTAAAGAAAACACTCAGGAAACATTCTGGAAAAAATTATAATTTAATGTATTTGAATATGCATGTTCATGCTTTTGTGATTTTGTCAAGTTGTGTTAGTCTTAGTCCTATTTCAGTGTAGAGAAAAATGCCATCCAATGAATATCATTTAAGGAAATCACTGAAAACTCGTCTCTGACCTTTTGTTAGCCCAATTAACTTATTTGTAATAAATTGCCAATGATTTTCTATGAAATTAATTTGACACATTACAGTTGTCTTCAATATTTAATAAAACTATATTTTCGCTTGTCATTACTTCTTCTATAGCCAGAAAAAAACATGAATTCTTAATTGTTAGGATTGTGAAAAGAAGTAGACAAATTAATACAAATGAAGTTGCAGCATATTTGATTTATTTCTTCCAATTACCCACACATTCTAATTTTAATAGCTTGCCAGAGTCAGTGCCATTAATCTCTTTAGTAACCATTATGAATATAATTTTTATCACACCGTACAATTCTATGGAGAGATGACAAAACATAATGAACTGTAGCATTAGGCTCAGATCATCACTACATTAATTTCACAATGTCTCCATCGTCTTTAATTTACTTTAACAGTGGCAGGATCTTAAGGAACTGACAGCTGTTTCTTGTACAGGTGCCTCTTTGAAAGTCAGTGACAAAAGAAATAACAGGTTTAAGTATGTGTTAACACTCTGATCACATGTATAATTGCAATATGGCAATGTGTAATGACGATTAAATTAGTCTGTAGCATATGCAAGTACATAATTAGACTGCAGACAAAATAAGTGAATATGAATTCTGTGGGGAAGTACTGACAGGGTAATATAGCAGTCCTTTTATTTAAAAGGTACCTAGGCTTCAACTATACCATTTTTTAGATTAGTAAGTCGAACATGATTTTACTGTTATTATATCAAGTAAATAACATTGAAAAATTATCTTTTTCTAATTTTTATTTAGGAAGAAAAAGCAGTTTCCAAATTATTCAAGAACAAAACTAGCCATAGGTACAAAAAGTTTCCAACAATGTTTGATATCCTAGCTCTGATATAAGTCAGTTTATTCAACATTAATGTTTTTTGTATTAAAGTGAAACTCAGCCTTGAGAAAAAAATATTGCTAATTATTTTTTTTATAATTATTTTATACAAGACTTTCTATGTCTCGTCTACACATTATTTGTTTTTTTTAGCCACCTCTATCTACATTTTAGAAATAAGAATCATTAAACTTGAGTTATAAAATTTTAATGTGCAAATGTTTTAGAATTTTATGTAAAGTCACAAACAATCCCCATAAAATGGGTGGAGCTAGGTGTCATCATTATGTAAACAAGGACGCAGTCAGGCACAAAGCCAGAGCGGTGCCGATTTCAGCAACCCTGAGGGGGTCTACATTGTGGGAGCAAACCAGTAGTGCACTGGCAAGTGTACATTTTAATTTGAATGTTCTAATGTATTAAATAAATGTCTGTTTTTTTACATATTGCATGTAGTGGTGTACTTTCTCCTATTGGGGAAATAGGGAGGAGAAGATTTAAGGTCCCTTTGCCTTAAAGGGAACAAGCTCTACATTTACATAGGTCAAAATCCACGAGGGTATAATGGTGAAGGAAACAAACTGAGCACAGGTGTGAAGTGCAGTTAACACAGAATATTCTTTGTTAACAAGGGCACTATTAGCATGCCTGTGCTCCTTTTTAGGAGACTTTAAAATTCAAAGTTAGGACTGCAGTACACTGAGTGCCTTGACGCGCCCTGCAGCTCACACAGGTATTTGCAAATACATGCAACTAAACCTCTGCTTTTAATTACATACAGCTAGACAGATACATTTGGTTTAGTGCTTCTTTGGTTGATATCTTTGAGCCTGACTATTATGGAAACTATTTTTATATTCCATATATATATTTAATCGAATACTGCTAAAAATGCATCTCATTTAACCACTTAAGACCCGGACCAATACGCTGGTAAATGACCCAAGGTGTTTTTGCGATTCGGCACTGCGTCGCTTTAACAGACAATTGCGCGGTCGTGCGACGTGGCTCCCAAACAAAATTTGCGTCCTTTTCTTCCCACAAATAGAGCTTTCTTTTGGTGGTATTTGATCACCTCTGCGATTTTTATTTTTTGCGCTATATACAAAAATAGAGCGACATTTTTGAAAAAAAAACACTATTTTTTTACTTTTTGTTAAAAAAAAAATCAAATAAACTAAATTTTAGTCAAACATTTAGGCCAAAATTTATTTAGCCACATGTCTTTAGTAAAAAAAAAAAATCGCAATAAAAAAAAAAATAGCTACCTAGCGGGAACAGCGGCACTAATACAGCGATCAGAAAAATGATCGCTTAGTGACGCTGGCAATAGGGAGTGAAAGGGTTAACTAGGGCGGTGATCAGGGGGTTAAAACTTTATTAGGGGGGGTGGGGGGGCTATCCTGAACCTAACACTAACTGTTTTTTACACTGCATGTCACACTGACACTAAATGCAGTGATTAAATCACTGCATTCAGTGACACTGTGACAGGGGGGTGGGGGGGCGATCACAAGGGGTTAATATGCCTATGTGAGTGTGTGTCAGTGTTGTGTTGGTGCACACTTACTTGTGATGTCTTCTCTCATCAGCAGCGCTGGGAAACAGCGCTGCGATGAGAGAATACATCATTTCCTCCTTCCTGTGTAAACACAGGAGGAGGAAGTGACAGGCTGGGAGCGATCGCGGGGGGGGGCGGATATCACGGACATCCGCCCGCAGATCCCGGATCGCTCCCAGAGGTAGGGGGACCCCCGCACGCCGCGGAGGGGGTCCCGATGGGACCCCCGAACCGCACTCAGGCGGGGACGTAAATTTACGCCCTTGTGCCTGTACGTGCCATTCTGTGGCCGTATATGTGCGTGCGGGGGTCCTTAAGTGGTTAAAGTCCCAAACCCCCCCCCCTTTTATCCATTTACAGGGATGGAGGCCTGTGGTAGTTTCTATCATATACCTCATTACTACCTCAACACTGTCCAGGGATGGAGATGCATTTCCGGAGTAGAATCAAGTGCCTCCACCGATCTACCACCGACAGTTAATTATGCATTGTCATTTTTTGACTAGCTGACCCAGGTTGATGTGGTCCGCCTTTAGATTGGTGGTATTTTGGTTTGGTAGGCATGTTTGGTTCCACTCCTGCATTTCTTTTGTTTTTCCAGTGCTCTTTTTTGCTAGATCAACTATAGGTTTAGGTGATCACCTGCCCCCTATCTATTGATTAGCATGCCTGTGCTCCTTTTTAGGAGACTTTAAAATTCATAGTTAGGACTGCAGTACACAGAGTGTCTTGACGCGGCCTGCAGCTCACACAGGTATTTGCAAACTAATGCAGCTAATGCAACTAAACCTCTGTTTTTAATTACATACAGCTAGACAGATTAATTTGGTTTAGTGCTTTTTTGGTTGGTAACTTTGAGCCTGGCTATTATGGAAACATTTTTATATTCCATATTCATATTTTTTATGCATTGAAAAGTGGATATTGGGAAAATGTATTTTAAAATATTTTTATGCAGCTTTTGGTTTTTAGCACTGGATATTTGTAAATATTTCACATATGCTATTTTATATACACTTGAGTTAGTCCCCATTCACACTTTGCAATTTGGAATCATAAGCAGAATCACTGCGATTCTGCCCACGATTCCAAATCACATGGCAATCACTGCAAATTGTGCAACACGTGTTTGGGTTAATTCATCCTTCAATGTCACCTCAAAGGTGATACGATCTCCTTTGATTGTCATGCGATAGGATCATGGGGCAAACCGCACCTTTAAAACTCTCGTGTCGCCCAAAAAGGAGCAGGAGCTTCTTTTTGGGCAAAAAATGTGCATAGGGTAGACCATTCAGGTGAATTTACTAGCCCCATGCAACACGCAGGATCATATGACAATTACATTTTGAAAGTCCTGTTGTATGAACGCTCATTCCCGCTATTTGATATGTGAAACGGGCCTTATCACTGAAAAGTTATTTTGTTAATGTTTTCAATTTTTCAGCATGATTTTTATGCATTGTTTTTTCTGACAGTGTTGGTGTAAATGTATATATTATTTCTTGTACTGTTTTTTTTAATGAGGAGTGTGATTAAGCACAAGACTAAGAGGCCCGGCATTGAATTTATATAATACTCACAATGTTTTTAATATGTGTGAGATACCAGATTCTATCAATTGCCATTTGTAGAATGAATGTAACATTTCCCACTATTTTCTCCTAAGAGGAAAATAAAGTAGCTTTAGGAACATTCACCCAGAAGAGGCAAATTATATTCAACCACATAGAGAGAATAGCCTATTACTATAGGCTAAGAACTAGGTGAAATACTATAAGGCAGACCCCTGCAATGTAAACTAAGGGGTATATTTATAAATAAAAATGTCAAACTATTTTGTCTATTGGTTGTACAGTATGTACTTTGACTCTTCTAGTTAATTGTTCCTATGGCTATTTTTTCTTAGGATCAAATATTATATTCACCATGTGAATGGCAACTTTTAGACCTAGTTGCAAAACCTACCAAATTCTGCCCATGGATCGATAGTTGTCTGAGCATTAATTTCGGGCAGTAGATATTTAGATAAAGAATGCTTCACAATAATTTTGTTTAGGTATGTAGTTTGGGGTACAGAACACAAATTCAAACCAAACTATGGTTGTTTGGGCCTGTGTCCAAGCATTGGACTTTCTGCTTGAACGGTGGGAACTTAAAGTTATATAGTAGTGGTATTTCTGTCACTGATATATACATTGCTATCTGTCAATGGATGTTTTTTGAGTGGTGGGTGACAATGTCCTTAGCATCCAGTGACATCACCTGACCTCATTCATTTAATGGTTTGGAATCCTAGCTATGGTGCAGCTCAGTTTCAGGGTCTTGACAATCTTCTTATAGCCTAGGCCATATTTATGTAGATAAATATTTATTTTTCTCAGATGCTCAGAGAGTTCTTTGTCATGAGGTGCCATGTTATTATCTAAATTGCTGGCAACAAAGTGAGTACACCCCTAAGTAAAAAAGGTCCAAATTGGGCCCAATTAGCCATTTTTCCTCCTGGTGTCATGTGACTAGTCTATAAGAAGATTATTTTTATCATTCCCAAAATCTTTTGGCAGTACAAATATTGCATTTGTATTGTAATTGTGTATTTGGCTGTTTGTGTTGAGCTCTACTTTAAAGTAAAACAAGTGTAATACAAATTTTAATGAAGCATCTTAACTGTTGCTGGTCTGTGGCTACTGGCACATCCTCCTTCCAGTCATGTATCCTTCCTAAAGGGGGGAGTGGCAGTGTCTGTTGCCATAATCACATAATCAGCCCCAATGTTGTAATAAAAGAAGACATGTTGGGAAAATAGAAAGCCAATCATGAGAAGAACATTTCTGGGGGTATTGTACACACAGACAGCTCACAATACACCTCGAATAACTAAAGATGCAAAAAAAAAAATGAAAATCACATTTGCTGGAGAATAGGATAGCAGGGTCATTTCAATAATAGTACATTAAAAGTTGGCTTATGTGGCATTTGCACATGCTAAATAATAAATTAACAAAAGTTGCCAAAACACAAATAACCCTAAAATATTGTTTATTGTGTCATAATGGATTTTTGTCAGAACTGTAAAACATCATAAACTTATTAGGGTTACACAACTTCAATGTAAATCAGGATATTATAGCCCAGTATAAAAAAATAAAATAAAATAAAACACTAGTAACATGACTAAGGCTGTTTTCACATTGCAGCGGGAGGCGCGGTGACGGTATAGCAGCGCGATTTTTAGTGCCGCTATACCGTCGTATTTACCGCGGTATTCGGCCACTGGCGGTGCAGTATTAACCCCCGCTAGCGGCCGTAAAAGGGGCTAATACCGCCCGCAATGCGCCTCTGCAGAGGCGCATTGCGGGTGGTATTACCGCGGTTTCCCATTTATTTCAATGGGAAGGAGCGGTATAGGAACGGTAAACACCCTGCTCCTATACCGCTCCAAAGATGCGGCTAGCAGGACTTTTGGAGCGGTCCTGCTAGCGCACCGCTTACAGTGTGAAAGCCTTCAGGCTTTCACATTGAAGACTACAGAGCACAATTTTTTTAAGGCGGTATAGCAGTGCTATTTTTAGCGCTGTGCCGCTTGAAAAATGCCCCAGTGTGAAAGGGACCTAACAGGGGAACTCTGGAAAGACATTTTAAGGCTTTTTAACAAATATAGCTTTGATCATACTGTGTAGATTGTGTAATATGGGTCAGGGTTTAGATCCTTTACTTCTACTCTTCTAATAACTAATTATAGCTCACTAGAACACTTCCAACCCAGCCGTGACATACTTAATTTTAAAGTTATGTTTCTTGTGTTCCTAATCTAAATAAACCATATATATTTTAAAGGCAATCAGCATGAAAGTGCAAGACACACTAATTCCCAGGCTTTACTAGATTATCCACTAGTGTTTTGCTGGGAGTGGGCCTACATGTTAACAATTCAGGGATTTGCAAATAGTCCGGTACAATTCCACCTAAAATGGAAACAAAAAAAAATATATATATACAGTGCAGAGGCCTTTTTTAGTTTGCATAGAAAGTGTATCCCCTTGCTTAAGCTTGCAATTCCATCCTGAAGGGAAAAGAGAGTCTATAAAAACACTTGCAGCACAATTTGTTATGCTCTGCCCACAATACATAATGGGTATTAACTCTGAGCATATTATTTGTTCAATGCTGATATCCATTTTTATGAATCCATGCTAATCTACACCTTGAAACATAATTAAGCCCAGTTCTTCTAGTAAACATTTAAAATTAGGTCAATTTCCTACCTCCTAGATATCTGAGCCCATAAGCAGGTGTTTTCATTTGTCACATAAAGGAAATGACTTTTTTTACACCTAATTTAATCCAAAGCCATTCACAGTTTAAACGTTGAGTTGTACAGACCCACACATGCAGGTGGTCTTAGTGTGCCAAACAGTGGTTAATCTCTCCCTCCAAATGAGGAGAAAAATTAAATGTGCAGGCTGATCTTAGCCAATTTACAATAAATAACATCCACTACAAATTGATGGTGATTTAAAGAGTTATAGCTGCACAATTAAAGAATAATACATTTTTGTGGCTACAGTAATACAACAGGTACCACTTCTGCATGTGAGGCTGAATATTAGTATTTACAGTCAATTAAGAACTTAGAGTAAAAGTTTGTATGCTAATAGAAGTTAGTAGCAGGGATTTAAATTGCATTGCAGGTCTCAACATTTTTTTCAGCAATTACTGATGCCATGAATGTTTTTATTGCCTAGCCACAGGCGCTTAGTGTTTTTAATAACTAATGAACACAAGAAGGCTAATTTTATTTGAGAAGATTTCTTGCCAATGAATTAAAATTGCACTTTGTTAGATGCTTTGCATGGCTTGTATATCTCTCCCTTGTTACAAGTCTAAAGGAGTTAGGAGAATAATATTATTGCAGGGAATTAGACTTAATAGTTAGTCTGTTTACTGGATGGGGAGTGGCCTATGTGATCACACGCAGAGTAAAGGAAAACACGTTGCTGCATTTTTAACTCTTTATGGTCAAAGAGGACAATATGCAATGGTCAGACTATGAGAATGTATAGCATATTAAATGTGGAGGATTTGTTGGCAGATATGAACCATGTGGCCCACCCAGACAGACTTCCTCCCAACCTGCTGTAAAATCTCAGACTCTATTTGATCTTTGACCTCTTTTACATTCATTGTTGTATCATTACACTATACGTGTTTGCTCTGTCTGTTGTTAAGGAGTTTGCTGAATGTAAAATCTAACATAAGTAATATGAAAATATTTTTAGAATTCAGAATGATCTTCCATAATTCCTTTTTTAGTTTGTTGTATTTTCTTTTAGAGAAACATTATGTACAAAATGAAATTTGAAAATAATTATTAGCAATTATGTAGTGATGAACTTCTCTAGTTTGCTCTTTGTTGGGTCAGTTGGATTTTTCATGTTAGTCTTTATGATTAACTAGCCGATCTTACTTGGGTTTGATTTGCAGTATGTTCTTTTCCAATGCTGGATCTGAATCCTATTAAAAAAATCAATAGGAATTACATTTTATAAATCAGTAACTGATTTTTTTTTGGGCTAATAGGCAAGAGATTCTTAAACAAAGGGCATCTGGAGCTAGGCAATGCCCTGGTGGACATGCACTAAAGTATGTCCACCAGAAATCCTAATCAAACCTGGTTCATTGGATGCTGAGGTTCTCTCCGACCCATTTCCACCCCTGGGCCTACTCCGATCTGGAACATTCCTTCCCATTACAAAGCACCACAGAATTAGACATGAAATCAGCTAATTTTTGCACCTCTTTACATGTTTTAATTGCCTTTCTTATTGCAGTTTAACCTCACTTTTGCAGACTTTCTGATTTCACCTGGTCGCTTTTTGTTTATTTCTCATGGACTGAACATCAAGGCCATCCTGTGGACATTTTCAGCAGTACATCTACCCATTGATTCATCTCTTTTTAGTTAATGCCGTGCATAATCCTTCTAACCGTAAGTAATGGATATCTCCTGGGTGTTTCTCCACAAGAACTTTTTTTTTATACTTATCAAGTGGCTAATAAGCCTTTTTTGGGAAACTTGATCTCCCTTTAAGGTTTTCTTTTTTCTATTTTATTACTCTTTTTGCTATTTTTCGGGGTTGTCCTGATTTTTTCCAACTCTTGGTGTTGTTTAATCCTCCGGTTCTTTTTCATAAGGTTACTCAACATTGCAATTTGCTGTTTGTCTATTACATATTTATAAGGCTCTGTTCCCCTGTGTCAATACAATGTTTACAACTTATTTAGTGTTATTTATTGCCCCTTTTTGTGGAAACTTAAGCCCTATACACACAATCAGATATCTGATGGAATCTAATCCGATGGATTTTTTCGTCGGATATCTGATGAAGCTGACTTTCATCAGTCTTGCCTACATACCATCAGTCAAAAATCTGATCATACCAAAACGCGGTGGTGTACAATAATACGACAAGCCCAAATAAATGAACTTCAATGCTTCCAAGCATGCGTCAACTTGATTCTGAGCATCCAAGGATTTTTGTCCGATGGACTTCCACACATACGATCAGATTTTTCTATTGTTTTTTTATCCATAGGAAAAATGTAAAACATGTTCTATTTTTTACACCGATGGAAATAAAACCGATGGGGCCCACACACGATTGGTTTGTCCAATGAAAACAGTCCATCAGTCGGTTTTCAGCAGACAAACCGATCGTGCTTAAGTCTTGTTCTTTGATATTTGTTTTATTTGTGTCATTGTTTTTACATTAGGGCACTTTAGACTGAATTTGGGATATTTGTATCCCATTAAAATGCTTTCTATGTCAGATTTCCAAAATCTTCCTAATCTAGAGACTGTTGCTATATGGTTATTGTTATATTGTTCACAATTGTTTTATGCTGTCATAATTTTCCATTTTCATACTTTGTAATGGTGAAGCTCATGACTTATAATATTACTGCACTTGAGGCATATTGGCTTCTATTTATTCAATGCAAACTATACATGTAGACACGGATGGCTCCCCTCCTCCCTTTTTTAACCCTTTCTACACTCCTTTTTTTATTTTTTTATCAACTTTCTCAATTCTTAGTTTTCTGATAGACTCTCCCCCTAGTCCTCATGGCGATTATATTAATTTCACACAATTCACAGCACAAAGGGAAACAAGCATTTTACAATAAAGGCACTTAGGGGCTAAACTAATTTTATTACAAGAAACACAATTTGCCGATTTTGCCACTTCTAACCACACCAAGTTTTGTATAAGTCCTAAAACCAGACCTTCTATATTTTGCACTCTTTCAAATGTAGGAGGGTTGCCATCTTTGTCCACAACTCCTTGTCATTTGATGTACAACATGTGTACAGGGATAAAGGAATTGCAAAGGGATGTGAAATTACACTTGCTAATGTGTATTTCCCTATTGAATTTCTAGCCTCTTTTTTTCCCTTCTCTAACTTGACAGAAGTTATCCCACTCCATCTTTCAAATAGTTCTCTAAATCTCTTGTCAGACACCTATATTCTTGTCAATTTATTGATACTTGGAGAGACCATAATATTGGTACTATAGAATATACCTTTTTCTCATATCTCCACAACTCATATGCCTGATTAGATTACATTTTTTGTACACCAATAATTCTTGCCAACTCAGAGGCAGCCAGTATTCACTCATGCCCTTGGTCTGAATATCAGACAACTATAGTAGAATACTTCTCCTTTAATTCTACTGAGACCCCCATCACCATACTTTGGGCTGCCCATAAGGCTGTATTGTGGGGAAAAATGTATTGGGATAGCTTCAACTCATAATAGGCATTCATGGAAAAAAATACTCCCCCTCATTAACCCTCCTGACGGTATTCCCAAGTCTGACTCTGGGTTAAATTTTTGTGCTGTGATCTGTAACCCCGAGCCAGACTCAAGCTCGCCTTGCAGCATCCATAGGCAGGGTTTATTTACCTGGTCCCTGGATCCAGCGATGCCTCTCCGCTGTGTGAGCGAGCGGGTCCTCGCTCAATTCACAGAGTGTCCCCGTGTGCCACCGATTTCCGTTCCCTGTGAAGTTATGACGCACAAGGGCGGAGAATGAATGAATGAATGAATGAATGAAAACTTATATAGCGCGGCACATGCGAACTGAATCGCCTCTGGGCGCTTGTTGTTCCAGTCTCCTTTGATATCAAAAGAGAAAAGTCTTGACCTTTTTCCTAAATTCTAGGTGGTTCTCCTCCAACCGAATGCTGGTTGGTAAAGCGTTCCATAGTCTGGGACCTTGGATCGCAAATCTTCTCTCTCCTTTGGACTTGAAGTTGGCTTTCGGAACCTGGAGCAGGTTCTGATTCGTGGATCGCAAAACGCGATTTGGATTATGCGCTTTTATTAATTCGCATAAGTAAAGGGGGGCACTCTCGTGGACACATCTATGGGTAAGACAGAGAGCTTTAAAAGCAATTCTGTCTTTGACTGGCAGCCAATGAAGGGATCTCAGTGAAGGTGAGATGGATTCCCAGGGTTTTTTCCCAGTCACAAGTCTGGCGGCCGTATTCTGAACGACTTGCAGACGAGCGATTTGGTACTTGGGGAGGCCGAGGTAAAGGGCATTTGCATAATCCAGCCTGGAGTTTACAATAGCTCCCACCACGACCGCTAGGTCTTCTTTAGGGATGAACGGAGTGAGTCTGCGTAGTAGGCACAGTAGATGGTGAGATCCGCTGACCACTGACCCTATTTGTGCGTCCATTGTCATAAAGGAGTCAAAAATGACCCCTAGGCTTTTGACTTTGGCGCTAGGGGTGATGAGTTTGCCCAAAATAGGCGGGGGGGTCCACGCTGTTGAAAGTTGATTCCTACGCTTGGCGTGAAACAGCAGAAGTTCTGTTTTCGCTCCATTGAGTTTAAGATAACTCTTTGTCATCCAATCCTCTATCAAAGAGAGGCATGTCTCTAGATTGAGGTGGTGATCCTGTCTGTTGCAGATGCGGAAATACAGTTGCGTGTCATCTGCATAAGAGTGATAAAGCAGTTTTTGGCTGCTAATAATCTCAAAAAGAGGACGAAGGTAGATGTTAAATAGCACTGGTGACAGCGGCGATCCTTGAGGGACTCCGCATGTTACTGTGCGTTTTTCAGACGTAAATGGTCCTAGCTTCACTGTTTGCGATCGGTTTTCCAAAAAAGAGGAGAACCAAGATAAATCGCCTTCTGTGACCCTGGCTACTTCAGTAAGCCGAGTCAGTAACAGATTGTGGTTTACAGTGTCAAAAGCTGCACTTAGGTCCAACAGAACCAGGAGACAAGATTCTCCTTCGTCTGCGGCCTTGAGAACATCGTCCCATACTTTTAGCAATGCTGTTTCCGTCCCATGTCCGGGACGGAAGCCTGATTGCAATGGATCAAGTAGCTTGTGGGTATCTAGATGCTGTTGCAGCTGTTGTACCACTACTTTTTCCATTATCTTAGAGAATACGTTGAGGCTTGTTATGGGACGGCGGTGGAGTGGGTCCTTGGGGTCCAGGGAGGGTTTCTTCAGGATGGGTTGGATTATACCCTCTTTCAACTGTGAGGGCACTATGCCCTCCAGGAAAGACTGGTTGATAAGCTGCGTAATGGGAGGAGCCAGGATGTCGGCGCATTCCTTCAGCAGTTTTGTGGGGATAATGTCATTTGGCGCTGCGCCATTGCGCAGAGTACAAATGACATTTTTAGTGGACTCAACGGAGATGGGTTCTAGGGTAAACTTACCTGATATCGAAGAATTACTATGGGTGCTGTGTGAGAGGCTACAGGGGGGGCTGAGGGGAGAATAGTTTTGCTGAATGCTTTCACGGATTGCCTCGATTTTATCAACGAAATAATCCGATAGCTCATTGCAAAATTCTTGTGTGTCAGAACTGGGGGCCTCAATACATCCTGGTTTCATGGTCTGGGTGACCATCTTGAAGAGTTCGCGGGGGCGGTTAAGGGCCCCGTTGATAGCCTCCGAGAAATAATTCTTCTTGGCTTGGAAAATTCCTTTGTGGTATTTTCTTGTTGTCGCCTTGTAGATGGATAGGTTTAGCTCTGAGGAACATCTTTTCCAGGCAGATTCTGCCCTTCTGCGTTCTTGCTTCAGTAACGACAGCTGGTTGTTAAACCAGCTGCGGTTGTTTTTCCGAATGCGGGTTCTTCGTTTCGGCGCTACCAAATCGGCTGATTGTAGCATGGCCGAGTTGATGGCTTCCAATGTTTCAACGGCCGTTTGATGCGGCTGAGTTGTTTCTATTTTTTTCCTTAAAGTCGTTTTGAAGAGTTCCGAGTGGAGCTTCTTCTGACATCTAGTCCAGTGTGTTGTCACTGGATTTGATGTTTTTGTTGTGGGGGGGATTGTGGAAATGAATTTAATTGCATGGTGGTCTGTCCATGGCAACTTTTCATTTTTCAAAATTTTTATTTCCAGATATTGTCTGAAAATAAGATCAAGTGTATGGCCTGAAGCATGTGTGGGCCCACATACTAGTTGCTGTAACCCTAAATCTTCCAGGTGGTCAATACAGGCATCCGCAACGATGTCTTGTGAGGAGTTGGCCCAGAGATTGAAGTCCCCTAACAGCAACAGGTGTTTGCTGTTGAGGGTATAAGTGGAGAAGAAATCCATCCATGATGATAGCAGCTGCGATTTTGGGCCCGGTGGCCTATAGCAGAGCAGAACGTGGATGGTCTCCTTTGAATTTGCTTGCAGTTGCAGAGTAAGGGTTTCCATGAATGGAAGAGGGTTTTGAAGGGCTGGTTTTGTGATTGCAAGATGAATCTTGTGGATCACCGCCAGGCCTCCCCCTCTTTGCCCTATTCTGTTTTCTGTGATAATACGGTAGTTTTCTGGCACCAGTTCTCCTAGAATGGTGTTACAGTCGGCTGTGAGCCAGCTCTCTGTAATAAAGAGGCAGTCTAAATCGTGTTGTAGAATGAAGTCATGGATTTCAAGTCTATGTTTTACTGCCGATCTTGTGTTGATCAAAGCACATAAAATGTGCTTGGGCTGGGGTAAACGGCTAAAATTTTTGATGGTCGATCGTCGATCGATCCTCAAAAGTTGCTCCATTCTTAGGGTCTTTTTGGTGATGGCTGGCAGTATTGCGGCGCAACTCCTCAGATCCCAAATGGTTTCTGCGGAGTACCGCAGATTAGCCATGGTAGCCAATCACCGGGCAAAGTAGTTATTTTTTGGAGACGATGGGGGGAGGATTCAGTGAATCCTCCCAGCTTGATCCAGAGGAAGGCAAAAAACCCCTAGCCGTGCTGTGCCAATTTGCTTTGGTAGGGGAAAAAATTCCTTCCTGATCCCTGAATGGCGATCGGGCGAAGCCCCTGGATCAAGTATTATTAAATTATGAAACAGGGGGGTGAGAGCTGTCACTGCTGCTGGGGTGTACCAAGATGGCCGCCGACTGAGAGCAGGACCAGGGACCCAGGCTGATGTATAGTCAGCTGGAAGGACTGGGATGGGGGGGACTGGTTGTTGAGGGGTGGATGAGTCCTGCAGGGGGCTGGGGGCGAACTCCTGGGAGGTTTCTGGTGGCTTGGAGGGGATTCTGTTTGTGAAATTGCGGCGCGGAGTTAGGCCGCAGGTGAAGCCGCGGACTTTCCTGGATCGCGGCCCCGCGTATGAGAGAGGCCTGGCGCGGAGGTCCCGAAAAACAACCTGGAATGGCAAAAAATTGCCGTGGAGAGGAGGCAAGTAGGTGCCTCTGAATGGTGATGGCTGTATGGGGGGCGTATGGACCAGAGTGAAGGAGCGGGGGAGCGGCTGGTTGTTGGGGGGGGCCGAAGCTGGAGGAAGCGGATCGCGGGGGGGTTGTATCTCCGCTGGGGGAGATTAGGCTGCCGGCGTGGCTGTCCTAACAAGGACGGCCACCTACAGGTCCTGGGGAGGTGTAGATCGCCCTGAGTAGCAGGGGCTTACCTGGAGGGTGAGAAGCGGCCAGAGAAGGCGGATGAGAAGGCCTACTGGGGCGGGGGGGTGGAAAACCCTGCCTGTCTGGAGCCCAGGAGCCACACGTCCTACTGGTAGGTACGTGCGCCGATTACTACTGGGACAGTTCTCGCCCTGGGGGAGGGTCACTCTTTCAGACCCAACAGGAAGAGCTCCTGGAACAATGATCCTTCTGCAGCCTCTACGCCCCCTCCTCTGCTCCTGACAGAGGAGTAGCATTGAGTAGCATGGAGTAGCAATGAGTAGAGAACAGCGCCAAATTCAAAAAAGTAAACAAACACATTACATACAGTATACTGTAATCTTATAGATTACAGTACTGTATGTAAAAAATACACCCCCTTGTCCCTAGTGGTCTGCCCAGTGTCCTACATGTTCTTTTGTATAATAAAAACTGTTCTTTCTACCTGCAAACTGTAGATTGTCCATAGCAACCAAAAGTGTCCCTTTATGTCAAAAATGGTTTTAGAGCAGCTAGAAAATTTATTTTTTATGACGAATTTCCCCACAAATCGCTATCGCTCAATTCTGCAAGTGATTATAAATTATAATCACTTGCAGAATTGAGCAAAAGCGATTTGTGGGGAAATTCGTCATAAAAAATAAATAAAAGTAATGGCAGCTTGACAATTCTGCAACTGAGCACATTTCAGTGATTTGTGAGTTGTTTACATTATTGAATAATTTTTATTATAATTATATTATTATTTGTTATAATTATTTATTATATCATAATTTATCTTTATTTTATAATTTATTGAAACCCAAATCTTCTCACTTAATAAACTATTAGAGAAAAAATCATCCCTATTATGGCACATCAGGTCATTTGATCCATGTGCCTAGGATAAAATCAACCCTCAAACACGTGTATAGTATGGAGATTGGCAATCAATTTCTACCAGTAGGCAGACATGTGGAGCACTGTCACCACCATAAAATGCCAAAAGTGACCTTTGTCGCCCTCGACAAGATATTACATTCCTGATCAAGGGGGCGATTGGAACAAAGTGCCGTATTTAATCCATTTGTATATTTTATTAGAACATTGATTGGAATATTACTAAGATCTTTTTAGCCTATGAAAAACGTTTTAATATCAATATGTGAATAACAGCAATGATATTTTGATTGCAATACTTTTTGATGTTCATAATAAATCACATGGAGTCTTTTTTATATGTATGGAACTATAATTGCAGTTATTTTCTCCTTGCATTCCATCCTCTGGTGAATACCTGTTTTGGCATCTCTCCGCCCCTTGGGGGTAAGTATCCCTGTCTTTCCCACTTCCCGGCACACTGGATACTCCATCAATTCTCCCCTTTAAACTCAGAGCGTCATCCCCCTTTTTGCACCGCCAATGGAGTTTTGATGTGCCGGCGGTGTCTCATGATCATCACTGAATGCCTTAACCTCCCTGGCGGTATGATTCTGTCTGGAATTACGTACCAAAAGCGGTACAATTATTTTGCATGGAAATTCTGCATTTTATACTGTAGGCCTGCAATTTTTAGGAATAACTCACTTAAATTTGTCCAAACCAGAGTCTAGTAGACATCCCGGGTATGATAAAGTTTGAAACACAAAATCATAAAATTATAATATAATAAATAACTATAAATAATTATAACAAATAATAATGTAATTATAATAAAAATTATTCACTAATGTAATCAAATCAAAATCACTGAAATGTGCTCAGTTGCAGAATTGTCGCTGTCATTACTTTTATTTTTTTATGACGAATTTCACCACAAATCGCTATCGCTCAATTCTGCAAGTGATTATCATTTATTATCGCTGTTTTCTAGCTGCTCTAAAATCACTTTTGACATAAAGGGACACTTTTGGTTGCTATGGACAATCTACAGTTTGCAGGCACAAAAAAAATGTTTTTATTATGTAAAAGAACATGCAGGGCACTGGGCAGACCACTAGGGACAAGGGGGGTGTGTACTTTTTACATACAGTACTGTAATCTATAAGATTACAGTATTATGTATGTAATGTGTTTGTTTACTTTTTTGAATTTGCCGCCGGTCTCCGCCCCCGTGCGCCGTTACGTCGCAGGGAACGGAGATCAGCGGCGCGCGGGCACTGTGTGAGTCGAATGGAGGACGCCACTCGCTCACACAGCGGGGATGCATCGCTGGATCCAGGGACAAGGTAAGTACAGTATACCCAGCCTGGATACAAGGTAAGCCAGAGCGCTGCAGGCTCTGCATATTCACCCCGAGCGCGACTCGGGGATATCGATTTTTACATAAAAAATCCACCCCGAGTCACGCTCGGGGATACCGGCAGGGGGGTTAAGCGCTGCACCTATCCATGATCCATTGTGCATGCGCATGATGTCGGAGTGTCATGCTGTTGCCATGGTGACAACGGCAGCTGTCAGGGTTGTAAACCCTCCAGAATGCTGAGGAAGTCAAACCCCAGCTGCCTTGAATAGGCAGCCTGGACAGAGGGAAACTTCAATGGGGGGGGGGGTGAACAATGAGGCAGCTGATTTTTCATTACTCTATTTACAGAGCACTATAAAACACTACAAATATATGGTGCGTAACACCGCGCTGCTAATAACAATATTTTAAAGCGGCTGACACGGCTGTTTGATAGAAGCAGAAGTGAACAAAGTGTAAAAAGAAAGTGTCGCGCTAAACAAACATGTACAATGCAATTATACTTCCGTGCAATTACAACACATAATAAGCAATAAAAAATAATGAATTATACAGAAAATTCATGCACCAAGTGTAAAAAGTCCACATTAAAAATGAAAAAGACAAATAAGTCCACTGGAATTTAACTGTATAAAGGTAGAGTTCCAGAAGAAAGTGATATATGTGACGAATCAATTCCAATGTGACTCCAATGTGAGGAACCCTCCACCAATGAAGATGTAGGCTTACCAGAAATGTCGGACTCAGAAAAACATACGTTTTGTGAGTCAGGCAAGCTTGTAATGAACAGGTGTCCTAGGAGTCTCTCCAGACGCAGGATAACCACTCTTGTCCAGACCGATATGGATACCCACTATAAAGGTGTATGACCAAGTCTCGACAGTATTTGCAGTCACAATACCAGAGAAGAAAAAAGAAGGAGCAACATAGTGTGATACTGTAACTAAAAGTAAAATTTAATAGGCAAATGCACTTACAATTTGAAGCAGTACACAGCGCGTATAGATATAGATGACAGCAGTAATAAAGTCTTTCCGACGCGTTTCGTGTCAGTACACGTTATCAAGGGGTGACTCACAACTGCAACCCACTTATTTATATAGAATTTTTTATTTACACATTCTAATTACATCCAATATGTATATATATTCACCTATACTGGGAGTCCAGCCCAATTCTATGCGCGTTCTCCATTTTCGGTTCAACGTGCTACTTTGTTAGTTTTTTATTTTTTAATATACCTTCGTCGGTTTAGTTGAACGAGATACAGATATGAACATTTTTGTATATTATCCACATATATTGTTGTATGGGTGTCTACGCATTATATATTTTTGGGGGATATTTATTATAGTAAAAAGTAAAAAATATTGCATTTTTTTCAAAATTGTCGCTCAATTTTTGTTTATAGCGCAAAAAATAAAAACCGCAGTGGTGATCAAATACCACCAAAAGAAAGCTCTATTTGTGGGGAAAAAAGGACGCCAATGTTGTTTAGTCTTAAGTGGTTAAAGGGGTTGTAAAGGAAAACATTTATTTTAATAAAAAGCATCCTTTACCTGCAGACATTCCTCTTTTCACTTCCTCATTGTTTGTTTTTGCTCAGAAGTTGCTTTTATTTCTTCTCTGTTCTGTTCACTACATGCTTGTCTGATTCTTACTCACCACAGTGAGGCCGGATTCACACCTATGCGAATTGGTTGCGGTTAAACCGCATCCAATACGCAGAACATTTCTAAATACATTGTTTTCAATGAGGCTGGTTCACATATGTGCAAAGCATTCGCACTGCGCATTGCAGAAAAAACGTGTGCGTATTTTAGGCATTGCGGTGCGGCTCAGGTGCGAATTCAGGCCCATTATCTTCTATGGGTACGCAGCTGATTTGCAGATGTGTTCATTTCTCTTCAGGAATTTCTCTCATTCAGCCCAATACACTACTCCCCCACTCTCCTCTCCCCTGTCACTTCTCCCAGGTCTCCAAATTCGCAGCTAAAACGCAGGTAATCTGCTGAACACTTCTGTAATCTCTCTGCAAAGGTAAGAGAGCTGAAATTTGCACCGCACTAGTGTGATTCCGGCCTAAAGGAAGGCTTTACTGCGGTGGTCAGTGACGTGCTCGCCCCCTCCTGGGAACTACATCTGTGTGGCAGGACGCTCTCTACATGTTAGGGACTTCAAGGAGGTATAAATACTGGGCGTGCCGCAATTCATACTGGGAAATGTAGTTCTTACATGAACAAGTGATGCAAACTAGGAAGTGAATAACAGAACAGAAACTAGAATGCCAGAGGTGATATAGATAAAGGAATTAACCACTTTAGCCCTGGACCATATTGCTGTCCAATGACCAGAGTACTTTTTGTGATTCGGCACTGCGTCGCTTTAACTGACAATTGCTTTGACGTGCAACGTGGCTCCCAAACAAAATTGGTGTCCTTTTTTTCCCCACAAATAGAGATTTCTTTTGGTGGTATTTGATCATCTCTGCGTTTTTTATTGTTTGCGCTATAAACAAAAATAGAGCGACAATTTGGAAAAAAATTCAATATTTTTTACTTTTTGCTATAATAAATATCCCCCAAAAAATATATAAAAAAACAATTTTTTTTCCTCAGTTTAGGCCGATACATATTCTTCTACATATTTTTCGTTAAAAAAAATCGCAATAAGCGTTTATTGATTGGTTTGCGCAAAAGTTATAGCGTTTACAAAATAGGGGGTCGTTTTATGGCATTTTTATTAATATATTTTTTTTACTAGTAATGGCGGCGATCAGCAGTTTTTTTCAGTACTGCGACATTATGGCGGGCACTTCGGACACTTTTGACACATTTTTGGGGCCATTGGCATTTTTATAGCGATCAATGCTATAAAAATGCATTGTATTACTATAAAAATGCCATTGGCAGTGAAGGGGTTAACACTAGGGGGCAGGGAAGGGGTTAAGTGTGTTCCTGGGTGTGTTCTAACTGTATGGGGGGTGGCCTCACTAGGGGAAATCACTGATCTTCTGTTCATACATTGTATGAACAAAAGATCAGCGTTTCCCCCGCTGACAAGACCGGGAGCTGTGTGTTTACACACATAGCTCCCGATCCCCGCTCTGTAACGAGCGATCGCATGTGCCTGGCGGCGATCGCAGCCGCCGGGCACGCGCGCGGGACTCGGGGGCGAGCGGGGACGTGCGCACGCGCCCCCTAGCAGCCGCTTTAGAGCGGACGTATAGCTACGGGCTCTCGCCCAGCAGTGCCACCGTCCCGCAGTAATATGACGGCGGGCGGTCGGCAAGTAGTTAAATAGGTATTTACTCGTTTGTTAACAGAATCATTACACTATTCTGTCTGTCTAGCTTGCAGACATTAATTTTAGGCAAAACATTTTTTTTTTCCTTTACAACTCCTTTAAATTTTAATCATTTAATTTTCATCACTGCTATTGAAAATTATAAATTTTTCAACACTTTATGCACACATATTTTTCAATTAAATTCCACAAACACATACACTCACAAAAAGATAAAAAATAAAAATAAACAACAACATCACTTTTATTTATTTATTTATTTATTTATTTATTTATTTATTTATCACTTTATTCACTACAATCCTTGAATTATTTTAATAATTATTATTCATTTATTTAATTATTTACATAGACAGTAATTGTTGCCGGGCTATATATGTGTACACACATTGGTACCAAGATAATGAAATAATGATAATATTGATTAGATATTAATACTGTCCATATTTATGAACTAATTAATTCCATTAAATTGTGTTCATTTAACCTCCCTGGCGGTTTTCCCGTGTCTGACACGGGGTAAAAATTTCCTGCTACTATCGTTGATCCCGTGTCAGACACGGGCTCGCCTCGCAGCATCCACAGAGACAGTTTACTTACCTTCTCCGTGGATCCAGCGATGCATCCCCGCTGTGTGAGCGAGCGGGTGCTCGCTCGATTCACACAGCGTCCCCGCGCGCCGCCGATCTCCGTTCCCTGTGACGTTACGACGCACGGGGACGGAAAACGGCGCCAAATTCAAAAATGTAAACAAACACATTACATACAGTACACTGTAATCTTATAGATTACAGTACTGTATGTAAAAAATACACACCCCCCATGTCCCTAGTGGTCTGCCCTGTACACTACATGTCCTTTTATATAATAAAAACTTTTCTTTCTCCCTGCAAACTGTAGTTTGCTCATAGCAACCAAAAGTGTCCCTTTATGGCAAAAATTGTTTTAGAGCAGCTAAAAAACAGCGATAATAAATTATAATCACTTGCAGAATTTAGCGATAACGATTTATGGGGAAATTCGTCATAAAAAAAAAATAATGACAGCAAAAATTCTGCAACTGAGCAAATTTCAGTGATTTTGATTTGATTACATTATTGAATAATTTTTACTATAATTATATTATTATTTGTTATAATTTTTTATAATTATTTATTATATTATAATTTTTAATAAAAAAAAATAAAAAAAATCATACCCGGGATGCCTATTAGACTCTTGTTTAGATAGATTTAAGTAAGTACTTACTAAGAATTGCAGGCCTATAATACATAACACCACATTTCCTTGCAAAACAATTGCAACGCTTTTGGTACAAAATTCCAGACAGAATCATAACGCCAGGGAGGTTAAAGGGTCACTAAAGGAAAAACATTTTTTTGCTGAAATGACTGTTTACAGGGTATAGAGACATAAAAGTTAACTGATTACTTTTCAAAATGATTAAAAATAGATCAAAATCAATCATATAATGTGCCTGCAGGTTAGTTTCACTTTTGAACTGGCTTCATGTTTCTGTGAAGTAGAAATAGACACACAGAACAAAAACAAACAAATCCAGGGCAGTGTTTTGTTTTTAAAATGAATCTGATTGGTTCTGGGAAGTTTTAGACACACAGTAATGACAGCTTAGACCACCATGAGAAAGCTCCCAGCACTGTGGTTATAAGAATTAGATACTGTATTACTACTGATATACAGGTACATTAGGTCATGCATGGTCTGTTTTTAGCATCCCTTGAGGGCTCTAATAACAATAAAAGAGCAGGGCGCAGTGGGGGAGGAACTGGAGATCACAGTGGGGTGGAGAGCATAGTGGGGAAGGCAGAGAGCACATAGGGGATGGGCAGAGAGCACTGTGGGGGGGAACTGGAGCACACGGCGTGGTGGAGAGCACTAGGGAGGGGAGCCAGGGAGCACATGGGGGGCAGGAGAGCATGGTGCAGCTAAAAGCACTAGGGGGAGCCAGGAAGAACTGGGAAAGCTGAAGAGCACTGTTTGGGGGGTTGGAAATCAAGGTGAGGTGGAGAGCATGGGGGACAAAGAGCAGATGGGGGGATGAGAGCATGGTGTTGTGGAGAGCGAATGGGGAGCTGAAGAGAAGATGGGCCAGTTAGAGAGCCGCCTCTGGGAGCAGGTATCAGATCAGTGAAAAAGAGGATTGGACAACCACCTTAAGTGTATATAAAAAGGGGACCAAAACAACTGGGCCAAAGTTCAGAACAAGAGCAGGTACCTTTAACAAAGGGGGCAGATCAGAGCAAAAAGAACCCCGATGTTCTCCTTGGTCAGGAAAAAAGTGCATATGCCATGGCAGCTTCAGTATGAATAAAAAGGTATGAGGAACATTTGACAAAAAACATGATCAAACATAGATCTACAGTAAAATGAGTAATAAATTATAGCATCATAGACAGGAAAGTATCAGGGCAGGATGTGTCCCTCCACAGACATGCAGGACAAATGAAAGGGCAATAAAGTTGCACCAGAATTCCAAGCAACTTAAAAGCCACAGCAGATAAAAAATAGTCTGCCAGAATCTGTTAAAGCAGTAGTAAACCACTGAAAAAAAAACCTGAAAGACAATGGCATAATGTGCTAGAATGATCACATACTAGCACATTATGAAATACTCGCCTTAGAACAAAGTCCTTACAGCAGTGGCCGCTCACCCCGCTGAGAGAGCTGACATCTTCTCCCATTCTTTCTTCAGGGAATGTGGACTACTGTGGCTGGTGCCACAATGATATCACTCTCACTCATACGCGCGGAAGCCCTTGGTTCCAACAAGAAGCTCTTACGGTCCGGCATTGTATGCCGGACCTTCAGAGCGCATGCGCCACTGACTGCATGCAAGGTGAATATCCTCTAACAGTACACGTTTAGGAGATTATTATAGGCTGACCTGTATGTAAAAAGAACAAAGCAGGGTTTACAACCTCTTTAACTAAAAGAAAGGAGAATATAGAAGTGCATGTCGGCAGAGGGAAATCCTCTCACCCCCACCTCCTCGAAAAGATTCTGCATGAACAAGTAAAAGGAGGGGGAGAGTTAGGAAAAACAACGGAATGCCGACACAAAGGGAGGGGATGACCCAAAGAATAGGCAAAGTGGGGCTTATGAGTGATAGCTTAAAAATTCCCCACACATGCCCAACCAGGGTACAAATAGAACCCCAACAAAACACAAACAGCACCACTGCATGAGCTATAAGCAAACGAGAAGGGAGGGAGCAGAAAATAAAAAATAAAACATGCAACACATTCAAAGTGCAGGTGATAAAAGTCACTGGGTGAGCATGTATGGGGTAAACCACAGTAGGCTTAACATTGCTACCTAAAAACAGGGCCACAATGAATTAATGTAAGCAGACAACTGTACAGGCTATGCCTGGTAGATGGTAGTAATGCAAATATAAGTATAAGTGAAAGAAATAAACACCAGGAAGGCCTTTCCATTAAGGGACCTACAAGGATAGTCTAGTGGGACAGATTGTGGCCACAAAAGGACACAAAAAAGGCAAAGGGCATTGCAAATGTCAAATACTCATCTGACTTCCATAGACTTAAATTGCTGATTCTGCAGATGTTGGAGTGCTTGTAAAGTGTGCCTGGGTGAGTGCGGGTCCAGTGACTTCAGTGTGAAACTTGGTTGCATAAAGAGGTAGACGTAAGCCAAGTTTGCAGAAACAGTTCTTGGTGGATTCAACAGTAGTGGTTTGGTGCTGTCTGTCTACAAAAATGTAGGGCCAGATTCAGAGAGCCGTAACTCCTGTCTAACTGGTGTTAGACTGGAGAAATTTCAAATTACGCGTGTTTTTTAGCTAGTCGAAAACCTCAAACCATGAATAGACAGCTGCGGGCTTCAATTCGACTGGATTACGTGTTCGTACGCCTTGGGATCTACGCTGCAATAAAATTGCGGCCACTGGCTGGACTTCCCGTCATTTTCCGCGTCGGGGTATGCTAATGAGCTTTTGGCGGCGATCCCAGAAATTACGATCTTCATTCGCAATCTCTTACGGCACCTTTAGTCATCTTTTTTTTGCGTAACACTATACCAGCTTTTTGCTGCTCTAATATTAGACAGCTCATGTTTAGTATGGCCGTCGTTCCCGCGTCGAATTTCTACGTTTTCCGACGTCTTTTATTATTTTTTATGTAAGTCGTCCGGGAATAGGAATGTTCGTAAACGACGCTACTCAAACAACGAATGACGTAATGACGTGATTTCGCGCAATGCACGGCGGGAAATTTCTGAACGGAGCATGCGCAGTTCGATCACCGCGGGGACGCGCCTAATTTAAATGCTTCACGCCCCCTAATCGCGTATTTCAATTACACGGCGAGAAATAGACTACGCCGCCGTAGCGTACGGGCAAAAATCTACCAGAATTCCATTTAGAGCCTGGTAAAATACGGCAGCGTAGAGTATTTAGATTACACAGCGCAATATTAAATGTATCTGAATCTGGCCCTATAGCTGTAGTAAAAGATTCCGCGCTTGGGATAATTTGAACTGCTGCCTTCCTATAAAAAGTGTTCACCTAGGTGAAATCCAACAAGTTAAAGCTCACAGGAAAAAAAGGGGGGTTGGTGCTGTTCTTTGGAGTAAATAAATGTATCAAGCCGGGGGGGGGGGGGGGATAAAGGAACCCTGCTTATATATAATAATTTTATAATGTGCTACTTAAAACCCAAACATTATAATAGACTCTGATTGCATATAAAGTGATGTGTGCTGACAAAAATTATGTGCATAGAAAAAACGTCAACTTTAAACATGAAATTAATAGAAAGTGATTTGTGCTGGCAAAAAAAAAAAAACATCAACTTTGCCTTATGCTAGTAAAAGGCATCAACTGAAACCTTATAATTAATATAAAGTGACGTGTGCTAGGAAAATTGATTGGTAAATAAATAAATTGGTTAATAAATAATAATATCAATTGTACGTATATAAATTAATAAATGTCCATATTCAAAATAGTGACAGTCTGTAAAAATAATTTATGCTGGCAGTGACTTTTCTGTGCTCCCCTCTTGTGCTTGTACTCACCAGAGCGCTTCACCCCGGCAGGGGTAAAAGCGTATAGTAGAAGTACACTCCAGATCCCGGTGTTCCTCTGCTGGAATGTTTCCCTTGTTCACAACGTACTTCTCACAGCAAAAAAATGGCCCATCCATGAGTGTAAGGATATAGTTGAACTCCTACTAACTCCTAGACATGTGCATTCGTTTTTGTTAGAATGCATTTTCGTCCGAAAATCGTTTTTTTCCGTTATCGTTTTAACAAACGATAACGAAAGCGCAAGAAACGAGAACCGAAAGATCTGACATAAAAAATGCTTTATTTTCGTTTTCGTTGTGGTAAAAATTTGATATAGAGAGATTCGACATTATAGGGAAAAGATTCGACATTATAGGGAAAAGATTCAACATTATAGGGAAAAGATTCGACATTATAGAGAAAAAATTTGACACTATAGAAATAATAGATTCGACATTACAGAGATTAGATTTCGATTTATGAGAAAATAGATTCAACATTATTACTAGTCATACAACATTATAATTCTTGTAGGCGGAATATTCGAACGGAAATGTACGATTCGACGTAAAGATTTGACGTTCCGTCGAATATTCTTTTGACCATTCGACAGAAACCAAGTATTATTGGATTTTCGGACGAAAGCTATTCCCCAACGAAAAACGAAATAAATCAAAACGATTTTTGGGAGTAACTAAATAAATTTATTTTCCAAACTAAAACGAAAAAACAAAATTAAATATTCCAGTGTGCACATGTCTACTAACTCCTACTAACTCTGTAGCGTAATCTCCAGCCGGGTATCCACATATGATTTGGTATAAGAAAGAAATCTTCATAGCGTGACTCAGTAAAGCTACTGTATGTTTATTAATATTTAAAAATATTATAGTTAAAAAAGAGAACTATAGCTGGCTACTGTGCGCTTGTCAGGAAAGGCTTCACCTGCTGGTGGCACTGTACAGTTCCTTGGATTACAGTACTGGTGTCCACCAGCGGGTGTCTCCTAACAGTCTGGAGCTGTCAAGAAAGGTTTCACCTTCTGATGACACTGTTAGATCTTTGGGCCGCAGTACCGATGTCCACCAGTGGGTGTCTCCTGGCATTGTTGAGCAGACATTTCCTCCTGCGATCAGGCAAGTGAATTTATACCCAGCAAGAATTCACACACTTGCCTTGGTATCTTTCTTGCGTCCTGACCTGTACTTGTTAACCTGATCCTGTCCATCCTGTTACCCTGCATCCCTGCCCTGCAGCCTGATCCCATCCACCTTCTCCCTGTCCTGTCTTGCTCCTTGCCCCATCTGCTGATCTCCAGTGTATGACACCGGCCATAACATTGGGCTGTGTAATATTATTCTCTGTAATGTCGAATCTATTATTTCTATAGTGTCGAATCTTTTCTCTATAATGTCAAATCTTTTCTCTATGATGTCGAATCTTTTCCCTATAATGTCAAATCTCTCTATATCGAATTTAAAGCATTTTTTATGTCGGATCTTTCGTTTTTCGTTTCTTGCACTAACGAAAACGAATGCACATGTCTAGTGTTCAGCTTATATCAGGTGACTGAGCAGATCAATCACTTAACAGGTGAACACAGACAGAGAGGAAAAGCAACAGCCAACACCCGGGTGCTGGAATGAGGAACAGGGGCACTAAGTGATCATGACATCCTGGAACTGTAGTGATGACTTGGAGGCCACTGTTCGGAGAAGCTGGTCCCTGGTGCAGAAGAAATTTCACTTGTCAATATGACTCTAGGGGGTCCATCTGTAAGCCTGCATGTCAGAATTTGATGCTCCCTGTCCATTTCAAACCATTTAAGAGGGATCTTAGGGTACAAATCCTGGAACACGGACACCCCTGTGCCCTGTAGATTAGTAATAGACTCGCACAAATGCTCCCAATGTCTAATCCGATATCTGCAACTGGAAGTTAGCGGGCGGAAAGCGTGGTGAGGGCAGAGAGGAGATCAGTCTGGTAGCAGTAGAACTACGGGTAAGCTGGCAGGGATACAGCCGTATATTTTGTCCAAAACGGTGACCGGAGCTGTCACATTCGGTAAAGGAAGTGATGTTCCATGTCTTTGTCGGAGAGTAAACAACAAGACGCCCTTCTTGGTACACCCATATTGGTACATCCTGCTCTCAGCTGCAGTAAGCAGTAACCATATAGTTTGGGCTGGGTGTAACAAGATGTTCGCTGCTGGCTTACTTCAGCCGAGTGCAAGGTGTACCAAGATAAATGACATGAACTATAAGAAGCAAGGGAGATTTTTGCAAAGGCGACATGCCATATACTGTAGCATTGCAAAATCCTATCTTTCCTCTCATCATTCATGTCATTTATTATGCAAATGCCAATCAGTGCTGCATTTCAGTGCCGATTAGTGCCTGCCCATAAGTGCTGCCTATCAGTGCCATCTATCAGTGCCCATAAGTGCCATCTATCAGTGCCCATAAGTGCTGTCTATCAGTGCCACCTATCAATGCCCGTCAGTGAGTGCCAGCCATCACTGCCAGCCACCTGTCAGGGCCATCTATTATTGCCCATAAGTACCGCCTATTAGTGCCACCTATAAGTGCCCATCAGTCAGTGCCATCTATCAGTGCCAGCCACCTGTCAGTGCCATCTATCAGTGCCATTAAATGCTGCCTATCAGTGCCATCTGTTAGTGCCCTTCAGTCAGTGCCATCCATCAGTCAGTGCCACCTATCAATGCCCATTAATCAAACTGTCACATGACATAAAAAAAAGTATCAGTAATCAGTATCGGCAAGTACCTGTATCGGTATTTGTACTCGGTCTTAATAAAAGTGGTATCGGGACAACCCTAGTATACATCACTGGTTACTATACAGGGAGTGCAGAATTATTAGGCAAGTTGTATTTTTGAGGATTCATTTTATTATTGAACAACAACCATGTTCTCAATGAACCCAAAAAACTCATTAATATCAAAGCTGAATATTTTTGGAAGTAGTTTTTAGTTTGTTTTTAGTTTTAGCTATTTTAGGGGGATATCTGTGTGTGCAGGTGACTATTACTGTGCATAATTATTAGGCTACTTAACAAAAAACAAATATATACCCATTTCAATTATTTATTTTTACCAGTGAAACCAATATAACATCTCAACATTCACAAATATACATGTCTGACATTCAAAAACAAAACAAAAACAAATCAGTGACCAATATAGCCACCTTTCTTTGCAAGGACACTCAAAAGCCTGCCATCCATGGATTCTGTCAGTGTTTTGATCTGTTCACCATCAACATTGAGTGCAGCAGCAACCACAGCCTCCCAGACACTGTTCAGAGAGGTGTACTGTTTTCCCTCCTTGTAAATCTCACATTTGATGATGGACCACAGGTTCTCAATGGGGTTCAGATTAGGTGAACAAGGAGGCCATGTCATTAGTTTTTCTTCTTGTATACCCTTTCTTGCCAGCCACGCTGTGGAGTACTTGGATGCGTGTGATGGAGCATTGTCCTGCATGAAAATCATGTTTTTCTTGAAGGATGCAGACTTCTTCCTGTACCACTGCTTGAAGAAGGTGTCTTCCAGAAACTGGCAGTAGGACTGGGAGTTGAGCTTGACTCCATCCTCAACCCGAAAAGGCCCCACAAGCTCATATTTGATGATACCAGCCCAAACCAGTACTCCACCTCCACCTTGCTGGCGTCTGAGTCAGACTGGAGCTCTCTGCCCTTTACCAATCCAGCCACGGGCCCATCCATCTGACCCATCAAGACTCACTCTCATTTCATCAGTCCATAAAACCTTAGAAAAATCAGTCTTGAGATATTTCTTGGCCCAGTCTTGACGTTTCAGCTTGTGTGTCTTGTTCAGTGGTGGTCGTCTTTCAGCCTTTCTTACCTTGGCCATGTCTCTGAGTATTGCACACCTTGTGCTTTTGGGCACTCCAGTGATGTTGTAGCTCTGAAATATGGCCAAACTGGTGGCAAGTGGCATCTTGGCAGCTGCACGCTTGACTTTTCTCAGTTCATGGGCAGTTATTTTGCGCCTTGGTTTTTCCACACGCTTCTTGCGACCCTGTTGACTATTTTGAATGAAACGCTTGATTGTTCGATGATCACGCTTCAGAAGCTTTGCAATTTTAAGAGTGCTGCATCCCTCTGCAAGATATCTCACTATTTTTGACTTTTCTGAGCCTGTCAAGTCCTTCTTTTGACCCATTTTGCCAAAGGAAAGGAAGTTGACCGATAATTATGCACACCTGATATAGGGTGTTGATGTCATTAGACCACACCCCTTCTCATTACAGAGATGCACATCACTTATATGCTTAATTGGTAGTAGGCTTTCGAGCCTATACAGCTTGGAGTAAGACAATATGCATAAAGAGGATGATTAGGTCAAAATACTAATTTGCCTAATAATTCTGCACTTCCTGTAAAGCCAGTGATAGCCTGTCACATTTAGCAGTGTTAGTTAATACTACTGCTAACTGTTTCCTTACTCACATCAGCTAGATATTCAGCTGGGACAAAAGCCCCATTTAGTTCAGATGAAAACCAAACATGCCGGGTCCAACACCAGAAATCTATACGGTCATGGGTAAGGAACTAAGGGCCAGATTCACGTAAATCTGCGCATTATTGGACCGGCGTAGCGCACCGCCTTTACGTTAAACTGGCGCAATGTAGCGGCGCAATCACCCTATTCTCATCGGTTTTGCGCAGAAATTTGTGCCTGCGCAATGTTATTTCTGAGGCGCAAGGCGGAGTAATACAAATTAGGAAGGACGTGGGCGTGTTACATTGAAATGAGCCGTGACCCCATGCAAATGAAGGGCCGGCCGTCTCGCGCATGTGCGCTTGAAGCAGACCATAGTCAGCACCTCTGTGCACATGCTCACAACTCGGGAACGGCGCAATCAGTGAAATTGGAAGTGGACTAGGGCAAAATCGTGAACTACGCAGACAGCATAAATAGACAGACACAAACGCACTTCCTTTGCAAAAGTACATCCCTTTGTATCCCTCCCTATACAGCAAGGTGATTTTGTTCTGTTGTTTATTAGCGTTTGTTTGTGATGTGTCTTTGAGATATTTGGTGACTGTTTTGCAGAGTGATTTTTGTCTTTTCTGTGTTTTCTTTGTTGTGTTTTTAAAAAAAAAAAATTTGCTGGGCATTTTTTTTTTTTTGCTGGACATTTTTTTTTTTTTTGTGTTGTGAATGTTTTTGGAATGTGGGGGTGATATTCCTGCCGGAAAAGGGGTGTCACCCTCAGTTTTGGTGGAGAAGGGTTCCCCAGGACCAGGGAGAAGTGATCCCCAGGTCCTTGTGAATGGTGTATAAATGTACAGTGACATAATTGTAGCCGTGGCGTGGCGTTGCTGCTCACAAGTCCTGCATGGTGGGCTTGTGCCAATCCAATGTGATGAGGATGTGATGTGTCTGTGCTAGGGACCACAGTGGTGTGCATGCATGCATTCTCATTGTGCCACGATTAATGTGTGTGTTTAACGTGCAAAGATGCCTAATGTGAGCTGGCTCCTGGCTGCTCTTCCCTCAGAAGACGGGGTAGCCTTGGTTAGGGGGGTTCCGTATAGGAGTCATGAGATGGGGTCCCAGTGCATATGCAGAGTCACCCTGAAGGGATAAGACAGGAGGATGTTAGTAGTGCATGTGCCCATTGTGATTTCAGCATCATGGGGGGGACAGTCATGCCTGCCACCCATGTCACTCACCAACCAGCCAGCTGTCCCCATACATGTTCTGTTTGAAATCTGTGGGGATGGGGCTAGGATTGTATATGTAGCTGTCATGGGTGTCATGGGTGGTGTCATGTGTTGGGCTCCTGCAGGGTTGTGGTTAATTCCAGGATGGCATGAGGGGTGAATCTGAAGATGCGAGACACCTCAGAATCACTCATGCCAAAGATGTCTATGCGTGTGTGATATATCAAGTGAAGAGTGAGGGGCTTGTATCAGATTAGATTATTATATCCATCAAGGTTTTAAAGGGCTATTGAAAGATAGTGAGACCGTGTTTGTAATTTGTATGTATGTTATGTATTGATGTATATATGTATGTATATTTTTTGTAAAAATGTTTTTTAAAGCAAAGAAATTTTTTTGGTAAAAAAAAAAAAAATCCTCTCCTGTGCCCTCCTCCGTGCCCTCCTCCGTGCCCTCCTCCTTCTTTGCTCATCTAAAGTCAGTAGTATAGCTATGAGCATGGATGCCACTGGCATGTTGGCATACAGTTTGTTGGGCAGCAAGTGTGACTGCTCAGCTCCTCACTAACAGTGTTGCTTTCTCTGACATGTAGATGAATTGTCTATATTTATACTACCTTTTCTTTGGTCTAATTTTAGACAGGCCGTGCAGCTGTTGCGCACAGCGCGTAGCCTGCGCTGCAACAACGTTCTTTTGTGGATCCCCGTAACTCCCTCATTAGCATATTTGAATAGCAAATCAATGGTGTGTCTAGTGCAGTTTTGCACGGACGGATGCGCCTGTCTAACGAAATTACGCTAGACAAAAAAAAGTAGATTTCGTTTTGGGGATGCGGAATATCGAAACGCATGCGCAAATTTAGACTTATGCCGCGCATCTCCTGTTACACCGGCGTAATCGCTCTGTGAATCTGGCCCTAAGTATTCAAAAGCCTTTACAATCTTGACAATCATTGAGCTGAGTTCACAAAATGGTTAATACCACACAGAGCAGCAAACTAATACTCCAGTGCACAAAAAAAGAGATGACATCCATCCAGCAGTTTATAGTGGGTAGTAAGTAAGAGATTGGGTAAAAGGCGTTCCATAGGTATATATTAATTTATTTTTTCTTACTTTCCCTTTTTTCACAGAAGAGTACGACAATTTATTGTTTAAAGACAATTTATGCAAATTGTGTCCAGTAAACAATGCATTTACTGACAATAATGGTTCAATTGTAGCTGTAACCAATCAAATAATAAATACTCTCCAGCAATATAGCCTTTTATCTCTACAATATACCTTATACATTAAAGAAACAGCTTGATTAAAAAAAAAAAAAAAATCATGGCCCTTTTACCCTATTTTATAGTTTGTCTTTTTCCAGTAGATAATTAATCATTTGACATTATTAACATTGCAACATTTAATTGGAGCTCTACATTTGTAATTATTAGCTGTGGGCAGCCTGATGTGTGACACAGAAACAAGAGTTTGCCATTTCTACACAGCTGCAAATGAAAATAAACTAGAGATTTGCTATATTTCTTCCTTAAAACATTTTGTCACATCACCACAGTGTCATTGTATGGTTCTGCAAACCCCATATTTTATAATAGATTTGCATTTAAATCTGTTTTCCAAGCAAAATAAAACTTTTCTTTCCCACACTCCACTATATTACTACCACTGAATACTGTATTAGAATTTCAACATATTAGGAATATGGGATAACCCCAGCACAGAGCTACTACTTGGTGGTCTGTAACATTTCCTGTGACCATAGAGAAGGAAGCAGTGAGGTCCCCTTCACACTCAAGAACATCCAGGCGGTATATCCAGGGTTTGGCACATAAGCCTGCAAATATTTGTAAAATATACAATGTGGCCCTTGCATTGAAAATTTTGGAGACCCCTGACCGCGAGGACAGAGAGTGTTACTGGCAGGATAACCAGCTGAAAATAAAGCAAAAAAAAAGACTAAAAAGAAAAATAATGCGGCCACCACATCATCAAATGTCTGCTTTCTCTTTTTCCCATGTTATCCGGTATGTTATATGGTGCTGACATCGGAACTTCCATGTGATCCAGCTGATCCATATCATATAAGCTTTACTGACCTTATTTTAATTAATTAGGTCAGCAACTTTCGGTAAGGAGCCATCTATCTTTATTTGAGATGACCTATCGGTGAAGGTGAACTACTTCCCTGTTTGCACTTTGCAGATATACTGAGCACATTGCACTTTATCTACAACATTTTTCCTGGGACTTTATACTTGCAATTAGTTGTGCACATGGATTCCATACAGTTATATGACTGTTCACTGTAATATTTAATTATTGTACTGCATTGTTTATATTATAATTTTTTGCACTTATTGCACATATGCAAAATTATGGCATCTAAGTTATAGTTCAAGCTAGTTTAATTGTCCACATTTATTGTGTATACCACACACATTATTTTCCCCAGCCTATCCACCATTTCACAAAGGTCTGTAACATTTGCACCTTGCCTTAACCCCCTTGACGGTATCCCCGAGCGTGACTCGGGATTGTTTTTTTCTGTTGCGATCGGTATCCGCGAGTCACGCTCGGGGTAGATGTGCAGAGCCAGCGCCAGCGGCAGCGGAGTTCCTTACCTTCTCCAGGCGATCCAGCGATGATCTCTCATTGCTGTGATCGCCGCCGAGATCCCAGCCGCGCCATCCACCGGTCATCTGACTTCCTGGTTCCGTTCCCTGCACCGCAATGGTGCATGGGAGCGGAACTGGGAGGGAAATTCAAATGTATGCACAACACAAACACATAAAAAGGAGGTGATACAATGTAATCTGAGAGGATTACACTGTATCACCTTGGAATCTGACACAGTGCCCTTTCAGTGCCCCTTGCCATTGTCATTTGTGACAAATAAAACCTTTCAAAACCCTTTGAAAATGGCATCTAAAAAGCGCTGTCCTATGAATGCGCTTTTTGATCTGCTGAGCGACAGCGACAGCGGCAGCGAAACGGAGTTGATCGCAGAACAGAGCGACAGTGAGTCATGGGGCGATTTGTCATCCGGCTCTGACACCGACACTGATACAGAAAGTGACAACGCCGATGATCCCGCACCTGACATAAGTGATGTGCGCACTTGGTGCGCTATAGACAGCGATGCGGACCAGGCAGCACCCCCGAGGTTCCGATTCACTGGATCTCCTGGGATGAAGGTTGATGTGGAGAGGGACAACCCTCTGGCGTACCTGAAACTTTTTCTTTCTGAGGAGGTAATTTTAAAAATTGTGACAGAGACCAATCGATACCACGATCAGCAATCTGCTACGCTGCGTGCCAGATTTTCAAGATCCAGGAAATGGGAACCTGTCACTAAAGAGGACATCTGGAACTTTCTAGGACTCATCATCCTTCAAGGGGTGGTGGGCAAACCGCTCCAGAAATGGTACTGGACCACCAACAAGATGCTGGCCACGCCATTTTTTGGGACTGTGATGTCTGAGTATCGTTTTTCACTCATTATGAAAAACTTACACTTCGCCAACAACGAAGAATTTGATGAGGCCACGCATCCTGCGCCCAAGCTCAAAAAAATCTGGGAGGTGTACCAGATGATTGTCGCCAACTTCCAGCGGACCTACGTGCCAGAAAGGGATGTCAGTGTGGACGAAAGTCTGATGGCCTACAAGGGACGCCTGAGCTGGATCCAATGTATTGCGTCCAAAAGGGCGCACTTTGGCATAAAGTTTTATATGCTATGTGAATCTACCACGGGATATATTTGGAATGCGGTAATTTACACCGGGAAAGGTACAAAGTTCGATCCCAAGTACAGCCGCTATGGGATGGCCACATCGTCAGTCCTTTCACTGCTGGACCCATTACTGAACCAGGGATATTGCGTGACAACAGACAATTTTTATACATCACCGGAACTTTATGAGGTTCTGCTCCTCAACAAAACGGATGGGTATGGTACCGTGAGGCCAAACCGGCGTGACATGCCATCTACGTTTGGCAAGAAGAAATTAAAAAAAGGAGAGATGGTTGCCTTCCAAAAGGGAAAAATGATGGCAATGAGATGGAGAGACAAAAAGGACGTGTGTGTCATGAGCACCGTGCACAGCACCTCCACTACCATGGTCCGCACAAAACAGGGAAAAGATGTGCTGAAGCCACAAGTAGTGATTGACTACAATCACACGATGGGGGGTGTCGACCGAGCCGATCAGGCAATGACATTTTACCCGGCGATGCGCAAACAACAAAAAAAGTACTACAAAAAGATTTTCAGACATCTCCTTGAACAATGCCTTTGGAACGCCTATATTCTTTATAAGGCAAACACGAACACACCTCTTATTCATTGCGACTTTATATGGAAGCTGGCTGAGCAAATTTTTATCAACCACCCGACGCCATCAGTGTCTGCTAACAGACCCGGACGACGCTCTGTTGACGTTGGCAATCCAGAGCGACTGACAGGTCGTCATTTTTTAGACTTTGTACCGCCAACCGCACGAAAGTTAGCGCCTACCAGGATGTGCGTCGTTTGTTGTTCCAAGAAGGATGGAAATGGAAAAAAAATCCGAAAAGAAACCAGGTACTATTGCCCAGATTGCAACGTCGGACTTTGTCTAGTTCCATGTTTTAAACTTTTTCACACCCAGGATGTGTATTAAATTTCTTTGTTTGACTAATTTCTTTATTTTTCTTTGCATTATTGAATAAAATTATATTATTTATCAGATTATAATTCATGTGTTTGTGTTTCCAATTTATCACATCTGGAATGTCTACTAGAGTCTTGTTTTGGTCAGGTTTAAGTAAGTAATTACTAAGAATTGCAGGCCTATAATACATATCACCAAATTTCCATGCAAAATAATTGTACCGCTTTTGGTACGTAATTCCAGACAGAATCATACCGCCAGGGAGGTTAAGCTAAATAAATCCCCCAAGATGTCACCATTGAAAGCTACTGAACAGGGGCAGGTGAACCTTAGTAATCCTTTGTTACTGGCCGCTTCCTGTATATGGAATACCCGCACACTACCCGATGAATCCATATACAGGAAGCTGCCAGTAACATAAAGGATTACTAAGGTACAGTGGATCGAAAAAAAGCACATGCAGTTTAGTAATTATGCATATGATTATATCATGTTTATTTTTTTGGGTGGGGAAGTGGATCTTGGCTGGTAGTTCCCTCACTGTTTTCCCCAGGACTTGACCCCAGCTACTGAACCAATTTTTTTTGCATTGTAAAGTGCAAGGAGTAGGGATGAGCTTCGCGTTCGATACGAACGTATGTTCGACTCGAACATTGGTCGTTCGATCGTTCGACGAAACCCGAACAAAACGGGTCGTTCGCACCAAATTCGAGTGACGTAAAACATCCCATAATTCACTGCGGCGTTGAGCGCTGATGATTGGCCAAGCATGCTGTATGTCCCGCATGCTTGGCCAATCACAGCGCGCCAAAAACGAAGAGCCATAATTGGTCAAAGCCAGGGTGGCTTTGGCCAATTATGGCTCAGGGGGATTAGTACACGCCCCTCACTATAAAAGGCAGCCTGCACGGCGGCCTCGTGTAGTGTGTTCCGGCTTTGTTAAAGAAAGCAAGTCAGACAGACAGTTAGGCGCCGTACACACGGCCGAGGTTCTCGCTGAAAATCAGCGAGAACCTCGCTGGAATGCACATTCCAGCGAGGACCTTTGGCCGTGTGTACGGTCTCGGGGAGCTTCCCGTCGGGAAGCCCGTCGAGCCGAAATAGAGAGCACGCTCTCTATTTCCTCGACGGCCCGCCTGGAAGAATGGCTGGTTGCCATTCCCGACGGGCGGGTCGCCGAATTCGACGGCCGGGAGAGAACCTCGACGGGCGGAACGATGTGTTCTGCCCATCGAGATTCCCTGCCGTGTGTACGGCGCCTGAGAGATAGAGAGATAGAGACACAGCGCCAGATTCTCTAAGAAATTCGCCGGCGTAGCGTAAGCCATTTACACTACGCCGCCGCCGCATCGTAGTAGAGCAAGTGCCGTATTCCCTAAGCATTTGCTCCGTAGTTTGCGTTGGCGTAGCGAAAATGGCCCAGCATAAGCCCGCGTAATTCAAATGGGGCGGCTTGTATTTAAATTAAGCGCGCCCCCGCGTCGAACGAACTGCACATGCGCCGGCCGGGGAAAAAGCCCAGTGCGCATGCTCCAGCTCACGTTGGAAAGCGCCGTTGAAACTGACGTCAAAATGACGTGATCGTCACTACGCAATGCCCTATTCGCGAACGAGTTAGTAAAACGACGTAAGCGACGGAAAAAGCCGCCGCTGACCCGACGCCATACTTAACATGGCATCCGACGGCACCTGACGGCATCCGACGGTACTTCGTAAGGTTACTCCTCATAGAAGCAGGGGTAACCTTACGAGTTCATAAACGACGTACGCGACGACGGGGCGGCATAAAAGCGATCGGGAATTGGCGTAGTAGCCTCATTTGCATAGGCAAATGGGAAAACAACGTAAAGGCCACTAGTGGCCGGAGTTGTCATTACAACTACGATCCGCAAGTGTAATGGTATTACACTTGTCGGATGTTCAAGCGTATCTATGCCAAAGTGATGCTAAGCAACACTCGCATAGATACGAGCCAAAAAAAACGGCAATACGACGGGGTATCTGAGATACTTCGTCGTAGCGCCGCTGAGAATCTGGCCCACAGTGTCTTTTCTACTAGATAGATAGATAGATAGATAGATAGATAGATAGATAGGATAGAGTAGGAAGTCTAGTCAGTATAGTTAAATCTACAGTTTGTAGAGAATATATTCACATCCCTAGGAGTTGTCAATATATTTATAAACTGTATAGCTCAGCTAGATGTTCTATTAGTATCTGTCAGGCAGGAGTTTGTTCTACATGCAGTGTTCTACCGTTTTGTATTGCCTGCATTTGGGATTAGGTTTAAAATATTAGTCTGTGTTATTCAATGTGTGCTAGTTAATTGCACGCATTACCTGTTACTGCACGTGTGCAATTTATTTGCACAGAAGCACAGTCGCTGTTAATGCAACTGGGCTATTGAATTGCACAGAAACGCAGACATTCTTACTGCGTGTGTGCTGTTTAATAGCAACTAAACGCAGTTAGTGTCACTGTGTGTGTGCTGTTAAATAGCATTTGAGCGCAGTCGCTATTACTGTGCGGTTGCTGTTTAATACCACCTGAACGCAGTTGGTGTCACTGCGTGTGTGCTGTTAAATAGCATTTGAGCGCAGTAGCTATTACTGTGCGGTTGCTTTTTAATACCACCTGAACGCAGTTGGTGTCACTGCATGTGTGCTGTTAAATAGCATTTGAGCGCAGTCGCTATTACCGTGCGATTGCTGTTTAATACCACCTGAACGCAGTTGGTGTCACTGCGTGTGTGCTGTTAAATAGCATTTGAGCGCAGTCGCTATTACTGTGCGGTTGCTGTTTAATACCACCTGAACGCAGTTGGTGTCACTGCGTGTGTGCTGTTAAATAGCATTTGAGTGCAGTCGCTATTACTGTGCGGTTGCTGTTTAATACCACCTGAACGCAGTTGGTGTGACTGCGATTATTTTGTTACATAGCACTTCAGAGCACTCGCTCTTACTGTGCGGTTGCTGTTTAATACCACCTGAACGCAGTTGGTGTGACTGCGACTATTTAGTTACATAGCACTTCAGCGCAGTTGCTCTTACTGTGCGGTTGCTGTTTAATACCACCTGAACGCAGTTGGTGTGACTGCGATTATTTTGTTACATAGCACTTCAGCGCACTCGCTCTTACTGTGCAGTTGCTGTTTAATACCACCTGAACGCAGTTGGTGTGACTGCGACTATTTAGTTACATAGCACTTCAGCGCAGTTGCTCTTACTGGGCGGTTGCTGTTTAATACCACCTGAACGCAGTTGGTGTGACTGCGACTATTTTGTTACATAGCACTTGAGCGCACTCGTTCTTACTGGGCGGTTGCTGTTTAATACTGTAACGGTCACCACCGCTTACGACCTTCCATCCAACCACGACAAGCTTATCTGACACACTCTGACAATCTTGCATACACGATCCATATCCATTCCCATTCCCATAAACAAGACGAGACTCAAGCTCTGCACTTGCTTCAAAGATATGACAATTTATTGGTATTTTCTCAGCTTCTTATACAGTCTCAAGCATAATGCAGTTAGTCACAGGACAATGTAGTCTCCACCCCCCTTCACAACATGGGGGGCTTCAATCACACTCTAAAAGGCATTCAGGTAAGCTAACCATGTAGACTTGTCGGCACCGCATCTTCAATAGTGTTCAATTAACCTTGAATAATACACAGACATCTAGTTGAATAAGTTATCTAGACAGCTTTATCACACATTGGCAGAGTCTTGTGAGAGTGGGTGCAATCAACACCTTCAACGGAATGTCTTTACAGTGAATAGCCAACACCTTAAGATATTTCAATAGCATATTATACAAAGGTATGACTCACTGTCTGGTTTACCTGGTCATGTCATCATGAACTCCTTGTGATATCTCAGTCCTAAAATGAAGTATTAATAATGTCCCATCTGTAATATATGAATTATGATTATTTGTCACCCTATGGCCCTAGTGGACATAAGGTGACCCTAGACATAGGAATATCTCAGTCTGTCACGGTGCATTCCGTTACATCTCTCCCCTTACGGTGGGAGACGGACACAGGTGGGAACTCCAAACGGGTTGACTCCGAAGTCCGTCAGTAGTTCCAGTCCTCCAATGCTGGTATCCATAATGTACCCCAAATAAATTGCTCCAAACTGAGCATTACTCACCCCGCCAACCTCTGCCTCGCTCAGAGAACACGCCTGTCGCTGGGGAGAAGGCAGGGTGGCTGGGCTCAGTCCATCATGCTGTTGGGGGTCTGGGCCAACTGCCCCCCCTTCCTGCTAGGTGAAAACCCCCTGGTGCTTGCAAAGCCGACTTGCTCCTGTCCCAGTCCTGTACCATTTTCTGGGGTTGTGCCAGTGGAGACTGAAGTCCCATCCACTACCCCAGGAACCCCCTCTTCTGTTAGTGAGGAGCAGAGGCCTATGACACTCTGCTCTGTTGCCAGCTCTTCCGCTGGGTTGCTGTGAGTGGAGACCACAGTCCCATCCACTACCACAGGGTCCCCCTCTTCTGTTAGTGAGGAGCAGAGGCCTATGACACTCTGCTCTGTTGCCAGCTCTTCCGCTGGGTTGCTGTGAGTGGAGACCACAGTCCCATCCACTACCACAGGGTCCCCCTCCTCTGTTAGTGAGGAGCAGAGGCCTATGACACTCTGTTCTGTTGCCAGCTCTTCCGCTGGGTTGCTGTGAGTGGAGACCACAGTCCCATCCACTGCCACAGGGACCCCCTCTTATGGTAGTTGGGAGCAGAGGCCTGGGGCACCCTGCTCTGTTGCCAGTGATTCAGCTGGGGGTAAAAGCTTTACCACCTCAGCTTGTTGCTGGAGAGAGGGGCCAACTGCCCCGGCTCTCTGGAACTCCACACCATCCGATTCGGCTTAAGGGATGAAAATCTCCATATTTTCCACTGCCGATTCATCAGCCAGGATTTCACAGCTATCTGACCTTTCCTCATAGTCCCAGGCAATGGGAGCCCCACCCTGCTGCTGAGCCGAGTCTAGCAGCTGTCTGTAGGCGACCTCCAGCTCCCATTCTTGAATGGCCAGAAATTTTAAATCTTCCTGTGACCAGTGGCCTCCCGAGATATTCACTTTTTCCTCTCTGTGCTCCATTATGTCCTCCAAGCCCCACTCCCGATCATCCCCGAAGTCGGGATCACTGGACATCCTCCAATACAACAATCCCAGGCCATCATAGTCATATCCTTCTGTGGGGCTGTCATCTGCTGGCCACAGGCACTCTTGGGCTACATACCACTGGAGGGCTCTGTAGCTTTCATCCAGCTGCATCTCTGCCCGGATCAGCCTGCTTAACTCAGCTGTCCACTCTTGCTTCGGTTGTTTCCCCAACAACAGCATTCGTACGTCATACTGCGGCCAGTACCTTGCATAGATGGAGGGCAGGACCTTTCCTTGGTTTTGCTGCTCCCGAGCTAACGCTTCCTTCCAGAGTTGGCACCGAATCACATCCGACCATCCCAACAGGACCTCCTCTGATACTGGTCCTCTATGCTGTATCCGCATCTCTTGTAACCTTCTTTGGAATTCCTCTTCCATGGAGACTGGTGTCTGCACCTCTCCTCTCTCTTTAGTTGGTGCTGCTGTGACTTCAGCTGCTGCAGCACTTCTTCTCTGTAGCAAGGTGGCATTCAGAGCCGCAATAACTCGGTCCCTGATCTCCGGTGGAGGGTTAGGACCATAATGTGCCAGTCTTAGGTTAACAGCCCGATCAAAACTTTCTTCCTCGGGTGTCCTGTCCGTTACAGCGGGCATTTTAGCTCTATCCATTTCGACCAGTTCTGCGATAATGTCCCTTTTCTTACGGTTGCTGGCCGGTCTGCTCTGGCTCTCCAGTAAGTCCATGAGGGAAGAGAGCTTCATCCGTTCATACACCGTCTCCATTGTCATGTGCCCTTGTAGCTGTCCTTCTGATGATGGAATCATCCCACTGCTGTGCCACCAAATGTAATGGTCACCACCGCTTACGACCTTCCATCCAACCACGACAAGCTTATCTGACACACTCTGACAATCTTGCATACACGATCCATATCCATTCCCATAAACAAGAGGAGACTCAAGCTCTGCACTTGCTTCAAAGATATGACAATTTATTGGTATTTTCTCAGCTTCTTATACAGTCTCAAGCATAATGCAGTTAGTCACAGGACAATGTAGTCTCCACCCCCCTTCACACCATGGGGGGCTTCAATCACACTCTAAAAGGCATTCAGGTAAGCTAACCATGTAGACTTGTCGGCACCACATCTTCAATAGTGTTCAATTAACCTTGAATAATACACAGACATCTAGTTGAATAAGTTATCTAGACAGCTTTATCACACAATGGCAAGGTCTTGTAAGAGTGGGTGCAATCAACACCTTCAACGGAATGTCTTTACAGTGAATAGCCAACACCTTAAGATATTTCAATAGCATATTATACAAAGGTATGACTCACTGTCTGGTTGACCTGGTCATGTCATCATGAACTCCTTGTGATATCTCAGTCCTAAAATGAAGTATTAATAATGTCCCATCTGTAATATTTGAATTATGATTCTTTGTCACCATATGGCCCTAGTGGACATAAGGTGACCCTAGACATAGGAATATCTCAGTCTGTCTTGGTGCATTCCGTTACAAATACCACCTGAACGCAGTTGGTGTGACTGTGACTATTTAGTTACATAGCACTTCAGCGCAGTTGCTCTTACTGTGCGGTTGCTGTTTAATACCACCTGAACGCAGTTGGCGTGACTGCGACTATTTTGTTACATAGCACTTGAGCATACTCGCTCTTACTGGGTGGTTGCTGTTTAATACCACCTGAACGCAGTTGGTGTGACTGTGATTATTTTGTTACATAGCACCTTAGCGCACTCGCTCTTACTGTGCGGTTGCTATTTAATACCACCTGAACGTAGTTGGTGTAACTGTACCTTTGCTGTTTAATAGCACCTAAACGCATTAGCTGTCACATGTCACATGTCACTGTCGTCAGTATTCCCCCCCGCTTCTCATTTTTAATGTGCCATGTCATTTTGCTTAGGGCCCCAGGGAGGTCAGGATCGGCACTGGGTCTTGTAATGACCTGGGGGGAGTGGTGGCGAAGAAACTCATGCTATTTTTTTCAATGATTTTTATCCATATTGCAGGGACCAACCATTACATTAAAGCCGCAAGCAGTATTAAATTACTTTTTTCTGAGAGTAATCTCATGTTGTGCAGGGACATTTCTAAACAGGTGCCACTACAATAGACAGCCAGCAGGTACCATATTTAAAATGATTTTTTTTCACTTTAAGCATCATTGAAATCGCTGCTCAAGCAAAAACTACAGTTTTTAAAACTTTTTTTTCCATTGATACATGTTCCCTGGGGCAAGACCCGCGTTCTCAAAGACGTTTTCCATCAATAACTTGCATATTGGTCTTTAAAATGAGCGTTTTTGAATTCGAACGTTCGAGTCCCATAGACTTCAATTTGGTTCTAAATGTTCGTGCGAAACCGCGGTCTGTTCGACCGTTCTGGTGCGAACCGAACCCGGGTATGTTCGGCTCATCCCTAGCAAGGAGAGTTGAAAAGGAGGTAGTAGCTTCTGTTAACAGTGATTTTGCCCAAGCAGAAAACCAGAAATTATCATCAGTTTGAGAAATGGACAGCTTCCTAATTTCTTATTTGCTGTATATCTTTTACAGTGTATAAGACTAGACACAAATAACAACTTCCCATTTAGGTGCATTTGGCGTTTACAGGCATTTAACCAACTTAAGTAGAAAAAAAAAAGTTCCCAATGACCTTTGAGTTTCTGCCTCATGATCTGTTCATGTTGGATGTGTTTTGTTGTAGCTCTTTTCTCATGGTGAAAGATGTGTCTCAAATAATCTCATTGTAGCTATGAAGATGTATCCAGAGTTATGGGACTTGTCTCACCCACAGTACAATGACCAGATCCTCAAAAATTAGTCTTGGACTGACATGCAACAGTTCACAAAGAATTGGTATGGACTATTTTGCAGGCAGAAGGAGGGTAAGGTTATATCCCTGTATTATTCAACTAGGTATGTATATTTTTCAGTATGTATGAAACCATTATCTTTTTTTTCAGAGAAAGCACTCCAAACATGGTGGAAATCACTGCATGACCACACCTGACATGGCCTTGCCAAAGAGGATAAATAAAGCTGCTCACAATGGAGCCCCCGCATCACATAAGCCATACAGTTTGCAGCTGGCATTCCTAAAAAGGGCAATGCAGTCTATTAGTAGAGCATAAGTACAGTTGTGTGTGTATATATATATCAAAAGTTTAGACACACCTTCTTATTCAAAGAGTTTTCTTTATTTTCATGACTATGAAAATTGTAGATTCACACTGAAGGCATCAAAACTATCAATTAACACATGTGGAATTATATACATAACAAAAAAGTGTGAAACAACTGAAAATATGTAATATTTTAGGTTCTTCAAAGCAGCCACCTTTTGCTTTGATTACTGCTTTGCATACTCTTGGCATTCTCTTGATGAGCTTCAAGAGGTAGTCACCTGAAATGGTCTTCCAACAGTCTTGAAGGAGTTCCCAGAGATGCTTAGCACTTGTTGGCCCTTTTGCCTTCACTCTGCGGTCCAGCTCACCCCAAACCATCTCGATTGGGTTCAGGTCCGGGGACTGTGGAGGCCAGGTCATCTGGCGCAGCACCCCATCACTCTCCTTCTTGGTCAAATAGCCCTTACACAGCCTGAAGGTGTGTTTGGGGTCATTGTCCTGTTGAAAAATAAATGATGGTCCAACTAAACGCAAACCGGATGGAATAGCATGCCGCTGCAAGATGCTGTGGTAGCCAGGCTGATTCAGTATGCCTTCAATTTTGAATAAATCCCCAACAGTGTCACCAGCAAAGCACCCCCACACCATCACACCTCCTCCTCCATGCTTCACTGTGGGAACCAGGAATGTAGAGTCCATCCGTTTGACTTTTCTGCATCGCACAAAGACACAGTGGTTGGAACCAAAGATCTCAAATTTGGACTCATCAGATAAAAGCACAGATTTCCACTGGTCTAATGTCCATTCCTTGTGTTCTTTAGCCCAAACAAGTCTCTTCTGCGTGTTGCCTTTCTTTAGCAGTGGTTTCCTAGCAGATATTCTACCATGAAGGCCTGATTCACACAGTCTTCTCTTAACAGTTGTTCTAGAGATTTGTCTGCTGCAAAAGGTGGCTACTTTGAAGAACCTAGAATATGACATATATTTTCAGTTGTTTCACACTTTTTTGTTATGTTTATAATTCCACATGTGTTAATTCATAGTTTTGAAGGTGTGTCCAAACTTTTGGTCTGTACCGTGTATATATATATATATATATATATATATATATATATATATATATACATACATACATACATATATATATATACATACATACATATATATATATATATATATATATATATATATATATATATATATATATATATATATTGGATGGGCTTTATCTCAATTTTTTTTCTTCTTTGAGTAGCATATCCGACACATTTATTTATGAGAGGGAGCAAGAGCAAGAGCGGGTGGAAGAGTGTTCCCTCTATAGCCTCAACATTGAGCACACCTGCAACCTCACCTCCAGCCACTCCAGGAGAAAGCACAGATGTGCCACTAACCTTCTATCTATCTTCAGGCGGTCCCCTAGTTACAAACATCCAACTTACAAAGGACTCCTACATACAAACGGAGGGAGGAAACAGGAAGTGAGGGAAAGCTACCCTTGGGAAGGGAAATTCACTCCTGTAAGAATTATTATGGGATAAAGGTACCTCCACTGATGCTTTATCACCAAGGCTTGTTTCCACAACAACCCACATTTTTCAAAATCCAATTGTCATTGGTACAGAAAGTGAGGTGAAATCTTCTGAACAGGGGCACAGACAGCAAAACAAATGTTACAGGGGTGTTAACCCTTCCCTATACTATCTAAAAAGCTTAAAACTATTTTTTTTGCTCTGTAGCTACACCTAAAAAATTTACCTATTCCAACTTACAAACAGATTGTTTGTAACCTGGGGACCACATCTATCTATCTATCTATCTATCTATCTATCTATCTATCTATCTATCTATCTATCTATCTATCTATCTATCTATCTATCTATCTATCCATTAATGAATACATCTATCATCCATGTATTGTCTGAAATACATTTTTTATCTTTCTAGCTGCTGCAGAGGATCCATATGGAACATCTCTGTGATTCTGAGGCCGTGGACGTGCACATGGGCAATGTCAGTGGGGACCAAAATTACACTTCAAAATTAGGAATGCATTTTGCAGTTGCTGGGGGAAGTGTGACAAGAAAAGAGGTCCATGAAATATTTTCTGAATCCCCCGTTTCTTGCCGTTTATATGGCTATTGTTCAAATAATAATGCTGGGTGGCTACCGCACTGAAGACTGGCACCTTGGGAGAAAATCTCCACTCTATTAATGGGTTTCAACAACTCCAGAGGCAATTCCGCCCTCCATCGCCAACACCAACATCTTTCTAGAGGTCCCCTCACCATCCAGGTATGGCCAGAAAACATAAAGAGACTCACCCACCTAAAAAACTGCCCCATTTCTTCCCTATAATGGACCGGAAGACCCAAGATGGCACCGGTGGCCACATACCGGCTGCAGCCAGCTGCATCCAGCAACTCTCCCTCCACCTCACAGAGCACTGCCTCACATGCAGGCTCACAGCAGAGCTCACCCAATGCCTCCACGCCTCTCTCCCCCAGCCCTGCTAAATCCAAGCCATGGCACCTTACTCTGGATCACACAGAGAGTTGATGGATACTTTTAGTGCCTTTCCTATGACCAATCAGTCCATACTGGACACAACTATGAAGGATATGCTAGTGTCCCTGCACAGCTTCCTTCATTCTGATATTATGACCTGCATTTAATCTTTCTAAACTGATCTGGAAAGGCTGGGTGGTAGGGTTGATCAGAAGAAAATGGGGGAGTTTGCGTCCACCCAAGATTCACTGATTGATTCCCACAATGAGCAATCTGATGAAGTGTGTTAGGATCAATGTTATTGCGTGGGTCACCTGCTGGTGACACTATTACTTTCAGTACCAAAGGGTGTAGTTCTGGTGGCCACCAGT